>CM030370.1:40558084-41270286 GCA_003604175.2 Clonorchis sinensis
CACTGTGCATTCATTTTTCTGGTTTTGTCTCCAAACTTTGATATTACTGCCACAGAGCATCGCGTATCCTCTGTGCCGGCACAGTGAATTGTCATCATAGGCGTGGCCGTGATGTTAACTCCTCCAGCTGTTATACTATCTTAGGTCGTTAGTATCGGCTCCTGTTATTGACGTATGGGCACCGCTCGATTTGCTGGTATAATAAGAGTGGAAATCGTTGAGGGCACCATTTGCTTGGTTTGATTTCTTGGCATAAAGTGAATCACTTATCATCCTCTGAAGGCAATACTCTCAGAAGACCATTTTCATGTAGTTTCCTGTAGTGCGGCCTCTTAGCAAACTTCCTCGCAAAAGAAACTGCTTCACGATAAGGAAAGCATTTTTGATCACTTGAGCTGTTTTATCCAGATTGGCACTGCTAAAGGAGCAATCATATACTGGACGTTTGAACTAGGAAGTACTCCTTATCCCTTTGGGGACTGCTGCTACAGAGGCAAATGAATTCCTAATTCAGGTTCCTGATGTGGAGAAGTGGCCAGAAAACAGAAAGAATATCGTGCAGTACTTGCAACCTGCTAGTACTATGCTATACGCTGGATCCAGGTTGTGCGCAGAACTAAAACCAGTGCCCGAAAGTACCAGGTTGTACCAGAGACCTCACTCACAATACAATACAATACATTAATATCTACTAGCATACTGACTTAAGCAGCCTACCATGAAAGTTATCTTAACTGTCTTCCTTCTAAATGTCAAGCTAAACTATTTTCCTGCGCAAGCATACTACTCATAAGAACATCTCAAACGAGGGATTCAGCTGGGGGTTGAATAGAGTATCTCGTTAACATCAATCTAATTTAAAAATGAGAATATCTATTGATGCAAAACTACTCAGTTCTTTTAATCAGAGGCAGCAACTCCTGATTTGCCAGGTAACCGAAGAGTGTTCGTACATGACCGACTTCATGAAAACTCTATCGGTGGGCAAGTATCTACTGTCAGCCTCGGTAAAAAAATCAGCAACAGAGCAGATCAACTCAAGTCAACCTTTATTATTTTTTATTTTGGGGTTTACGCATTTGTTACCGGTTCCAGTAAATCAGTTTGTGATTACCCGACGCCTAATCTTACCTTCGAGTTATAATCCCATAGGCACAAAGTAACAAAGTAACATCAAACTGTGAACAGCAATTGTTTGATACATTCAAATCTCACAAACCTGAACTGGAACTGAAAATGTGTTTGTGATTGTATCTGGCAGATACACGTCCTACTTAATGCAACAGTTCAGAAATTGTGGTATTTTTTGGACATCTGTAATGATTTTGTGCATATCCCGTACAACATAACACGTAGTACCATGTTACATATTCGCATCAGAGTTTCCTACTGAAAGCCCCCATCCAGTTTACCATATCAACGTGCGTTTATGTCTGAGAGAGGATCAGTGCCCTTCTGACTTGTTGAATAAACCCAAGTTTAGTAACTCACCGTTGTCCGTTACTTCTGTCTTTTTTTGTTACCATCAAGGTTGAATTATTAGTTGACAGAAACCATTGAATTTAATGGAGTTGGTCAACGGAACAAAGCGAGTCTGCAAGTTTTAGCCCTGAAGACGCTTTAAAGAAATACTTGTTTACATGACCTAGTGAATGAAAAAGTAGACGTAAGGAAGGTGAAAAAACACTCCGCCGAAAAACTTAGATTTCATGGAGTGGAACTTGTTGGAATTTTAAGTTGCTAAGGACCTCACGAAACCTTTGTATAAGAAAGACAAGACGCCTAAACAAACCTGATGTTGGCTGGGGTACTTTGTTCTGATTTTGTTTTATGCCGCCTGACCTAGTTACCGGGGTTAACTTATTCAGTAGCTCAAGGTTGAATAAACTGCCACAAATATTATCCGAAACCGCAAACCCAACCGACAATGAAATTTCACGTATTACCGTCGCCCACATAAGATCGATGTAACCACTTGTTTACACTTGGCTGTTTCGGCAGTTCCGAATGAGGAATGAGGGTAGAAAAAGTAACCGAACAAAGCACATTTTTCTAGTTCTCTTCTTTCGGGAAAAGCTCCAACAAAAGAGTGCGTTTGTTGCGATGATGTCTGCGCCTGGATGGCGCAAACCATGATCGGAATAACCAATGATGTGCCCTCCAACCCTCATTATATCATATGATTGTTAGGATGTGCGTTGAGCTTGATAATTTTATCACTACCATTTTGGGTGACCCAGGGTGCTCGCCTAGACCCGGATGCACCCTTACTATACTGCGCGCGCTGACGATGAACCGGTTAAAACAAACCTCGCAACCCGTGCGATTAACAAGGCAGCACCGACTTTAGTAGGTTCACGCAAACCAATGACTGGTTTTCAGCGAAAACCTTATGAATTACAACTAGTCTTTTACTAGCTTCTTTTACATTTTGTGCCATCGGTCGTCGGAGTATTAATAGCTACTCAGTAGGCTTCCAGTGCAGAGCCTAAATGTTAAACTTTCTTTGACAAGATATAGGGCTGTGGAGTGCGTGAATGATGAAGTATTTGAAATCGGGAATGCAGTGAACAAGGATCTCTGGACTGCAATAACCTCGTTTCATCCAACTGCCATCAACTTGTATCAAAGCGGACGTTAAATCTCCGTCATGAGTTCTATCCTGGCCAGTTTAGTTCATTTCAAGGTACCAAACTTTCGAAAATGTAGTTGTATGGAGGACAAAGGACTCGTAGAAATTTCGTCGCTGCTTACCTGTTGTAGAGTTTTATGTTCGAAACGAGCAGCCATCCGATCAATCCCTTCAGAATAAGCAAGCGAGAAAGGCAAATTCGCAACAGCGCACACTGCAGCGTTAGTTTGAAGTAACTAGTAAAGAATAATGTATGGAATGAGGTGGGGTTTAACACAAAAATGAGGACTCCATTTGGAGTATCTTGACTGATGTAATTTGCTGTCTACTTCGTTACCAGCTCACGTCTGAGTATCATCAGTATCGTTTTAGTTGTTTCCCACTGATCTAACTGGCCAAAAGGGTTTGACCCTGATTCACTAGATGGCATGGCTTGAAACTGCAAGGTCAAAGGTGTGGCAGTCGGCTTGATATTTTCTATTAAGTTTCTTGGACGACAATCGCCGTCCATGCGGCAGACTGATGGGACTGGTGCAGTACTACAACGCTTACTGTAGTCGTTACATGAGCGAGTGGTACTACTTGATACGCGACCTTTTATTTGCTTGGCATAGGTGATTCGCCTACGATGGCTTGTGTGGGTCAAGTGAACTCATAGAAACAGAGGAAGTTTGCCGTTGTAGCTGTTCTGTCAGCACTAGCGTTAGTTTGACCGGTACGGTCCCAGAACAGATGATGTTACTCCAAACATGGTATATCACCTAGTGAAGCTAACTGAAGATCAGCAATGGATCACCTTGACCGAGCCAGATGAGGGAGTTGTTTTCAGTCACAGTTTGTCGCGCGCACTACATCATAGTCTAAGGACTTGTTGCTACCCTTATCTGGTTGATCACCGTGATTGTGTTGGGTCATTTTGGGTGACCAATAAAGATCTTTGGTATACACTCTTTTTGTACAACCATTCTGTAGGGCATTGCCTTCAGCGTAAACATCTTTGATCTGAGTAGGGAGAGGGTCCACGTAAGAGAATTATCCTCTAGAGCGGTTTTCGTCTGAAGTAAAAGATCCTTCTGAGTACTGTGAATATGTCCTGCGGTTTTTATCACTATTAAGTCTGTCATTCTACCTGAATGCATATCCCGACGGGGTTTCGGTACTTTTTGATGGCGGTTTTTTTATCACGCTTTATATTTCAAGAACCGAAACAACTTGATCGCTGAATTATTTCTGTCTGATTTCTGAAAATTTGGATACTGGATATCAGGAGCATTCACTTTTGAACTCTACTCACAACAAAAAGCCCACGACATTTCGAGAAATCTATCTTAATTCTGATAATGTTTCATTTGGTTACTCCTTAATTTTGGTGAAAATCGTGATGAGCTTTCAGGTGCAAACACCTGTATGTAACAAAACTACGGGGACTCTGGTGAAGTCATCCCGGTTCAACAATGTGACAACCAACCAAACTGATCTTGCCTTGAGCTATGTACAAACAGAGGCGCATGCACAAGCCTGAACAAACTCCACGTAAGCCGCGGAGTTTATTGCCTTAAACCATTGAAACACGCGACGACAGGCGATCAAACACATTACCAAATATTGGTACAGTTTAATGACTTTTTGTGGTTTGTCACGATCCTAGCTCAGTTGGCTTCCCACAAAAGGGGTGGGGGATTGTGTAGGATGGTTCAAATGTTTAGCCGTTTGAAATCTGTCAGTTGAGGCTTCTGAAAAGTTTCGCATAGTCGATAAAAAGTTTGGTGAGTTAATTCGGTGATTTTCCAAGTTCAAAAGTTGCTTCAAGTCCCGATAACAAGTGCACGTTCCACTTTAGACAACAAAGCTACATCGTGGGACGGAAGAACTGTTTGATACTTTATGTGTCGGAGCTTTGAGTAAAACAAAAATGCATGCTATCCATGAGCTTTATTCACGAACTCAGTGGCAATCGGACTTAATAGCCCGTCGGAATCGAAAGTCACGTCTTCTTTGGATTAAACGTCTCTAACTACAGGAAGAACTCCACTAATCGGGGCCCAAGTGTTTACTCCTGATTTTCTTGTTTGTTTGATGGTCGTGCGCATTAAATAATTGCAGCCGTATAAGAAATGAGAACGGGTGAGAACATAAGGATAAGTATTTAGTTATCTGGAAAAAAACAGTTAATTTCCTTGAGAAAAAGATTTGTGACCGCAGTTTGGTTTTGAGCATTCTACCTCAAATGCAATCGATCAGCACGTACAATGCACCCTGAACTATGCATTCCATGAATTACCCTGTACAGATTCATTAAGGATGTTTTAAGAATGTAATCTATTTGGTGACTGGTGTCCTCACAAATTTACTAGATATAGGCGAAAAGTGAAAACTTTTTCGTTTGAGCCGCCTCTATATATAGAAGAAAAACAGCTTTCTCACTTACAGTAAACACGAATTTAGCTATATGCCAATATATAGTTTGAATTAATGGAGCCGCGCTCTAAGTCACAAGTCCAAGTTAGAACTTGACGCCTCAGAAGTTTGTCCGCAAAATCCAAAGATTTCCACAGCTAATTAATGGGTAGTTTTCATTTTTGACCAGAATGGTGGCTTTTGAATATGAGTAACGCAATCAGCCCTTCATTTCATTTGCCGTATATCAAATTTCTGTTCTGTCTTGTATGCCGTGAACGTAGTCTTGTGCTAAAGATTAGCTGACTGGCTGGTTATCTATACCCAGCTACAGAAGTATAAAGTGTCAAGTAGTCTTTGTCCGTTTCAAGTTCATTAGCATGCCCATTGATATGCACCGACAGCCTACTTCCTGTTTTGCCCAGCTGAAGGCTTGTCAAGTGGACCTGGTCTCGCAATATCAACTCTAATGCACAGCAGATAGACGCATGTTGAATAAATGTCCCATTTTAACGGTGAGCTGTTATGAATCAGTCGACATCTCATCAGACTCAATCAGGTCTCTCCTTATGATATTCTTCAGTAGAAGGGAGAACCATAGCAAATTGAGCGTATACGTGTATTGATTCTGCGACGTAGGTACAGATTTGAATAGGTTGCGCGTTCGAAAGGCCAACGGAAGAGGCGATGAATTCGACACAATCACATAATAAATCATGATCTTTTCCACCGGATTAGATGCAATCTTACGAACTTGTGCCGAGTATTTTATGTCTTTCAGTTTTCCTCTTTAATCGAAGCCGTCGCGGAGATAAATTCCCCTTTTATAATCTTACTGGATCAAATGCAGACAACGTTTGTAGAGCGAATACACTTTGATGATGGCTGGATCATGGCTTTATGGAGCGAGCTTGTTCGAACAAGTACGCATGCAGTGCCCACTGAATGGGACAAGTCCGCGTGTGGAAGATGCGAAATACCATGAACATGTATTAAGGTCATTTAAAAGTACTGAACCAACTGGACGTTTTGATAAACCAGTCGATTGCACAAACTTCTTCCAACCAGCAAAGTTGAGGGGGCTACTGAAATGGTATGTCTCCTGTTGCAGGAATTTAAGCAACCCTAAGATATGGTTTTCCAGCAATTCAAAAGGTTTTGTCGGCAGTCCATCTAACAGAGATGAAGACAGAAGCAATTAACCATGTTTTTGCCGTCATACCCCGAATAAACATACCAAGTAGCTTTGTAAGCTCCAGTATAAATTGCGGTGATCAAGCCCAACACAGTGTTGTTTGAGCCGAACTATTTATCTGATCCTATCACGTTCGGAAGTCACAACGGACATATCCGTCCCGTAAGCTCGAAAAAAACACCAAAGGATGTAAATCTCGATACTACTCAGTCGGCTATGTGTACAGACCGTTTTTGTTTCAATATCACTCAACTGTACTTCGAGTAATTTTCGTAATTATGATTCATTTAGTTCAGCGAGTTTGTCCAACATGAAGCTTTGAATTTATGTAAACTTTTCCATAGACCATACTGCTAGGAGAGTTTTAAGCCTTCAAGTAGGACTTGAAAACGCATAGTATCAAACGCATAGTTGTATCAAACTTTGTCGTTGAGAACGGCAAAGAACTGCACCGGAGTGAATGATACTCGATTTCCACTGTCATAATTAGACTGAGTCGCTTACGTTAAAGGATAGCATTGGTGAGAGAATCCTTGGGGTATATCCGTGTCGTTCCATAGGTTGTAATAGGCTACCTCGTTTAATGCAACAGAAGCGAGTTAATCACAATGCTGATCAGTGGCTGAGTGGTTAAGTGTCCAGACTACTAGCCGGGAGCTCCAGCCTCCCTGGAGTTCGGTAAGATGTGCACTACTGATGATTCCCAAAGAGGGTGAAACAGATGTACAATGCATCTGGGCTTTTCAGCACACGTCACTTTCACTTACAGGACGAAATCTGAAATGACAGGTAAAATCGTTTATTACTGAATGGCATGTGGTGTGACGATGATGATTCTTGTGCGTTAGATTAACCATGTGTTCGCGGTGTTTTGTTTATCCAGTTGCTACACTAACTAGTCCATTTGATTTCAGAAGTGACCATATTTGTTTTTCTTTGTCACGGATGCATTAAAAGTCAGCCTCCTCAGTAGCAACCACCTGACAACCTAGGTTTTCGAATAAAAAAATGATATAGATACGGCAACAATTCTTTGAATTCTAGGAAAACCCCTAATTTCGCACCGAAAAATCGCGAAACGCGAATTAGTTCGTGGATTCGGGGTGTGACTGTCCCTACAGCAGCATTTCGTTCTGCTTTTACAGCTGCAAACCTCGGAGAGAAATCTCTAAGACATTCTTAGTAAGCTATTTCTTGCCTGATGACAAACAGAAGTCTTGTATTTGGTGACAACGGAATTAAGAAAACTATGGATGTTAATTAGAGGAAATTGAGTGGAGCCCCGATGGAACAAATCTCATGTATGATGGTCTCATCTATCGACTGTGTTAGAGACATTACTATTAGAGGAGATCATCGACTCGCTGGTTCATTTACTTATGGAAATACGTATATGAAAACTTCGTGTAATACCGCACAAGACAGAACGAAATAGTCACTTTAAGGCCTATTGTACTGCAATCGAATGCCACCACGATACTCTTGGAACACGTAGCATTACTCATGCTTGAAGCTCCAGCCAGGCAAACAATGGCAAGTGCGTGTTAAACACTATTGGGACTACCCAATATTTTTTAAACAATTTTTGCGCTCGCACTCAATGCAGAATAATCGCTTTTTTCAGTAATCACCACTTACTTATAATAGAATTTATGATTAGTTTGGATTCGATATACACGGTCGCATTAAAGGATCAAAGTCTGTGCTGAATGAGTGCGGAACACCATATAGATGGCTTAAGTAGTCCAATCGATGACTGTCCTTAAGTTGCATTCGATACACGCGTTGTGCCCGGATTCCATCAGCGATACTCTAAGATTCACAATCAGGACTGCGCTTTCGATATAAGCAACATAACGGTTCAATTGATGCCATTAAAGTTCAGTGCATGAACTGTTGTTACTTTGACGGACGGAGTAATTAGATTTCCACCGGAATACCGGAATAAGCCCTGGATGCAAGCGCGGAGAATTAACCGACCACTGATTTCAATGAACATTTTTTGCCGTATTCTTCATGTACAATAGCAGAAAAATCGGAGGGTTCTCTCCAGTACTGTACAGCACTGCTAACCGGAATCCAATGAGAGCTGTGACTAACAGACCAACAAGATGTACAAAGCCGGTCCCTCAGTTTGCATTTAGGCGTCAAGTGGGTTCAGCAAAACCTCCGAGGTCCTCCATGTTTCCAAAGCTAGAATACGAGAAGAGAACCTTGGTTGAGTAAAGTGTATAAGAAGCAAAGTCAACAGAGGATCACACATAGGATCGCGAGTGGAAGAAACTCAGCGTCCTCAACAAAAACATCAACAGCATTGATGACGTTGATGTTTAACTACCGCACAAACACATCGCTATCATCATCATCATCATCATCATCATCATCATCATCATCATCATCATCATCATCATCATGGGTCACCCAAAATGGTAGTGATAAAATTATCAAGCTCAACGCACATCCTAACAATCATATGATATAATGAGGGTTGGAGGGCACATCATTGGTTATTCCGATCATGGTTTGCGCCATCCAGGCGCAGACATCATCGCAACAAACGCACTCTTTTGTTGGAGCTTTTCCCGAAAGAAGAGAACTAGAAAAATGTGCTTTGTTCGGTTACTTTTTCTACCCTCATTCCTCATTCGGAACTGCCGAAACAGCCAAGTGTAAACAAGTGGTTACATCGATCTTATGTGGGCGACGGTAATACGTGAAATTTCATTGTCGGTTGGGTTTGCGGTTTCGGATAATATTTGTGGCAGTTTATTCAACCTTGAGCTACTGAATAAGTTAACCCCGGTAACTAGGTCAGGCGGCATAAAACAAAATCAGAACAAAGTACCCCAGCCAACATCAGGTTTGTTTAGGCGTCTTGTCTTTCTTATACAAAGGTTTCGTGAGGTCCTTAGCAACTTAAAATTCCAACAAGTTCCACTCCATGAAATCTAAGTTTTTCGGCGGAGTGTTTTTTCACCTTCCTTACGTCTACTTTTTCATTCACTAGGTCATGTAAACAAGTATTTCTTTAAAGCGTCTTCAGGGCTAAAACTTGCAGACTCGCTTTGTTCCGTTGACCAACTCCATTAAATTCAATGGTTTCTGTCAACTAATAATTCAACCTTGATGGTAACAAAAAAAGACAGAAGTAACGGACAACGGTGAGTTACTAAACTTGGGTTTATTCAACAAGTCAGAAGGGCACTGATCCTCTCTCAGACATAAACGCACGTTGATATGGTAAACTGGATGGGGGCTTTCAGTAGGAAACTCTGATGCGAATATGTAACATGGTACTACGTGTTATGTTGTACGGGATATGCACAAAATCATTACAGATGTCCAAAAAATACCACAATTTCTGAACTGTTGCATTAAGTAGGACGTGTATCTGCCAGATACAATCACAAACACATTTTCAGTTCCAGTTCAGGTTTGTGAGATTTGAATGTATCAAACAATTGCTGTTCACAGTTTGATGTTACTTTGTTACTTTGTGCCTATGGGATTATAACTCGAAGGTAAGATTAGGCGTCGGGTAATCACAAACTGATTTACTGGAACCGGTAACAAATGCGTAAACCCCAAAATAAAAAATAATAAAGGTTGACTTGAGTTGATCTGCTCTGTTGCTGATTTTTTTACCGAGGCTGACAGTAGATACTTGCCCACCGATAGAGTTTTCATGAAGTCGGTCATGTACGAACACTCTTCGGTTACCTGGCAAATCAGGAGTTGCTGCCTCTGATTAAAAGAACTGAGTAGTTTTGCATCAATAGATATTCTCATTTTTAAATTAGATTGATGTTAACGAGATACTCTATTCAACCCCCAGCTGAATCCCTCGTTTGAGATGTTCTTATGAGTAGTATGCTTGCGCAGGAAAATAGTTTAGCTTGACATTTAGAAGGAAGACAGTTAAGATAACTTTCATGGTAGGCTGCTTAAGTCAGTATGCTAGTAGATATTAATGTATTGTATTGTATTGTGAGTGAGGTCTCTGGTACAACCTGGTACTTTCGGGCACTGGTTTTAGTTCTGCGCACAACCTGGATCCAGCGTATAGCATAGTACTAGCAGGTTGCAAGTACTGCACGATATTCTTTCTGTTTTCTGGCCACTTCTCCACATCAGGAACCTGAATTAGGAATCCATTTGCCTCTGTAGTAGCAGTCCCCAAAGGGATCGGGAGTACCTCCTAGTTCAAACGTCCAGTATATGATTGCTCCTTTAGCAGTGCCAATCTGGATAAAACAGCTCAAGTGATTAAAAATGCTTTCCTTATCGTGAAGTAGTTTCTTTTGTGAGGAAGTTTGCTAAGAGGCCGCACTACAGGAAACTACATGAAAATGGTCTTCTGAGAGTATTGCCTTCAGAGGATGATAAGTGATTCACTTTATGCCAAGAAATCAAACCAAGCAAATGGTGCCCTCAACGATTTCCACTCTTATTATACAAGCAAATCGAGCGGTGCCCATACGTCAATAACAGGAGCCGATACTAACGACCTAAGATAGTATAACAGCTGGAGGAGTTAACATCACGGCCACGCCTATGATGACAATTCACTGTGCCGGCACAGAGGATACGCGATGCTCTGTGGCAGTAATATCAAAGTTTGGAGACAAAACCAGAAAAATGAATGCACAGTGATTGCATTGACAAGTGCATAGTCAGAGATAACTGAAGGCCTTTCGGATGGTTTATTTGCATAAAACTCCGGGTTGTGATTCATTATAACCAGTAGATATGGCAAAGTCGTCGATTGGTTACCCAAACATTTTTTGCCCAACGCACAATACAAATGATCTGCTTTTTGGACTCCATTTTTGAATTGGTTTACAAGGAAGTTTTAGCCGTGTTGTTGATAATGAGGATGCGAGATTATACACTAACTCTAATTTTGTGTGTGTAAGCGTTATGAATAGAATGAACTCGCATTCAGTGTATGAAACAAATTACAAGCTCATGGTTTGACTGAATTATTGAATGTTTACGGATTTTAGGGGCACGTTGAATGTGACATTTCGATGGGTTTATGAACCTCACCGTAGATAAATCCGATGAAATTCAGGATTCTAAGTGGTCTAACTATTCAGCAAGGCCATAATATTTAGTAATTCAGGAATCCGGTTAATGTTTGATCGTTATAGTGCTATTATGGCCTGAATAGTACTCTACAATAAAACGTTTCACACTGACGGATTTTGTTGGTTTATGCAAGTGGCTTTACGCTGTAAGGTCGCGCTTTGTTCCATTAGGCATTTAAGGCACGGATCCGCTTTTTTATGGCTGGAGTATGACGCGTGTCACTGATGGAGGTTGTGACGTTTTGTTCAGTTGTGGTGTGTGTGTGTACATGCGTTTTCCAACCATGAAAATGTGAGAGATACGCGGGACAATTAACCTATCTGGTCCAAAGTTGGATTTCCACAGATTTTGATTACAATCCGATCTGTCACGCAACACAATCCGCCTCACGTTCGGTCCAGTTAAATCGGCCATGAAATTAAGGTGTCATGCAACGGTTAATGTTGATCCAGGCTAGGGAACGGATTCTAAATGCATGGCCGCCGCTTTTACATCATCTTTTTGAAGTCAGTTAGTTTGGTGGGATGAAAGACAAGTTCGGGGATTGTCAGTGAGTTTCTAGATTTGGTTTTCACTGTGTTCACTGTGTTCAGCTTTTGATCCTTAGTAATACCAAGTCACTGTGTTCAGCTTTTGATCCTTAGTAAGAAATGGATTTTTAATGCAAGCTGTACAGAGGGGCGTTTCGAATGTCCGTTTATTCGCGCGCAATGATCTATCTACCTAATCGAAATTCTTAATGCGAGTGTGTGCGTCCATACCGTAATCACAAGTTTAAGGCGATTCGTTCGACTGCGTAACGAAAGCCTTTCCAATTCAGTTGGAATTGCTTGGCCTTCTGTCTGTCTTCGTACAGTACAGAGAACATGCAGCAGCTTTTCAACATTGAGTCTACCGGTGTTGCGACTGCACATTACTGATAGTATCAGCAAACAAAAGTACATCGCGATGCATACATCTATTCTGTAACGCATAATGAGAAAACGAATGCCTCGAGTGGGAACCGATTCCGTTACATCTTCAACTACTGAACTTTTGATGAACCATATCAACCGTCAGAGATGTTGTGAGTTGGAATGATATGCTGTGGCCTGGCAGCATGCGCCTTCCCGGTAGATCAAGACTCAACAACCTTCGGCATTTCTAGAGAAACTGTTGTTCGACATTAACGGCAGGCTGGGCTAGTAGTACCACAAATGTGGTGAGTATGATTGGCCGTTTCTTGCATTCTTTCTCTTTTGCTTACATTCTAAGCATTCGAACTTTTCATTCGAATTTTACTACTCCCTTTTCAAATTCAGTGAGCTAAGGTTACGTTTGAGTTACTAAACTACTGGTTTGATGGTTTGAATCCACCAAAATGTTCAGCACAATTTTGCCAAGCCTGGGGTGCCTACCTTGTGCCAGTGAAATCACTGCTAGATAGAACGATTAAACACTACACACGAGTGGTGATATTTCTTTCTCACCATAAAAGACCTATCCGAAGAACATAAATCTGTATTGTTACAAATCTGTGAACTTTCTAATGAAACCACTTTGGTATGTTTCAAGTGAAGTGAGGCTAATAACATACTCGTGGAAGACGAATATGCAGAATGAAAATGTCACGCTAAACGAGGTGAACACCGTCGAAACCTTATCGGCTCCGGCTTCTTTCCCTTACCTGACAATGATTTCGCCCTTCAGGGAATAGTGGGCTGCCTCGAATACACACACACACAGTCTATTCAGTCCGAGATAGATGCCTTGGTTCCAAAATTTGTAAATTCGATTCCTGTGTAGAATTTTAACCCATACAACAAAGCCAACCTATTCTGAAAGGCTTGTGTGCACTGCCAAACCTTCTCAGCTCTATTGGAAATCAGCTTTACGGATATTCAGCATTTATCCGCCCCGCCTTCCACGACCGCGCTACGCCCGAAATCGCTCAGTCCGTTGGAGCTGCAAGGTGGCCATGACTCACATTACAATCAAGATAGGTCAAATGTTCCTCTTTCTCTTAGGAGATTACCGTGCCTGGTTGGATCTGCAACCATGAGAATACCTCTTGCCTCCAGGGAGCTTCTGTTCAAATTCTATTATTTAGTAATTCACAATATTCTCCTTGAACAAGCTCCTTTCTTCATAGGCTGAATCGGTACAACCATTCAACATGCACAAGCACTGAAACCTGCACCGGGCAAATTACCCTAGTTTTCTCGTTGTTACTGCGTTCGACGGGATTCCGGACTTTCTCCTAGGCGATCTGCAGCCTACATGTGCGATGATAAGTGACAACTCTGTACGCACTGTTAGCATTACACTTCGCGAACATCTAGTGAGGACCGATGAAGAACAAATTTAGGAAGACAGCATATCTAAAGGTTATGCTTTAAGTTCTAAACACAAAACCGAAAATGCCGAAATGTACTAATGAGCACAGTTGAATTGCGCCGATATATAGTGGGACCAAATACTGAGTCGAAAACTTGAAGGAACATTAAACGAAACCATTTAGGCTGACTCAAAAATGATGCACATTTGAGTTCACCAACGGCATAGTTCTGCACTTGATTACTGAATTGGCTGTAATTACCCAACTGTTTTGTGTTTAAATCCATCATGGGCTTTGGAGGGCCACCGACACTAATAACGTTCCTAAGGTGTTTTTGACCTGTGATTATGTACGAATTTATTAGCTCCAGCTCGTCAGGCACACGTTGTGATGTATGCGAGGAAAAGTTAGGGTTCTCTTCTGTCGCAGTTTTGAAATTAAGGTATGGTATTTATCCATAAGGAATGGGTTTTGACTGTTAACTCCTCAAGGCCGCCGCAGGTCTTGGAATACCCATTCCGCACTTGAACCGATTACGACGTACCTTTTTCTCCCACTGCCTCTTTGATGGCCACTAGTCCATTATTATCTTGGATTAATTTTACTTTCAGATAATGACTCTAGAGGGAAAATCATTCTAAAGCAGAAATCTTTCTTTCAAAATGGCGCCTCCAACTTCTAGATTTGAACTGAATGCTCCACCCAACTCCCCAAAAATAGTTCTACTCGAGCGAAATACACTCACTTGCAAAAAAATTTGTTTTTTCGAGAGACTCACCTAGAACGCAATTTCGTGTAATTTGGTCTCAAGTAGAACCTAAGTTTGACGGAAACTCGGGGACTGCGCCCACCTGATGAGCCCCAGAGAGGGCGAAACCGGTCGCGGGCTGTCGAATAATTTTCAGCAACCTTATGAGTAGTGAGTTAGTTCTACTCTAATTTATAGATGATTTTATGCTCACCCCTACAATCCACTTCAGTTAATTGACTTTACATAACAATTAAAACAATACTGTTTTTCTTATATCGGGTAATGTCGTAAAAAGGATGCTCGAGATTTAGCTGGTTTCAACTTATTATGGTCAAGTGATCCACATTACAAAGGATAGTTAGTGAATGGAGCAACTTATTGGTCACGTGCGACAACCTGATTTGATATCGGGAGTTCTTTAAATTAGTGTAGAGAGATGAATCGTCAACGGAAATCTTCTTCAAGTCAAGCATATTATTTCAGCTATCAGAAAACTATTCCCAAGGTTTTGGAAAACTCTTCGACGGCCCGCTACCGGTTTCGCACTTCATTGGGCTCATCTTGTAGGCACAGCCCCAAGTTTACGTCAAAAATGTGTTCTACCTGAACACAAATTGGACGAAATTCGTGAACTACACTTATTTGATCTTTAGTTAAAACCAAACTAGTGTGCGGGAATGAATGTAGTTTGCACATATTACTTCACACTTTCAGCACAAACCCTCTACAAATAATCAAATCCGCTCGCCTGTCCATCCTACTCATACAACTGGTCAATAAACAAAGCTTGCTAGAGCTCTCTACTCCACACCTCCCCGCCCCGGGGGAACTCTTTCATGGCACAAATTGTCCCACTAACAGGTATTTAATCCCTACTGGGACAGGCAACTAGTACAAACCGTTTTCGGTAAAATTATCCCACTAACAGGTATTTAATCCCTATTGCGACAGGCAACTAGTACAAACCGTTTTCGGTATTGCATATATATTCATCATCTCGTATCAGTTGTTCCATGCAAACTCTCCAGAAAATTTCTAACCAAGTGTGAATATGCCAATGAACCTGCATTGTCTGAGGTAGAGGTGATTATGGGCAAATCACGTAGTTGATAACTGCCCGCCTGTGGATGATCAGAACCAAGAACGGCATTTAGTCCTATTTCGACAACCGTAGACTCCTACTGTGTTGCATAGTTTGGCTCTGCAGACTACGATGCGCTAGGGTGCAATCCGTATAAATACTGCCGTGAGAACTAAGCCAAACCTGCCTGCTGTCAGAGTATTGGCAATGTCAACCGGCCGAGAAATACCATAGGTTTGGTTCATTCTTGTGGGAAACTATCCACGGCATGGTGTTTTTCTGCCTTCCAATATAGACTTGGAAGATGTAAGCACAGTTGGAACTTTAAGAATCCCCTGTCTAAAAACGTTAGACAAGGGCGGTTTCTCTCACTACACCGAAGTAGTAGATAAAAGCCACTGACGAAACAAACTGCGGTGTTTACTTTTCACGAAGCAGAAAGCAGCATCAGTTAAGTTCAGTGAGGACACTGAGTTGGCTACTCAGGGAAGAATATTCTACAGAAAGTACGGGTTGTCCATCTTTAAAAAAATACTTGAGAAGCTGGTCAACATCAGTTCATATGACGTGAACTGCACGATGGAGAATGAAGGACGCAAAAAATCTGTCCAAGTGCTGAACAACCATTCGTGTTCAGATAATACGGTTTTCAACTACAAACCTAAACGACCCGGAATCAAATCTCCGTAGAGTTTGGTAGGATGTGCATTCTAGATGATTCCCAACAACAGTGAAAAGTTTTTCCAATGATCCCTGGCTTTTCCGCACAAACTGATGAGGTTTCACTTTGAACCTCAAAATATCACCACTACTTAGTGAAAATACCCCTCAGGTAGAGTGGTTACTGCCAGTGAAGGCAGCGCACCGACAAACGTGCGGATTTGAGTGACCCCGCTAATGGGCCAGAGGTTGACGAGACTTTGTAATGTTAGAATCCCCAATCATCCGCCAGCCTTGTGGTCGACCTGTTGCAGCAGTCCGCAAGCTAAAGTCCAGAACTACGATTAGGCGCATAACAATACCCAGAAAAATCCATGCTCAAATTCCAAATAGAATTCAAAATAAACGGGAAGCTATGGCGAAATACTTTTCTAACGCTGGTGTTCATCGATCTTCCGTAAAAAAAAATGGCTAAATTCCGGTGTCTTACAAACCCCAGAAGCTAACGTAGCATCGGTGAAGCGGTCTGTTTCTGATCGATGACATCGTACGATGCAATTGTGAAACCCACTTAGAACCAACCGCTTGGATCCGCTCAAAAGTGGTCGCATTAAACCTAGGAATCCGAATGATCTCAGCGATTTCTATTCTCATCTTTTTCTGACGAACCGTAATAAAAAACGAAAATGTTTGAAAAAAAGGTGCTCTTTACTTGTGTAAAATCGAGTGTGAGTGCATGGTTTCTGTGACAGAGCAGTGTTTTTGTTCTTTAGACTTATTGAAATAACGGTGATCTACAAAGAGTGCACATCGGGAAAAATATAAAGTTTCACACAGCCTATTACACTTGGATACGTGTGATGGTTAGCGACGTACACAGTGACAATTACAGTTGCATTATGCGCACAAGGTGTCAGCTGTCATCGGATATAATCTTGCTCACGCCCCACGCCAGATCAGAACAGGCATTGTAGGAATTCCCCATGGGACTGGCGGTGACTCCGAGTCCAGTTTCGTCAACTTGAATTGGTGAATCGTCGGGTTCTCGGTCGGTACAAGACGATTCAAGATGCTTGTTTAAGTAGGATTTTAGGGCGAAATTCTTGTGACAGTGTTTGCACTCGTACTGTTTCAAATTTGAATGGGTCTGCATGTGAGCGCGCAGGTTAGATCGATCAGCAAATGCTCGTCCACAGTGTGCGCATCCATAAGGCTTTTCCCCAGTATGTGCTCTTCGATGGCCTTGTAACAACCAGGGACGACTAAATGCTTTTCCACACAAATCGCACTGGTGCTTAAGGTCGTGTGTAAGTATATGCATAGAAAGCGCGGGCATGGATACGTAAGCCTTGCCACAGTGGGGGCATTTTCTGGCTGCCTGACTGTCAAGACTTCGATGAGTCTGTTTATGTCTGCTGAGGTTGGAGGATGTCGCGTAGCTCTTGCCACAATCTGGACAGTTGTACCTTTGGCTAGAATGTTCTACCAAAGGGCTAACTGCAGTCAACAGAATTTGATTGTTCGGCGTCGAATGGGTTGTAGGAAATGGACTTGTCTTCAGAGACAGATGTTCTAGCGTCCCATCACTTGAGGATCCCGTCACTGATGAACCTGAATGTCCAGATGAAGAACTCCAACTCATCAGTCCAGACTCAGTGCATGGTTTGCGACCGCTCGTCTGGCTCTTTCTTTTTCCGCGTCGTCTTGATCGGCCGTCAGAGATGAAAAACGCATCGTACGTATAGCCGACGGTAACTCCTGCCTGGAAACCGGATTTTCGGCTCTTTCCACGTCCAACCGAGCCAGAACTTGGAAACGACGTGTTACTGACTGTGCACTGACTCTCCCTATTCGACTCCACCTTAACACCTGATCGTTCTGCTGTACTACATTCATACTCGATCGAGGTTGGCTGAGTTTGACTTGGTGACAAGTTGTTTGCGAGCCCGTGTATTCTGGATGGAGTACTTTGGGTCCCCGGAAATTCCAGCTGCAGCATTTGAGAAAGTCGGACTGTTTTGGTAAGGGGAGTCTGACAAGGAGAGCATGCACCTGGCTGCAACCGAGGAATACCGTAGTCGGATATTGGAACCTCAGGACTCGTATGGCGTCTTCCGGCCAATGATAAGTCAATGCAGCCATCTGAATAAAGTTAAAAAAAAGGAAGGGCGTGAGGAGTGTGTGAAAACCAACAACAGGTAACACTTCAGTCAGGAAAATGGAACTGATGTCAGGCCCGCTATCCGACCAACGGTAAGGGTGGAATTCACTTCCTCATTATTTTCTGCCCCAGGGAGTGTTTAATTAGCCCAACATATGGACAAAACGGACTAGCTATGGTGGGCCAGGAATAACTATGAACAAAGGTGATGCTCACCAATCGGGTCTCATCTCTGACTAACAGTTTCGGGCATAATGACCTGCAGTGATACTTAATCCGGTCGTTCCGCAGCATTTTTGGTTAAACATGACGGGGACGCATGTAACTTCTGCCCAACGAAACGAGATCCGTTGACCAAATGGTAGCACGGTGTTGGGTGGGTTGGCAATGTGATACACACACAGACACACACAAGCACATACTACATACATTCATACATACAAACATACAAGGTGCACACAAACAGATAAGTTGGTACTTGAAGGAAAAGCCTGGGGGGTTCATGGAGTGCACCAACACTCATCAGAGAGATGCCGGAACGAACAGATGGTACTGGAAATTTGGATTGCAATTTAAAACATCACACAAAGGATGCTTGGTTTATTGATTCCATATCAGAGCTCTGTCATTTTTTTGGTCATCGTAGTACGAGTAACCGGTGTTGGTCAATTAGTCCAAACCTATTGTTACCGTTTAGATCCACCATGCAGAATTTCCCAAGATAACGGTTAATATTAGGGTCATATTATACAGTTCAGCTATTAACCAGCGACGACGCTATCTCAAATTGATGAAAGACTTGGTAGTCGGCGTCGCCGCTGGCTTGAGCAAGTGACGGGACAGAAGAAGCTAGGACTCCCTCATTCCCATCACAGTGGTTTTAATTTTGGGCTTTTCTTCACCTTAACCGATAAACTGTACAATGTCATCGAGGAGGGGTAATTTTACAGCTGTAGGTCATTTAAACCAATGTTTAGGACATTGAATAGGTGATCTCAAATTTTTCTACTCAACTCACTACGCAGGACGCTATCAACCGTCTTTTCCATCTGCATTCTGTGACCAGTAAAGCAGGCCAATCACCGAATAGAGATCCTTCAGATCCTTAACAGGAGGTTCGTTAGTCCCCTCCTAGTGACTTGTCTGAAATCGGGCTGACAGTACGCCCAAAAATAACCGTGTGTTTGGTAGATGGATAACAGCTTATGAACAGCAAATAAATGATCAATCAGGAGAACTCCGAGCTCATTCTTTTTGGGAGGTGTGAAACTTAGCCAGACATTCAGCAAAGACTTGTTAACCCAATGAACACTGTGTTGCTAACTATTCCAGACAGCAGTGAAACTTCGTGAGACTTTTTGAATTTTGTTCTGACCTCAATCTCATTTCTGATGACCCTGAACTTTCAACACCTGACCAACTCGGTGATCCATTGTCAGAGACTTTCCATTCCGACAGATCTGAAATTATTTATGTCTTACCCTGAGAAAATAAGTCTCCAAAAGCCTATCCAACCAACTAGAAAGCACTCACAAGGGAGATCTAGTTAAGTGAAATGAAACGCCTACTAAAAATGCGTTTTTTGCTGTAAAAGTCCGTACTGAAACCAGGTTTGCTAACATGGTCAACAGCCTGGACATGGTGGTCGATTAAAATGTGCATGAAAGATGCATGGCATGATGAGGTAAATACGACTCTAGTTGGTGTGATCGTATCAATTCTAGTCTAACTAACAACAGGTCTCGATAACTCGACAACTACACCCATTTGCATACCAATTTATTTATTTTTTGGGAGACTCACCTGAAACCCAGCTGATCAGCTGGTGTTTAGTTTTCTTTAACTAAATGTGTTGGACAAAGACGGCCTCGTGCTTCAATTCGTAAGATATCCGAGATTCCACACTATTTGTTCATGAAGGAAACTGCTCCCAAGGTCATCGCATACTCCTCGGAGAATGCCTCTAACTGAGGAGTCCCAAGAAGGGTAAACACTTTTGTGGGCTGTGGAAGTTTTTCATCAAACTTGTGAGCAGTTTTCTTGGAGAAGATATACTATGATAGCTCAGATATCATACCAACTGAAACGTGAGGTAAAGCTTGTAGCACGCTCAGTTTCTGAGTATCTTTTATCATGAAAAACAATTATCCAGGGAGGAACAGTTTTTAGCAACCTTCTGAGTATCTTTTATCATGAAAAACAATTATCTGAGTATCTTTTATCATGAAAAACTTGGCAATTATCCAGGCGAATAGACGCCCCTTGTCCTTCCCTGCAACCTTAAATTTGCCCCAAAAGAGACACTGTCGTGCATAATGAGCACCAGAGCACTAGTTGTAGTAAAAATATTTTCTACCTGCAACCTCACCCAGAGGCGGATCCGTATTTCAGTAGCAACGACTCAGACTTTCTTTACTGAATTCAGGAAAAGAAATAACGTTAGTCTCTGGGGCTTAACAACTCGTAAGGCCCTCATATATCTTGTGTTGAAGCATTCAGAATGCTCCGATTCATGGGGATGCCTGCTACTTTATCCAGTTGGTTCCTCTGTACTAGGCCTACTCTTGACATGATATAACTGGGTCTGATGCTTAGATCGTCTCGCTGGAGCCAAAAAAATACATTTTGAACACTTGCGATCCAAATTTTTCTCCACGCAAGTCTGACATGCCTCCAAACAATGGATCTTTAAACTTTTTACACCTTGGTGAGAACATTCCCGGGAATCATCTATTCCCTATTACATCAGCTTAGTTAGTTGTTCAGGTATTCTAGAATAGAGTTTGTAGACTGAAATGGCACCCAAAGGAGACATAAAGAGATGATTAGCAGGTGAATGAGAAGGCTTGGGAAAATTCCCGCAGCAGGAACAATAATAGTTGGATGTCGGTAAAATTGGCCTCTCTAAAATTATCAGCTGAGCCGAGTTCTGACCATAAGATATTTTGGCAATACGCTTAAGGTGTACGTTGAGAAGTTTCAGTAGTTATGCATCGCTTGATAGAAGATTTTTCGATTTCCCCTACGCCTTAAAAATAGCTTGAAATTTTTTGATAGACTTGATTTAAATAAACTATCATGTAACAAGGATAGGCTTTCGTAATGCACTACTCATAAGGTTGATGGAAATTCTCCGACAGCCCACAACCGGTTTCGCTCTTCTTGGGGCTCATCAGGTAGGCGCAGTCCCCTAGTTTCCGTCAACCTTATGTTCTACTTGAACCCAAATTGAACTGTTTTTTTTTCGAGAAATACACTCATCTGCAAATCAACTTGGTTTTGCGAGAGACTCACCTGGAACCCAGCTGAATCTCTCGTTTGTGACGATTTCAGGCAACTGAATGTGCTGCACCAGGCCGGCTCATGTTCCAGTTGCTACGATATTCGAATTTGGGTTCAAATAGAACATAAGGTTGGCGGAAATTCGGGGACTGCGCCTACCTGATGAGCCCCAAGAAGGGCGAAACCGGTCGTGGGCTGTCGAATAATTTTCAGTAACCTTATGAGTAGTGCATTACGTATATACATGTGTCGCGATATCTCGAATATCGTAGCAACTGGAACATGAGGCGGCCTGGTGCAGCACATTCAGTTGCCTGAAATCATCACAAACGAGAGATTCAGCTGGGTTCCAGGTGAGTCTCTCGCAAAAAACCAAATCTCGCAAAACCAAATTGATTTGCAGATGAGTGTATTTCTCGAAAAAGGATAGCCTTATTATTATATGTCCTTGCACTCAAAGCTGTAGCTGGGTTCTCATAGCACCAAGAAGGTTTGAATGAGCTCGAGATGGCTCAGTGATTGAAGTGTGAATTTTCTAACCGGAAGGTGCGTGGTTCGAACCCAGCCTCCGCATCTCGACTGCTCCTGTCTAGTCTTGAGCAACCTGAGAGTATCCCAGCCTTCGTGCTTCCTTCGGGAGACAAGGCAACTAGACGCCGGAAGACTGTTACAGCTAAACGATGATTTTCACTCGACTCTGAATACCATGTAGCTGTGCTTGGACAGAACGCGTGAGGACTTGTCTTCATCGGCCTTTTTAGAGTTCATTAGTTCCTGGCTATGCCACACTTTCGGTAGACGTTTCTTCCGCCTAGGTGAAAGCAATATGTCGGTGGCCAATTACTGAATTCGCTCCAATTCAATTACCCTCTGTGTATGACGAGGGATTGGCCTTTCGCATTTGTACAGCCACTGAATAAGGTTATATCTGACTGAATGGTGCAGCCACTCTTTGCATCCGTAAACGTTTGAGGTTATACGGACAGCTCATCATCAAAAGTTTCCGTAGACACATTTGTGCTCGACAAGAATTCTCACTTCCTTCATGCTCATTCAAGGTTTTGGGGAAATAAGGCATTGCTAGATGATAATGCAATGTCAGATTTGTAGTTGAAGAGAATACTGGTAGCTCAGGTTGTAGTGAAAACCGTTGAGCTGGTTACAAACATCTCATTACCAGTTGAGTTGACATCATCATTGCGCTGTGAGTGACAATACGCCAATGTTGACAATACGCTAACCTGCCTTCAAGGATGACCGCATGGGTAATCTGACTGTGAACTGCTGCATAACTGCGGTCTACCTACAGATATCAAGTGCATATCTTAGCATATGCATATTGTGGCACGTGCCCATGGGAGGATCACTCTTGAATCTGTGTGAACAAAAGTGTGCTCGGAGTGGATTCCTGTTACGAAAAGCATCAATTCCGGACTTAACAATGTTGATAAACAGCTGGGTTTTGTGTGTTACACCGCCGACACAAATGGAAATTATCCTAGCCCTTAAGAGCCCCCATCGCGTTGTCCAGGTGAAATTCATGTATGCTGAACTGATTATTCCGTTTCAGAAGTCAACAGATTGCGGTCAACTTCGAAGAGGACACACATCACAACATTTCAGTGATTTACTGCCAACAATAAGCTGATTCATGTCAAAACAGTGTCCCTTTATTTGTCAACACAATGACATTTGGTCGTTCATACTTGGCGGGAGGGGAGCAATCTTAGCTGGTTGACTATTACCCAAGTTAAACCTTCCAGGGGGTCATCAACAGTGAACAGCTGCCCAGAGGATAACTGTTCCATACTAAGTAAGCCTGAATCCGCTGAACCATCTGGATTGGAATTTCCTATGCATTCCGTTCCCACCAGATCATCTCAATGTTCCAAGCGCCTAAATTCCCGTCCATAAAGTATATTTACGGCCAAATTCCGTTTGATTTGGGGCTATTGGTCGGAAACAAATTGTTCTTCAATGGAACTGAGTGATAACGTTAGGGTGCAAAATACACTACGTTTCACAGTAATTGTAAGGATTATGGCTTTTGCAGTAAGCTTATACTAGACGTTGTTGAAGTAGACACAGAAAGTCCGTACCATTCCTGGTAATCTCTTAAATACCTATTACTGACTTATAGGGAGGCAAAAGTTTTCTACCCTGTTTCTGAATACTCTTGAATTATTGTTAGCAATACGTGAATTGCACGCAGTAGATATTATTTGGACGTAATCGAGTCGTCTACTGACTTGACACTTTCTCGCCATTCAGCTTAGTGGTCTTGCACTGAGGTATAGCAACGTATCGAAATCATTTGATTCGCGGTGACTCCAAATACAAGTCACTCAACTGTGGTACTTTTTAGACACGCAGCTACCATGTGGCACATAGGTCCAGATAAAAAACATCTGACTACTTAGAAGTGGGAGCCAAAATTCACAACTTTTGGTTAGCAGCCCAAGTAAGGTCCGCTGAGTGATCTTGAGTTCGATGGCCTGCGTTCTGGTGAAAGGAAGCCATAGGAAATAAATATCGACGAACGAGAAAATAACAATCGGGATACGTCAACCTTATGTTCTACTTGAACCCAAATTGGACTGTTTTTTTTTTCGAGAAATACACTCGTTTGCAAANNCCAGTTGAGTTGACATCATCATTGCGCTGTGAGTGACAATACGCCAATGTTGACAATACGCTAACCTGCCTTCAAGGATGACCGCATGGGTAATCTGACTGTGAACTGCTGCATAACTGCGGTCTACCTACAGATATCAAGTGCATATCTTAGCATATGCATATTGTGGCACGTGCCCATGGGAGGATCACTCTTGAATCTGTGTGAACAAAAGTGTGCTCGGAGTGGATTCCTGTTACGAAAAGCATCAATTCCGGACTTAACAATGTTGATAAACAGCTGGGTTTTGTGTGTTACACCGCCGACACAAATGGAAATTATCCTAGCCCTTAAGAGCCCCCATCGCGTTGTCCAGGTGAAATTCATGTATGCTGAACTGATTATTCCGTTTCAGAAGTCAACAGATTGCGGTCAACTTCGAAGAGGACACACATCACAACATTTCAGTGATTTACTGCCAACAATAAGCTGATTCATGTCAAAACAGTGTCCCTTTATTTGTCAACACAATGACATTTGGTCGTTCATACTTGGCGGGAGGGGAGCAATCTTAGCTGTTTGACTATTACCCAAGTTAAACCTTCCAGGGGGTCATCAACAGTGAACAGCTGCCCAGAGGATAACTGTTCCATACTAAGTAAGCCTGAATCCGCTGAACCATCTGGATTGGAATTTCCTATGCATTCCGTTCCCACCAGATCATCTCAATGTTCCAAGCGCCTAAATTCCCGTCCATAAAGTATATTTACGGCCAAATTCCGTTTGATTTGGAGCTATTGGTCGGAAACAAATTGTTCTTCAATGGAACTGAGTGATAACGTTAGGGTGCAAAATACACTACGTTTCACAGTAATTGTAAGGATTATGGCTTTTGCAGTAAGCTTATACTAGACGTTGTTGAAGTAGACACAGAAAGTCCGTACCATTCCTGGTAATCTCTTAAATACCTATTACTGACTTATAGGGAGGCAAAAGTTTTCTACCCTGTTTCTGAATACTCTTGAATTATTGTTAGCAATACGTGAATTGCACGCAGTAGATATTATTTGGACGTAATCGAGTCGTCTACTGACTTGACACTTTCTCGCCATTCAGCTTAGTGGTCTTGCACTGAGGTATAGCAACGTATCGAAATCATTTGATTCGCGGTGACTCCAAATACAAGTCACTCAACTGTGGTACTTTTTAGACACGCAGCTACCATGTGGCACATAGGTCCAGATAAAAAACATCTGACTACTTAGAAGTGGGAGCCAAAATTCACAACTTTTGGTTAGCAGCCCAAGTAAGGTCCGCTGAGTGATCTTGAGTTCGATGGCCTGCGTTCTGGTGAAAGGAAGCCATAGGAAATAAATATCGACGAACGAGAAAATAACAATCGGGATACGTCAACCTTATGTTCTACTTGAACCCAAATTGGACTGTTTTTTTTTTCGAGAAATACACTCGTTTGCAAACAATTTGTTTTTTGCGAGAGACTCACCTGGAACCCAGCTGAATCCCCGTTTTTGATGTTTTCAGGCAACTGAATGTGCTACACCAGGCCGCCTCATGTTCCAGTTGCTACGATATTCGAGATATCGCGATACATGTATATTCGTAATGGACTACTCATAAGGTTGCTGAAAACTCTTCGACAGCCCACGACCGGTTTCGCCCTTCTTGGGGCTCATCAGGTAGGCGCAGTCCCCGAGTTTCCGTCAACCTTATGTTCTACTTGAACCCAAATTGCACTGTTTTCGAGAAATACACTCATTTGCATATCAATTTGTTTTTGCGAGAGACTCACCTGGAACCCAGCTGAATCTCCCGTTTGCGATGTTTTCAGGCAACTGAATGTGCTGCACCAGGCCGCCTCATGTTCCAGTTGCTACGATATTCGAGATATCGCGATACATGTATATTCGTAATGGACTACTCATAAGGTTGCTGAAAACTCTTCGACAGCCCACGACCGGTTTCGCCCTTCTTGGGGCTCATCAGGTAGGCGCAGTCCCCGAGTTTCCGTCAACCTTATGTTCTACTTGAACCCAAATTGCACTGTTTTCGAGAAATACACTCATTTGCATACAATTTGTTTTGCGAGAGACTCACCTGGAACCCAGCTGAATCTCCCGTTTGCGATGTTTTCAGGCAACTGAATGTGCTGCACCAGGCCGCCTCATGTTCCAGTTGCTACGATATTCGAGATATCGCGATACATGTATATTCGTAATGGACTACTCATAAGGTTGCTGAAAACTCTTCGACAGCCCACGACCGGTTTCGCCCTTCTTGGGGCTCATCAGGTAGGCGCAGTCCCCGAGTTTCCGTCAATTATGTTCTACTTGAACCCAAATTGCACTGTTTTCGAGAAATACACTCATTTGCATATCAATTTGTTTTGCGAGAGACTCACCTGGAACCCAGCTGAATCTCCCGTTTGCGATGTTTTCAGGCAACTGAATGTGCTGCACCAGGCCGCCTCATGTTCCAGTTGCTACGATATTCGAGATATCGCGATACATGTATATTCGTAATGGACTACTCATAAGGTTGCTGAAAACTCTTCGACAGCCCACGACCGGTTTCGCCCTTCTTGGGGCTCATCAGGTAGGCGCAGTCCCCGAGTTTCCGTCAACCTTATGTTCTACTTGAACCCAAATTGCACTGTTTTCGAGAAATACACTCATTTGCATATCAATTTGTTTGTGCGAGACTCACCTGGAACCCAGCTGAATCTCCCGTTTGCGATGTTTTCAGGCAACTGAATGTGCTGCACCAGGCCGCCTCATGTTCCAGTTGCTACGATATTCGAGATATCGCGATACATGTATATTCGTAATGGACTACTCATAAGGTTGCTGAAAACTCTTCGACAGCCCACGACCGGTTTCGCCCTTCTTGGGGCTCATCAGGTAGGCGCAGTCCCCGAGTTTCCGTCAACCTTATGTTCTACTTGAACCCAAATTGCACTGTTTTCGAGAAATACACTCATTTGACCAATTTGTTTTGCGAGAGACTCACCTGGAACCCAGCTGAATCTCCTGTTTGCGATGCCAGGCAACTGAATGCTGCACCAGGCCGCCTCATGTTCCAGTTGCTACGATATTCGAGATATCGCGACATGTATATACGTAATGCACCTACCTGATGAGCCCGAAGAAGGACGAAACCGATCGTGGGCTGTCGAAGAATTTTCAGCAACCTTATGAGTAGTACATTACGTATATACATGTATCGCGATATCTCGAATATCGTAGCAACTGGAACATGAGGCGGCCTGGTGTAGCACATTCAGGTGCCTGAAATCATCACAAACGAGAGATTCAGCCGGGTTCCAAGTGAGTCTCTCGCAAAACCAAATTTATTTGCAAATTAGTGTATTCTCGAAAACGTTTTGAGGAAAGGAAAGGAAAGCATAAGCAGTAGAAGAAAATAGTGGGATTTGGAATGTGGACAGGAAATAATCATCCCAAAGTTGCAGGAAAGAAGTGCATCAAATCTGGGCCACCGACTTAGCGTCAATAGTGACTGAGGTCAAATGTGCGACCAAGTGCCATACACTAGGGTTATGTATATTAGGATGTCGTGAGTTTACCCCGTTTCATGTGAAGCGACTTCCAATGGCAAGCGAGAACAAAATGAATTCGTCGCTTTGCATGTCACAAGTAAACGATTTTCGGGTTCCAGACCCTGAAAGGATAATAGGCTGACGTCTGGATGCGCACACTGTCACACTGGACGAAGAAGCTCTGGTAAGGGTTGTTTTCGATCGCTTTCAAAAACACCCTGTTTGTTTAGAGAGGGAAAGCCTCTTCAGACCACTCTGTGCGCTCTGCTAATCGATGCATATGACCCATCAGCTAGTCTCACTTGAAATTCCTCCTATATGATATATGCAGATCAGATTGGATCAGTTCAACGATGGGGTAATTTTGGGCATGTATAAATAAGTGCCACCACCACCACCCCCACACACACACACCTCATCTGACATAACTATTAGCGATTCTATCATGGATGAAGACCACTGCGTCGGGTTTTTTTTAACTTGACAGCATGACGCAATCCAAGAAGCTCATGACAAAGATGACATCTAAGACAAACATCGGATTAAACAAGATAGCCATCTTTATCTCTGTTTTCCAGGAATTTCGTCTCTCGAAGTTCAAAATATCTACACTGGAGGCGTATGTATACCGTCCAGTCCAAGTGCAACAAAACTTTTCTAAAAAGCCTTCATTGCGTGCAAAGTAATCATATTTAACCACATTGTTGAGGTGTGAAAACCAGTGCATCGATGTTGAAAGCGAATACCTGTTTAAGGTGTATTCCGCTACTAAAACAGATGACTTGATCAGTGTTAAACAAGTTCACTGATTTCAGTAGATTGCTGGATGCAGTCTTGAGCTGAGCAGAAATCACGACGATCAAACACAACGCATCAAACAATATCCCACTAGAAGGACTCCTTGGCGCTTCATTCTTTTGTTCGGATCCACAGGAATCTCACCTATTCTCCCCGTAGATGCACGTGGGTAACCCAACAACAAATCATTTTTAGACAGGTGTTGGTCGAGGTGCGCATACCTTCCCCTGTCGACTCTGAACAAGGTGTGCGCTGGTTTTTTTTTCGCATCACGGCACCTGCTGCATTTTCCCTTTAATGCAGTGAGCAGGTGGCTGTATCCGACACTGAGCAGGTGATAAACATGAAGCTTCAACATCCTGTCATAATTCGAGTCCACACTCACTCCGTCTCGAAGTGGGCTACTGTGCATAGAGCTTGCAAGGCTTCTTGAATGAACGCATGACCGCCGTTTATTGGTAAACTAATACTTCAGAATCGCCAAACATTTGATTTGGCAGATTCCTGCTAGAAACTGCGTTGTCTGGTACTCGTTATGCCTGCTAAAAAAGCCAAGCCTGAGTTACAGTTAGGCTCTAGACTTACAAATCAATCTGCAATCCATATCTGATTCTCTAGAATATCGAAAAAGTCAAAAAGCCATCAATAAATTAACTTGCTTCCCAGTGAACTTGTCACAAAGGTTACTGAAATCCGTTCGTTCCAGGGTAGAAGTTGCGATACACCCTGGGCTCGAATTCAAGCCTACACCCGATTGCTCGCTGGTGATAGGAAGTTGACCAAAGTGAAGGGATAGCAATATCTTCTTCAGGTTTATTTCCGCTCCGGTGAACAAGTCCCAGCCCTAATCCTATAAGCTAGCCTATGGGGCGTCAGAGCCAGCTGACGGAGGAGAGTAACTGAGAACCGTATTTTAGCGTCCCTTTCAATCGTACGTTTCTTAAATGGTCAGCCACATGGCGTATCTTTCGAAGTCTTATTCGTCGCGTTTACTGTCACACTGGAGTGTGTGAATTGCAAGTTCTGGTGAACTGGCCTACATACTATAGGCAATAGTAGGTTCTCTTTAGAAAGTATCTGCGCGAACCCCATGTGACGGTACTTCAAGTTTCGTTTCATCGTTGTTGGGTCCAGTGCGTTCCCATGACGATATACACCCTGAACTGATACTACACATTGGTGATAATCAAAAGAGGTCTTTTCTTTCAGAACTCTCACCAGCTGATACGTAATACGTTTAAACACATTTCTTAATGCACTCCAACCGGTCTATGTTGTGGCTACAGTGGGTTTCGCGCGTCACATACGTCGACCCAGCGATTATACTCTAAATAATGACAGGAAAGCAGGAAATTGTTTTCTGGTGCGCATAATTAGTGCGCAGAGACGGATTGAAATCCATCATCATGGCGTGACGAGGGCCAAAGTAGCTGGTGAGTGCTGAACTTACTACTGTCGAAACAGTCGATAAGTGAGCTATAGCTTGGTCAGATAAGTTAAAAGGTTTGGTAAACTAGGCCTTTAATACTTGTAAGGTACGATTTTCACAGTGTATATCAAATTCCTCTCAGTCGCTTTGGAGACAGCTAAAAGCTGGAAACTAGGACGGACAGTTTTCAATTCAACTGGCCTTCGAATAGGAGTTACTCAGTATACGAGAAAGGTTACCTTTTGAGGCACTGAGTCATTCACGGAACCAGAGAGCCTTCAGGCATCTTCCACGCTGGTCGAGGAAGTTGCGGTGCGCGCTCCGCTGATCGGCTTTCTACAAGACACTAGAGTCTTAGTCTGTTAAAACGCAATGCTACCACTCGAAAAGGTCTGTAACCAGCCACAGCGGATATGACAAGGTTGTCGGCCTTCTCTATCACCGTGCCCCATAAAAAAGTATGATGCGCTTTTAACCAAATTAACCAAATTGAACAGTCTAGAGAAACGTTATTCGTTCGATGCACTGGTGTGTGAATCTCAGTCCTCTTATCCACACATTCATTCAAATGCAACTGATAATTATCTGACTGGCTTGGTTCAGTATGGAAACCTCGCTCCTCTCCGTACGTTTGCGACGTAGTCAGCCTGGAAAATCTAACTCTTTATATGGAAATTCATTGATCCTGGCCAGATCCACGGTGACTGTCGACTAACATCAACTCCTTTGTACTCCTTTGTACCACGTACTACACTTTATCAGTGAAAGTCAATCCCATCGCACTTATAGACCGTTGAATTCATCTTTATTCAAGAGAACTCCAACACCCTAACCTTCTGGTTTTACAAAATCAAATCGATGTATGTCAAATGAAGAAATGCAGAGCCTTCAATAAGCTTACCGAAATCCATTTTGTCCGACTCATTCTGATGAGAATGAAGTTTGGCCAGCTGTGTTTGGTAAATAAATCTAGCGATCTGTTGCACAGTTTCCAAATCCCCTGTATCTGGTGGTCCACCATTCATATTTGCTATTCGACGTAATAGTTCTGCTCTCTCATTCAACCATTCACCAGCTGTTGGAGTATCATTGGGATGGAAATGGTGTGGAGAGGAAGTCACTGTTTGTGGAGACATTGCGGAAACGAGGATATCTGGAACAATCTGTGGATTGGATATAGAGTTCTGGATAGCTTCTCCACCGAAGTCTCCTTTGGACTCATATTGAAACCGCAAAGCAGAAAAACTACTGGGACAGACAGGTGAAATGTACTTCTGGTTTGTATCTGCCGATAACGGGCGAAAAGCGCTGAGTTCACTATGTTTCAAAGTGACTGGCGACAGCCTTGAACGGCAGGCTCCCAGTTCGTTCATTAGAAGTTTTTGGTAAAGTTTGCAATAAGTCTCCCTCTGTAATAAAGTATCTTCATACGTCCTTAATGACGAAGGACAGTCGAATGGTATTGTTTTCATCGTTTGGTACACATGGGATTGCGCGGGAGCATGCGCTGGTACCTGGATCTGTGAGTGAAGCATTACCGTTAGTTTGGTGAGCCAGAAAAGAGCCCACTTCGCACTTTTAGCTTAAGCAGCTGGTCGGAATCTTCACTCTGATTGGCCCTGTCGTGCGCTGTCACTTTATTTTGGCACGATAAGTCAAGCGCACACTGTTGTAAGCCGGAGCGCGTGGACGCGAAGGGGTGAAACTGCCAGGGCAGGCGTGACGCGCGTGCCAGACACGCACACGTCCTAACCAATTATCTTTTGACCGATATCAACGCGCGCATTCTGATTGGTTAACGCACTCTAAGCTGCAGATGCGCGTCTAATCAGGAAGTCATTCGGCCATTCAGCTGTGGAACATGAGAAAATAGTTAAAGATTGCAAGCCCCATCAAGCGTTTCGTATATGAGGTATTCATTTTAAGAAGCTTGGACCTCGTGCATCTAATGATCAAACTTCAACTCCACTAAAAATGATGACATTGCATAACGAACCTGAGAGACAAATATGTTCAAGATACTCCGAAAAAATCCTTCCATTATGCATTAACTACGTTGGTCTCCGTTCACTTTCATTTGATATGGAGCGCCGAAAATGCTTGAACTACGGAAGAAAACTAAAAAATCTGGGAAGTTGGAAAGTATCCATTACACTCCAATAGTCTGACGTATTAGGTGCTGCCATTTTGTACGAAACAATGGGCCACAAGTGTTTTTAAAACCGGAAGATAGTTTTACTTTGCATTTATATTCTAGAGCATTTGAATGGGAAGGGCTTACCGTGTGGATTTTTATTTTGTCCAAGAGAAATATTGCAGAAGTTCAATGGCCTTTTATGTGCATCACTAAGGCACATACAAGTCCATTAACACGACCAGCCGCATATTGGTGGTCAGCTACCGACAACTCGTCAGTACGGACGATTGAACTGCTTATCTCTTTGCCATAATAGGGTGAACGAACTTGAAAAAGCCAGGCAAATTTTATTGATTTGCGTATGTACTTGTAATACGGAGTGGAGCATAGCTTAACACTCGGGCTCATCGTGCACAGACACAGTGCGGTAACAAGGGCATCAAGGGGGTACTGTATCGGTGAATGAGCGTTGACTGATGGTAGCATTTTCACCCCCCCCACCCGCATCCCGTGCTGTTACTGAGTAACACCCCCAAACTACTATAGCATTAAACTATCGATAAATCCAAAGCTATTCGTGAATAGTTCGCCATTTGCACGGAGTCGACAGGCAGTTAACTCAGTCGCTTCATGAATTGCAGTCAGAAAGGTGCGTGCTCAATAAGCCATCTCCTCGAAACGGGGAGGTCAAAGGGGGGTTGCTTTATTTAGAGCACCTTGATCCCTTGCTCCAAGCTACCTAAAAGGACATTAAGCATATCTCTGCAACGTACTTATAACAGCACGGCTTTGTACGAAAGCATACGCAGGAACTATGCTCCTGCCGCCAGTCAGAATGCCAATTTCAGTTTTTTCTGCGACTCACCGCATTTTTCAATTCGCTTGCAACTGCGGAGGCTTGAGATGAAAGCAAAGGAGCATGTGCTCAAAAAAACTCTGTAACATGTCAGCTGATCCTAACCCAAATCTGATCAAATCCAGGGGCAATTCATCGATCGCCAAGTGTCTAATCGACCTAGGGTCTTTTCATGTCCTAACACGAAGCGAGTGGCCAGAGAGACTGATGTACCTTGAGACCATATTGGTTACGCGTTTTCAAGCTGTCCACTGTGCTCAAAAATCCCTGAATTTACCATGACACTGCCATGGTTTTATCGACTGGTCTCTCTGTTTTAGAATTCCGTAAATACTCTAAGCTGCACTATATTGTACGTCACGCTGTTTCACACGTTTTACAGTGGGAGTGTAAAAAATCAATTCACCCCACAACTTTACTGCTTTTACTGCTTTGGTTGCCTGAATGACTGTGCTGTTTTCACAAACTGAGTTGCGATTGTAGCTTTGTATTTGGGAACTAGTTGATATATTCAATCCCAAGGGAACCTAGTAAGTAACCCTTAGCAGAACGATAGGAATTACATGGGTAACAGAACGACTGCATTAGGCTTACCTTGGTAGACGCATCTTCGATAGCCACTACACCAATGTACTCAGTGATATGGACCACAACTACATACATCATGCAAAAAGTGGTACTTCTGTCCATGGGCTTGATTATGTAATGAAATTCTTACCTGTCCAGGCCTCACGTAAACTGTGGAAACCATAAAAATTTGCCGATGGTGGTCTGAAATTTACCCTGGCAGGGCAGTCCATGAATGCCTGTTTAGTTGACTGACATGGGGACATATTGATCCCGAACACAAGATTCAATCCCGAGGACTTAACTAATGCGAAGCGATAACTCGACAGTGTTTTCAGTGTGTCACCACATCGTAACTTCGTGAGTAGCGCCATACCTGACACTTTCTTCCCACGTTTGATTCCATACCTTATGAGTAGCAATTGTTAAAAGAAATTTGCAGAGGTTGTTTGAACTAGTTAAGTGGCTGGCTACATCTCGGTGGGCTAGTTTAATTGGACCAGGCTGTTCGATATACGGTAATAGATTTTATAGGCACTAGGGGAGATTTTCACTTTGGCGAACCATCGTAATTTGTCTTTCGGTTGGTGCTGGAGAACAAGTTCTTTGTGATCGACTGAACACACCTAATAAATCAGGTGTTCCTTTATACACGGTAATGTTCCGGTGAGTTGCCAAATACTATGAAAGGTTCGAAAGAGTGATTAGTTATTAAGGTTGTCACATACAGCAGTATACCTTCTTTCGGGAGCTAAGTAGGTCGATATACGAGGATTCTGCATGCAGCCATTAGGGTTTTACTTGATTTGAAGTCACTGCGAATGTTCGAATGAGAGAAGTCGCATATCGGATTGTGTTCACACAAATCAGCTGATTCGCAGAGGACTCGGTCCTGATCAAGTTGTGAGTTGTGTCTGTAATACGGAAACAGTGAGAAACAACCGGCATACTTCATTGATGTGGAGATACACGTCTGCATGACAGAACAGTCTTGCAACCTACTATACCGGAAGTAGCACAGCTCTGAAGAGACTGCGAATATACAAGGATTTCATTGATTCTCAACATCGAGTCGAGCTTCTAATCTTTCCAAACCGACTCAGCCAACCATTTCCGACTTAATCTTTCACAGTCAGACCTCACTGAATAGAATTCGTGAGGACAGGCGTCAGCACGATGTTTGCTAGGAGACAAGAGGCTTCTGAACCACAAATTTAACCTTCTTTCACCCAGTGACGGCAATGCAGTCTAGCATAAAAGTGAATCGACCACTAGGCCCATTCCGGAACAACAGCTTGCTCAACCGCGCCGGTTCCATGAGATGTGGGTAGAAAATTGTGAATTCATTTGCCTTTTGATCAATACATCCGAGAACATTCCGCGCACTCCTGAATACTTATCCTGATAGGTCACATCGCTCACAGTATCCCCATACAATATCTGTGTAATTTATCTGTAAGACCATATCAGTAATTTGCAGCGCGAAAATCTCCAAGAAACCAATCGGGCTAAGTGGGTGGCCACAGTGAAGTATTTTCCCTAGAGCAAACCGCTTTGACCGGATGGCTATTTGGCGCTGGATGGGGACAACAGTTCATCGGTATGTTTTATTGTCGCAACATTAATGGGACAAGTGATGTGACCTCGAGATTGGAAGTTGACAATAAATTGAGTCCTCAGCGATGGACAGTTTCAATCTGATACGTGCCATCTTTTTACACGAACTTCTTAGCTATGAAACCTCAACGGTGCGCGTGTTTGCACCGTGAGAGAATTATCCAGGGTTGACGGGAGATGTTTACGGTTAAGATGTTTACAGCGAAGTAAACCGGGTCCGCGGAATTTATCGAGGCAAGTCGACATAGGGAGTCTAGTCCATCGGGCAATTTCGCTAGCACCATGTCCTTTTCGTGTAGAGTGGGTCCTTCGATGGAGCCTGCTGAGAAGCTACGCCTTCAGGGGGAAACAAGTGAGGTGGAACTTATTTTTTCGGCCATTCCAATTTCTCTGGGCCGCTTGCAATCAAAACTACCTTGGGGGGATTTCTAGTCTTAGCCGAGGTTTGACAAGAATACTGCCTATGCCCAATTCAGCCTACAGGTTTGTTATTTAACAAAGCACTCTTTTGTTACTTCAATTGTTCATCGGCTCCTTGCAAAAAGAGACGACCATAGTGTCCACTAGCTCAACCTTAGCACTCATAGGTAAAAGCCCATAATTAGCTAAAGTAATCGTGAGAGTTACAACTTCTGCGGATGTTGCATTCACATCGTATCCTGCTTCATTCTCAACATGATTGTTCTGATTCTTCTCCAATAAAGGGCTCGGGTTTCGCTCTTTTAAGAGCTAATCAACAGCTCACACTTTCGTACGTGGGCACTTCCGAACCTCGAAGATCTGACATGGGAGGCCAACTTGTTAGCACCACTTCACCAGTACAGCATGGGCGCACCTAACTTATCACGTCAGAACAGACGAAGGTACTTGTGATTGTTTTGTCCGACGCCTCAAACGACGATCCACTGAGTATCCTGGTTTTGCCGACCGATTGTCAGAACATCCAGGTCAGATAGCTCCACTGATGTTTGAAACCAGCTACCTGGTTTCAGGTAGTCGCAGAATTCGTAGAATCTACGTTTGCTTCACATAATTTACAGTAGTTCGGTGAAAAGGCAGCACAACCACACGTGGCCACAGAATATGGCATTCATATTCCTCTTGCCAATCTGGAGGAAACATGCAAATTCAGCTGCTGTGGTAAGTTAGCTTTAGTCGAGAGTGGATGATATTTAAAACGGCTGGTTCATCATGAATAAGTTAGCAGTCAGAAGTCATACAGCTCTGCAGTGTCTTGTGTAAGGGAGTGATCAGAATCACAAGATTTTCTCAGTGCCACTCTACTGCTTACCTCATATTATCTTTAGAAGACTCCATTTTACTTTTTAAATGACAACTTCCTTTTGCAGAAACATCATTTTAGAGCACATGTTCTTACTTCAATGTTGTTTGAAGGTGAGGACCGAAACACAGTGGGAATTAAGCACTCAAATTTTCAATTAATCTAAGGGTATACGGAAATTCCAAAACATGCCTGAACAATAAACAAACGTGCGGTTATTTGCTTGCTCAGAAATATTGATGGACGCCTCTTGGTTTTCCTCAAATTGAACAGCTTCCCGATGGATCTTCGACTCTAGCCTTGGCTGTACGAACATCTTTCCAGGAAAACCTTAGCTTTTATTAGATGCCTTGGTGAACTAAGCACCTGACCCTGTTCGTTCTGCCTTGCCTCGATAAAACACATAACCATTACTTTTTGGTGACGGACAAATCGTTTCATTGGGAGGGGCTATAAGTAAAATCACCGACTGAAAAAAATGTTTAACCACAGAATGTTAATCTCGGACGGTATCCAGGTTTTCTTTGAACGTGTAGAGCTCGATCCGTGGCCAACTTCAATCAAGCTCAATCACTTATTGGTTGGTTATTTGGTTCTATCTGCCTTTGGCGTAAAATTCTTCCTGGAGTACGTTGCACACTGCTAAAAATTCGAACCTCAGACTACTTTTTTCGTCGATATGTTTCTTAGTTTATGGTTGCTTATAAATGCTCCGTTCGTAATGTGAAAAAAGTTCAGCTTCATGGAAAAAGGCAATCCTTTTTGCAAGATGGAATTTCCGCATAAACAGATGGAAATGTGCATGCATTGAGCACTACAAACAGGAACCTAGCTGGTCCCAGAGTTTGCATTATTGGATGTAATCTGTGGCTGTTCCATTTAGGACTTGTTCACCCGACTACCAGTTAAACAACCATCTTTAAGTGCCCATCGAAGTGCATAAACGCGAAAGTATTTCTAACGGGAAAATTTCAATAAAACACGCACTCACACACACATACACACGTACACGTACCGGTTGGATTGTAAACATTAGTCAGATTAGTGGGGAAGTCGTTACATGAAAGGTTGTTGATGTGAGTTCCGCATACGGGAATGGTAGTGAACTCAAAAAGACTCTAAACCCAGCTAAGGTGCAGTACTTCTATCTCTGATAGATATGTCTAACGCGGATCCCGATTGCGACAGACAAAAGAGAGCAGGTTGTCAGATGGTCAGGGTGTTCTCCAAGCATAGAAAATTCATTGTAACTGTTTCACAACCAATCTAGGTGACGATGCTGAAGACGTACCAATGTTACACCGACACAGGTGACGAGGAAACTCTGCAACGCACACCAGGTGCGGTAAACATCAGGAGCATCAGCCCCATCAGCAGGTTATCTCGTGTACCTAACAAAATCCGGTCCGGTGGTCACACTCCCCATTGCTAGCGCACTGGTATCCAACTACGGGTTTGAAAAATCGCACGCATTGACGCAACTCTCAGACGGACGCTCCCGCTGAAGAAGAAACCTTTTCATATGGAAGATCATCCCCAGCTGGAAGAATAACGAAATTGAGCTGACGAAGTCACATGTTCGGATTAAGGTGGTGTTCATAAGAGATTCAAATGAGTCTCAGCTAAATCTGGCACGAAATACGATTCAGCTGATAAGCGCTCAGAAAGACGAAGACAGATGGGGGCTGTCCAGAAGTTTTATCAACCTTATAAGTAGAGTCCTATTAACAGGGTTGGGACTGTTCACAACAACAACAACCGACTTCCAGTTGTCATTCGGACAGGTGTTTCAAGACTGAACACGGTACGGAAAAGCGATTTCTCTTTCAGGTGATTGAGAAGTTTGTCGATGGAGACTTCGTTATTGGCGAAATCCCCGTACATTACGTTTGTTACGGTATTCCGTCAGCAACTAATCCCTGTGAAAGGTAAAAGCTTTTTCCAGACTTAAGTTTGCTAACCTGAAATTCACGCTTTGCGTTTCTGTGAATTTCAGTTGCCTGATCTTTTTTACCCAGGCCTTGTTCACGCCCAAGTTGGGTTCTCCGAAAAAAGCCTTCGTTCAGCTTTATCTGTATACAATCGAGCAGTCGGTTCATCAGTTTTGAGCTGTGTGGGCTATAGCTATGGGTGTTTGTCCTATTTTTTATAACTCGCGCATAAACCGACCGAATAACATGTTATCTTAAACTTGAAAACACCATCAAACTCAAACTTTTGACTACATTTGTTCCTTATCGAAGTTGCCTCATCATTTTGTCAGTCTTCGGTAGTGACGCATCAGCTGAACACGATTACTGACCAGCGCTCCAGTCCGAAGAAGAATGTGTCTTACCATCAGTACGCTGGTTGAATTCAGTCCCTGTTAGGCAAAAGTATGTCGAGTCAGCATTTGCCTTGTTCTCCTAGAAAAATGGGAATAGCGGAATTGATTCGCTCGCTTTGAATGAACAGCAATCAAACGCAACTTGTGAAATTCGGCAGCACTTGAGTGCTGACGCTCAAGCGGTGGTGTTAGAGAAATAGCCCAACCGGAAGCAGGTGGGTGTTGACATCGTACGTGTACGTGTGTTGTTGTTTGGTTGGGGGAGGGGTGGACGTGGAGAAATCGGGTGTTGAGCAGAACATTGTGTTCAAACGGATGTGCGAGCTAAACATCAAGCACGTGTTGATGGTGAATATTGCTCAGATGGCCCAGAAACACACACCAACACATGCGAAACGCCGAACTTGAACACTTGTGGCTTTGGTGTCGCGATTGTCTGAAAAGACGAAAGTGTGCGTGTGTTTGTATGTTTGTACAACACAGTCAAAGTTTGCAGCAGGTAATTCAGGCGCCTCATTAACACGGCCGACTGGATGCTGAAGTTCTTTAGCCACCTGATCAGGGTGGTGGCTTTTAGCTATTCACGCGTTCAAAGTCTAGGGGCAAACAAGCTTAACAAAGACGTAGGAAGGGAAGCAGACAAGCGGACGGAACACGCAATACCTGTTGTGGTGTCCAGAAAACCGGATGAAGTTGGCTAGCGACTTAAGCTCATGTGGTGTGTGAAAAAGTTTGCGTTTATCAACAATTCGAACTTAAGAGTGCTGTATGGCAGCTTCGAACAGGACCAGTGTTGTCAAAAACATCTCAGAAAATATTGGAAATGCAGCTGAGGTGACCAGAGAGCTTGAACTAAACAGCACTCATTTCAACATGCAAGATGACTGCAAAAAATGTCGTGCATACCAATCAGAGTTGACTACTAACTCATTGAAAACGCCTCAAAAATGTGCATTGTGGGAAAACCCACGAAAACCTGGTGGCCTTAATGGTGTCTCTCACACTGCCCAATAGGGTTTATTGCTAAAGCACCACTGTTGTACACGTTAATTTGTTCAAAAGAATACAATTCAGAATGAAAATGGACCAAAGACAAAGGGACTAGTATCGGCCTAGTACAAATATTTCAAATACTTGGTTCGATGATTCAGTGCAAACCGGTCATTTAGCGACGGTTCGGAGCCAGATCTTATGGAGACCAATATCAAATTGGAGTACCATTGCACAACTTTTCAAGCGAGGTCCTTCGACGGCCTTGATGGATCTAGTTCCAATGGCCTCGTCAAGGTCAAAACTTTGGTGATATGCGACAACTTCTGATTTGCAACAGATCACAACCGCGTGTGGAGCTGTGTGCAGATTGCAAAATTAAAATGATGTTATCGGGCGATCCAATTAAATTGTTCGTCTATGACAGTCTCCGACTGATCGCGTCGCACTAAGGCCGTTTTATGTTTCGTTTGAAGAGATGTTCAGGTTATTGAAGTGCTTCCCCATGGGCTTCAATCAACCCTATAGTAAGTGCCATAGCAAAACGCGTCTCTGCACGTGTTTTAAGGCAAAGCGATTAGGGACATGATGCAGCAACCACCTTTTGTGATCCTGTCCTTCTCAAACGTATTACTGGGTGTATGAAGAAACACCCGGCAGCTGACTTGTTCGTTTAAAATCCATTAACATCAGCCAACTCGCGCTATACAGCCACTGACATCTTTGCGTCCAAAGTGGCGCGAACCGTACTCGATTCTGGACTTTGGGATACGTGCAGCCATCGCCGCGGCGATCCTATTTATTGCCCAAAATCAGCCGAAGACTCCAAGTGACGGAACCTTATATAGAGAGGATCAGGTCTTTCTGCGGCACCCATGCATTCTAGCTTCTGGTTTGGAACTTTAAGATGCGTGTTGAAAGACCTGAATGTGACCTTGGATGGGCAGGTGGAGCTCAGTTCAAAGGATCAACCAAAATGTATCGGTCATTTCAATATGCTCGATAATCAGTTTCATTTTGGGAATGAGAGAAAGACGCCATACATATATTCCCTACAAAAGGGGATATCGACCGTAGTGATTTGAGAATCTACCTTTTGCTGAGCTGGGTAATTTGGCCGCAAAAACTTCATCTTTGGTGCCTTGTGAGTGGAAGTGCGCTGTGGTTGTTAGTTTGACGGGCTACCACTCACAGCGCACTGATGATGTCACCTCAACCTGCAATGAGATGTTTGTAACCAGCTAAACGGTTTTCATCACAACCTGTGCTACCAGTTTTCTCTTCAACTACAAATGTGACATTGCATTATCATCCAAAACCCGTCTAATTTCCCCATCGACCACAGTCTCGAAGGAGCATGAAGGGAGTGAGAATTCTTGTCGAGCGCAAATGTGTCTACGGAAGCTTTTGATGATGAGTTCTCCGTATAACCTCAAACGTTTACGGATGCAAAGCTTGGTTGCACCATTCAGTCAGATATAACCTTATTCAGTGGCTGTACAAATGCGAAAGGCCAATCACTCGTCATAACAGAAGGTAATTGAATGAGAGCACATTCAGTGATTGGCCACGGACATTCTGTTTCTACCTAGGGTGAAGAAACGTCTACCAAAATTGTGGTACAGCCAGGAATGAATGAACTCTAAAAAGACCGATGAAGACAAGTCCTCACGCGTTTTGTCCAAGCACAACAATTTTTTCAACAAACAATCTCCATTTTAACTGAATTTTATGTGCCTGCTTCCCGTCCCCTAGCCTTGTATTACACTGCTCAACTATTTGTTCTAGTGAGAATGACGCCTTCGAATGATCTTTTACTCTCAACGGGATAGGTCCGACCAACTACAGTTTGATTCGGCAAGTTAATAGGACAGAAGTCAGGCTACTTAGTTTTTTTGCGCAAATGAGCGGACGGTGCTCCTCCGTTACGGGAGACTTTCAAGATAACATACTACTTTCATTCGTATTCAAGATTTGCGTACTCATGACATTCGGCTGTTTCATTACGTCACTACTCTTCAAAACCTATGCAGTCTGGCCCCCTTATTTATAAAACCGTAACATGTCACGAAGGTTTTGAAAGGAATGTTTTGTTTTGAGATGGATGGGAAAGCGTCTACTCCCGTATTATGTCATAAGTGTGCACCTCTAGACACAGCCATGTACGTCCCTGACGTGTGTTACAATGTCTTCATAGTTTTGGGGTTTCATACGCCCAAGCCACATGCACAGTCGGGTAGACAAGCGTCCTTCCAACGACAACTCGTAATTTCGGTGTCACTCACTCTTGTAAGGCCGATTACTTACACTCTTTTTAGCAGCAGTAGAAATTCGGATTGAGAGTGACCTTTTGAATCCTTAAGTGATACATCAACATTCTAAACGGTGTTCAAAGCAGACGCTAACAATTTCTTGGTTCGCGGGTACTGAGATCAACCAAACAAGGGGCCGCGGAGTATCCTTTTGCAAGAAAAACTCCCATTTTGGTCGTTTGTGTCGACCCTGTCCTCTCTACTTACCACAAATGGAATAGAAAATGTCCGGTTGTATCGCCTGTTGCACCCGTCTGACCATACAGAGTAATCCTACTCCAACGTCTAATAAGGTATGTGTACGTCTTGGCAAATAGGAGTTGTTTCACTCAGTTCGTCGAGCTACCATTTAACTTGCGGTGTCCATCTCCTTAGAACGACCGACTTCGATCGTCTGTCAGATTCCCCCATACAGGCTGCGACAGGATGATTGGTTGCTTCGGTCATCCCCTCTCACTCGACTTGCTAGACTTTGTTCACCACTTGGTGGCGTGAATAGGACAGTTGTGGTATGATTTGAGGCACGCACCACTGTCACTATTTGTTAAGAGTTCAAGTGATTGCTGCCCGCAACATTGCCTCAAGGCTTTGGTATGTTCTGAAGGTTTTCACCAGAAAATCACAAGCGGATTGCTTTTTCGCCTCGGGTAAAGGTTACTTATTATGGAAGGTTCGTTTAGTCGATACTGCAACTTCTGTCTCCAAACAACTGAAGTAAAATAGTCTAAATCAGACCGCTGTATCAAGTTTCTTGGCTCTGTTCTTCATCAAAACTATCCTAGATCAGACCATGCCCTGCATAAGGACTTGGTCAACAGTGAAGACTTGAGAAAATTCGAATATGTCACCAAATGAATGATCGCTCATGTTTCTTACTGAGACCGATCAGCCGGGTGGAATGAACGTCATACACGCCCGAGCATATCCAAAACTCATCTAATCTGATCAGTAATTTAACACTGCTTGAATACTGGGCCCGAGTCGGACCAGTGGCATTCTGCTTTTTACACAGCCGTTCACATTCATAAATAAAGCATAATTTAGGGTAAACAGAGAATAACAGAGATGGACTTCCATCATTGGGATGTGGCCGAGAAACGAAGGAGAACAGAGGGTAGCTGAAGGTCTAGTTGAAATGCGTACTTTGCTTTTGTTAAGCTCACTTAAGAGGCTTTCGGACGTCCAATATGGCGTATGCTTTTCTGAGCATCTTTGCGAGTTCTCAAGCCACAGTAATTCATTTGAAGTCGGTTGATTATGACAGCTGTTTGTTGCGGAAGTTTTCAAGGGAAAAGAACCTACAGTGAATCGATCGACACTGACTTGGCTGGGCAGGAGAGTAAACCACTCCCGGTCTGTCAGATATGAGTGAATTGTTTTTGGCAGACTAATGAATGCCAGCAGATTTGGTTCACTCTGCCCCTCTCCACTTATTTGTCGCAACCCCCGGCCTGTTTGACGGCAGACGATTTTTCATGTTCAGGTTATGGCTGCAACAGCGTAACTTCCTGCATCAATTTGCTGCCCGACGATGCCCTCAGGCTAGACATGCCCGGTGAGTGCACCCTCAATTGTCCACTAGTCAATTAGTGCCAAAAACAGAGTGCGGATGATGCTTGTCGCCGGTGGCAGGTTGGTAGGGAGAACAGAAGAGCACGTGCGTCTCTTGAGTATGCCTATGTGGACCAAAGTTCGCTTATGTATGAATATATATGTGGGATTTTTGTGGTGGCAATATGTCCAGAAGCATTACGTGGCACACGATTCAGAGATGATCAACATTTGACATCCACTTCACTTGCCTACGATATGGAGACACATGTGTAAACTGGTCTGGACAGATGATATTGGTGACGTAGCAGGTGTTCTGATGAACTATAGTTCTGGTGTATTTCGCTTATTACTTTTTGGCTTGAGTCCTGCCTAGAAAAAAGACTTATTTATTCGGTGAGTAGATTCCATCTCACATCATTGAGTCCCCTCTAGGAATGGTCAGCAGAACCAGCCTCTGATTTGATCCAGTCCGTACCGATCATTCATATTGTTTTTCACGTTACTAGCCCATGTGTACAACATCACTAGGCAGAGTTAATATTAAAGTGATGCCTGATTTCACCCCGTGAACAGGGAGAGAGCAGCTAAGTGGGGTTACTTCTCACTTTAGTATCCTCCTGGAAGGTAGATTTTCTTGAAATGGTGCTGACCCACCAGGAATAACCACATTCTACCTCTACAGTTATTGCCTTCCACTGCATGTCTCATTTGCTCGGTTTTTATCAGCCTCTCTTTGAAGAACATGAAAAACTGGAAATAACCACTACACTGTTCTTCGCCTGCAGGATTAATCATCCAAGAGCACGCTTTTTCATTTCCCTCAAAATTATTTCCGTTGACGTGAGAACCGCTAAATGATAACCCATTGCAGAGACAGATCCCCCAACTGTTGTGATGGTCATGAATTCACGGACATATAAAAGGGTTAACCCATTGCCCAGCCCTTTTTGTGTAGTATTCAGTCATCCGGGGTTGAGCACGTTGTAGTGTAATAAACACCACTGGTGAATAAAGGCCCAGTAATTCGGCAACTTGCAACAGAGAATGCGCATTGGTTTCAGTGGAAAAGAGAACGAAAAAAGAAAAGGGAAGGGGGAAGAGAATAATTCACGCAGAACAGCAAGATGAAGTAATTAATTATCAAAATACACTCAGTTGCAAACACATTTGGTTTTCTCTTGGGGTTTTGCGGGATATGTATTTTGTTCTTTGCGGGAGACTCACCTGGAACCCAGCTGAATCTCTCGTTTATGATGTTTGCAAGCATTTGCTGCAACAGGCCGCCTCATGTTTCAGTTGGTACAATATTTTCGATATCGCGATACGTGTATAGACTGGGCTGTCGAAGAATTTTCGGCAACCTTATGAATGGTGTATTACGTCTAAGTAATTAATTAATTTACTTGGAAACTCCGCAAAACACGAACCCTCAATAAAAATTGAGATGTAATGTCTTGGAGCCTCCTTGCTTGAAACCAAAACGTACATATGCGCCGATATGCTTTCGTCAGCGCATTAAGTTAGAGGGGTCTTAAACGTGGATCTTGAAAGAATCACTCGTTGATGAAGTCGCTCAAATGGATACTAGTCGCACAAAGGCCGTCTTATGTTTCAGTTAGAACGCGAGGCAACATTTCAACGTACTTTACTTCCTATTGCGTGGAACACAAGGTGGCTAAAACCCCTGACAGATCACTTCAAGTTTCGATCATTTTGGGCCTCATCAGGAAGACCAATGTTAGAATTTCCACAAGTCTTATACCGTAATTGAACATCAAATTGTGCTTATGCGGTTAGAAACAGTCATCTGCACAACAGGACGCTATCAACCAGAAATCCAACAGAAACTCAACTGAATGCATTGTCTACAGGATTATTCATAATTAAGAGAAAAAGCTTCCGTTCATACTTCTGATATGCGCAATTGTCTTTGGTGGCCACGTGACAGTGCAATGAGTGGTGAACTTTGATCACTATAGGGCCACGCGATTGATCCCGTTATATCCACTTGTCACCCTCTAGTCAGGACGAAACGAGTATCGAATCGGTTCCAAGGAATAACCACACTGCTTTGAGAGCTAGATTTTCCCACTTTATCACTTGTAAGGGGATAAATGATATACCCCCATAGGAATGAACCTATTTAGTTGGAAGTTGATAGGAACACTGTCATAGCAGTGACGATTGCTAACTGGTTAGAAGTGAGCAGTAAAAAAAGGAACAAGGTCACGTGAAAACCCAAAATGGGCTACCAAATTCAAAACAATGCCACAATGTCTAATGGTACACAGAACTCTCTGGCGCTGGTGTTCTGATGCGTAGAGAACCGATCTAAGTTCAGCTCGAAACAGCCGATTTGAGCATCACAGAATTACTTTAAGATAGCGCATGAGCCTCTAGTTCGCTGGAACCACAATGAACATAACCTAGTCGTGTCATCTGGAGAAAGGATGCAAAGTAACAGTCTTGTCTCATGCAGTTGTTGGTTCAAAAGCATCTGATATTAATCCCAGGAAGTTTCTTTTTTGCCCATTGATTTTTGTGTGGCTCTGCTTGATGACCGTTCTTTGTCATTTTCGAATTGTTATCTGCTAGATTCAGTTTATCTTGGAAAATCAGTATCATTTGTTTTGCTGAGTTCGAAGCAAGTCTCCACGTGGTATGTGGGAAATTCCATTTTGAGTGAACTGGTTTTACCTGGGAAATTATCAGTTTACTCAGTAGTGGACAGCACCCCCTTTTGGACAAGATGAGCATAACGTTAACTCTCTTGTTCCCACACATTGGTAAATGATATTTAGAAATGTCGCTTTGTTGCGCAACCACATTTGGTTATGTAGGTATACTGAAAAACTTGTTGACGTTTTAAAACCGAATAAATGAGTACTTTACACTTTACATTTGTATTTTGAACAAGAATGTAAACTGGCGGAATATGAATGTTACCCGGACCGAGCAGATAGCATATTACTTTGAGTACGACCTCTCGGGATCGGCCTCTCATCGGATGTTTGATCGGCTATTTAGGTGCTCTGGGTGAACCGAAATTAAATGTGACTCTCTCACAAAAAGCTGGTCTGCTGGTACCACACCTGATGTCGAATACTCAAAATCTGTGAAAGCAGTTTTTAGGGCCGTGCTCTCACAAAGTTTTAGTTTCAACACCGTTTGAAGAGAGGTATGCTTCAATGAACCATAAACAGTCGTTTTTCTTTCGCAGATCTTGCCTTCATGTTTAATGCTTGTGACCACAACGGGTGCAAGTATTTTTTAAGTAGACGAGATCAGTGTTGTCTTAAAACTGAAGAGATCTGAACTGAGATGCATGCCTTTCAGGAGTTCAGGCATGGCATATCAAGTTGGGAAGATAGTTCAAGAGGTTTTTGCGAAAGACTCACCTGGAACCCTTGTGAATCTCCCGTTTGTGATGTTCCCAGGCCACGGAACGTGCTGCACCAGGCCGCCTCATGTTCGAGTTGCTACGAGATTCGAGATATCGCGATACATGTATCTATGTAGCACACTATTCAAGTAGAACATAAGGTTGACGGAAACTCGGGGACTGCGCCTACCTGATGAGCCTCAAGAAGGGCAAAACCGGCCGTGGGCTGTCGAAGAATGTTCAGCAACCTTAGGAGTAGTGTACTACGTATAGTTCAAGTGAGTTTTACTTGGAACTATGTCTCGAAAATCAGCTTATTTCCTGGGATAATGAGTGAAAACAAGATTATTAGGGTTCAGGCCTTGAAAGAAAACAAATTGTTGAAGACTGTGATTTCCACTCAGCAACTGTCAGATAAATTTTATCGACTTAAAGAACCGCAAAAGACCCACTCCGCAGACCGATACACTGAATTTAAGCAGTTTAGGATATGCCCCAAAACTGGGATTTAAATGCCCTACATTACAGCCTATGAGTTATCCGGTCTGACAACTGATCGCATAGAAGCTGTGAGATACGCAAGGTGCTTCTGATATTGTTGCAAGACCGCATTGATTGACGTGTGTGTTATCAAGGTATCTGGCAATGCAAAGTTTTCTGTTAGATTTGATAGAATCTCCGACTTCTGAAGAAAAGCTGACTGCGGCAACAACAGCCTCACACGATTGTATAACACACGGTGACGTTTCCCCAATACAAAGGTAATCAGCAATATCCCTTTTTTCACTAACACGCAACCGGAAACTCGTCCTTGTTCACCTAAAACCAACGATTCGGTTGCTACACAAGTTGTGGACGATGCTGATGCGGGGACAGAGCGACAGGTGCTCATCCCACTCCGCGGTGCGATGAATATTCGTGTCCCGTGGGGCAAACCTCAGATTGCATCTCTATAATTTGAATGAACGGAAGTGCTAATGGACATCGGGGACAATGCGTCGACCGGTTCGAAAGCGCGCGCAAACTTACGTGTTGTGTTATTTACCTACCTGTTCAGCGCGGGGAGGGAGATACGCCAGCATCTTCATCGTAAGTGGCAACCCCCACCTTCTGTCTATAGGCAACTCTCAATTTTGGTGCACGCATACACAAAACAAGCGTAAGTGGGTTGCAACAAGCGAATAAAACAGCTTTTTTCTGCGGCAAAAGAGGACTCTAACCATAGGTTTGCTAAGCACCGATTCGCACGGAAGATCCGGAAAACTGTAATCAACGAAACATATTAGTCAACTGGCATCGTTTTTGTTTACTTCACCCAGTGAAATTTCGAAACACAGGGTTTGTCTTATCTTGGCTTTCAGAGCTGTGCACAGAGTGCTCAAAGTTACTCATGATAAACACCACGTGGATTTCAAGCTCTCGACAAAAATCTCTTCATGAAAACTAACATACATCGGTGTGTAAAAAACTGAGGTCTCTTTGCAAGAATCCACTTCTTTGTGAAGGGAACTTAGGTAAAACTTTCTCGGAAGCTGGTCACAGAATATTGATCGTTAACAAGTATCTCGAATGGCTGTTTGGGTTTACGTACGGAGGGAGCAAAGGTACTCTACCTGGACCCCAGCCTGTTATGAATTTGCAATTCAATAGTGAACATCTTGAGTAGTTAAACCCCAACGTTTTGATCTCTTGATATCACACCTCAGGTGCTACATCTCGGAACATCTCATCCACAGACTCCAATGTGTAGCCACCGATTTTTGAAAGCATTTTCATTGAGGTTTTGCTTAGAATGATGTGTACAGTTGGTAATTCAACCTATCGGATGGCTAATGTCAACACTAGATTTCTGGAAAGAGGGCAGACTGTTGCAGCCTGAAATGACACGAATTCGTTGTCCCGGTAGGACATACAAAATCTCAGCTAAATCTCTCGTTTATGAAAATCTTCGGATATAGTACGAACTGCAACATGATGTGGCCCCTGTGCAGTACCTTTAGTTGACGAACATCATAAACGAGAGATCCAGCTGGGATTCCTTTGAGTGTTTCATTAAATCGGGATCGGTGTGCAAATGAGCGTACTTCGCCTTTGTATACTCTTCGTGTCAGTGTCACGACTAGAGTCCTGGAAACGGGATCATATGTGTACACTATGAAATGTGACATGAAATGCTTATCCCGGCACACATATGCAAACAAGTCAAGTCACAATTGTCTTTCGAACATAGTTTTGAAGTAGTACATACCTTTATCCGACGTACGGATGGCGGTTTGATGCAGCGAAGCACAAAACGCTCAAACTAAGCATTGTCAGCCGGCGCCACGTGCATCCCTTTGGACAAAACGGGCGATTCTAACCGTCAAGAACCCACATTGCTTGTGGTTCTGACGAAAGGGATGGTCAAATGTTGACAGTCCATGTCAGCTGGACTAATGCAAACACGCCGCAGGCGTACACTTCGATGAAGGACTATTCAACATTGGCACGTGCACAGAATTTCGGGTTCAGCTCTATTGTTCAGCATCAAATACAGTATAATCAGGCTGCCCGACCAACTGTTGTGGATGCCTTTGGCCACAATGGAATACTGACTTCGATGTTTCTTTGTAACACAGTAGTACTGAAGGATAGTGCGCACTGCAAAGTGCTTTTGGACCGGCCTTTGAAACAATTTTCTGGCCAATAGGGTAGGGGAGAGTGTTGTCTGTTGCAAGGGGATACTTCCTATCATTAGAATTTTTGTCAACTTTTTCGGTGGATATCCTAAGTGAATAAGTGCCATGAACTGAACCAGTCCCACTGTGGGACTCGTTCAAGTGTTCCGGGTAGTCAGCTGATTTCACCTGCGGGTATCTCCAGAGGTTTTGTTTATAATGGATATATCTGAGCCAATTGTATTATGACCATCCAATTAAGACTTAAGGCCGAATATACCGCTAAGTTTCAAAGGAGATATATAACAAACGCTTTTGGAATACAAACCTCCCGAATTTCTGGGTTATTCTTCGAATACCGGGAAACTGGACCTTCTAGACAACCTTCGGGGAGAGCGAATGGCTTGCTTGGATAGGGTCTGTGTAATTAACAAGTCAATTATAAAACGCTTTCGGAACACATCAGTGGGTTTTTGAGGAGAGAAAAGAGCGAACTGAAGTTTCTCCCTTACCGACCTACATGCACGGGACAAGAGGACAATCCTTACCCCAACATCGGTATGAAAGAATGAATTCGACACCAAAACAGTGTATTCAAATAGCAGCTTTACGTAGTGTTTTGGTCACTAACAAATTACCAAGATGGCTAGAACTTTTTGCATACGAAAAAGCAGCTTGTCAATCTCTCCTAACCCTTGAATAATAATTAAATAGTCTCATGCGAATCCGTAACACAAAGCGGACATTCTTGACAGCAGTCCAAGCAAGATATGTACGGGTGGTCACCTCCAACCAACGGATGTTTTCGTGGTCACTATCAGAAGGGAATGCTGACCAGCCTTGAACCGTGTTGTTAGGATCAGTCAATGGTTCAGGCTGACCTAGGATTATCTGGACACCATCTCATGCAGCTGATGACCAGTGCTCATTGATCAACCGTGTGTTTCTTGTGTACCGGAGATTGACCAACTGCCGTCTGGCCAAATCGCAACCCCCAACACACATACAGGGTTGTAGCGCAGCTTCTGTAGCGCACAGGTGGCAAGGTGTTCTGGTCACGAGTGACTGACCCTCGTGCTCAATATCAATTTACTCAATTGTATTTGTGATTTCTGACGTCAACAACCGAGAGCGACAGCCGGCGATCATGATACCATCATTCTAAGGATGATCAATCGGTCACCGCTTTCGCGTGGATGAACAGACTTTTGATTACAACTCATCGCGTTCCATATTGCGGGTCTGGAAAACATGCGTATTGCACGCGTTTCTTTTACCCGGAGCCTACCTATGCCATCTGGCAGTGGAATGCGCACAGTCCAAACGACAGAGGGAGCAAACTGTGATCATATGTAACAGCATGGTAACAAAGATAACGGTTACAGTCTCGTAATGAACGGAAGATAGACACCATCGTGTAACATATAAGTGGAATTCTCGGAAACCATAGAACTATCACCATCGGTTTTAGTGCTTAGTCTGGCACTTTTGGAAAGGAGAGACAAGTTAAGACATATTCACACTGTTCGGACAAGTGATGCCAGACTAAAGTTCACTACAACAAATCTATACAAAGGCGTAGTACAGAGTAAATGAACGTGACTGATACCGCAGTTTTCCTTGAGAGTATGGCGTTCCTGCGAATGGGCGCTAACTTCCTGAAGGCATTCTGTTGAAAGCGCAAACGTTTGACCCGGTAGCTACTGGATTTCTACTCAGAGCTTCACTTGGTACAGATATACGAAGTGAATGAATTTGGTTTTGTTTCTTTTCCCAAATGAAACATGGCACTAACTACAATGAAAAACCTCCCTAAATTTTCCGCGTCAGCGAATTAGACAGTGTCAGGTTGACATGAGCCATTGTCTAGTCTCCTGACTCATCTTTAGTTCCTAGGGTAGCTTCTTCGAGATCACGGATATCCTGATATTTATCGCTCAAGTGCATGCTTTCTGTTTTCCACAATGATGCGACACTGAGTTTCACTACTGCCAAAGCTGTCGGCTATACAGTCCATTGTAAGCTCGTTTTGATGTGATAATGTTGCAGTCGTTGGGTCGCGGTTTAAAAATGAAAGTAAAGGGAAAATCCGTTCTTTCACGCGAGATCCCAAGACCGACCGAGGGGGTTGTCGTTGGCAAGAACAACAACTCAGTACCACGTAAGTACATAGAGAGCCCAAACTCGTCAGAAAAGTACAAATCACTGACTGTGAGCTTAGGAAGCCTCTGTCAAGCAACAGTCTTGGCGGATTCACGAAAACAGATATCACGATATAAAATGATCATCCGTTTGTGTACCAATAAGTCAGCAACACACTCAGTGGCATTTGGGGCTGAGATAATAGCAACGAATCAATCACCAGCACCATACTCCTCATTTTCCTTGCTTCATACAGGAATACCGCGTCCACTGTCGATCGGCGCAGCGTAACAGCGACTAAGTCATGTTTGACAAAAGAACTCGCAGTGGGTGTTCTCAATTACACTTAAACGGTGTATACCAGACGACAAACGTTTCCGAGTTTCTTTGAAACAGGAGTATGATGAACACATCAGACATCATGTCCGATCCAGGAGGACTACAGAATGTGCACTAAATTCTCCGGTCGACCGGAATTTCTAAGACAGAAGGCCATTTGTTCATCATGGTCATGCTAGGCGTTTTTAGATTTCGTTTTAAGCAGGCTGCTCCGGGGCTGAATACTGTAGGTAAAGACACGAAGAATCACACCTTTTGGAAGCAGATACCGTTGATTCGAAGGAAGCGAAGCAACAAAAGCTTACAAGCTATGACCATCAACGCTCTCGTGTGAACCAACGCCCCAAGCATCAACAACTTTTTCCGGCGAAGCATTCCGGGCGTGGACTTATCCAAACCTTGGGAGTTATTGCAACTTAGCGAATCATACGACCAACTTCCTCTCCTGTTTTGGCTCGACGGTGTCAAAGATTGACTTAGTCGGCTTTTCATGTGTTTCGAAGTGAATATCATCTACATACAGTATTGTTTGGCTTCCGAAGTTAGACTGCAGTTAATTTTCATGAGCCATCGAGCAAAGCGGACGCTGAATCTTTATGGCTCTTGTGTTAAAAGATCTAGAGGGTAGCTTGGTTGACTCAGTTACTCTTCCATCGGTTGAGCGGCACACAAGAGACTTGCTGGTGACGAGATCGAAAGACAGATTTCCGTGTGTATGGAAGCGTCTTGTATGCGTGGAGGTCTAGAAGCAGTAGGATTTACTCCGATGTCATGATGCAAGATTTTGACCCTCGATAAAAGCCCAGAAAGTCAGCACTAGCGAGTGAATTGTCATAGTTGGATTACAAAGCTGATTCTGTGCAATCCACGGTATACTTGAACGAGGTGGTATAGGTTGCAGACTCGTATGGATGTGAAGCTGTTTACTCGACGGTCTGGTCGAGGCCGCCAGATGACGGTACGTCTGAAATTGCTTGTCAGCTAAGCATACATACCCTTGAGGGAATCTACTCATAAGTTTTCTGAAAAGTCTACGACAGCTTACGATTGGATTTAGCCTCCTGGGTCTCACCAAGCAGGTGCACTCTACGAGTTTCTATCATCCTCATTTGTAAACTAGGCTGGTTTTAAAGGGAGACTCAACCGAATATATATATATATATATACCATAACGACACTTTCCCAAAACAATACTTTTCATTTCAAAAGACAATCTTTGTCAACCGTAAACGTTGCTGAGAGAATAATGTGCATATTGTTGATCTCGTCTACACTGCTTAATCATATTCCAACTCCTGAGAAAATCCATGTGGTTATCCAGTAGTTTAATACGCTGTCTACGTACATATACACAACTCGCTCTGATGACAGTTAGATATGGGACAATTATTCTTCCTACTGTTTACATCAATATCTTTGTACCTGGTGAACAGTTCCATTAATCACTCATTCTGCCGAGTCTTTATGTGTGTGTATGTAAATCTGCGGTTGCACAAATGGCTACGACACCCACAGCTAAAACCAGCATGAAATAATATATTTTATTTGACCGAACCCATTTGATGCTATCTCCTGTTGGCATCAATTCGCGAATGCATGGCAGGATACAGAAAATTGTTGGGTACCACCGAATGTGCATGCCTATGCCCACGAATTTACGCATGCACACACACACACACACACACACGTACACATGCGAACGGTGCACCGCCTGCGACGTCTAATTCGCTGGCTGCTTCACTTGGCTTGTTTCAAGTCCTACCCTAACTTCTCAGTTCAATTTCTCCTCACTCCAAATCACCTGTCCCTCCCCTCCTTCCATCCTATAGTTGGCCACCAATCCCACCAGTTTGAAATGCAGTCTGAGAATCATCAACCAGCTTACCGGAATAGTTGCTATTTTTTATCTAGTACAGATTTGCTATGCCGAGTTGCCGTATCTCTTGCTCACTGCATCCACCAGTGATGCCGTCATTTTCTTCAGTGACAGAGTGGTTTGTGCCTACCAACAGTGAAGGCACCCTGTCTCCACTTCACGGTGAATTAGCCGAGGTTTTTGTTCTGGGGTGGGCAGATACTGAAAAATAAGGGCTAGAAGGTGGGTGGTGTGGCGGAATAGGTGGAACGTTATGGTGGTGGATGCCACGAAAAGCATCTTCTTACTATGTGGCGGCGAAATGTAGGAGAACAACTCCACTCACTCACTCCTATCTGCTCTCGTCATCATGTGCATGCTTTTTATGGTTTTCCGAGAGGAACGCTTCACTAAATGAACCCACATTAGCGTCAGTACTAAATACTACTGTTTAACTCCCCTGAAAATATGGTAGTGGGATTTGTACATGTTCAGTGATAAGTATGCACGCCAAAACACCGGCCAACGCCCACACGTGGACATACGAACATTAACCGAATAGTTCTGTTGTCCCGCATATTCTGTTGTTATCTCTAATGTAATTCGGAGCACTTAGGTACAATATAGCCTTTCTCGAAAAGCGGGTTGTATAGTGGCCACGCCCTAACCACTGTTGGTCTTTGTGTGGCACTGGCTGTTGGAAGGCACGTTAGGAGTTTTGGGAAAGAGCGAAACAAACGATTCCATTGCCACTTTTGTTCTATAGCTTCGGTTGCTGATGCTATGTTGAGAAACTGTTGTGACTTGAAGGCAGCCTACATAGATTGACCGGTAAAAGCAATGTTTCATCGCTGGTTTTCACTTTGTGCACTAAGTAAACTGCGTAAGCAGCCGAATGAGAATGATGTTGTTGGGTGCACGTGAGAAGGACGATTGCATCGTGTCCCGCTAACACCTGATATAAGCAAGATTTTGGAACTGCCTTCTCCTTGCACGCAGTGCCTGTCATAACGCTGTTTTTTCAGCGTATTTCGTTACGTAGGAACATCATCATCAAGGGAATAAGATCTGAATGATGTGTGAAACATGAGGAAATCAAAGGTATTCATCATGAGAACCATCACCCCAAAATGCATGAAATGAAAAATGAGTAGGTGATTGTCCGTGATTGTTGCCCGTACCCCCTTTTGGATGGGCTAAATTTCGTACCTGAACAGCAACTAAATGAAACAAAATAAAACTGTGGCAAGAGAAAATGGGATGTTCCAAACTTTCACTGTAGGCGATGAACCCGAGTTCTGGTTTATTCCACTAAATCGTCGTTGCCGCATATAATAAAAGTAAGTAGTTCTGTAATCGATGGATTTTAAGCATACGTAAAGGAAAACTAAACATATATATATATATATATACATATATAGTGGACTGGTATCTGTTTCCGGATTGTCATGTTCTCTCGAGCAAGGCCGATGGACCCCTGCGCACCATAGGTGGTGTCTTATCTGGCTTCCGCCGAGCTGCGTGTACAAATATTTGAAGAACCTGCAATTGGTTTAGCTCGAAGTAGTAAAACCGGAGAGTGAACAGGAGAGGGCAATTAAAATCTGTCAATCTGCTCAGCTGATAACCCATAGCTATCACTCAGGTGGGACGTGTGGCGTTGTTGGTGTGCACCACTGCTAAAAGGCATCCAAGGCAGGATGGAATGTTCAAACGGTACAGTTGCCTACATTTTCAACGAATCCCTCAACTGACAGCAAGCAGTCCACTTATTCCCGGGGATTTCAAGGTACGGTAGCCTTATGCCAACATTTATTTGTGGAAAGTTTGTGATAAACCTGGGGATAGACCAACTGAAGAATGGATCATTTTATTCTGGACGAAAGTATTTTCTCAACTTATGAAACACGATTGAATCGGTATTGAGCCAGACCGGGCCCGTCTACCACATCGTCATCACCATTGACAGCTTCAGTACCCTATCCATCTATGACGGGGGGATCAAATTAGAAATACTTTTCAATTATTTTGTTTGACTTCTTGATTTACGATCAGTCTCAAAACTGAATCATATCACCCTCAGCTGGTCAAGAAGCTCCTGTGAAGATATCGCACTCGACTATGAACACAGTTATTAGCTCACATAAACAACTGCGCCTTCTGGAGATCAGCAAATTGTGTGTGACAAAAGTTCACTTCTTTTTGATGGACATGAAATTTCCATTAACCCAAACAGATTGTTCACGGTCAGTCTTGCATGCGTATTCGTGTGTGTGTGTGTGTGTGACATTTTCATCTGTTTGATACAAACCTATGCAACAAGAAATGAATTGCGAGACCAGTCATTGAAACTTTCCAGTCTTAACCTATCGTTGTTGTTTGCTGCGCTGCTTGGTCGCCGGTGCAGTTGTTCAGACAGGATGTCTTGTTGACCCGCTATCTTCCCCGGTTTCCTACTGCTGTCAATCACCGTAACGCGGAAGCGGAACTCTGCTCCAATGCGAAAACTGCGAATTGCCGAAACAACTCTGATCAAACATGTGTGTTGGGCCATAATCTGTGTCCAAATTAGAGAGCAACCTTCCAAGTGAAGGGGCCGTTTCTAGTTCACCAAGATCACATCTGGTTAGATAGAGACAAAACCAGTGTACATTGCACGCAGTCTGCTGTTTTCGTTCCCAGTCATATATGTTACCTGCATGCGCTGAACTTCGAATGGTCCGTTTTGCCATACGTCATAGATTCTTTAGTGTCATTGTAGGATAAACAACTGTCAGTCGTTGCAGTTTAAATCACACACCCCATGATAGTGAAGTTAAACCGAATGCAGCATCTACGGAAAGCATGAACGATGGTTATTGAAATCCCATGTCACTAGGTTGTAGGTTCGACCCCATTCGTAAGGTGCCTACTGTTGATGACTCTTATTGCTACGGAGCCCGTCAACTTTTCGACGAAGAATAAAAAGGAATTCTTATGAAAAAGAAGAAAAAGCGAAATCCAAATTGACCCGTCAGTATTTCTTGGGTGTTTTCATTAAATGGCACGTGGTGGGCAGAAATCGTAGCATGCCACTCCTATAAGCGGACAACCTAGTGAACACTGGAAAATTTCGTATGGTGGATTTGAAGATGATCATGAAACAGATCTGCAATAAATTCATATAGTGGCCGCTGGAGTTCAAGGAGAAGCCGTGGCACGATGACGAGATGGGGGGATGACTACAAACTGATGAACATTTTCTATACATCTGAATGTTTAAGACCGGCGCAACAGTGGAGTGTGGAACGATAGCCATGGAAATTTCAGGACTACGCTCGGCTGATCAGCCCCAAATGGAGAAAACCTCAACGAGCTGCCGCAGCCTTACAACTAATATCATATAAAGAACTTCGATCCAGTTGAACATAAGGCCGGCAAATTACCGCAAACGGATGATTCGGTTGTCTTGTTTGGACATCTGTTTCCCACAAGTTTAATTTTTGAATGAATATTTAGCCCTACTTAGAGTGGTTGTGGTGACCAAGTGTAAAAAACAATACTGATGAAGGGCTCACCTGGAACCCAACTGAATCACTCATTTATGATGTTTTTCTTCAACTCAATGTGCCGCGTCAGACCACCTCGTGGTACTACATTCTATACTTCGTTGGTACTATATTCGAGATATTGTATCGAGAACGTCATAAGCGAGAGATTCAGTTGGGTTTCAGACGAGTCTCCCGTCAAATGCACTTGAGTGTGTAAGTCGAATTTCGTGCAGTTTGGCTTCAAGTAGAATATAGGTTGACGAAAACTCGGGGACTGAACCTATTTGATGAGCCCCAAGAAAAACGAAATCGATCGTGGGCTGCCGAGGAGTTTGCAGAAACCTTATAAGATTGATGAACCTTTGGGGACCTAATGAGCTGGAAGATGAAGAAACAAGTGAAGAGTCATCGAAGAGTTTAATATGAATAAAGCTAATTCTGTTGTTTACAGGTACTAAAGAACGTTGAACATGTTGAACATGTAGCATTGAACATCAAACAAAATGGACGCCATACACAAAAGCTTTGAATGTCCCTTGAAGTTTATCTTCTGTCTGTTAGTAAAACACAAGTTTGTTTCCCACCAGCAAGTTTACTTTGACGTGTTGGTGACGGCCGAGAGGTTCCAAGCTGAAGCTATCTGCAGCCGCCATAAGTACAAATTTCCAGGTTATTCTTTATAGGTGGAATTTCTGACACAAGGAGTCTTACGGTCAAGATATCTCTCGACCAAAGCTGATGTAACTTCCGAAGGAGCACCCGATTTTCGTTTGTTTTGGAAGTATGCTTTTTCGTCTAGTTTTTGTCAGACTTACGCATTCAGACAGTTCCTTTTCATGTCGAAATTCCACTTCGGTAATATGGGAATAAGTTGGAACGGCAAAAATGGGATCCAGTCTGGTCTGTTCTCCAGATCTGAGTATTTATTGTACGTGGTCTACGAATTTTCCCTTGGTCGCAACTGAAATTGAACAAGCTCCGGACGGTTTTGATAATGATATAACAACCATTCATCTGAAAGCCGCTTTTGATGTTCAGCTGCCATGCCACCCGAAGGAAGCCTGAGGGCTGAGGTGCTAGCAGGTTTCCCAAGCCTATATATGAGCACTCTATATGTTGGGGTTGGGTTCGAACCACGGACCTTCCAGTCAGTGAGTTCGCGTCTTTAACACCCAGTCATCCAGTTTTAATGGATGAAATGGAGTAATCCTGCCATATTTGGCTCGCTATGGACAAGCTCTATTAGAATTGGCAACTAATGTTCAATATATTTCCTAACGAACTCTTCGTCCTCTATTTCGTCTTCAGTTTCGATTGTCACTGCTCACAAGCATTCACGTTGTTTACGACAATGGTCGCGCTGTGCATTCGAAGTCATACATGCTAATGTATTTAAACACTCTTTTTCTCTCGAAACAATCCAATATCACTCTCGCTCTGAAAGGTTTGTATTAAACAGAATGTGGTGAGACACTGCGCCCGAAATGACAGTTGCGCGGGAATTGCAAAACAACTAAGCCATTTGATACCAAGTGGTTGGACGCTTGTATCATGGAAGAAAAGTTACATGGGTATGCAAATCGAAGGAAAATTCAACAATATTCCGTTTCAGTTCTGAACTATGTAATACTTCTGACCCCTAGCTTGCACCACTTTGCGCTTCGATCCAATACTTTACCACTGCAAACATCTTCAACTATACTGGAATCATTGAGCAAAAACCAGTCCCAGAATCCGCAAGGGTGGAGCCCAAAGCCTGTCACGAGCAGGCTAAGTTTTCTCGAATTTTCGAGCTGTGAGCTGTGGAAGTTTATGGTTGGCAAGCACAATTTTATCCATGGATGAATTTCACTTTGGGGGCCATCTTTCTTCGAATAAAACAACGGGATCGTCATTGCTGGGGCTTTACTCAATATTTACTGACAAGATGGCCGTGCCTCTTTGAGAAATTGTCATCTATGTAATATTTGTGCTTGTAAATTAGGGTCACGAGGTAATCGATAAAAGCCATTTGCGCCCGGCTGACTTGAAAGTTGATCCGAAAACAGAATTGAATCCACCTGCCATAGAGACAACGTCTCAAAGATAACCGTAAAATCGCTGACATAATTTTTTGCTCAGCTTTGTCTGAAAGCACCTAAATGTGACAGAAACTTGCTTCTGTTACATCTGACTGGCAGAAATGAGACCATGATCATGCATGAAGCCGGATGAAACAGCATCATACTTTCGCTTTCGAAAGTTAAGCAATTCGATTACACGCTCCAGCAACTAGGTGGGACATATAGATTCACACAAGGTAAGACAATAAACTGCAGCGAATTCCCCAGAGAGAGAGAGCAATATTGTTCTCGAGTTGCTATGTTCTGTGTCCATTCATGAGTGAATTCTCAATAATGAGTATGGCTCATTGCTTGCTTCACACGTGCGAATCGGAGCGTGGTGTCACCAAGCTGGATATAATGTGATTATAAAGTGAAATTGAATCAAAACACAACAGTGTTAGCGGGAAACCCAAATGTGATGAACTTGGAACCAATGGGTTACGAGTATCTGTAAAGAAGCACAAATACAAACTGATTTCGTCCAATCTGTATCAAATTTCCATATTCAATGTATCTTACAGAGTACCATGGCTACTGAGATTATTTTCAGTGAGAAAAACAACAGGTTTTAAAATAAAATAAGGTGTTGCGTGCAAAGTAAGCAAATGTGAGTGAATGAAATGAATCAGAAAAATGCCTTCTCTCAAGAATAGGAACGGAGAAAAATTGCTTGCGCAGGTTAAAACGGATGAGTTTAAAGTTGTTGTAAGAGGTGTTCTCCCAGATTGAACGGTATTTTTACTGGCACCCTCGAAAGCAAAACCTACAGTTTTCACCTGCTCAGATAGAAAGCAGTCGGACTAAAAATGGTAAGCGTAAACCGCTAGGTAGTCTTTGATCATCTGAATAAAGTACGAAATTGCCTTCTAGAGTACCACGCCCGACTCACAAGCAGTCGTGATGGGAACTGTCCAAATGTCTTAGCTGACCAAAAGCAGACACACTAGATGACATACAGATAAGGGGAGGAAAAATATATTAGGTTTATTTGTGTCCACTGATGTTCTAATGTACTGAGCCGAATAAGATGTACTTTTCTGACTATTTTGCTGATGGGTACGTGTTTTGATCAGCACCACCTATGCTCGACTTATTAATTGAGAAATAGGGTATGTTTCAGACCTTTCAGCCGCCTAAGCAAACCTGTTTGGCAATAATCCAACCTATTTAAGCTTGTCTGTGCGCAACAAAACCACTGTAGCCACATATGTTTGTTTGTTTGTTTGTGTTACACAGTTCACAGTTAAAATACCCACCAGTTTGGTGGTCAGTCGACTGCTTTATCTCGCATATGGCTGTCCAATGTAGGTGTGCAGATAGGTGAGCTAAGTATACGACTAATGCTTTCGCTTTCGAAAAGGACGAATCTGGAAGTTTTCGGGAGAACATTTTCTTGCTTTTAACCAGACCACGCTCGTAAACATGTACGCGGTGACTGGTGTAATTAGCCTATATCTAAGTGTCAACAAAGGACAAGTAGTCCATGGCAATGGACTTCTTCCGTGAGAGGCTAGTTCTTTACAGGACCCAAAATAGCAGCATTTCTCAGCTGCAACCCAGGTTTCAGTTTCTGTATCAAGGCCAAACCCAGAAGAGACCGAAAAATTACTTTTTTCTTAAATAACTACAATGTGGTTTACTACTTAAGAGACGTTAGTAGTTCATACTAACAGAGTTCAGCTAATTACTGCATAGTGGACAAGGAGAAGGAGTTGTATTCGACTGCTCTAGATATTACCCACATTCACACGTGCAGCCTTTCTCGCCCCTGAGACAGCACATCAATTATGTTGACAGCTTGAGACAATTTTCGAATTTCAGTCGAGATTTCTTTCTGTAAATAAAACAACTCTGTGCTGAAAAGTCAAGAAGCTTTGCATAGCTGTTTCATCCTCATGGAGAGTCTTTAATAATGCACATCTCAAGATACTCAAAAGCATTTCGAGCGAAACATCTCCCGGTTAGCAATTTGAACACTTAACAGTTCGGCCATGAGCTGTCGGACAGCATTGTGGTAAACTCGTACTTGGACAAGATATGGTGACGACCACCTTTCAATCAAGGGCATTATATCTCAGTGAGGTGTGAGTGATTGGTGATTGTTTTTGTCTTTTCAGCACGGACTGACTTCACTTGCAGAACGAAATCTAGCTGACACCAAATATGGCTGTTGTCGCATTCTTTTTAGACACCCAAATCACACGGGTCAACTTTGCACACATATTTTCACACAGACCAATGTGCCGTCTTATATTGATCCATTATTTTTCTATCGTTATCCGCTCCGACAATTCCTCAACCTGAAACTGAACACTCTTCGTCAGTTGAGGACAGTGCTTCCAGCCCAAAATTTTTCTTCTGTATTTTGCTCAGATGAAGAACTGAAGTAGAATGCTCAGAGCGAAAAGTATGAAACAAGGCTCCGGAAAATATGATTAACGCATTGAACTTTAAAACCTTTTAACTTCACATTGGGTGGCCTATTGATTCAAACAGTCAATATATCGGATGGCCTTCAGTAGGCAGACGACGACCTCCTTCCGGCTTTTTTCCTTGCAGTCCAAACAAACTATATAGGAAAGCAGCTGTAAATTATGCTTCATTACGTCGGGAGAGTAACCCAAAAGGAGGTGTACGGATAATGTTGCTTCGTCAGCGTTATATCCGAGCTTTATAGCGATTTCAACTCACACTCACGTGTAATATACACAGAGGAGTATATATGTGAGTACGTGTGATGAAGACTTGCTCACAAGGTTGCGGATTATCCAATTTGTATGTATCAATTCTGCATCCAATTGGTCTTGAAATGGTCAGGTAAATCGTTTGATTTCAGACGCCAAATGGGCTAATATGAAGTTCGTTCCACATTCTCAGGCACCTTGTTTTGAAGGCGTAAAGTGTAAAAAGGGGTTACTGTTTCATCAATATGTTTCATTCATGGCTTTTTGTACACCACTGATCTTGTCCGTTGTGGAAGTCATAAAATGGAGTCTACTGGATGTTGCTTGGGTCGAAACCGTCCTATTCTCTTTCCCTCTACCCATAATGACATCTGTGATGCACATGCGCTGCTCAGTGAGAGCCAGGCAACTGTATTAAATATGAAAGTTTCATCTTGATCGAACTCATTTTGTGGTGCCCATGCGTTCTTGAGGGACGTAGGCTGACTGCTCCGAAAAAATGTTTACGTATAAAGTTCAACCTACTTGTGAGTAGTCAGAATACAATGCTGATAAGTGTGCTCAGTGCACGGATTGGAGCCAGCACCGACACCCCGTTAAGCTCACCGCGAACACCTCTCAGGTCGAGCACAGCAGTGCCTCGAATAACCCTTAAAAGACATGATAACATTACATATTCAAAACTTTCAGCCTTTTATGGATCATTAGCTATAGAAAAAATCAAGTATTTATAATCGTACCTATTTCTCAGGATCCAGACAGAATAAAGTTTCCCAGCAGGAAAGACATCGAACAGGGGGTGCAGTTCTTGGACTGACTAGCTTATGATTCACGTTACCTGAATAGTGGTGAATGATCAGAAGTTCTGTCAAAGTGGTCAGCTTTCTTAGCAAACGAAGTCTCAATTACGAAGCCTGGATTGAGGTTTTGTGGATTTTTTAAATATGCAACTGGATGCCATCGGATCCAATTACAATAGCTTGTCGTCTTTATTGAGACCCATCAGGTAGCTGTTGAAGGATGGACCATAGTGCTTCTGGGCCAGTGTTTCCGACCGAAACCTTTTAGGAGCCTACAAGATAACCAGCTTCTCCAGCCGACAGAGGTGAGGACTAAGTAGTCTTTGATTTATTCCACGTTAAGTACCTGAATTTCTACCAGTTACTATTGAGGAGCATTTGATCAGTTCCTGAAAAGCTCTATCAGATGTCTCCTATTTATCGACCGTAAATATCAAGCCCATAACATGGAGTCACCGGGCTTGTCAGAGTGATATGTAATCTGTCAGCTGTTGTTAAAAGTCTGCGTCGGGTATTACGGCTGTTCCATCGAAGGCATGCCAAATCAAAATAAGCCCAACCTCTGTCTAAACAGCCATGGTAATCAACCATAAAATTCTGTTTCCTCAGTTAATTCTCAAATGATATTAGCCCGCTTTTACATGAGTCTGGTCTACACTAGAATGTTTAGTTAGAACCCCGAAGTTCTTATCGACTTAACCGTGTTCTTTCAAAGAGACATAGAAGATGCTTCTATGTTGACGATATACACCCATTTGCATACCAATTTACTTTTCACAAGAGATCCAACTGAATCTCTCATTTATCATGTTTCCTTCAACTGAATGTGTTGCACTGTGCCGCCTCATATTTCAGTTGGTACGATACGCCAGTATTGCAATGAATTGCGCAGATGGAACAAATAAGAAGGGTTGTTAGCAGATGGTTATAGATATTGCGAACGCTCCAAGGATCCCTCGGATAGAAGTGAAACAACAACACCATTTCTTGTTTGTCCATAGCTTTGTCGACGGGCGGTGCAGAGATTGAACTTCCTTTATTAGTTGGGATACAGTGAGTAAAAAAGCGTGCACAAACGCTTCAGTCATCGTGATGTTAGTATTTCCATGGAGAGTTGGACGATTCAGCCTGTTCGTTTGTGGTTAAGCAGTCCATCCATACCTACTCACTTCACCAGGCCCACTGGTTTGACCTTAATCTACTGCACAATACACAGTGATAAGCAGGTTATCGAAGACCGTTGTCTAATTACGGCACATGGACTTGCTTATTTCTCCCATATTTTGGAGTTATTCAAACACACCAACTTGACAATGCTCGTTGAAACACGTGGTTGGACTCCGATCTATCTAGTGCTACCCGTTAGTGGCACAGTTTGGCTAGGTGGAACTCTAACGCAGTCACCTGACACCATTGGAATAAAAGAAACCTCTGTTGATAGTTGTGACTTTGTATGCAGTCAGTAGTATTTTCGTTAATTCGTGAGAACTGATCGACGTGTCAGTATCGGCCAACTCAGCAAGATAGAGCTCCAAAAAATCTATGATCTGTGCTACCTTGGTGAAAAATGACAATCCCATCTCACTACTGCATTTGAACAGTAGCGAAAGTATACAAATCCTTTTGTCACCGCTGACTGCTGAGGAACACCAAGCGAGCGTTATCTCAGAAGGGTGTTCCAACGTGACCACATTCCTTAACTAATTGTCTGTCTAGACTGTCTATCCCACTGGAGGTCTAACCGTAGTTCGTATTACAAGCGGTTTGTTCGGTGTCGGATCTTTGATGTGTATGAACCAATGAACGCAGTGTCCGTCGACAAGAATCGGATCGATGGGAAGAGCATAGCACATGCGAAGAACATTTCAGCAACGAAACATGAAAGCGGATAAAGCGTAGGTTTATCTTTCAATCATGTATCAAACAAGGAAGTTTTGAAATACCATAGTTTTCTAATGCACCCCTCGATCGCTTCCAGGAGGCAATCCTGTAGAAGAGAACATTCGAGATAACGTTTGGTCCATTCGCGGACAAAGCTTTCACCAGTGTATTTCGACTTCATTTGAAGTTTGGGTCTAAAGGATACCACGAAATGAAACGTAGGGGCATCCGAGATTTTTCTAAATGCCATAGAAAGGTAACAACAACACCGGGATGTATTGAATTCAGATTTTTACTAATATGGAGGCCAGTCAGTCCAGAAAGTAGGCCACTTGATTAACTGGTCGTACAACAGAAGCAACAAATTTCCCAGGCGGTTCATAGAAAGAATAAATTACAGTGCTTGATTTTCTACTTTTGTCATAATTCACGTTATCCCCCGACAGACTTTTCCATCAATTGTGTGAAAACCGAAAACACATTACTAGACTTCGTGATCTTCACTCTTCTAACTTCGTTTTTTATTTCCAGTCAAAACAAGAACGAAATGTTAGCACTTGGATTGAAGAGCTATACCTTAGTTAGTTACAGTGTATCTGTTATCTCACAACAGCGATCAAGGTGACTCGGCTTACCGAAGCATTCGACAGCTGACGGGTGTCTTAGTTGGTATATTTGACGGTTGGTTGTGGGCTGCGACAGTTCAAAGCTCACAGAAACCTACAAAAGAGGACCATTATGATCCTCAATGAAAGTAATTGGCTCAACTGCTGGACCTAAATCAGACACAGTTGTACAAATATTTGTATGATGAAATCTGCTGACAGTTTAGTTACTGTGGCTAGCATTTTCGTGGTGATCACTTTATCTGCCACAAAGACCCGAATTGAATAGAGCTGGTTTTCACAGTATGATCGGAGTGCCGCAAATAGTTGCAGATCAGGAAGCGAAGCAGTTGTAACTCAGGCAGCTTAAAGGAACTTAAATGCACATATTTTTTAAATTGATTCCTGCAGCTGGAGTAGTCTGGTCAAGTTCGTACGTGGAGATGACACCAGGAATGTTGTTTTCGATGTTGCACAGGGTTGTTTTGAAGGTCGCCAGTCCGGATTAGAAATAGACTCGCAGACATTTCGCTGTATAACGAAGGAATGTGATGACTAAACAAAGGCGATGTACACTATGTTGCGCAGACGTGCTGAGAAGGTAGCAAAAGGTTCTACCGACAGTCTTTCTTTCGTTGGTCGGAGCTGATATTTACTATCATCATATGACCAAATATTTGGTGAAAATTTAGGGAGCACCACACTACGGCGTTATGATTCCCCCAGAAGAACCTATTGTTTAGAGTGGATCAACACAAGGTTTTTGAGAGTGATCGCTATGAAATCGTATGTGACAGGGAGGTCAACTAACTCACAGATTCATGACAAGCGCAAATTAACAGAGCACATCATAAGTTCTACTGCTAAAATACACAGCTACTAGAGAGCATACAACTCGTATTTTATTCAAATTAATCCTGGAAATACTCAAAGTCCTTTCCCTCTCAATAGCGACCGCCCGTGTAACCTAGACAAAACAGTCCCTTCAGAAAGAGATCAATATTCAAAGAGGGACTGGACTATTTCCATGTTCCTCAGGATAACCGATGATTTTAAGTAAAATATCCAATAAGTTACGTCACACAATATACTGTTACACATGATATAGAATACACGAAGCTATACTGTACTTGCTGTTCCTTCCGCTTGAAAATTATTATTTGAGTTTTTTTTCATGGATTCTTAATAACTGTAAATCCTCTGTGCCCTTCCCCGTAGTTCTAAAATCAGCCTTCTTTTACTTTTCGTCGACTGTTTCCCCCGTTTGAATGGATGTCTTGTTCACTTCAACTTTTCTGCGAGTTCGCATTCCAGTTACCTCTCTTGACCAACCGGTCCGATTCTCCTGAGTACAGCGGAGTGTAACCGCAAGAGTAGAGTGTATCACCTAAATTCTAACCTAGTAAAGTTCTTACTATCCAGGCTATAAATCATGCAGGAGGGAAGACGCCGTTAGACTACTGGCAATGGAAATGGTAGTTTATTTCGACCAAGCCTTCAAAACTAAGGTCTGACTGGAAGAGTAGTGAAGGGCTAGCCTATGCCAAGGACTCAAACAGTAAGGACGCCAAAGTCTGACTCCTGCTTCGCACAGTGGGTACGTTTTGAATAGCATGAGGAGAATCGTACTCCTGGATTTTCGGCCTAGTTGGATAATGCGCCGAAAATCACGGTCAGCTGTTGGGAGATAAGCTTGTGTGGCTTTTCCAACCCATCCCTGCTCAGAGCATGCCAACACCCCCGCCTGACTGAGCATAAGTATGCTGGTTGCCTGAGAAAAACAGCTTATGTCTACCACGAAAGTGTCGCCGAGAACTGTATGTTTTTACCTTCGTACAGCATCGTCATACGATTTCTCACTGTACATAGGAGACCTGTTGTTTTTTGTTGGATTGCTTCCCATTAGTCTATCTGGCACGGCCGAAACTTAATTCTAGCTGCTATAGCCCACTGAATGGTTTCAGCACTGAAGCTTGGCCATTGTGTCAAGGTAGGAGCATTAAGTCGGGCATACAAGCATACAGACGCAGATAAGTAATGTGAGTCACTTATGGAAACTTCAGGGTAGCGACGGGAAGCCGGTCCCAAAAATAATCGCTAATGAGACCAGTCACGGAATGCCCCCCGTGTAATGGATTTGGTCGGTGTAACTCTATCGACTGCAGATTACAAAACTTGATGGACAATGGCAAATCAACGTGTTCGGCAATCATTGTATTGACTGAACTAAAATACTGAATGCAAATCGAAATTGTGCTTCGACAGGACCGAAAATCAACGCCATTCTGCTAGTGTTAATTCACGAGTTTTTTCTCTGAACAGTGCACGCCATGGGCATAGAATCATGAAAAAAAGAGAGCGAAATGCACACAACGCTCAGTGAACATCGTATGCAAACATGGTGGGTACAGTACTCTCGTCCTAATGCAGTATTTGCATGAACCGATACAGACCGTTAGAGCGGCAGTACCATCCATGAAATCAAACACATCATGCACGTGCTGCTTAGATTTTCGTTGACACTTAGTTGTTTGGAAAAAGGTCTGTGAGCACCTCGAAACCGTCCAAACAATTCATTCACCAGACTCAAAGGAGTTATAATACTCCAAAAGAATTTTCAAAGCACACTTTCGAATCTGCCGAGTGCGAATTGTGTACAGTGGAGGAATAACTTGTCAGCTCTAAGTTACCAGGATTTTGTTAGTAGCGTGGGGAATTTTTAGTTGAGATTTCGTCCTGTGAATCCAAACTATGCTATAAAGCCAAGAAGCGCTGAACGATTGCTTCATTTTTATTGGAAACTATCAGTAATGCGCGCCTCACGAAACCTCAGGGATTTACAAACCTGTAACCTCCCAATTAACCATAAGTAGCTCAGAAGGAAATATAATCCTCGCAATGAGTGAGCATACCTTGAGAAGCCATCACTCGAGGAGCCAATCAACATGTGATCAAGTAGTGTGGATTGAAGGATGAGTGAGTGTCACTATATCCTGTCTAAGTGCAAGCTAACCACAATGCCTACCAGCCGCTAGAGGACGGAGGGTTGAGTGCTCCAACGATCAGCCGGGAGGTCGCGAATACGAAACTCGGTGTAGTTTCGTGAGATGCGCACCGTTGAGGATTTTCTATAAAGGTGAAATTGCTGTACCTTGTTTCTCGGCTTTTTAGCATAGATTCGCTTTACTCACAAAACGGGGTCATTATGGAAAATGCCAGTCCAAAGTGTCAGTACAATTCACCGTTGCTAGTCGACCATGGTCTTTGTTGCATTGGTTTCACCTTTCATTAGGTTGCCATATATTGTTAAATACTGTTCCAAAACGATTGGCCGATAGCACCAACGCGTAGGCCCAGGCGAGCTGTCAGTACGAAATTCACAAGTCCTCACTCTGAAAAGACTGGAAGCCCCGCTCATAAAATGCAATGGTGACTCGAGTCAACGACACCGCAGAGGTCAGCATCGTTGCAGGTTTCGAAAGCAAGGAGAGCTGAGTAGGACAGATAAGTTGATGGATGCCACAGAAACAAGCAGGCTCCATCCAGCTAGTTCATTACACAATGAATACTTGTTCTGTCTAAAATATTTTTGTTATGAAACACTAAGTTACAGTCAACTGGACGAACCTATGATTCAGCTTACAACCCGAAACCCTTACGGTAGCAAATCTGAAAAAAATAGTCTGAAGTTTGAACAAATTCGCTTTTTCCTAGCAAAACACATAATCATTTCAGTGTTGTTTGGATACCTGCCTACAGAAGCTTCGCTCAGACAAGCAAGACCGGTTAACTTGCTGAAGAACTGCAGGGTATCGGTTGATGCTCTCACCATCTCAGTCAAAAATAGTCACTCGGCCTTAAGTCTGATCAAGTTACGTCCACTACAAACTACTGAAACGATCAGACACAAAAATCTTGCCACCTGTATTTTAAGGGAGGTTGTGAAGACTTTCATATGCCTTGGTAGTTGTATCAGCTGAGACAGAATTAGGTCTGATGAAGTTAGCGCGCGATGCACGAAGGCCGGTTTGCTAATTTGCTTCACTCAGCGTGTAAAAAGGTTCGTCAGTGAGTCTTGAGGGTCGTGTTTAACAGGCTACAGTATGGGCTGCATTGTTGTATGGTTGCGAGACGTTGAGTCTGCGGACAGATGATGTTTATCATCCTCAGATTTACGACCACGGATGCCTCAGAAGCGTTGCTGGTGTTGGATGGCGTCAACGAATTCCTAGCGAGGGAACTGGAAAACGAGTACTTGGTTGTGCAGCAAGTACTTCAGTCGCGGAAAACATTCAACAACACCAACGGCGGTGGCTCGGCCATCTGCTATACGTATCGAAACATCATCTACCGAGAGGAGTAATTTGTTTTCCGTACGTTCTTCCGAATGCCGCAAACTGTGAGATGGACAAGATGTCTCGGTAGAAGGATGTAAAAGAGAGGACGAAGTGTTTAGGTTTTGTTGGTGCAGTACGTCTTCCGCAATGAGGTTCGATAACCCGATGTGTTTGGCTCGAGACACTGCAAAAAATATTGGTTGGTCGATATTAGGCTGCCAGTTTTTTTTCACGCTGTCTGATAGAGAGGTGTAGGCACCTAAGAAAGCTTGCAACAGCTCGGTACCATGTCTCTCACTCACACACTCCTTTTTCTGTTCGTCGCTTTGAGACTTTGAGTATGATTAAACCTTGCGTTTGTATGGCGGTGAAGCATCAGTATCAACACAGATGTTTCTGTCTCTGATGGTGATGCTGTCCCTATTAATGACAAACGATCCATACTTGAAAAGCACCCAGTGGGATTCTTGAGCAGCACACCGAATGTCCGTTTTCCCTGAGTCTCCAGCACCCGACCTAGCAGTCGGTAGGAATCTACCACAACCAGGGCGGAAAAATTTGCACGGGCGCATAAACTAACCAGAGCTTTGCGAGTAACTTTTGATCGATTTTCTAAAACAGTTTAGGCTTTGCACTGAGGAAGTAGTCGTCGTAGTGATGTTGGGGACTTGGAAATCTTACAACAACCATACACCGCTTCAGGACTGAAGCCATGAAAAAGGAACTTTACGGTAGTGTCGTCCAAGACTTAAACGGACAAGAATTGAGCGTTTTAGCCTCCCACTGTTGTGGACTGGTCAATTTGACGAATGACTGGAAGAACAGGACTTCGAGGAAATACCTGAAGAATGAAGACTTCATTACTATACCATCGGTATTTAGCTCCGTTTCACAGATAACCGTATCGGTCAACGCAATTTTTTGCCTATACATTTTACCATAATTTAGACGTCACTGCTCAGTTTGGTTGGATCCTAATTGCAAATGTGATGGATAGGGTCCCACAAAAATAACTAAATTAATTTCGACCGACCAGCTAGGGAGTTTACCATAGAAGCTAGGTCTTGAAACACGACTTTTCCGTTACAAGCTTGAAGAAAGCACAGAGAAATGAGCTGTTTCACGACATATCGGGTATATTTCGCTGTATTTCCTCGGATACATACTACTGAACAATGTCAGAGAAATCAGAAGAAATCTTTGCCATCGAGATGTCAGAAGCAAGTCAATAATCAAGTGAGTGCGAACGATATGATTGACTCCTTCTGTTTCAACAGCTCTGGTTTCCATTTTCTCATATCAACAGATTTAGCAAACTGTAGCACTTTATCGTTTCAAGTCCTGTGCAAGATGTGAAATTCGGCTACCGGATTAACATAAAGCTCATTTTCAGGTAATCAACTGCCTAACGATCGCTAACTTACCTCAGGATTTGGATGTGGCGGGGCGGACCGGATCACACGCTGCTGTATCCGAACCAGGATATGCTCTACCGGATTTAAATATTTGGAAGGGATATTTCACCCGAATGGATACCCACAGGAATTTGTGAAGAAACAGCATACTTTGGTCAAAGAAGATGCAAGTGCGTTCAGTCCCAAAATGAGTGAACTTGAATTTCTGTGAAAACGATATCAGTGGGCTGGTGGAACAGCATTCAACCTACTACGCTGCCAAACTGGTAGCCATCTACAACCCGGACCGAATCCCTACCTCTGCAAAGTTCCACTACCTCATTAATACGCTCCAATCTCATTTGCCATTCTAATTGTGAGTGCCTGGTCACCTACGTCTACTTAGACAGACGGGACCTATCCCGATTTGGATGGAGCAGAATGATTCAATCTACCCCACCACGTTCAAATACAAATCCTGAGTTGTGTGTGATCAATACCAGCTTCAACGATAGTCAATCGTCTACTTGAAAGTGGACATTATATCGATCCGGTAGCCGTGTTTCAAATCGTGTACAGGACCACGAACGGTAAGGTGCAACAGTTTGCTGAGTCTATCGCTATCAGGATGTGGAAATGCAAACTGTTAAACAGCAGGAGTCAGTCATACCATTCGCACTCCCCTGGTGATTGACTTGTTTTCGACATTTTGTTTTATTCATTCATGATATTGTTCTGTACTGTATACCCGAAGAGATACAGTAAAATACACACGGTGCACAGTGCAACAGCTCATTTTTCTATGCTCTCTTCACGGACAGTCTTCGCAGTGCATTGAACGAACACAAATTCGGGGGCATACCTAAAATATAGTTTTCCTCCCAGTAGTTGTTTAACTGAATGTCCAGTGTACGTCATCGTGTCTCAACACTAAGTCACAGGCGTCCTCGGGTTCTTGATGACAGACTCGGCTTGACTACAACTTCACGCATCAACATTAGTTCATTAGCCTACCTAGCCGAGAGTTGTATCCCACTTGGATGATTGCAGCAACTGGTCACGCTTTCGCCCAACGAAGGACTGACCGATAGTCAGTTACTAGCAGCCATAAGCAGGAGTGACACCTACGTTTGTCCTTTGTGGAATGAACTGACGCTCCAGATTTGCTTGACTGGATGCCATCGGAAGTCGAGATTGATCTACTCTAGTGAAAAATCAGTGGCTACGATGTACGGTTTGTTTAGTGGGTTTTACAGTGGACAAAAGACATCGTCTCGATAGCCTCAGAGTCATGGAAATATTTGTTTATGCATGTCTTATCAGTTTATCTATTTATCTATCTATCTATTTAGTTGGCAGATTTCCATCGATCGAAAGAGGGAATCGAGGTTAACATAAAGTGCGTCTAATGTAACTGCATTTTCAAAAACTTGAAATGAGTCATCCCAACCTAAGGAATACAGTAACTTCTGAAGTTAAACACACAAGCCCATAGAAACTTTGCTTAGCATTCTACGACGCCACAAAAAACCTAGGGTGGAATTCGCATTTTTCCACGAGTGATTCTGCGGGAAAATTGCTTTGTCAGAAAGTAGATTATATGTTTTACCGTCAATTTGTCACATCATCAACTACGGATGGTATTCGAGGGCTAGATTTGTTCGGTAGATTAGGTGATCGACATTCCATTTGAAAAGTGTCAAAGTTCCAACAAGGCAAAACAGTGATGTGCAAATGCGGGAACAAGGGAAGCGGACGCATTACAACAGAGGCGAATAGCGGTCTTCAAATTTCAGTAGAGTGATGCTCGCCAAAGAACGACAAAGTTAAGAGGAAGAGAAGGTAAATGAAGACATCGAAAGTGCTGCAAGTTTCAATATCAGCATCAACTGTTCTTCGCAGTAACATTACTTTGCCCCTTGAGGATGACGTAGGTTTCTTAGGTAAACGCAATATACCAGCAGTGAAGACTGCGGTGGACAGAGGATTCCATAAGTTCGACCGGGGTGAAAAATGCATCTGCATAGTCCAGATGGCCTAGTGTGCCATTGGTATGACTTGAGAATGCATATAAGGCTTTCAGTGGTTAAAGTTGCCACAGTGACCGTGGTGGCACAGGCAGCAATTTTTGCATAGAGGAGGGTCACTGGCCAACGACGGGTGGAAAAGAACGCCAGATACACACCTTCCCTCAGTCCTCGCCCGGCTTGCTTAACAAAACCGTGGTTAATATACCACAACCTTCAGTTGACAAGTTTGCAAGAATTCAACCTCATTGAGAGTCTTCGTAATCGAGACAATGGTCCTCCTACGCTTGAGGCGAAAATCACACGTTACTGACAAAAGTAGACTAAATCCACCTGTGAAATTCGACAAAGTACACCAAAATGGTGTATTTTGGTAATCATGAATAAGAAACGTGTTGCTTTCGTGTGTCATGTTTATTTAACCTGTTTTAGCCCGAACGTCGTTTTGCGCTCCCATAACAGGTGACATCTTTGCGGATTTGCAAATTCGGTCACAAAAGTTCGTACCCATTCGGTAACTACCTAGACTTAGGTAGACCAATTATCTGAAGACCATCCCCAATCTACTATGCACCTACAACTTCCGTTTATAACCATATATCACTCGCTCTTGAATCAGTTCGTCCGTGGGCAGTTACATACATCAGTAGAGTAGGTATCAAAGAACTATTTTTCCAAGCATCTCCAACTCAAACTAACCCTATCACTGAGGCCAACTAAGCTGAACTGAGCCCCAAAAAACCGCTGTTGAAGTGTGACAGCAGAAAAACCGCTCTTATGCAAATACAGAAAATTCGGATAAAGGCAACATGGCAATACTGTGGTAACGCAGCCGAACTTGTTTACTTTGAACAGTCAAGAGTGCTAACAAGCCGGGAGTGTTGAACTCACATCAACCTAGCAGTCCTCCTATCGAACTCTAGTTCGTTTCTACCATGAATGCATCATTCCATGGTTGCTCATCATGAAATCTGGATTTTTCACGCACCCAAGTTTCAGTCACTACCCCGGTAGGCTCTAGTTCAAGTGCACCTGCTGAACGTCAGCCCATGATCAACTTTTTTGGGGACGCGGTTTATCTACTACTCATACTACTACTGTTTGAAGTTTGTTTCGTAAGTCGTCATATGTGTGAGCTTCGGGGGCGTAGAAGCACAAGCTAAGATATAAGATCACTGGATTTGGAGGGTCTCCCCCAACATTGTGGACAATTTATAATAAATAATTGCTCAGCCGTAACACCCCTTCGGTGCCTAGCCAAGGCGCTACCTAAAAGAAGCATGAGGGTTGAAGTAGTATCAGGTTGCTGAAGCCTAGACAGCAGCAGACGGAATGACGGTTGGGCTCGAACTACGAACCTTCCGGTCGGCAAGTACACCCTTAACCACTGAGCTACCAGATACAATCGCCTGTATTTTGTTCGTGTGGATTCGAAGGATTCGGATAGAGAGAAACAAAGCTAAGTGTTAAGCGACTGGGCGAGATATTCTGAGTGACGGTCAGAAGAATGAAAGTTAATGCTAATGGATACCAAAAAGCCTAGCAAATCAACTGATGACTGTCGAAGTGTCCAATAAGATATGGAGACATCCGCACAGTAGTCGCAATTTTCACCGTAGACAGACCCCTCCTTCCAAACTCACACTATACATTCTTTTTTCAACTTAGTGTAATATTTGGATGGAGTACTCCAACAAAATATTTGGCGCATACTGCGTGATGTGAGGCAAGAAAAGATAGGAAGGCAGAAAAACGTGGAAATTAACAGTTCAAAAACAAATCAATACGCACACAAAACAATAGATTTTGTGAAACTAAGACGGTCTGTCAAATGGGTATGAGACCATCATTAGATGCAGACTAGTCCAAAAAAGATACTCTAAGCCAGTCAAGTCCGTGGTGAACACGATGCATATAAAAATTGCAGCGACCAAGCCAGTCACATCGGACAGAATGCTCAGAATCGGAACAGGGAGAAGACCGGAACATGGGCGCCGTCCAATAAGCTTTTACCAGGCAAGTCAACCAATTCCATAACAACAACAGCCGCCACAGGGATAGCACCAGCCTTCCGAACTAAATCCACACAAGCTTTCAAACTCCCTCCGGTGGCAAGAAGATCATCCAGCAGAAGCACTCGATCATCCCGTTTCAGGGCATCATGTTGTATTTCAAGTGTGGCCTGAAACAGGTTGTAAAAAATTTCTTTATTAGCGTGGTAAGAAGAACAAGATAAGCTGGGTCTTAAAATGTCCCATAAGACAAAAAAGACGAATAAGACAGATTAAAAAAGGTACCAAAAAAGAGATGCTCAAACTCCACAGCAGACAGGCCCGGAAATTCTGAAAGTGTACTTGTTGTCGACCCTGGATCAGCTTGGTCAACAGGTCAACATCACAGCTCACAATCGGTGTACGAAGCGACTGGAGGACGGAACAATTGACTGAAGACTATATAGTAGGATTCCTGGTAAGAGTTGTAGGGATCGCGTGCGTTGTTTAACGTAGTTGACGCATTTAGGAGTTTCAAGCCCCTAGACGGCGTGTCAGAATCTAATGTAGTTTCGCGGCTTATTTTTTTCACCACAGCCTCTATTCATATGACTTTCATGAAAGCTGTGCCAACATATGTTGAGGATTGCAAAAAAAACAATAAAAAACAGCACCAGTCGTGGAATGGACTTTCTGTATAACACATTGAAGCAAGTGGAGTCAACGGCGTTCATTCACATTTGCACAAACCTTTATTGCGAACTCTGACTACATACAGAAAATTTTGTTCCACTACGTAGTCTCCCAGTTGAGAACAGGATAACAAACTTTTAGCGGACCTACTGCATGTCAATTGGCGCATCACTTTTCGTTCCAAGTCATGGCGACATTTTTGGTAGTCCCACAACCACCAGTGCCTTGCGATCAGACTTTTAAATCAACGCTTTGGTTGAACACCATAAACATCATCTTGTCAATTTATGAATGTTTTGGCAGTACCTCAATCCACATATAACCAGGAACTGCACAAAGGCTAATAATTTCATAATACATCGTCCATCGCATGGTGACATTAGTCGGGCCACCTTGCTTGCAGTATACAGCAGGGCGGGTAAATAAAAATACACTACTGCTGATACCTTCCGTCCTTTATCATTATTGTCTCAGCACTCTGCCAGTCCCACTTAAGAATCACTCTTTTGTGGATCCCAGTCAAAGAGACATCAGTGTTGCACCCAAGGAAGTGATTGACAGAATGTCACCACTCATATTTGCCGCTAGCAACAGATAAAAGCAGCGTTTGCGAAATTATAAAAAAAACCAATTGGGGTAAATGAACTTACCGCACTTTCGTTATCTAGAAGCTGCCGCCTACGCACTTCACGGCATTCCTGCATCTGCTGCAGTGGATTACGTCGGCGTTGGTAGAACTCCCAGCTCCAAAACTGAGGCACTCTGACAGTATCTAGGCCCTTATGCTTCCTTCGAGTGGCATAGCACATTAACCTCAACTGTTACAGTCTAGCGACTAGAGAGAGAGGATTCTAGTAAACAGCCATATTTGCGTCGGTCGTTCATCAACTACCATAAGAACCCAAGATAATAAAAATGATATTCGTTCCCTGCCCATCTGCGCATCATGTCTGGTCTTTTACCTTGTTTTAAAATAACACCTTCACACACCGCTATGAAGCGATTGTCTGATACGTTCGTAAACACTCTAATCTTGACCCGAGGCACGGTACCAGCTGTTTCTAATCAGTTAGTCCTAGCGTGAGGAGGGAAAGAGAATGGCCAAGTTTACTGATGCTCGGTTTATGCTTTCGGTACACGAACCGACTGAAAGCTGCCACCTTAACAATGCGAGGAAGGTAGAAAATAACCTACCAGCCATCACACTGCAGTAATAACATTATTAGGTAATCTAGAAGTAAAGTCGTGCTGTACTCTGCGACAGGGGTGCGAACAAAGTAGGCTGTTTCCTTCAGACAGCAGGGCATGTTCAAATTTGTGAATGCAGGGACGCTGTCTTTCCCTAGGACGCACTGGAAACACGCCAGTACTAACGGCAGCACAATCTGATCACTCCGTGTTCTCCAATAAATTAGTTTACACCACCGGAAACAGTCCGGGACAGCACCGAATGCATCTGTTTTGCGCAGCAGTACCAGCAGTGAGACATGTCTTCTTTTCTGCGCATGTCTCCGTAGACAAGTGGGCAGAAGTATTGAGTCTGGCTCCTACATTAATTCTCCCAAGACCTATTAGCCACTGGCTTGTGAGCCAGACTTCAAAGTCAAAAACTCACACTTCCCTTGCAATTCACCGCTCATCGACCCTCACCCATAATTTAAATCATCCAGTTTTCAACCTAAACGCTGTTCTATCTAAGATAAAGACCAACAAAACAAAAAAAAACCCTTAATGTACTTGGAAGACTTGGTCGATATTGCATATTCCAATGTCCGTACTCAATGATGAACCAGGAAACAAGCGCCCCTTGCCGAAACTTTGTTTTTCCCCTGCCTACCATTTAGTGTCATCGGAAGTAGCATTCAACACTGTGACTCAGTCACGCAACTCAAAACTTTTAGAACGAATTAATTTGACTTCCCGGGTATCTGGTGGTCTTCGCGGTCTCCATGACCGCGTGGATGAAAGCATTTCACTACATTGGATTTTGATTGAAAGTCATTCATGCGCAATGCGCTCAGTGACAGTGCTGTCCAAACTACTTTAGGAACCATAGATGTGACTACTAGGCGCAGAAGACATGAGGAAAAGTTCGGCGCTTGACTATCACTGTGCACGACATAGTGCCTGGGTCCGGTGGGAACATCGGATTAGTGATGCTAAGGTCCGCCAAATGGATTCAGGAAGGAACTCTCTTTTGGTTGTTTGTTCCGGTCTGCTTACAAGGGCAATAAGCCTTAGCCTATGTACTCCCTTTGAGTAAAGCGTTTCCTGCTGGATTGCTACAGAATTTCAATAAAAATCGTTGCGGAAAAAAATGTATAATCTACTTTAGCTCGCTCTTCTATTTGTTTCTCAGATAAATGTTTGATACAAAGTAGGAACTCCGTATTCAGCTCCTGCACTGAAAAGTTGGGTTCGGATTACTCGAAAAACCCAAGAAGACTGAATCGCTGATGATTTTCTACAAGAAAAAAACCATCCAATGTTTTCAATGTTATGTGACTACGCACCAAGTCTAAACCACCCAAGGAAGCTGTTTTTACCGATAAGATTAACCCAGTATGATTTACGTAACAACCATGAATGACGGGATCCGTCCTGTTATCCGACGTATGAGACCGCTCGGCATCGAACGAGGTGATGCCATTACGAACCATCTGACTTTATATTCCGACTCTTCAAAAGCATCGAAATGAAAAATACGCCCGTTTATGCTTCAGTCTTTCCAAAATGAATAAGAAGTTGATAAGATGTTTAGGAATATTTGCGGACAAAAGACTTCAGTATTTCTAGCATAGCCCCGAAAAAGGTTCTTTGAGATGATTAGTCGTGTTATTACCCAACCTAAGCACAAGCGCGCAAATGATTACCAGCAGAGTTGGTCAAGAGGGCAAGACTCCAAAAAGGGACCTTTTTCCCACACAGATTAATCAGATTGTTTTCAATGAGCAGTGGCTGCTCCATTAGAGTATTTTGCACATCACTTCGCTGAACCACAGTTCTACAAGCTTTCTCTTATTTCAGCTAAAATGAAGGGCAAGGAGGGCATGTATCTGCTCGTTGGAGAAAAAGAAACTGCGGGGAAACATTTGCAATCTACAGCTAACTTCCAGAATTCTCTTTGGGAACAGAACTTCATGCTCTAAAAAACAGAGGGTCAGGCGATTAGTTTTCAATGCACAGTTGACAGTCCAGCAGGATGAGCAGTTTATCAAAAATCGAAGCTAGAAAAACCAGTAAACCCGAATGTATGATGTCCGGTTTGATATGGAAGCAAGGTCATTCGATGATAAAAGTTGAATCGTCAGCAAGAGGGACAGGCATAGGTCAAGATTCGCGGAAAACAAGTAAAAAACCAACAGTTATAAGTTTAAACACGGTTAAATTGCATTTGACAAACAACTAGAGGAAACAAACGTTTAGTGTAACCTAACATATACGTACCTTTCCATATTCGAGATCATATGAAATGGAATGACACGGCCCAGGAAGTTTACCGGCCTTTCGGGCCGGGATAAAGGCACATTTGAGACCTGCCGAGATGAAAGGGCCAAAAAGGAAACCACGGGCATCTAGCCCAACTACCGCGTCAATCTCGAGAGGTGGTGGGTTACAAGCAAATCAAGGGAACTACCTTGTGAGTCTGGCTCACTTTCTCTTGAACGAGGGAAAGCAGTTCCGAAAACAACTTTTCACATAACTGCGCATCGCGAAACACGCCAAATATATCCCTGTTGTAGTTGATATGTAGAGGGAATGGGACTGCGAGTCAGTACCTGAAAAGCACACCCTTCAACGGGAAATCTGGATAAACTCTGATGGCAGCCTCTATTTCCTCCAAACGCTTTTCTCTTTCTTCCGGCGCTGTCATAGCCAGCTAAATAAACACATAGACGAATAGATAAATGTAATGGTCGAACCATCATCTGTTATCCAGAGGAAAAATTCCCCGAATAAAAAATACGCTGCAAGGGATAGTTTTACCGGATCAATCAATCAACCAATTTGTCAGCTATAAACCGTGTACCATAGGCGCATTGGTTCCAGCTGCTACAGTTTCGATCACCGGAAAGTGGGAGGGTGCAGGAGATACGGCCAAGCCTTGGAGGTGATGGCATGTCCAGTTAGTTCGGGGATTGGGTAGCTACGCGTTTAAGGCAATAGCTTTGATACAAAAGCGCCACTGACTGCACGATTGGGCCATTGCTGCCAGTGTCTTTAATCATCGGTGAGTTGAGTCCCGGGGCGAGATAGCTCAGCGGTTAGAGCGCGAGCGTACTGACCGGAAGGTCCGTGGTTCGAACCCTGCCTCTGCCTCTCGACTTCCCCTGTCTAGGCTTGGGCAACCTGGCAGTATCCCAGCCCTCGTGCTTCCTTCGGGTGGCATGGCAGCTAGGCACCGAAAGGGTGCTACAGCTGAGTTGTCGACCCGACTAAGTTTACTGGCTAGTGTTTTCATACTCTGTTGCCGATCCATACACTGTTCACCTCTCTGTCGCTTCAACTCAGTACATGACTGGGCGAAAAGAGCTCTGCGAGGCAGATGGTCTTCTGGTATGCGGGAGCATATGTCCTAAACAGCGTAACCTACGAATCGTGAGTAATTCATCTGTCGCAGGAAAGTTCCTTGTTCCTAAGGCCGTCTGGCATACTTCAGCATTACTGGTCCGATGTAACCACCAGATCTGACCAATTCTTCGGAGACACCGATGGTCAAACACCGACATCTTTCGTATGTCATCTGCACGTAGAGGCCAAGTTTCTGATCCGTAAAACAGTATGGATCGCACTGACTCAATGTGAAGTCTGCTCTGGACAGACAAACTGAAGTCACGTCTGCGCCATAGGTGTCGGAGGTTAGCAAAGACTGCTTTGGCTTTTTCGACCCGAGGTAACCTCATCTCCAGCCAGTCCACCGGAACTTATACAGCTGCCCAAGTAAAATTTATCTACCACGTCGATTGGCTCGCCTGCAAGTATGAGATGTGGATTTCATCCCACCGTCTTGTAGCAGTACATTACACTTTACAGGTGTGAAACGCATGTCAAACCGTGCGGCAGAATTATTTAGGTTAGTTTAAATGGTTTGCATTTTTAAAAGGTCTGAACCAAGGAGAACAGTATCGTCCGTATACTCTATTTCTGTGAGGCAACGTCCCGGGAGCATTTCGACTACCGAATTTTTGGAGGCAGGCAGAGAAATTTCAAGCAGCACATCAATGACAAAGTTTAAGAGGAAATGTGGGAGAGGGCAGCCTTGTCTTACACTACTGGAAGTGGTGAACGCAGGTGAAAGCATGTCGTATACTCATACGAGTCCAAAGGATTTCGCATATAGTACCCTCATAAGGGATATAGATTTGGAAATGACACTGATCGGCAGACTTTGCCAAACTTTCTGACGATCGACAATCAAGAGCAGCTTTCAAACAAAGAAAAACGACTAACGTGGGACGTTTGAAGGAGTGGCGCTGTTCAAGCATTTGTCTCAAGGTAAAGATATGGTCGATGCATCATCGATCAGGGCGAAACCCAGCCTGATTCTCACGAATCTGTCTCTCCCAATAATCCATCAACCTGCGCAAAATAATGCCTCTCGACATTCCCTGTCTAGGCTTGGGCAACTGAGAGAATCCCAGCCCTTTCTTTCTTCTTTCGATTGGCATGGCAGCTAGGCACCGAAGGGGTGTTAGAGTTTTAATGGATATGGTCCACACAACACAACCTATCACTTCCTGGCAAAATCTTCGGCGAAAGGCTGCCGGAACTGCGGCGATAGACCAAAATTAAAGCTTAACCTAATGAGGAACAAGCGGAGTATAGATACCCAACCGTACGATTTTGTAGTTAGCATGGCCCACAGACCTGTGAATATTTCAAGGATAAGCTGCTCAGGCTTTAATTGTATCGCGCTTTCGATATCGATCCGGGTGTAAAAATGTTGAATTAAGGCATAGGAAGCAAGTGAGGTATGAAGTTTAGAAGGCGTAAATGATAAGCAACAGACATCTCTTGGGATGCAGCCAGAGTTAACTCTCAAAAGAACGCAGCATCCAATCACACGACACGAGTTAAAAAAGACTGACCAATTTGACAGACAATCGCGGTTCAGATAAATTAAATGACGAGCGGCAGCGCTAGCAATTGCGACACAAGCCTAGACAGGAATACAACTGCCATGGTAAATATTTACCAAGTTGTTCCCGTTTTTTTCCGCCTCTTAAGTTGAACACTTAGTTCTGCATCCCGCAGGGATATTTCGGAAGTAAGCATCACCGCGTAATTAGCCAAAACCATTTGGGAGTGACAGATCTCATCAATATCTAGATGAAGCAATGTTATGCACATCCAAAGCTATAGCTTGTAGTCGGTGCGGGAAAGAAGCCCTAAAAACAAGCAAAGAATGGCAGGCCGGAACAGATTCCAGGCCTGAGAGGTGCGGGTGTGCTTTGCACCTACAAACTACAAAATCATGCTGCAGAATGCACAATAGTTGAGCATATCCACTGCCACAGGAGAAACAAGTTTTTGATAGATATACAAGCATCGTTCGTTGCGAAAGAACGTTTATCCTTCAGGTCGGCAGTTGGTCTGATTCTCCAAGCTAGTATTTTCAACAGAACAACCGGGGGTGCATGGGGTGTGCTAGGCGCTAAAATGTGGGAGAACCCGTTAATCGAGGTTCCTATCTAGCATTCTGGAATAAGGTGAAAATACTGGCGAATGCACAAATGGTTCACACGGATGGCCCGCCACAGACTGATGACCGAGCATCCCTATGCAAGGTTGATTGTGCTGATGGTGGTTGAATTGGGAGAACTAGCGGAAAATTTCAGGTCCGAATCAGTAAATATTGGGCCACTCCAATAGAAGCGAGCGAACGAGAACCGTCGGGTCAACTTTGTAAAATTCCGACATGCGCAGAGGCGCCCTGCTGAGTCCGTCACCATTCACATGATGTCTTCGTGGGTTATCAGGTCTTATATTGTTGAGGTATCTGTCGTTTGGTAGACCATACTTCATCCGATTCCAGCACGAGACCGCAGATGATATGACAATTCAGCCCCAAGATCAGGTGCGAATCATGCACACGGTGCAGCATACCCATACACACGCGCTAGCGGCAAGACATAGGTGATATTCACATCATTCAGAACACATACGACAGTGTATTGACAAGTCTGTGACCAGCCACATTGGTAATGTTCTAGCCAGTCATTTGTTCCACCATCGGTGGTCGAAACTTCGGCAGTTTTGTTTAATATTCGCTGCAAAACATTAATCTATAGCGCCAAAACCTATTGACACCTTCGAACTCACCTCATAACACGCTGAAAATCCCGATGGCTCCCGAACGCGCCAACGACAGTTGGCATTCTGCTAAAACTGGAAAACGATTGGATACGTATTTCCTACCAGCTGGAGGTCGCTGCGATGCTGGGGCGGTCAGCGGACGGTCCCTTGACCAATCACGGATTCACGGATTGATACACAGGATCGAGGCTTTCTCCCAAGTTTCCCGGGTCGGTTTTGTTCTCGTCGTTCAGCAGCTGTCGTTCACCTGAAAGGCACAAGTGAAAAAAGGGTGTAGCACTGCTCTTTAAGTTCTCAGCGCGGGGCAGTATGCTTGCCAGCGGGAGGACTCGCGTAAACAAGTGTCTAATAGTGTTTTGAACTGAGTTCTAGAGGGAGCGTGGACAACCGTCTCAGGAAGGTTATTCCACGCAGCAACTACCCGAAATGAGAAAAAAGTTTGCCTAATGAAGGTGTGCGCTCGGAGCTTAAAAATCTTCTTAACATGTCCCCGCCGTGTGTTTGCTGGGTCAACGGAGAAAAACCTGTTGGCCAAGCCTTGTTCAAACAGAGTGTAAGTAAGAATTGAGTCCCCTCGGAGACGACGATACTCCAAGGGAAAGAGGTCAAGCACCGCGAGACGCGTGTCCTAGCCCATGGACTTGAGGCCGGCAACCATTTTTGTAGCAGCTCGCTGGAAACGCTCAATGAGGATTACGTCTTTCGTGCGTCCTGAGTAGACAACCGGGTTGGCATATTCAAGGAGCGGTCTAATATAGGCCCCATAGAGTATTTGGAAGTCCGTGCGAGTAATACGAGAGAAGGTACGCCGAATCATCCGTAGAACAGCGAATGCCTTCTGAGCCGATTTCTCAAGGTGCAGTGAGAAGGACAGGTTTGGAGAGAGCCAGATACCCAAATCTTTTTTGGCATCTATCCTCGTGATGTCTTCTGGTCCTTTCTCACCATGCATGACAAAGGAGTTCGCTGAGTCTCCTCCAAATGACATATGGACGCACTTTTCGTCATTCAGAGGAAGGTGCCAGTCCAACGACCACTGCTTTGCGGCGTCTACATCAATTTGGAGGGCACTGGCATTGGAACTCCACGATTTCAAGTCGTCCGCAAAAAGTAGACATGGACTTGCAAGAACATCTGGAAGGTCATTGACGTATATCAGAAACGGCAAAGGTCCCAAAACGGAGCCCTGAGGTACTCCAATGGAGACCGGCGCCACAGAATAGTAGGTCGAGCCTACCTTCACTCGGGATGATCTGTCTGATAGGAATGCCTTGATCCAGTGTGGGATTTTCCCTTGAATCTCGTAAGACTCGAGTTTGTGGGGCAGAGGGACGTGTGGGAGTCGATCAAATGCTTTTGAGAAGTCGAAAAATATGGCATCCGATATGAGTCCCTCGTCCTTGGCTTGGGTTAAGCTGTCCATAAATACGAGCATGTTCGTCACGCAGGAACGGTTTGGGAGAAATCCGTGTTGAGTTTGAGAAATCAAGTTGTTGGAAGTAAGGTGATCTAGAATGGCTCGCTTCAGAATGCGTTCCATCACCTTGCATGGCACGCTAGTGAGGCTTATAGGCCTGTAGCCGCCAGGCGACAGTCGGTCACTAGTTTTGTAGATTGGCGTAACAATCGCTTCCTTCCAAACAGACGGAAGATGGCCTTCGTCAAGCGACTGACGAAACAGCAGGTGGAAATGAGTTGCCAGAGTATACGACGTTTCCTTCAGGATCCTTGGGTGGAACGCAACGCGCTTCTGCTTCTCATCATTCGTCGCTGCAGGCCCTGTGTCTGGTAAGGCGACCGGCTAGCAAGGGCGTGGGCGTCTCTGCAGAAGATCTCCACCCCTTGCACGGGCGCGTACACCCACTCCCTGCGTTCCTGTTCCATGGTATGGATTTTTGACAGAAATGAAACCACACAGGCCAGCTACTACCCCTGCTGGATTTGGTTAACACCATAAAAAGGCAATTCGTAAATCAAATGTTAAGTAAGGCTTCACTGGGACATAGTGACTACTGTGTGCTGCCCTTTCATTTCATCTGCTACTAGACCAGGAACCCGGAACCTAAAACATGGATTCTAATCTTCCGCTGTGCAGTCATCTCAGAAATACATATCTTCCTCGACCAAATTAAACTGGGACCAGCTTCGGCAGGGGAGACACACAGGACTACTGCCCGGAAAACTCACGAGTCTGACGCGGTGTTCGTTCCAAAAAAGCCAGCGCGCAGTCGAACGGACCAAAGAATACTAAAAGGATTAAGCTTTTTCTGGAAATGAGATCCCAAATATTCTTCAAAAAGATAACTACAGGAGACACAAAGTGAGCTGGCTCTCCGTAAATCGCGGAACCGCTGAAAATCAGAAATCCGCCAACGGGATAGACGAAAACAGACCACGGTACTGGACCTCACCCGGAAAAACAAAAATGCACAATTTAGGTACATGAGACACCACCGAAAGAATGAACCAAATGACTTCCCATTCAGGGAAGGTTGCAGGTAACCCACGTGTCACCCAATGGTGGTATGCGAAGTCTACTGGGAATATTTTGCGGGTCTGTATTCTACCCACGCGACCTTATCACATCCACCCTTGACAGGGCGGGACTACAGATGGCTCTAAACGACTTGGTCCTCGTGAATAATAATAATAATGCTTACTCCCAACTTGTGAGTGGCATGCCGTCAGACACGAGAAAAACCCCTTCAGTGCTTGGGAGCCAGAGGAGGCGCTACTAAAGAACCCGAAGGAAACGTCGCTCACAGTGGTGAAACATTTCTATATGGCGTTTCGACAGCTGCTCAACAAAGGCAAACTTCCTTCTGCTTGGGATGAAGCGATCGTCACGCTACTATGCAAATCCGACGACCGCTTATCTCCCGGCAGCCACAGGCCTATTGGTGTCGGTAGCATGCCGTGCAAAGCAATGGAACGCATTGCAAGTCACCTCAGTGTAATTAACTGGATATCACCCGCGCAACACGAGTCCCTCCCAAACCGCTCTTGCGTGACGAGCATGTTCATACTCTGGAATGCTTAACCCGAGCCAAACATGAAGGGCTGATATTGGATGCCATATCATTGGACTTCCCAAAAGCATTCAATCGAGTCCCACACATCCCGTTGTCCCACAAACCCGAGCCTTACGGTATTCAAGGGGAACTACGCTGGACTAAATGATCTTTATCAGATGGAACATTTTGGGTGAGAGTAGGCCCGATCTGAACTTCTTCGGCACCGGTCCCCATTCGAGTTCCTCAAGGCTCCGTTTTGGGACCACCTCTGTTTCCAATCTATGCCAACGATCTTCCAAAGGAGGTTCCAAGCCCATATATATTTTTGCGGACGACTTGAAACCCTGGAAGTTCAAAACCGGCACCCTTTAAACGGATATAGACACTGCAAAACACTGGTCGCTGGGGTGGTGCCTTCCTATGAATAACGAAAAGTGCGTGCATATGTCATTTGGAGGAGATTTAGTGAAGCCTTTGCCACGCACGTTAAGAATGGACCAGAGGGTGTTGCGAAAATGGACGCCAGAATCATCTGGATCCCTGGATCTCGCCGGCATACGGATTGCTCGGCACAACTTCCCTCGTATTACTCTCATGAAATTCCAGATATTCTATGGGACCTATGTCAGTCCGCTTCTTGCATACGCCAACCTAACTGTCTACTCAAGTTGGGAGAAAGACGTATCCCTGATAGAACATGTCCATCGATTTGCTACGAAGATGGTTTCCGGCCTTAAATCCACTGATTGCAAATCGTAGTAGTGCTCGTAGTGCTTAACCCTTTTTCTATTGAGTATCGTTGCCTCCTAGGAGATTCATTACTTACTTATGCCCCATTTGAACAAGGTCTACCACCGTTGACCAGACTAATGCAAGACAGGGAAATGGTAAGAGGCTTTCCAAACTCAGAGCATCCAAGTGTATTAAGCAAAGCTTTTTCTGCTTTCGGATAACCGGCGTGTGGAATATTCTTCCGCCGCCGGTTGTTCACGTTGCATTTAGCATCCAGTTCAAAGTTCTACCAGGCGCTTTTTCATATGAGTTCTCTCTCCGGCAAACATACTGGCAAACGCACGCTGAGAACTTAGACAGCATTACCACACCCTTCTTATCGCTTGTGTCTTTCAGGTGAACGGAAGCCGCTGAACGACAAGAACAAAGTCAGTCCGGGAAACTTGGGCGAATACCCCAACCCTGTGGATCGAACCGTGAGTCTGCGAATTCTGCACACAATACACAAGGCGGGTTGGGCTCATTGGAGGCACTTAAGCTTCTTTCCAAGGAGGTATCTCCCATTTCCCAACCGGCGTGCTCCGACCCCCAGCTGCTTTTCTACTCGCGCGTAGGAGTTCCAGGAGTTCATGGAATGGTGAAGAATGGGGCAAAAAGGGTTTCATCATCGCAGAAACCCTGTTCTAGTGAAACGGTCAGTGAAATCTTTCTAACAGTAAGGTCATAACACGACTGTAGAACTTACTGCCTTCGCGGCACCCTTGACGACCGTTACGGGGCTGTCCATAAACCGAAGCATGTCAGTGCAATGATGGCATGGCACTGTCATACCCAGTGTGATGGCACTCCCGCAACTATTCTCTTCAAAATCTCGACCGCAACCCCTCGCCCAATCGAGCCTGTAGTCGCAACTTCGAGCAAATTTTTCAACCGGCCCCGTCTCTGGGACGAGTTCTTTCGTACCCGATGAATTTTCGCCCAAATTTGGCTAGCCTGATTTTCTGCCACAATTTCGGCTTGCCTCTTCCACAAGTTCAAATCCGTATACGATGTTTGGTTCGCCCTATGCATTAACACCACGTCCCCATCCAACCTATCTGCTGCAACTGACTTCCCTACAACAGTGAGTTTGCTTAATTTCAGATTAAGCCACATTTTTGAGACAAAACTCGCCATGTGCTCCCTATTCGAATTATTCTACCTCCATCTCCACTTTTGCTCGTTGTGACTCCAGCCATTTGCCCAAGCGCCCAAGGTCACTCATGGCCAGCAATGGTTTTCAGTTTTAGTTCATGCCATGCGGCTGTCTTTGAACTAGTCGGACCTCATGACCATTGTTCCCTACAAGTTGGGAAAGCAACCTATTATTATTTCATCGGATATTTCCCACTGTTTATGACATTGTCCTCTTTTCGCGCAATCCGCACTACCCGCAAATCCCCCAGTCATGCTTCATTCTGACTGTAAACGTATGATCATGCCAGAAGGTATGTCACCCAAAATTTGGGAATAAACATTATTATTATTATTAAGAGGATAAGTGGTAGCCCTAATACAGCAAAATACCATATTCCAGGGCTTCCCAATGAGTGTGCACGGCGTCCATAAGGATTTCTAAGGTGCTTTCAAAGTTAATGGTACGTTACTATAGAGTTAGTCCACATGACCCTTCGGCAAAACCCATTCAACAATCATGCATTTGAAATACTGGCAACACACGTTGGTCATGATACTAAAGTAGGTTGCGTAAACCGAGGTTCATGCGCCATGCAATCGGAGTAGTTCCTGTAAGGCAGGATTACTTAAGTGGCTGAAAATGCACGTTCCAGATAAAACGCACTCCAGGACCGGAGCTGAGAACGCACATTATCCTACGACAGTTATATAAATAACAGAACATCGGTGTAATTATTTGTGGACGCTAAAATGACAGATACCATGTAAGAGCGAAATTCACCACTACTAGTCTAAGAAAGCAGGTGATTCAGGGAAGTGCATACGGTAAACTCTCTAAAACGAACTTGAATGTTTACATGAGGTTCGACGAATTGTGCAGCCAACCGGTTGTGGTCCAGGTTGTAGCCCCTATAGACTAAGATTTTCGCCGAATCAGCAACGTGACACCATTTTTTACTCACGTAGTAAAGCCCTGCTCTCCCATGGTCGTTTATTTTCCTAGAAATTCCACCTCTATCGTTCCCCATTACCCTGATGCTCCAGGCTGTAGTCAGGAAGGGCTCACTTGATAGTTCGGACAATCTCAGACGTGATATACCAGGGGTGTGGTGCGAAACGATGGAGTATAAAAATGCTTCACACACTGCAATTACGCCGTGGCTTTTCCCGCAAAACCCCGTTGATAATATGTTGTTCTGGGGAAACATCAGTGCTACGCATAAAACGTGAGCCTTAGCAGTTTATAGATGACCTCTATGAGGGCAGCTGCCTTCACAAAGTACCACCGTATTTTCTGCTACAGAACTTCGCCAGATTTAACGTAATGTTTTCTTCAACTTTAGCACCTGAAAATTTCCCTCAATGAGCCTTCCAACTATGCATATGAGGCGAAGCTTGCGATTAAAAGACGGAAAGGGTTCGAGTTCCCTAGCAATGACAACCCCTCAACTCTGGAAGGAGGATGTATTATCGGTGACCAGTGGGTTGATCAAAGGAAAGAACAAACAAAGGGCACAAGTGTGACTCCGAATTCGGTACGAAATACGGCTTATGTGGATTCTTAGACAGATCCTAAAGCATGTTTCAGGCACCTGGAATCCAAACCAGCTCTGGAGACAGCAGAAGGTGGCGATTCCAATGAAAGGTGGCATCCTGAACTTCCGGCCTCAACAAAACCATGGCTCTCTTAACATACAACAAACAAGTGCACTCCCGTATAAGATTGACGTTCACATTTTTATGGCTATCAAGCGAAAATACAACCAGTGTGAACCAACCACTGGTCACCGAATTTGTATTGCATGACCATAGTGGTACATAAGATGTAGATAAGGGGCGGGGAGGACGATACGCACCGGAAACTTCTGACTACTTTCTAGTACCTAATTGCCGCGGCTTTAATTAAATTACACAAATGGTCCATTAAACAAGCCGCTTCCCTTGATAGGGAGGGCGAACATCACAACTGCCCATGAAGAACGTCATGTAAAAAACACCCTGCCAGGTTCGTATCCATTATTTTTATTTTACTTGGTCCACAGCCCTGGAGAAAATCGTGCGTGATAGACTGAATCTTCATGTCACTAGTAGTTAGTTTCGCGAAGAGGTGACCTTGTGTTCCAATCCTGATATTTTTCGTGGATGAAATCACCAAGAGAATAACTGGCGGTGGAAAGCTAGAGGCCCGTTTTTTGAAGTCATAGGGCCCTTGGTAGGGTAAACCAACGCCAAATATTTTTAGAACTGGAGGCCCACAAGGTGGCTCATGGTCGCTCAACAGGGTATATCAATTTTAGAGGCACAGCTATACTCCCGGAAAGGTACTCACTGGCTGGAACAGCCTGCCCGAGACTGTAGTTCCGGCCACCAAAATTATTAAACGAGGGAGGGTTTAGTCAGAGCTGGATGCAGGCTGACCCAATTTACTTTCAGACTACGTGTAATTACGCTGAGCTCTATCGCTGAGCTCAACAAATGGGAACCTGAGCTTTTCATAGGTTTCAGTTAATTCCCCTTTTCCCTTAAAGACCCTTCCCAGTAAGTTTTACTGCCCCAGGTTTTCTATTTTAAATTGCCTTTAACTTGAAAGTTTCCGTTAATAGTTCCATAAATTGGGGATGACAGATCAGTGGACTTCACGCATATCCAATATTTAGGTTGAGGCCAGTGTTATTTTATTCATCCTGTGCGGGTGCTTGCGGCACCCACATATACGCATAAAACCGACCACAAAAAACCACCAGTTAGAACACTTCCCACAGTTTGCCACGATGCTTTAGCAAACAAGGGAGCTTGCACGCGCAAGTAGCTGGATGAAATTTTGGCATCGTAACGACCTCTGTCTTGGCTTGTATTTCCACGATTACCTCACCCACAACACCAAGCATTACGGTGGATTCGCTAGTCAATACGTTAATAGCCAGTCATTAAACAGTAATAGCCCTACCTTGCCAAAATGAGTTTTAATTTTGCCTCCTCCGTTACATTAAAAAGAGGTGGCAAGGATACTAAAATAATCCATTTTGCCAATTGATTGATTAGAACTGTCGTTTGTTTATACGCGCTGAATGCTTAATTGCCAGTAAGCGACCGAAATCAATTCCGAAAACAATGACAGTGTTTGAGCACGAACTGAAAAACTTGACCGTGTTCTTGTCATATTTTGCCCCATCGTATCAGGACAATTGAATCCACTAGTCATCGAGCTCAAAAATTTAATCAATAATGTTGGGGATTCAGATGTTCCGTAGTATCTTTGTTCATGACCTTGGACCAGATGCGGACGTACGGTTATTTTGATTCTGAGTCTAAGGTCCATTTATAGGAACATCACTGTGTCTGTATCCCTATTATGCTTCCCATTAAGTTAAGTTAGATTTATTTTTGAACTTGTGCAAGATCCTCCGGCAGGACTCAAGATTTATATATGGTCACTGTGTTAACTTACTATCTAAAGCAAGCCTACAGTTTCAACATCGCAGGTTTTACAATGTAAAAATTGCAACAAAGGAGAACACCACAGTTGCGCTAATGTACATTTAGAGTTGTACACATTTAATAGAGAACTGAAGCACACCAACTTTGTGACAAGATGGATTGCAAGCGGTATGTTCCAAACCGGAATGATAAATACAGGATGTGGCATGAAACGGCAAAACAAAGCTTCTGCCTTGGCGATCCAATTTAAATAATTAAGGAAAAGAATTAAAGAGCCCTGCAAACAGTGACAGGATGATTCGCAATGGAGAGGATGACGCTGTTTAACTGGTGCAAATAAAGAGAGACCCCATCTCTACAATAATGGCAAAGCACAATCAAAATTCAGACGAGAAGGCACGGTGGATTTAGCGAGATAATTCTGGAGCCCCCCACCTGGCTATAACACGACAGTCACCATATTCAATCTCGCCTCTGAACTGTGGCTATTCACCGAGCGGCCCCAACCAGTAGTGGAAAGGGTGATTGTGTATTGAAGCTGGTCACGGTTAATGCCAAAAGTTTTTGAGTAAGCAGGGCTAGCTGCAAGCATAGTTAGTTGGTCTTTAGTTCCATATGGTCGCCGTCACCGAATTTTGACTACCCAAGAGGACACAAGAAGAACAACTCCCAATAGGGGGCTAAAATGACCAAAGCTGGAGCAACACCGACTACGGCCACGGAGGTACTGCTACCTATAATATTTAGGCGCCCACAGAAACCGTACTCGAAAGTGGATCGTCCTCTGAGCTGCCAAATGTGTCATAGCCGCAGCTGCCAGACGTACGTACAGTACCGGTGCAGTAGGGATCCCAGTTTGATACATGTACTCAGTAAGTATGCAGAGAGAATTTTGATACTCATCAAAATGCATTCGGTGGGGATGTCTATCAGAGCAGAAAACCTTGTTTTTGGATTTGTCGTTCGAATAATTCCTACGAAACTTCCGTGAGTCGACCAGACTCTATCCCTTGCAAATTTCAACCTTCTGTTTATAAGTTTGTCGTATTCGATCGAGACGGTGGAAATGCAAAAAATGTCACGTGAACTTGAGCACAGCGTCGCGGCTAAAGTGTTTGACCTAATTGTGAGATGTATATATATATATATATCTGATGACTTGTTCCGGTTATTTTGAAAAGCCGATTTTGAAGGTGTGAGGGCCCATGCGAGCTACTTCGGTTAAGGCGTGAAACTAGCACTGTTAAAGTTATATAGGAATAATTGCATTGAAATTCGGCGCAACTTGTAGGATGGAACGTGTTAAAAGGAGCAAAGAAATATCATGGTCATAATCATCCTCACCGTCATCACTGACTGCATGACATCAATGTTCAACACCGACGGTTAGCTGCCGTACAACCGCGATGTATTGGAAAGCCTTATTGTGAAGAAAAGAATAAAGGTGCCTACATCTCCAGACACTTGTCCAGGCAATCTGGATAGAAAATGACAAGAAGAACTCCACTGATACCGGTCGACAGCCATATCTTGCAGAATCTCCAACCAGATGCAGCGGGGATCATCATCATCATCATCGACAGCATGACATCAGTGTTGAACACCGATGCTTCGCTGCCGTACAATCATGATTTATTTGAAAGCCTTATTGTGAAGAAAAAGAATAAAGATGGACGGGGAGGGGACTTATTGCTGCCTTACTACAATCATTCCGAGGTGCCTACACCTCCAAACACTCATTCAGGCAATCTGGATAGAAACTGACAACAAGATCGCCACTGACATCGGTTGGCAGCCATATCTTGCAGCGTCTCCAACCAGGCGCACTGGGGATCACGCGGTCCCCATCCTGGAAGGCGAGTAGCACCGACAGCACCCAAGCGTTTCGTAATTTCTTTCATACCCTTCTGCCAGGTCAAGGGTTGGCCACCTCTCTGCTTACGCCACTCTGAATTGGGCACGGAAAATAGCACTCTCTTCGGCAAACGATGATTAGGCATGCGCAACACATGTCCCAACCAACGCAGCTTCTGGTGCTGGACACATTCTTCAATGGAAGTACCCGTTGCACAACCCAAAACTCGCTTTCTAACTGCCTCGTTACGGATTCGCCGACACCATCCCACACGAGCTATGGTTCTGAGACAACGATTGTCGAACACCTGAAGACGTCTCAGTTTCGCTGCTCGAACCGGCCAAGTCTCACAGCCATACAACAAAACAGCCCGCACTGTAGCTTCATACACGCGTCCCTTGAGATTCAGGGACACACCACTTTGACGCCATAGGTGTCTCAAATTAGCAAACGCGACCCGAGCCTTGCAGCGGGGATCACGCGGTCCTCACTCTGGAATGCGAGTAGTACCGACAACACCAAGCGTTTCGTAATTGCCTTTATAGCCCTCTGTCAGGTCAGCCGTTGGCCATCTCTCTGCTTCCGCCGCTTTGAAGCGGGCATGAAAAACAGCACTCTCTCCGGTGAATGATGGTTCGGCATTCGGAACACATGTCTCAACCAACACGGCTTCTGGGGCTGGACACCTCTTTTAATAAAAGTACCCGTTGAACAACTGAAAGCCCGCCTTCTAATTGCCATTTAACAGAGCAGCCTGTACTGTAGCCTAATGTACATGCCCTAGAAATTCAGAGATATACCGCTTTGGTGCAGTAAGTGTTTCAAATTAGTAAACGTGACCCAAGTCTTGCAGATTCCGTCCACTGATCTCATCTGTCATACCGCAGTCAAAAATTACAGTGTACATGAAACGCTTTACAAATTCCTGTACCTCGCCCTGGATTGTGATTAGCGTGTTCAGTGACTACGTGTCCACGAGCATGACCTTAAACTTTGTGGGTGAAGAGTGCATACCAAAGGACGATATGACTTTGTTCAGTTCATTCAAAAACATCTGCGCCCTTCGCTCCCAGCCAAAGACCAGAACGATGTTGTTTGCATATTCCAGACTGACAAGGTTTTTGTCACAGGATATTCAAACGCCAGAGTTTTGGAGATCTTTCAGCGCTCCTCTCATGATTTCATCAATCACCAAGTTAAATGGGAATGGAGAGACTGGGCATTCTTGACGGACACCACTTTGTGTACAAAAGCCCTTGAAGAGCCCGCCATATACTTCCACGCGTCCAGAAGTCTGAGAATACAAAGAGCTTATTATGTTTACGAACTTCCCGGGCATTCCCTGGAGAGCAAGCGTGTCAAGAAAAGCAGACCGATCAGACCAAAAAGACATAAAGATGAGCATCGGTGATTCTCTGGGATTTCATAAATGTTATTGATGGCGTGTGAAAAGCTGAGCAAAATCAAGGTGCTGCTTTAACGAGAGCCTGGACAACTGTGACAGATGCATGAGTAGGGAAAATTCCTGTGAGCTATTGGCGGGTAATGAAGTATGAGCCACCAAGGTGAAATTTATACTAGTGTCAAAAGATTCACTAAAATATCTCTGCATCTATTCGTCGCAGAAAGAACGATAAGGGCAAACTGCTGTAGATACTGGCCACAAAGTGTGATCCATCTCCAATGAGAAATAATGTGCCTACCCCTGTGTCCAACACTTTTTTGCAATGATTCTAAAAAGAGTAACGTAAGGTAGAGGATAAACAATTAACTGAGATGAACTGCAGGCCCACAACAGTAGAGCAGATATGACAGGCTCTTGATGGCAATAAAGTAAAAGGCCCGGGCAAACTAAACCCCTCTACATCCAGAGAACTATCTTGAATCATTGCAGCATCCAGAAAACATGCATACAACTGGTCAATAAAAACAGGATATGGTCTCAAACACTAAGGTGTGGAAATAATCAGACAATTCTTGAAGTTCCGCAGTTGCACATATCCCAACGACTATACCCTAATCCACCTAATGTCAGTAGTTTTTAAGACCCTAGAAAAACACTCATTGTGGCTTTGGATGCGATTCTGCGCAGTAGCAAAATATTTTATCATGGCCGGTATGGTTTTGTGTGTAACAGGTCCTGAATTTCAAACCCGAGCGATGTAAAATTTAGAAGCGTTGGAAGACGGTACAACTAATTTTTGTTAACTTTGGCCAAGCAGGTGACCGGGTAGATCGCACTAGTTGCCTAAGCGTACGTTAACAGGTCAAAATCAGTGAACTGCTCTACACGTGGATGAATTACTCTTTGATACTAAACGCGTAAAGTGCATTCGATAGTATCTTCTCCAAACCAAGTTGGACCACAACAGGCTTTGCTTAGACCACAAATGTTGATAAAAATGTAGGCTTGTAGTTCGTCCGCATTTGCTAAGTCTCTTGCGAGCGATTTAAATATATACATCAAGATAAAATATTCAGAAAAGGCGTTGAAAATCAGAAATTATCCCAACGGGCCTGCCGAATGGTGCTGAGACTCCGGACGACCCATTAATGCTAGAAGCTCTACGCTGATGATAGCCGGCTGCGCAGCACCACACAGTAGGTGAAGCCATTTGAGTATTAAGAAAAACACGAGGTCTAGAGTGTTTTTTAGCAAGACAGCAGAATTTATCTGCATTGTTCTGGAGGGAAACAGGAGCTTTAATCCGCTACGTGTGTTCGCAAGAACGCTCTAAACATGAAGTCCTGAACAACTTAACTCGCTTGACTCAAGGTTCATCCGGCCATATTGCCCATCAATTTTGAAGAAAAGTTGCTAGAAAATACGCACGGAATAAATGTTCCAGTGGTTTTCAGTATAAAGCGACTATTCTACTAGCTGCGGCGCTTTTATATATGGACCCCGAAAGAACCGTTAGTTAATCGTGTTCAGAATCTTCAAGAAAGAAAATATTATTTTCCGTCTTCAAAATTCGCACAAAAAAGACCACAGTTAAGAGGTGAAAGTTCAGCCAACAGATGATCTAATACATATCCGCTGATCCCCCTAGAAGAGCAGTAAAGACAAAAAAGAGCATTTGGTGCATTCACTCAGAGTCGGGGCAGTAAATTGTTTCAAATCTTTATTGAATCAGCATCTAGTTTGGCTCGATGAGACAGTAGAGAGAGAAGCCCCGTCACTCGTGACACCAAAAATAATGGAATAATGAACCAGGTGATCTAAACCACTGACTTTTTTCAATCACAGTCAAAATCAGAACAATTTCGTTATTTCTGTATAGCTGGTTTGCTACGGGTATTAAGGTTTGGTGAAGCGTCGAGGCGCCTCAAAGCATGTCATTTCTCAGAAGAACTTCCGTACCATTTATCAATATTTCTTTGGTAAATGCCATCATGATTACGCAAATTAAACCCCGGAAACATAGCAGAAATACTGTTTAAAAGCAACACCAATTAGTATAGTTTAGACAATCGGAACAAAATCTCATCATCATCATCAGCTGTGAAAAACCGTGTACTTGTCGTACAGTGGTTGTAGCTGCAACAGTTTCGTCCGCCGATGATTTGGGGAGGTAAGGTAGGTAGCTGCGCATTGGAGGCGCGAGCTGCGTAAATGCACCACCGTCAATGGGCTGTTACGTCGGGGAATTGGGAAGGGGGCTATGCATTGAAGGCAATAGCTTGGATGCATGAGCGCCATTGAGGGCGCGAATGGGCCATGTCTGACAAAATCTAAATAAATAAGGCTGCATGTGGCAACAAGACTAAAGGAATGGAAAGAAACCAAAATCACAGACCAGCGGTATACAACGTTAAAACGAATAAACATCCGAAAAACCATCAAAGTAGTTCAAACACTAGTAATACGCGGATTCAGGAGACAATTGATCTTAGATGAATTCCATATAAATTCTTTGGGCTTATTTTCTTGCTCACGTTCTGCTGCCCAATATCAAGAAGAAAACTGAACAGTCGGCAATGAGCAAAAATTCGCCCAGCGTATCAAGTTTTCCAACATCTTAGGCAGGCGCTTAAAACTCTTCTTTCGTCCGCAATTCATTTTTATTGTTCAACAAAAGACTCTTAAACGATATCATACTTGCTCTTCATAACTTAATACCTTTAATACTCTTCTTGAGTGTGGCTATCGCGAGCGCAAGTAACCAACCTTCAGGCCTACGACCCAAAGCTGGAACGCTGGACATTTCAGTTGTTGTCAAAACGTTTCTCTTTCTGTTAGCTGCAACTGCAACTCACTCAACTCGCAAGCAGCCTTCTCATATCTTCGGGGAATCCTCGAGCAGAGATTCGACGTGCATCACGGTAAGCCAAACTTCGCAACCTCTTGACAGCTGCTCCAAACGACTGCGTCCGACATCCTACCTGACAAGGCCTGTTGAACCTAGAAATTAGGGGTCTGTAACCTTGTCCCCTTTAGTAAGTCGTATGACTGGAATGGACATCCATTCTATTCGTTTACCAGTCAGTCGGGAGCAGGGAGAAAGGAGTGTGATCCACTGGAGTTGCTCCAACTTACGCTCAACCGAAGTAAAGCTACTGTGTGTCGTAAAACTGATTTCGCAAAGATATTACTGAATAACAAAAACAAAGGCGTTTTCAATATACTGCTGGTGAAATTGTAGGTTTTTAAATAAAAGGCTGCTTCTATCTTACTCGATAAACTGTTCCACGCACAGTCTACCCTCAGTGACAAAGTACCAACAAAGTTAGGTACGTCATCTGCTCTAATAAAGTCATAGATAGCATAAAACATAATTTTTTGTCCCAGGCGCCTGTTTTCTACCGTCCGAGAAAGCAGCTATGTCAGTCTGTAATAAATATAGCGTGGAGAGTTTTCGGATTGTTGAATTAATGGGAGCAGTGGCTTGAAAAATTGGAGTACTAGGATGTTAGAAGATATGTTAAGAGAATGTTAAGAGGTATGGATTATTTTGATTTCTCAAATGTGCGTTCTCAGTGTCCATATAAATGATAAGAAGAAAAGATTCAGTTCATCTGGGTATACGAAGTAACCATTTTTGAAGTGGTCCAATAACTTGCTTATTGTTATTGCGTGAAACCCTTAAACATAAGTCGGAAGCCTACGTATACTTGTCAAGATACTAACCACGGATGACCACATGCAAATCAGGATAGTGACGCTGAGGCCGTTTGGCGCATATTTTACGGTCTGTCGGGTCCGGAAATCGGAGGCATTTCATCACTTTTATCCTGCTTTTTGTTAAATAAGCCGGACCAGGAGAAGTTTTTCAGTCAGTAAACAGCTCAACATCTGCGGTAGCCAAAATATACCAGCCAGTGTACAAGCTTATGAACAATTTGCCAGGTTGGCTGCTTCAAATTCATCCACTCTGGCGTATTCACCGGGTTGAAAAGAGCTACTGCTGGTCTTTGCAACATTTCTATATAGTTTGTGTCCCGATTTTAAGCACATTCTACCACAAAGCAACCCATCTTGAATCAAAAGTTGGTCCACTGTTGCGTTTTCTGATGGCCTTCTGTATTACAACCATTTTCGCATGCTTAGTGTAAACAACTGAGGCCCCATTTCATCGGGGAACGCTGACGTGATTGCCTCGAATCTGCAGTCTTTTTGATCTTTTTTTGTGTGGCAAAATCGACAGCAAAAACATTGGCAGTGCACCCACCCTCCAGGTTACCCCAGCAAGCGGTATTGATATCCAAAATACTGATGAGACTTGGCTGGATTATGCTAGGGTTAACGTGAGGTCATGTGGTGAGTGGAGCAAAGTGTGGAGAATTTCTTGTCACCTTGTGTGCAAACTGTTACAGTTAGAGCATGACCGAGGAATTAAATATGAGGCTCTGGTTGATCGACCGCAGTTGATCTTGTTCAGTGATACTACAGTGACTGACACTTTTATGCTGGCGGTTAGCACCAGGTATTGGGGGGAGGTTGAATTCGCGGCGGAACTTGCCGAGATGGATCAAAACACCTAAACGCCTTTTTTCGCTTGCTGGGAAGGTAAAATTAGAACTTTATTGATTATTAGTAGCCGCACATACACGAGCTTTGTCAGAAAGTTTGTACTACACATTCAAACCAACCTCAGAGGATGTAACTGAATAGTGGCGGAAGCCAGGGAGATAAGTGATCTGTGAACAACCTTCATTCTGCTGCAGGTTCCTGCTCACGGACTCAAGATAAGATTCAATCACTCCCTGAATTAGAGTTTTACGCCTCCTACTCCAAATCTATGGGGGAAACAAATGGAAAAATTCCTTGTCCAGTTAAGGTCCACTTTACTAAAATAAGAGAGGCCAGCCTATTTGTTTTCTATCATTCGTCACTCTACCACTACGTGAAGCTTGATACTGTGACAGCCGACCAAGAACCTTCTCCTGAATACTTAGTTAGTTATTCAGCCATAAATAGTGTACCAAATTTGAGCGGTTCCAGCCATCGCGGTTTTGTCAACGGAGGATTATGCTAGTGAAAGAGTACCAGTTACGCACGCAGGAATTTGAAAAGGTGCCAGGGGGAGTTGGGTAGAAAGGGTGTTGACGGTCACTTACTGTGTTGCGGTAATTACTGTATATAACACAGCGTCTGCTGACTATGAAGCAGGGTGAGGTATACTGCGCGAAACCACTATCCAGTTGCTACCACGCTTCGTTGAAATATCGCAGTCACAATAATCCAACAGCGACTTATAGGACGAGGCTAAAAGAAGTCTGAATCATTACTATTAGAACCTTCTTACCGGCAAGATGAAATTCGCACTAAGGATCCTACCGTTGACTGGTTTCGGATGTCCACTAGGTAACTATGCATCAGGCTTATAGCTGTACTAACCAATATGAGTTTCACCTTTAACACTGTCATTTCTTGTGGCTTTTTCTTCCGCTTAGTATATTTCATGAAATAAGAAAAACATTCCTGCATTTAGGTCCACAATAAACCTCTTCAACTGCAATAGAATATTAAGATCTGTTTGGCCAAAGTGAGATTCTCTGAAGAATTCCATTGTTTTGTGAGTTTTTCTATGAATACTCTGCGATGGATGACGTTGTCTTAACCATATCTTAGTTAAATATGAATCCTTTGTATGATATTTCCCGCCACACTTTTATTCTATTCCATCCAACATCTTGTCAGTCATTGCTGTGCTTATATGGTGCATCCACACCAAAACTCAAATCGGACTTCTCTGAGTACGTTACTATTGGTACAGTTGTTTTCCTAATTTTTAATGCGAGTTGGTATCATGAGAACCAACATCCAATAAGACATACACCTTTTTTGAATTCGACCTGATTTAATTTTTGCACACTATTTCTGTTACAGCCTATTTGAACAATTTTCCGGCAGATTTGTGTAGAAAAATACCATTGGCGTGCTGGGACATTTGGGAATATGAAGTGTTTGTTTACAACTTGATTTGTAACTATCTGACAATACTTCAAATTACCGTCCGAAATACATACAATGCCTCCAAAGTCAAAAGTTTCAAAGAAGGGAGGGGCAAAAAAGAAAGGAAAACGTCCCGCAAGGAAGGAGAAAAAGGTGAGTGATCAAAAATCACGTTAAAAATGTGCAAAAAGACCAAGTTTGAAATGGAACTCGAGAAATATCAGAGTAATCCGGGGAAATATCGTGAACTTCTCGATTCCGTCAACTTGTGGTTCGATGAGCACGCTGAAGAGCTGATCAAATTACTGAAGCTGCATGTGTCATACTCCCCTGATCAGACAAGTTACGATGATTTTGAAGCAGGTACATTCTTGTTCTTTGGAAAATTTACCTAAATTTCTCCTCACAGCCGTTGTTTCGATGAGCTTCCCATTTACTAAACTGGAAATTCGCATCATCATGCGTTTGTTTGATCATGACCACGATGGGATGATTCGATTTGATGATTTGAACACGCGCTTGAGCTACCTCAGGTGAGGTTTTCACATGTATGTAAAGCCGGTAGGTTGACACAAACCTTGAACACGCGCTTGAGCTATCTCAGGTAAGGTTTTCACGTGTATGTAAAGCCGGTAGGTTGACACAAACTCACAAGCCTTCAAATCTCAAAATCAAACGCAGGATGGACGCATTATATCATAATATCTAATGCTATATGGTGATAATTCCCAATGATCCCCGATTAGGACCAACTCTGTGGTGTAATCAAAACACGAATGTATGTTGAAGTAGTATGAAACTCGCCTTACTAATCTAATAAGTTTGCTTCATCTTGCTCCTCTTCCTCCCCTCCTATTTGTTTACTTTCGCCTTTATTTTCTCCTCCTTTTCACTTTTATAACTTTTCTCAGTATCGTCCTCAGCAGCATCAGTATTAGCGGCAGGATGCTACCAGCCTCAGTGACAGAAGAGAAAACACCATTAATGAGTGCTGAGATCTGAGTTGCTGCAGGAATGGTTGATAGCAAACAAAATGCAAAGAAACTATAATGACAGAATCTGGGGGAAATAACCTGAAAAATAAAGGTTTACACAATTCTAAGCAAAAACGAATGCCTGTTTGTATAGACAGTCAGGCGTACACTGCGGTTTGGACATCGGATACATAGATGTGCCAGGTACATATGGCTAGAAGCTTTGTATGTGGTGATTTCGCACATTTGGGATTTTAATACCAATTAATGTGTGCCAGTTGCTTCAAAACCTCAGCGCAGATGCCATACCACAGATGCCAGCATAACACATGTGTGGAAAGTAAATTTTCTACTTTTCCTACAGTTAAATGGACGAATTTTTCCCTCTTTTGCTTGTTTGTGAACCAGAACTGGGACGCTAGAAAAACAGCATGCGTCAGTATGATCACTTGACTTGACTAGCCGCTTCTTGCTTGTGATCTTGGAGTCAAAATCAAACGGATTTTTTCGATATTCACTTTCTTCTACGATTTCATAGCTGTCAAAAAATCCTCCAAGACGATGTTGTGGTCATAAGGTGCGTTAATTAACGTCGAAAATCCCCGTATGCATTTGGCTTAGGCCTTTATTGTAGACCGTATTTAGTTAACACGTCATTTTTGCCTACATCCTTAAGCCCTTAACATAAGGTCTAACCACTCGAAGATCCGCAGTTCGCCTTTCCCAAAGCTACTCTGGCGGTCAGATTGAGCTTCTCCCTTTAGGGTTGCTTTGCTCGAAGCCAGGAAGTTAGCTCATCATTTATGGTGGAGGTTTGATGGAAATGTGTGAACATAGTATATCAAAGTGATTCGAGAAAACACCATACATATGGGCCTCTGCAAACTCAGTTTCGCTGCAACGGCCAAAAAAGGGTCGTCTAACAAACTCTCTCACAAATGTTCTGTAATTTAAGCAGAAATGTCCTAGCATTGAATCGTTTCGGCCAAGTAAGCTTTAGCTTCTGAACAATTGCATCAGAAATCTCAAGACTTCTTTGCTTAAGGGGTATCAGTCTTTGTCGTCTCCACTAAAAAATGTCAGGTATTACAAAGCAGTTGACTGGAGTACCGTAACATATATACAATCGATGTCTCTTGACCACTTGCCGACTACCATTTGATCAGCATTCACCAGACAAGTGCCAATTTATAGTGATGTAGTGGATAAGTGATCTAACTACTGCGACCAAGATCGAACAAAAACCGGAGGAATGAAAATCGAGCGATGCTTAAACCAAAATTCCCTCTTGAAAGCAAGTTTTTACGGCCCGTTTTAGCAAATGCCGCGTACAGCAGTTTGGAGATCTCTAAAGTAAAATATAATGAAGCTGAGTCAATGTTTTTTTAGCTACTGAACTTTTCCTGTGCTGCAGCGTGATGCAAAATCTTGTTTTTACATTGATGGCAAATATGAGGTACGTAGTTCCTTTCATTTTGAATTGTTTCCTGAGCAGGGAGTATTGAAACGAGTACGACTTTATCTAGTAAGAACACAAAACTGTTCCGCTGACCTATAGAAAACGAAAAATACTTGTAGGTCCATACAGACTAATACGCATCAATTACAGTAATATCACAATAATATTACAGTATGCTGTATTCAGGTTACCTGATTTCAGTCCACAGAAGTGGGGATTGTTCCGACATATTTTGACACTAGAATTCCGAGAAAAGAAGTATACTGACTATCCTAAATACTGTTTGCATACCAGTTTGGTTTTGACAGCAAAATTCAACTGAATCTTCCGTTTATAACGGTTCTTTTTAACTAAATGTACTGCGCAAGGCCGTCTCATGCTTCATTGTGTACGATATTCGAGATGTCGGATTACGTTGTCTATTACATTGTTCATTATGTTGTGACACATTACTCACAAGGTTGCTGAAACCCCTCCGACAGCCCATGACCAGTTCATCAGGTAGGCACAGTCCTTGAGAGTTCACAAATCGTACGTTCTAATTGGATATAAATAGTATGAAATCCGCCAACTAGGCTCAGTTGCACATCCTTTTAGTTTCCAAGGAAAACTCAGTTGATTACTTACGAATACTTAACTGTCATACAACCATGAGGGAATAAGTCTTTATTAAACAGTAGAAAGAAACGGGTAGGGGAGGAACCCTGTGTCCTTAAGGAGGACGATTAGGAAGGTGCTGGTACCTTTGGACAGCATAATGTCCAATTGCAGTACTTTCGGCGATCCAGTGTCCATGAAATTTAACCAAAAAACCCCTTGTACAACAATAGACGAAATCTAGCTAGGTATTCTTGTTAGAAAATGACAGAATGAGCCACACTGTGTTGAGTAATATACCATGACCTACTGGTTTTCCAACCAATTACGGACGAGCTAACGTGGACCCCAGCAGGGAAAACTCGAAGGTACCACAACATTTATTTTGACTGTAGACGATTTCATTTACGTTGCCATGTCTCTTTCCGTTATCGTTCGACTGGAACGCAGTATAACACTTTCTTGGGTTGGAAGTATGTAAAACATGTCCCAACCATCTTCAACCGGTAAGTTTAATCCACCGCTGCAATGATTGTGATTCGTTACCAATTACCCGTTTACGCGCCATTTTGCTGCGTGCTTTAATGTATAGCTGGACAAATATTTATTGGAAGAAAAGACTACCTAAAATATAACTTAAATGGCTAGCAAGTACACTTAATTTGTGTGCATTATGAGGTCAATATTCCTTTTTTCATGTCCCCTTCCACACAAGTCTTCAAGATGAAAATCGAGCAAAAGCACTTTCCAAAAAGGAAATCTTGCCGGCCCCACAGTGAGTGAAAACGTGATTATTTGATCTTGCATTCAATTTAAAACCGAACGCGCGCAGCTATATCCATAATGGAACTTTTTATAAATGTCTTGACCATACCTGATGCCAAGTTTACGTTTCTAGAAACTTGTTTTTCGAGCACATTATCCGAAGTCAACAACATCGGCGCTATTATGTTCTCATTAAGCCACATGTAAGGGCGCCGATTACACTTAGCTAGGTTATTTGGACTTAATTTAACGGTAGTTTTGTTCCTCCAAAAACAACCGGCTCGTAAGCCAACAAAAGGAGGAAGAAATTTCCCAAAGCGAGTGCCATTTTTTCTTTAAGAGTTTTTGGTTCGTCTCCACATTATCAGAGCAATTTAGAAGTTTTTGAGAGAAAATTTCATCCTTTTTGCCTCTTAATCTTAAGGCGAATGTTTAAAATATCCACAGTAAAATAATCGATTGGAGCACTTCATGAACAAACTTATGGTGGATGCTATTTTTAATTTTCATCCGGCAATATTGCAGCGTGGTCGCATCGCTCTGGGTTCATTCACATGATGGTCCGTTCACCATGAATCTGAAAATTTTCCGCGCTACCAATGCAAAACCATGGAAATCATCAAGAAACTTTTCCAGTTGGACGATTATCCTCTTGCGTAATCGAGAGAGATTTTGAGATTATTCGAGGAACGCTTCTTTCTAGTCCGGAGGATAGAAATGCATCTGACAAACCACTTCGCAAAGACCGATATCAGGAAGCCACAGCGTTACTTCATGCATGCCAAATTTGGCAGTGCCTCATGTTTAGTGGTTTGTAGTTCTATTCCATCGGACGTAACTCTAATAGAAATTGAGTAGTGGAATTCAACACTTCTGAAAATGAGCACTTTCTCTTGATGAGCAGGTTTCAGATGGATCAATCCCGTACACTAGTACGAAATATAGGCACTCTATGGGACGTGGCTCTTTACAGATTCTAGCGGCCGTCATGTTGCCGCTCTCCAGCAGGGCCGCCTTTTGATGGCTTGTGTGTGTGGTGAAATCATATGCTGCAATCGTGTGCTGAAATCACAGCTGACATTTGCACGGGATGTTGAACCGGTCTTAGTAATGGCATATTATTCAATTATGATACTCAAACGTTTTCATCCGCCTGCTGCTGTAAGGCGTGACCATCTTGCTTGACTTCCCGGAAGATGTGAGATTTCCACAATGTCACCCTCATTCCTTCTTATCTCAAAGTCTCAATAATGAACCACTCTTCACGACGGATGTATTTTTGACTTTCCAAAGGATACTGAATATGACAAATCTGATTTAATTTGCCGAATGGTTTTGCTCCCGAATGTGCACAAACTTTGCTAACTCCGCACAGTAATCCATGAAATCAACCAGACAAAACAGATTAGTACAGATTTGGTACTAAACAACTTATTCTTCCAAGATAAAGAGATTGGGGATAGAAATGTGTAAATTTTGCATTCTTTCTCCGCTAACTCTCAATTTTAGCGGACTAGCTATGTTTACTTACCCATTACCACCTTGAAACCAGAAGTTACGATGACCTTACAGTGAGCAGCAGTGTATCAAAGGGTGGCCGTGTCGTTGAGTTTCAGTGATTTTCCCTCTGATGTAAATGATATTTTTGAGCACGCAGTGTTTGGTTTTTTCATTCTAGTAAAATCCAAGGAAGGAGCCTTCATTTCGTTACTCATAACGAAGACAAGCCTGAAGCCTTAATTATGAACAGGCGAACGACCGATTGTTACACAAAGCAAGAGAATGGACAGATATGAGGGAAACACAATTCATTCATGAGAATTCGTTATTACAAATTACCGAACGTGGGACACTGTGCCATTTTAAGATTGTACGGAGGCTTTCATCTTAAAACCGTCAACTTTATTTAACTACTGCGTGACCTCATGTACTCTGTCATTGTTAGCGTTTTGTCTTTAAGTTAAGGTGAAGAATTATGGTGCGATGCTTGCCGATCATCTTGGCTTATGTAATGGTTACCGCAACCTGTTTATCACTCTTCTAGTTATTGTCATTTGGGGGGCAGTTGACGGTTTTTCCTATGGAGACGCTAACAAATGCAGAGGCCACATCTAGCACTGTGTTGAGACGTTGGAGTTTTTCGCAATGCAAAGAAAACCCAATGTCCTGAACACTGCAACTTTTCCTTGACAAAATCTGTATGCCTAGGATTGAAAGCAAAAGACAATTCTGTTTGTGCAACTTGAGCAGTGGAACTTTCTTAGTCTACTGTTTCTGTCTTATTCGTTTTTTCAAAAAATAATTCCAATGTGATGGTTTTCTTGGACGCATTGTTTTTGAGCAAATTGTTGACTGCTGGTGGACCAGTACCAAAATAAGCGGCACACTGCACTGGTCGGTCTACCGAACGTTCAGTTAGATGGGCCAATTCACAAATTTCAAGTAACGTGACAATCTGCTTAGCAAAAGATGCGCTGAAGCACTAAATATACGACCTCAGGATATCATATTTAGCGGGTTGCTTGGTATTGACTCTTAGAACCGTTTTATGGGGGAAACCATTACCGGTAGACCTCAAACGATGGTATAAACTGTGAAAACACGTCTGTTTATTAGACTTCTCCTTGAGGAGAAGTATGGCGGCTGTCTATTAAATTCAGCACCACAAATAACCAATTCAGCATTTGCTTCGCGCAAGTATTTCAACTTGAAGCCCATCGTCAGTGAATCTAGAATACCAGTCGGAATACCAGTCGACAGATTCGCATCCTCTCAGTTGCTACTGTGCAGCACATGTTAGACGTCCAACCGAAGGTTATTAGGCTTATTAGCTAGCGTAGGATAGCAGCATTTAGACCACCTCCAGTATACTGTTGACCTATTTGGTGAAAAAACTACCGTTAGGCTGGATATCTCTTTTAAGGCCATCGGAATTGGGCACAGTCAGTCAAGTCTTGTCAGAGAATATGGACTACCGTCAGTGAAGACAATTGCTGTCAGACTGTACAATCTGACCCTTGGGCATGAAGAAAGGGGAGGATAGGCATTGAGAAACCCCGTCGGGCCCAATGCTCACTGTGTTTCCTTGGTTACATTTAAGATTCAAAATTGAGGACATTAAGCAAAGTATCGCCGATATTTTAAGATGAATCAAGTAAAAGGACAAAGTTCCCGATAATGTGGGATTTGTCAGTGACATGAGCTCATTCACATAGAAGACATTTGTGCCGAAAATCTCAGACCTAATTTTTTCATTAGATACAGCCCAAATCAGACTAAAACAAATACCACTAAGCGTCTGGTTGGTTTCTTTCTTGGTATCCAATTTAGATGGATTTTGGCCAGATTTTACTGCCTCAGCTGCTTGGAGATTTCGGAGCACCCATATCACTTCTCGCGGAGTATATCAGTCAACATGTACGCGGAGAGTCTGGCTGACATTATCAGGTAAGCTCGTCTAACCGACTCATTATCAGCCTTTAGCACAAACATTCGTAAATGCAGTAAAGCAGAATGCTCCCGAAAAGTAGGGACCACCCGTTTTGTTCAGTAAAAGATGTGAGTGGCGCTTAAAACCGTTTCGTCTGAAACTTCATTATTTTGTCACCTGACACAACGACAGCAAACACACCACGAGTAAAATAAGGTCACCTGATTGGACTCATACAGTCTGTTTGTCTATTCAAATTGTTCCATTTTGCTGAGTGACAGCCTTTGTTTGATGATTGCTTAGAGTGCGTCGGTTTGTTTATAATCTCGAATTTAAAGCATATTCCACCCATATACACTACTCACTGAAAAGCGCCCATTCTACTGCTTGTCACGTGTTGCGAGCAAAAGTCGAATCGTTCAGATGGAGGTTTATCAACAAAGGTGGTACTATGAATAAAATAATAAAATAATGAAATTTCACAAATCACAGATCTTGGGGTTACGCCGGCTTCCATGCACCGCGTTCGGTACTGCGAATCGTAATTGAGGTCCTGTACAAAAAGTTGGACAGGAAACTACACCCATCCAAAGTTCACGCCGACCGGAGACAAAATGACCGCAAGATGACGAAGCCCGCGCTGTTGTACTAAACTAGGTCAAAGAGTGGCTAAACAAGAAGGGAAGTACAGACAAAAAACCGAAACTACAAAACGAGCAATCTTGTCGTATAAAACGAGGAAGGAAGAAAGGAATTAAAAAATAGATCATCTTTCATTCGATAGTGCATGAATTCGGGATACAGGTTTCTACGGGAGTAGTAACTTCATTTAACCGAATCATGGAAGATCTATTACCACCACATCAGGCCAGACAGCTTGTGCTGTTACATGGGGGATTTGAAGCTCACCTACTTATGTTCATCATGTACTTCGATCGATTGTCCGGTCATCTATACCGTACCAATTCTAATCATGTTGTAGCTAGATACCGAATTGGTACAGTATAAAACAAGTTGCAACCACTTGCATGTAAAAGACGTGTAGAACCGCTACTGAAATAGGCTAGTGACTAGTGAGTGTCCCGTCAAATATCTGTCATATAAGGTAAGTAAACACGTATATACGTAATGCACTACTCATAAGGTTGCTGAAAATTCTTCGACAGCCCACGACCGGTTTCGCCTGGAAACATCACAAACGGGAGATTCAGCTGGGTTCCAGGTGAGCCTCTCGCAAAACCAAGTTGATTTGCAAATGAGTGTATTTAAGTAAACACGTGTTCAGGACAGTCAACCTGAGAGCATAAAGCCTAAAATATAACGTTTAAGGTGCTCGATGTTTGAGCAGGACATTCAGTCCCCCAGTAAATTAACTAGTTATCGAAGTTTGTCAATGTATTTTGCACTCCAACCACAGCTCGTACACTTGTTTTGGGAATTGCCAATTGGGTTGGTGCGCTTAGCACTGCACTTTTTTTATAGCCTCCAGTCATTAGAATCATTGACATATCCAGGAGTAAACATCGCACATAATGCACAATCGTTATGTCTGCTACACTTTCCCTCGCCAAATGGTCTGCAAAGACAGAGGTGAAGAACCACGTACCGGAGGCACTAACTGATATAAATGAGGGTTTAAAATCTGGGTGACAGTTGAATTTCCTCAGAAATTAGAAGGGGATTCCATGCATTGAAGACAACCGCTTGAATGTGTGCATACCACTAAGTGTGCTACTGAACCGCATCTGTCAATGAATCTAACCAGCAGAATCTCCGAAATTCATTTGTTCTTATCCGTTAATCACTACTGTTAATTCTGCAGGTAAGCACGAACCATTTTCGTGTGATATAAGTCAAGAGCTGGTAATTTACTCAAGCTATTCAATCAGGTCAGTTGAGCGCTGAACTAGCTTTATACTTTACTCATACTTACTGAAAAAAATTGACTAGCGCTTGCTGCAATTGGTTCCCTACAAATGGGGCCGTCTAAAACGCTAACCTTTCATTTGGGCATGTCATTTTTATCGTTATTTTTAGATTGGAGGTGCTATCTACAAAGCTTTTATCAGGTAAGGATACCGGTCCTTCATTCCTTCAGCTTCCTGAGGAAAAATATCAGATGACTTACCAAAACGCCACTTAAATAATCTTCTGTTCAAAGGAGCACCTACCTCCCTAAATTTTATCTTTGCGAAACCAATCCTTCGGAGTCTTAGCAACGGAAAACGAAACCGGGACCAATCAGTTGAAGCTGAGTAGATCTGGCTACTCTGTTGGTCTCTTAGTGAAAATTTCGTAGACATCATGACAATTCTAGTTGTTTATCGCATCAAAGATAAGGTTATATCTCACGTATTTTTTCACTTCAGGGACCGCACAGGTTTATGCACCCCCAAGATCGCCATATTTCTAAGCTCCGACGCGGAGGATTCCACCCAGCTGCAACCTGAAACTATGTTGTGTGATCAAGGACTACGTGGGGGAGAGGAATGGTCTCCAATGGAAGTTGGGTTCTATTACCGACCTCTGGTGGAAAACCAGTATTCCTGCTCAGACATCGGCGATTTTGAATTTGTAATTTCTGTTCACAACCCCATTCTGTGGTCAAAAATGGTAATAGATCTGGAAAAATGTAAAGATCGTTTGGCAAGCAAAACGTCATGTTGAAAACTCCATGAACGTATACGTAGCTGGCAAAATCCAAGCCGGTCGACACATCCTAAAATCCTCTCTTCAATAAGCAATTTCCCCAACAAATTGTATTTTTATAGTTTTCTATCTATCATAGCACACCACTCGGTTTGTGAAATTTTCTCTCAAATCAGTACTACTGCATTGTTTTAGATCTCTCTTTTTTAAACCACCGTACTGTACTTTTATGCACAAAACAAAACAGAATAAAGTTATATCATTTGCGATGCTGTCGTTGAACCTGTATTTTTCCCGACGACGCCGTAGCTACGAAGCGTAGACTATCGAACTCAAGGCGTTTCCTGCACTTTCTGAATAGAGTGGTGGTGTGTGAGGTAGTTTAGAAGCCGGAAGGTAAGTAGTAAACAGGGGATTTCAAAAAATCTCAAAATCTCGTAAGTGTGGTGCGTAAAATGCCAACTGAGCTACCAGTTGTTCACGAGTTTCTGTACACGCCCTCAAATTCAGAGAGGTTAAAACAATTTTTCACGGAATTCATGATAAGTTCTGATTTGGTGTGCAAACGAGACCTGAAGGATCGTGTTGCACACAGAAAGGATTTAAGTCGCCATTAAAGCTACTTCATCAATAATTGTATCCAAACGACACTCGCTACGTTCGATGCCCACTCATCCAAGCATTAAGGCTGTATTATGGTTTTGAAATTCTTTGTTGTGATTACTACGTCAGTGATATTTTTATGGAGTATAGCTTGTGAATCTTTGTTAAACTTCGTGGACAAAGGAATTCTGTGCTAACGGAGAAGATGGCATGAGTCACTGATGTACCGGAAAGGAATTTGCTTGAATGCAATTTCGGTAAGCAACAATAACTTGGTTAGTCGCTTCGGATGGAACATGGAGAACGTTGGTAGTTGTGGAGGTTGTACCAAACTACCGATCTTACACCATTTTATGTATAAATATATGTTTGATGACCCTGTGCACATATGGAAACTTCTCTAGCAATATACACATGCCTGTGTCTTGCAGCCTGTGCTGACGTATGAGAAGTGATGTCATGAAGTATGCTGTGATCTGTAAGCGTTGTCAGCTGATAGAAGGAGCTAAGATGAGATAACTCATCCCATGGAAACCATGCTTACTTAAAAAATCAGACAGCTGTAGCCAGTTGACTTCATAAGCCTCTTTTCGTTTAGTAAGCTGTGTTGGTGAGAGAGCATTTTTTGTGGTGAATCGAGATGATGTTAGATCAGCGAGCAACTACGATAAACACAGCAGTGTTGCACGACATTTTGGCAAAGTATGGGGCATTGAAAATGATAACGGACCGTGTGGCTATGGTTTACGAGTGAAGAATCTAGGAACTACTTGCAGCTGCTCGTTATCAAGCGGTTCAGGAAAATGTCAAGAAATGGCCGGCGGTGAACAAAGGCTACTGGGAAGTGAAACTGCTGATGGTGTTATTCGTACAAGTTCTTCAGTCCGTCAGGTAAAGACGAGTTTCCGTTACTTTTGATGTACAAGCAACATCTACGTATTAATTTTGAGCGGAAATTTGGATTGCAGCTGACGACACCCCTGTTTGCGGAGAAACCTTTTGAGAAAGGGAGTAGGGCACGAGAAGACTAAGCGGAGGGCATCAGGTAAGAAGCCTCACCAGTCCCCAATAAGCGCAAAAATCAAGTAGAAAGATGATAAGAATCCTAAAAGAGCAGACTGGGATAGAAAGATTTGGGCACTCGGCAGTAGCGACCTTTTTCTGATGCTGAACGCCAAGGGAACGTTCACATGTTTCAACTAGTTAAGAGTTAAGGCGAGTAAATAGATGCCAGCTTCGAAAGTTACGCGATGCCACTGGGGAAGTGTCAAATGAACCAGCAACTACAGCTAAACTGGTTTTGGGCAAACCGATCACTGAAGGCATGTACGCAAACATTTGAATGGCTGGGTGCTTAACCAGGTATATTACTGACGAAAAATTCGTGTAATATCTGGTCGAAGCGGTTTGAAACGTCGCTCAGGCATCGGATCGAGGGCTGAGTTGAAAATAGTTGAGCCGTTTGACATTGTTTACGCATACGTGTTAAATATTCAAATGACATCCTGGAAAACTTAGCAGTGCAACTGAGGATGTCAAGTTTCTAAGAAATCCCATGCGGGTAAGGATCTGCATTCAAGTCCGACACCTCGTAACCGCTCCGTTTGTGTTTTAAAATAAGCAGCTCTGAGTTCGAAAGTGCCCATCTTTTTATCTGTACTCAAGTTGGTCTACTGTTCCTGACTAAGTAGATCGGAGCAATAGGCAGCTGTAAGTTACCTAGTCTTTATATATTTACTTTTGCGTCCCCCCTCTATCCTATCTTGCCACTGGTCCAGCTTTCTTTTCAAACCAGGATTGTGAGTGTTTAGCTGTTTCGCCTAAGTAGGCAATTCTGGTTTCTTCTCACACCATCGACCTTCACCGCTGATTGCCTGCATTGTCTGTGAGAGAATAAATGAATTTTCTCACTAAGATGGTTCCGTTCTACCCCTTCCCAGCCATATTTTATTTGCTTAGAGGTTCCCGCCTCGCTCATTTGGCTAATTTAGGTTTTAATTAAATCGTACACCCTTACCAACTGTAGTTCAGGCCGATTGAATTTAACAACATGTTTCCCATTGAAACATTGGTCACTCTTTCTGATATAAAAAATAGGACTTTGAAAACAAACTTTTCACAGAAATGTAGTTCACACTCGTCTATCATTCTTATAAAATATCACTTAAACAGAGTCATGTAAAATTGTCCATTCGGCATGTAACTCGATCGAAATCTTGCTCATTCAGAGCTGTCTGTTATCGGGTTTGTGTAATTTGTATGCACGGTCAGATTTTTTGTCAGAAAATCAAATTTCATCTTTTAACTGTGAAATTTTATCTCAACTTTACAGAAATCCATGACTCATCGTTTTGTGAACCTAAAACAGCTTTGACGACTAAATCGACATTTTTGCGCGGAAACTTTGATGCTTACTCCTCAGTTTGTTTGAAACTGAAAGCGTGTATCTCGCACGGTTGGTTAGATCGATGTGGTTTACAATGTACCAGGATTTTGACCTTCTTATTTTGCATTCTGATGCTTCTAAAATCTGCTAGGTGCTTCCTCCTTTTCGTGAAGGCATGATGAATAATTCATCAGACACACCTGAAGACGCCTTGAAAACGAGAAGCCCTGAAATTTTGATGTACAGCTCTGAAGACTGGGATCAACCACAAGCTACTAAGTGAACCAGTTAAAAACCATATGCAGTATTTCACCAGCTGAATGTGTAAATCCATTCAAATGTTTTTCGTTGGAGTGGATGTCGACTATTCCAAAATCACCCATACTTGCAAGTTAGCACCAGCTTTTTGAGACGAATTAAGCTATCGCAGCCCGGTGGGAAGGTTGTTTGCTTGTTATTGAAGCTTTTTTAAGCAGCATAGACTAAATATCATACTTTCTGTTTATGTTGTTAAGCTGGAAGAATCCGTTGTCATCCATATTTGAACACATGTGTTTGCATTCGCTTTGTCTGTCCTGCACAGAAATTTGGAAACTGATCCCCTTCTATGTGTCGGCTGAGAAACAACCTTACTCCCGAATTTTTGTGATCTTCAATGTTGTTGCCGACGACTAGGCTGTATCGAGGTGCCTTTTCATGTATGGATGCGGAGTTTCATACGCACATGAATCATGGCGTGATCTGGTTGCGAAGATTCGCTAAAGCTCTGACCAGGTTGTATCGTCGGATGCACTAAACAGTAAATAGCTTCGCGCCTCATTTAAAAAATAGCTGCATTTGTTCGTAATGGGACTGATATGACAATATTCTTAATATAAACATTGAGTAATAGAAACATTAACGTCTAGTCACAAGGATCCTTGTGACTAGCTGTAATTTCAGTACGACTCGAGCCGTACTGAAGTGAAAGAGACCAATGAGGAGCACCTTGGTTTGTGGACACGTTTTGCAATGTTAAACTAGCCTAGGCACTCAGTACATGTATGAGTTGTTGAATTGCACAGGTTGCACGCAATTTCCAGGAATATGTCCTCCCAATAATGAGAGGTGGTTTCTTCGCATGTTTTAGCTGCCCGCTGCTCCTTGTTTTAGCCACTCGGGACGCAAAGCTACGTGTGAATCATGCCGGAAATTGAAACAAAAGCGCCAATACCACGCAGGATGCCAAACTAGTGCAATAACAGCCGGACCGGAGGCAGTACATGTGAAACTGTCATCATAAAAATGTCACGCTTTCAAAGGATTCAGTTTTGATCTGCCATTAGTGATCGGCCGCTGCAATCTGAATGCTCGCTTTCAGCTTCCCGTCCAGGTCCACAGCATACAGCTAGATGTTGCTCTTAGACCGAATTTAATCCTACTAGTGCATCTCATCATCAATTATTACCCGTAATGTACGAAACCATGTGGTTGAGTCCGGCAAATTAGAAGAAGAACGAATTCCTAGGAGTTCTTGTTTTGTTGAGCGTTATAATTCCCCCCGTATTCCTCCAGTACTTTGGGATCCTTGAACAGCTCTTGGATTTGTAATTTTTTCACATTCTGTTCCATCTCTGATTGCAGGTTTAGCACTGATGCACTGGCAAATTTTATTCTATCACCTAGTAATACAAATTGTTTTTGGTGGTGGCAGAATCATCCGAACCTGATCCGCGCCTATGGTTTTGCTTGTAAGAGCAACAAGTAAAAAGCACAGTATAACCCACGAACGCAACATTTATCCCTGCCTGGTTACACGAATTTGGAGGCGAATTTATTTCTCAACTGTGATATCATGGTAAAACCACCAGAGGCTTATTTTTTAAAGACAATGTGTTAGAAAAATCCACGAGCAGCAAACCAACCGCCAATGATGAATTAGATGATTATCTTTCTCCATGGGATTTATGGTTACCTGTCCGGCTACGCGGGATTAAGTTGAAGAACTGCTGCTGTCCTTTTATCCTTATCCACAAGAACCATATACTGAGGGTGTACATTCGACGGGTTTACGTGTCTGGCGGTTTTCGGACATGTCCTCCTCACTCTCTCTTGCCAAAAGGCATTTGTCGTTCTTCGAATGACTCGGTACATCTTTTGCTGTATTATTAATGTGGGCTTTCAGGCACTTTATGGGGCCTAATTAGACTCTTTCTTGACTACTCAGGACACAAGAAGGAGATAACTCTCATTGAGCGTGTCCACTGAACTACCGAGAAGACGGCTGCTGGCCTAAAACCGTTGATTATGAAACGCGTCTCCATAGACCATCGCTCACACTACCATCCCGACGTTAGCATGCAAGTTGTCCATCACCACTGACCGAAGGCCCAGACCACAGCTTTTGCTCATACGGTCCAAATCCGTTCGACCAGCTAAGCACGCGTCCTGTGTGCCAAATAGTGAGATCCTTCAAACCCGGCCCTTGCTCGAGCTGTTTTCCCGCTGCTGTATCGCCCGAATACTTCCAACAGTTATTCTATGCACTGCTGGTGCATACCGCACCAGGGAGTTGACTTACTGTTTTCCCTATCTGTTTAATCTATGCGCAATCCAGCAACAGCCAAAGTCCACAAAGTTGCCTTACCAGCTCCATTACTTAAACTTTACTCGTACCAAGCAACCGCATTGTTTTGAGGCATTTGCACTACTTTGCTGTGTAAGGGCGCATGACCTGCCCATATTCTATGACACCGGCTGAGTTATGGCAAAGGAAGAGCCGTTTCAGTAGCACAAAGAACGCCAAATGTCGAGCTTAAGACCGTCAGTCTAAAAGCTATGTATGGCCATGTTTTGGGCATGCAGTCCAACTATAAAATAATTTGAGAATGGTTAAAAATAATCACTTTCGGTACTGTCCTACTGTTGGTGGATTCTTGAGCCCTGTCGTAAGTAGTTACACCCCCGGAGCCAGGTATAAGACCAGCACTAAACTCATACCCTGGCTGATTTAGATTTCAACCAGTTGCCTCCTGATCGCTGCGTGCCTCGAGTACAGTTGCGTTACACTCGACACACTAAACCCGGTTTTCTCCCACTAATTGATTAGGTGTGGACCTGTACAAATTGCACCTAGCCAACAAACCTCTGTTTTGTGTCTTAGACCCTCCGTGGGTAGTGGATTTGTTGCGATCGGGGGAGGACAAGAGGGCCCACCCCTATTTAAGCTGCGTAGCCACAACTGGTTGGCCATCCGGTATGTTGGTTTCTGGATTATAGGTTTTGTCATGTGGTCCAGTTAGGCAGCTTCTTGATATCCCCTGAACACTGTAATGCGGGTTGATCGTAATGTTATCCAGTCAACGGGAGCACGGCCGGGTCAAGTTGTGGACCTGCCTAGTAATCCCAAGTTAGGGCTGTCTCTTATGATCGCAACTCTGCTGCCGCCTGCTAATTGTAACAGCACTCTATTCCATCTTTGGACATGTCTGTTTCTCCCCTCCTCCAGGACGCACTATGTACGCATCTGTTAGCCTAGGTTTATCGAAAGTCCTACCCACCAGCCTTCTAAGTCGGGTCATTTGGTGGCATAATGACCGTACACTTTACAATGTGATATCGTTCTGAATTTGAAATACATGCGTTTACGTCATTCGTTCATCCGAGTAAAGGTTAGGTAGTGACATGTTTTGCTTGATGTTGCTCCCATTCTCTCAGCCTGACTGCCACGTGCACGCCTGCTTCTATGTGGCTGAATTCATTCCTGATAATGCCTCTGAATGGCATTTATTAGCAGGTGCACACCTACACCTTTACCGAAAACCTACTCATGCGCTCCAGTGGCCGGCTAACTCTCTTGTGAGTGAGCAGTGCCTCCTACCGGTGGACACAAGATAATAAGCCTTCTAAAACTGTTCGGATGAGTGTACTCAACTCCATCATTCCTGCCGCATTCTGCAAGCGCCATAATAACCAAACTGGACAGCTACTGTGGTCTGCTAATTGGGCCACTGTGTCGCAAAAACGCTACACCTATCACTCTCTGGCATAGCTTTTCTACCCGGGAAAGTTGCATAATGATTCACCATCTGTGATGTGTTTCCCGGCTCTTTGAATAATGCAGGCTTGTCGCCATCTACCGAGTTGTCCCATTTCTCTATGAAGCACTGAAAATCCCGGCGGTTTTTTCCAAAAAACTGCGATAAACGCTAACAAAACCGTCCAGTAGAAACATTAAGACAGTTCCACCGCCTAGTGGAGTCAGGTGCGCCGAACGGACATCACGCTAGAATCAATTTAGACCCAACGATTGCCGCCATGTTGGATGCTCCACATATAATCTCGTTATTTATTCGTAGCCTAATCCGCGGTGCCTCCAGAGCTTCTCTTAAATCCGGACAATCCTCAGCTTTTCGAACATCTAATCCACGCGTCGCCTTTTTGCACAAATGTTCCCGCGTATATCATTGCACGGACAACTGCAAACGCCGCTCTGTCCCCGGTTTGGTGGACGAGTGAAAGACAAGCGCAGACCACGCACTGAGTACTCGTATCCAGCTGACATGACAGCAAACCGGTGCAGTCGAGTCGGACGGCCACTCGTCCGCAGTTCAGCCTTCAGACGTGTTGGGTAGGTGGAACGGTCAAGCCATAATAGCCTGTGTGCTTTTTAACGGTAATCACGCTTAAAAGAGGGAAACGCATTTGCGCTCCACCACCCGATGATTGACAGCCTTTGAGGCCTTCGTGAACGGTCAGAGGGACAGCCTGCGCAAGCTTTCCGTGTATTGCAGTGCAGTGTCCCACTTGAAACGGCAAACACGGGTAAAAAACCTCCAGTTGGATCATGGGTTATCGGTGAGGGTGTCGGTGCTGAATGTATCGGTAACAGGGTTGCCAGCAGACCCGACGTGATAACGTCTTCCAGGGATTGATGGGTGACAGACAACTGGCCCATGTTAGTTCATCGATGCAAAATTTTCCGGCCTGTTACTCGACAAACCATTGGGTGCTCTTTATTTGGCTGTATGCTGAATGCAAAGGCTGTAACTGGGCGGTTGAGTACTCCAGTTTATCGCTATCAGCTATGTGAGAAAACTGACTGCGGTGTTCCAGATAACTGGAAGGAAAGCGATGCAAGAATGATTAGACAACCTTGTTACATCACGTACCAATTCTCTGCTGACGGCCTTGTCTGAGAAATGGGCTGAAGATTTCATTTTCGTCTAAGCTGGATAGCTTAGCGGTGCACTGCTTTGAGGTATGAACCAAGAAGGAGTTTGCTGGAGAGTATGCAGCACACGTTTGCGGAGCATCGGTTACAAAGCCTGTCGTCTGGCGTTTCACAGGAAACACAAAGTCTCTGTTCGTGACTCTTAGTGCATCCTACCTTTTTTCTCAAAGTCTACAGGTGTAACGGTGGATACTACTGATGAGGCATGCGAGTAGTACGTCTTCTCGTAAATCCGCTTTGCGTCTCTTGAAAAGTAAGATCTGTTACGGAATTTGTGGAGTCGCTTTGTAGCATTTGCTTGCATTTGAGTAACAGCCAATGAATATCCAGAAAAGCTCAGGAAGACGCGTTCAAGGAGAAGATGGATATTCAGTTTTGTAAACAAGATACATATGGGAGCTTTGCTCCCTTGTCCAATAGTCTGTTGTAGCGGCCCCTTCACCAACATATGTGGCTGTACAGCTCACCGCCATTCACTAGGTCACGAGATCTGTCCTTTTTTACACTCACAAACCACGCTACACAATCGTGACTCACTTGGCTACACAGTTCACAATCGCTCCCTAGATCACGAGACTTTTTACCCTACGTTTACAAATCGCGACACACAAGGGTGACTCATCTGATATTGACTGTCTCTACCGGCCAGTAAGCGTAGCAACAAGTCATGTGCTGACATTCACGTACACGCAAACGCACCTACATATAGGAAAGCCGAGCACAGTCAAGACACACAAACTCGCGCGCGCGCAGGGAGTAGGACGTCAACCGCCCTCCACAAGTCCACGGACAATTATGGAACACGTGTAGCAACTATGCTGCGGAGAAAACACGTTACCTCCGTCCGGACTTTCACCAAGGGACTCTCACAACCGATAAGTTCCCCTTTTGTCTTGCTCCACATTCCGCATTGTATTTATTTTTATACGTGTTGCAACTCACCACTGTCAACCATAGTAAAGATTGTTATTAGTGCATATATACCTTCTGAATTATATTATGGCTATCATCAACTGTGCATTAATACTGTAACTGTTGAGTTGGTGCTTCTCTAATAAACAACTCCGCAGCGAAGGCCTTCTTCTATAGGTAACCCGCCTTCCATCTTCAAGGTAGATTTTCTAAGACCTATCTGGAAATCGGCTATTCCCCTTCGGTATCGGAATGCGCTAATCCATTACTATTCAATAATGATGGCTTTTGCTGCAAAACTGGTTGGCCCGTCACCAAAAATATAAACAATACAAGGAATTTGTTAACAATAATCCAGACGTCCCTGAAATTGCCGGCCAACTAGCATGAACTGTTGCGGTTGAAAGCCGAGAGCCGTTTCAGCAAAGTATGGAAGCATCATGCCTAAATTGCCCAAAATATTTCATAGCAAAATGAACACCCTAGATTTAGTACGGTAGGTTCTGACGGGAATCTACCACAATCTATCAATTTCATTCCTTTTGGATATTTTTGGCAGAGCCATCCTAAGCGCACGGTCTGTCCAAACACACCACCTACACTGAAGCATTCCGAGAAAAACATTGCTGGGTTAATTTGTACAATAACACTAGAAACACCAACGGATGCTGTGGTCGGCCAGCATGGAGGAATTTTTTCGCGAAAAAGACGACATGGTCGTTTTTAGCACCATGCAGCCTGAATACTTCATGTTGTCCGCCTGACTGCTTTAATACACTCATTTTATTCAGGTTAATTCAGTGATATTGTACTTTGCACTCAATCGTCTGTGTGGGTGCGAAATTTTGTGGTAGGTATGGGTTTCAGTTTTGCCGCTGAATTTCGAATTCTAATAGAAGGGAGAATAAAGGATATTCAGCCAAACACGAAAGAAAATTTTTTAGGTGACTGAAAATACGGAAGCATGAGTTAAGATTCAGGTAACCCAAATTATTAAGAAGGTTGCACTGGATACGCTAAAGTAGCATCGGCTACGACAGCAGCAATATAATTAATAAAAAGGAGGGGTTAAAAGCCCCTTTTAAGAGAAAAACGCTCGTTCTGTAAGCCCACCAGAACCTAATAGCTTGATAAAATGGGCCCATAACCCGAGACTGGCGCACTAGCCCCATTTTCTTTTGTTGGGGTATACCAACAGATATTTGAGTGAGTGTGTAAGTGTATTGGCAACTCATGCATTACATTTATTCTTTTTCACTAGATTCACTTTGCCTCTATTTTATTCGCTTTAATTTTGTAGCATTTCTGTTCTACAGATGAGGCAATGAAAGAGGTCTCTAAACGACGTGAAATGCTTCGGAGTGTCTTTGTCAGCTCTTCAGTTAGCTACTTTTTGGTGCATGTGACAAGCTTGCATATTGAATATAAGATTAGGATCGATACCCCATCAGCCGAACTCCGCCTGCATCCCTATAAACTTCTTGCATGGGTGGCTACCACACACTTAGTTGGTTGTTCTGGGTAGCCCGACTGCGGAAGCGGGAACCCGTTCGCTTTGGTGCATTATTTATAGACCGAGAGAGGGCTACTGGATAGTGATCCGCCACTGAGCCAATTTGAGAAGTGGGGCTGATGGACAACCCGAAATGAACAAACTAGCCTCAGCCAAAGAAACTGCCTACCTATTTTAGGATAGATTTAGATGTGGGCGCATACATCTGTAATAAGGGGTAATAGGGCAGTATGGTGGACATTTCTAGCTAAGGCTGTGCGATCATGGTCATTTGAGTTATTGAACAAAATGTTATGTATCTTCGGCGGTAGCTGCTCCAAAAACCCCGTGTGGCCGTCGTCGGTTGCGTCTGGTCCTTCGCTCTACACCCACATAGACCTCCAACTTAATCAAAATTACCTTTGAGTCTATGTCCATCTGACTCTGTATTTGTCATTCCTCATGTCTAACCCAGATCCAGCTGCCACAGGAATGCGAACCACCGTATGACCACGATAACCTTGACGCCCAATACGGAGCTATCCAAAAACGGAGGTGTGTCAGTGCACTGATGGTACGGCACTGCCGTACCCCGTCTGCATGCGTGCTTTGATTCGCTCGTATTTACGATGAAGTAGCAGCCGGATGAGTATTGCCTGCTATGATCTCGGATTCAAAGTACTCGGTGTCTGTACACGCCCGAGGCAAAACTTGTTGCTCGGATTGCGCGCATGTTTAGGTTGGTTACCCTTTTCCTTTCAACTAATGTGTACGCACTGTCCATTAAGTGTCTGAACCAAGCGCTTCGAATCTAAAAGCCTATTTCCGCCTTTGGATACTAGAGCTCATTATCAATGTTTAGTCCCAAGTGGTGAACACATACCTCCAGGAACGACTACGGCAATAAAGTCAGAAGAAAAATAAAAAAGCTGTCAGTTACGGTAGCCTGGGCGTTTATGAAAGTGTGGGAGTCAAATGAAATATGAATGGCCCAACAGAAATAGTGATGCCGAAACTGTCATTGTCATCAAGCTATTGTGATCTAAACAGGTCGGACGTCAAGACACGCGCAACGGTGAAACACGAGTGAATTGGGGAGAGTGTGGCAGTACATTGTGACTGAGGAAACTTGGACTCCGGGGTGGTGCACGTGGCGCCGTCAGAGCTTAAAAAATGAAATAAAACTTGAAAGTTTTTGACAAACTTAACAAACTTTGCAAAGTTGTGATGGCAGTGAGCGGTTAGGTTATCGGCTAAAGTCACAGAGAGCGAAATGATGAGGACGACCCGCGCTTGGGCATAGTGAGGTCCCTGCCATGGAAACCTAGGTCATGGTCTAAACAGGTAAACCCACTGGAAGCGGAAAATGGGGGCAAAGTTTTGGGGATGTTGAATACATTCAGGTTTGGTGACATTAATTACGGAAGTTTGGAGGAATAAGGTCAATATAGAGCATGGTTTTTCTTCATTCCACCAGGAGCGCAACGTAGAAGACAAGCAATTTTGTTGCCATCTTAACGAGATAATGAGGCGGCCGTCGCTAGGTTGGTGACCCAGGAAGAGAAATAGGAGTAACCAAGGGTACCGGAAAGCGTTGGGTTTGGCGTTTGAGCTGTTGTCTAATATATAAGGCATCTACTGATGTTTTCAAATTCTAGCCACTGTAGCAATGCGATGCCATCAACTATTGATACAAACAGCATTCGATGTTCGTGTGGGAATAAATAGAAACGAAGACAAGCGATTGGAGTGAGTCATTTTGGCCACGAGTCAACGTGGAAAGCCTGTATTATTGGGATAGTGCAACACTTTTGTCGAAGGAAGTTGTGTAATTATAGGCTGGATAGGTAGAAAAAACGTGAAGTGTGAGTGGATGGGGCTTACAATCATGGTTTGAACTGAGGTGCTTTAGCATCTAATTGATGAGAATCGGTGATTAGCCAGCATCCAAAGTGGGGATACTAATTGGTATCTGATATCGCAAGCAGCGCAGAAAAAGGCCCAATCACTTCTGAAAACTGGGTGAGATGAAGGAATGGTGTTTGAGACATAAAAAGATAAGAGATCGCAGAAGACCGTGAAGTGCATAGTCTTGTTGTATTCTTGGAAGATGAGACGACATTGACAGGGCGCTTTCATAGCCCAAGGAAATAATAGAGGTTCGTAGAACAAATGGAGTCCGTTAAATTATACAACAGATGTCTTTGTGTTCTTAGTTTCGTTTGGCTCCTTATTGTTGGACTTTATAAACATTTATGAAGCAACTACTCATAAGGTTGCTGAAAATTCTTTGACAGGCCACGACCGGTTTCGACCTTCTTTGGGCTCATCAGGTAGGCGCAGTCCCTGAGTTCACGTCAACATTATGTTCTACTTGAAACTAAATTGCACGAAATTAGCGATATATGTGAGGCGGCCTGGTGCGGCACATTCAGTTGCCGCCACGACCGGTTTCGACCTTCTTTGGGCTCATCAGGTAGGCGCAGTCCCTGAGTTCACGTCAACATTATGTTCTACTTGAAACTAAATTGCACGAAATTAGCGATATATGTGAGGCGGCCTGGTGCGGCACATTCAGTTGCCTGGAAAATCACCAACGAGCGATTCAGCTTGGTTCAAGGTGAGTCTCTCTCAAAAAACCAAAGGTGTTTGCAAATGAGAGTATTTCGCTAAGTTACGAATCAATTTAAACGGCGGAGGCTTGCTTTCTGCTAAACGAAGACTAGCCCAGTCATTAGCACTGGTTATTTTTGGAGTGTACCATGAATTCGGCTTTTCAATTTTCACCTGAGATATCTGTACTGAAGGGAATTTGTCTTCGTCAACATGGAGCACCAGGTCCTTCTCCTCACGAAGCACTTCACGGAATTATCGCTAGTGTGGTTGGCACCAGGGGATCCCTGGTGGCCCTCGGGTAGACCCACCGCGTCGTTCGTGCTCATTGGTAGTTTTCAAGGGTTAGACCATTCAGACGACCAAATGAGCGCCAGTCGCAGACGTGATGCGACGTCTACTAGAAAAAAGTAATTATCCAAAACTCTAGCAGGCATTGTGTATTCAGCGCCTCAAAGGAGACAACATCAGTTACCTGAACAGTTCGGGTGCAATTTCAGCTACTTTAGGGTTGCCGCCTGAATTACTGACAAGAGCAAATTAGTTCGTCAACATCGGCGAAGCTGCGGCTCACCAGGAAGCTGCCAGTTTTCTACAGTTAATCGTAGCCAATCTTGCACCCCCTTGTTTTTGAGGGTCATGTGGCAATTTACTGAACTCTTTTCCGAACCCATAAAACTCATATATAGGTGAGCGCCAGAGTCATCCGCAATCATCAGTTCTTTTTGGTTTGAAGACGTGACCATGTCACACAAAGGAGGGGACCGAAACCCTCCGAGGTTTTTCTGTTACCCTTTTGACAAATCTCCTGAGAGACTGCACGGGGCGTGCGCTGATAAATGAAGCTCTAGTTCCCGGGATCATGTCACAAAACGTCGTATTGCCCCCTTTCCACTAGGGACCAACTCGCTCTAAGATACCCATTCTATACAAATACGCCGCCCCTACTTCGCAAAAACTGTTCCATTTCGTGCGCACCCATGCGCACGCAACCAAAACTTGTATTCATTTATGTATAGGTGGTGTATATTTGCTTAGCGGAGTTCGGATACTGTGATAACACCGAAAGGTAAAGCCTCTTTTCTCGCTCTGCCGTCTTAATCAATAGATATTGCCTGTAATGCATCAACCAAGCCACGACCTTCCGTAGTTCATCCAACAGGAGAACTAAGACATCCGTGAGTAGATGACATCATATCTCTCCAATCGGTTAACCTGCGCTACAAGGCTCTCCATCTCGACACCATCGGGCTGCGTCAATCGAGGCTGTGGAGGCCAGTTCGAGTAAAAATCTTGGTCCCGTTAACCATCTACGCAGCGGATCAAGGTTATATGTCCCTCGAGAGGCAATGTCTGCTGGACTGTTCCCGATGTCACGTGTCTCCATTGAGTAGGTGACGACATATCACGAATGACTGCTAGTCGATTTGCGACAAAGCTGCAAAATCTGGAAGATACGTTGTGCATGTAGTAGAGAACAATCATAGAGTCCGTCCAAAACACAGTACGTTGGAAGCAGTCCTTTGTACTTGCCCCAATTATATCTGCTACTCGGACTGCTAAACACGCAGCTGTTAACTCTAACCTTGGTATCAAAACGGACTTGAGGTGAGCCACCCGCGCCTTCGAGAATACAAGCGAACGGCCAGAAACTTCAGCGTCCATCAAGAAGCGAGCATATGCTATCACACTATATGCGGTCCCCGATGCATCACAGAATACATGAAATTCGGCGTGTAGAATGCCACTAGCCTCTCTAGGCTTCATACACATAGGAAATCGCAATTTATGGAGGCTACGGAGGTTAGCTAACCAATTATCCCAGCGAGTGCGATCGGCATCATTTAACGGCTCGTCCCAACCAAGTCCACCTTGGTTGGGATTGTAGTAGACACTTGCCTGGTATTAATCACGGAGAAACAAAGCCCAGAGGATCACACAGTGAAGATATACAGGAAAGAACGCCTCTGCGTGTTGGCGGTTTCGTCGGTAAATTAAAGGCAATCACATGTGTATTAGATTCCGTATCTCACTGAACCCCTAGAGCAAGCTTCATTGGCAATGGGTGCGTAATTAGGTTTCTCACGTCAGACGTGAGTTCGGTGGCTAATGGGGTGCCTTAGGATGGAGCTGAGCGTAGGTAGAATGCAAGAACCGGGGTGTACGCTGAATCAACGTGGAGAATTTGGCGGGCGGTGTATTGTCCATTACGTTGACACTGTCCCTAGTTTTAACCCCCGTCCCACTTTTGTGTTTAGTGCGTGTATATGAACTAGCGTTTCTTTGTCCTTACCACTAGTGGAGTCGGGTGTAAGAGTTCCTTGTCAGAGTGGTCTGGTGACAACACAAAAGCGGGAACGCAAGCCGTACAGAAAATTATTGACTTTGTGGACGGCACAGGCCGAAAGTCCACCGAAATGGTTAAATCCGAACAAAAGGTTCGGCAGATTTGAATGAGCCTGTCCCGGAGACGGCTGGGGCGAGGCGAAGAATTTCTTCGTATTTGCAGCTAATTGAATGAGTGAACGAGAGGGCACGGTCAAGATTAGGAACAGGATAGTTGCATGTGTGCTATCAAACTTCGTGTGGCAGTGCCGTGCGATCATTGGTCTGACATACCTATTTTTTTAGACAGCCCCGTAACGAACGTCATATTTAAGGTCATTGAGGTGAGATGTGCAATTCTTTGAGCGGAGTTTTTTCAGGTTGGCCAAGGAAATACGCAGAGGTAAAACGAAGCCGATGTAAGATCGCAGGTATTTTTTCCCGATTGGGGATCCCCGTTGATGCAGATCACAGGCTAGCCAAACAGGGCGCCCAAACCAGGTATTGCCGAAGGTTGAAGCTCGAGAAGACGAGGGAATGGGATGATATGAAATCAGTAAAGACCAGTGAATTTGGAGAGACATCAGATAGGTTAGTGGGCAATAATAGAGCGAAATAACTCAATGTTCACCACAGTTGGTGTGGTGACAAAAAGTTGTTAACTGATACAGGATAAGGGTGGATTCGTACCCAGTAAACTAGCGGCCGAGCGATAGTCGAGTTTGCTAATATATGATAATAAAGTACAAGAGGTTTAGAGCAAATCGATATAAGCACACACAGAGGTGGTGTGGCTGTGAAAACCAAGCGTATAATAACTGACGGCCCTGACTATTCTGGCCCAGCTAGCACTTGGTTTCTGGGTCAGCCAACAAAATTCACCCTTTTCTGGGTTCATTTAGTTTGCTGTCCTCTTTTTTTAGATTTTTTTCTATTGAACATCTTTTATCTGATGCATCCTGGCACTCACCGGACGCTACTGCTCTCATCCTATTCCTTTCTCCTTACCCCTTTTCCCAAGCTTCAAACTTCGGCTGTATTTGCCCAACCCGTACAACTGTTAATCATTCAATATAGCCTGCCCCCGGTCTGCATTCACATGGTCCTCTTGCCGACTGGAAATTTTCCGTGACTCTGCATCGGCCTAGCGCTATATGTGTCAATCCCCTCGTCCAACCCAGGTCCGCTTTTTGTGACCCTGGCTATAATCTCACCAGTCGAAGGCCAAAAAGGCCTCGTCGGTGGTTTTGGGCTTTAGTTCAAATGGCCAGCAAGACAGCGGCAATCCCCCTACAGCACCAGATTTGTTGTTCTGGTTCTCATTTTTTGCAACATGAAGTTTTTGTTGCATGTGTCAAGCAGTATGCTTTTTCTTTTCCCTCCCTCGTTCAGTTTTTGCCCGCCACCTTCAAATCTTAACCAGCTGACCCTGACTCAACTCGACACGTTCCACCGAAAATAAGACAAACTTTTGGAATTTGTGTTTCCTTTCCCATGCCGGTATAAACGTGACCAGGTCTACATAGTATATTGTGCACTGTTTATGAGTGTCCTTTTGTCGCCCAATTTCCAGGACCCCCCGACCCCCCAGTCGTGCTTAGTTCTCACTGTAGTCTTGTGATCATGCCTGACGGTATACCACACACTAGTTAGGAATAAACAGTAATATTATTATTCTTATATGTGGTGCTCACTAGAAGTAAACCAAAATTAATTTCACCGAAACTACAGGGTTTTCTAGGCAAGGAATTTTATGAGGAGTTAGTTTAATTAGTTTGCGCGTTTAAATGATATGTTTTTCGTAGCAGTATGTTTAAGTGAGCAAACCTCCAAGGTCACAAGCAATCGCCGATTTTCATATGATTACCAGTTTACGAGATGGAGCACGAAATCAATTTTAGGCATATTTTAACATTCCATGGTTTTATCGAAATGAGAAGTGCCATCTACTGAATTCCGAGCGCAAATTCCACCTAGGAGGGTAGTTGAATAACATTTGCATGCATTGTACTCGTCAATCGTAACAAGTTAGATAAGACTGTTTGGCGAAGCTTGGCACAACACAACTTCTTGCGAGGTTCGGTTTGCGTTCATTATGATAAAGAAAGGCAAATTGATGCACTGCGTAGTAGAGATGAGAGTATGCACCTCTGTGGATAATCCCATCCTTAGGCACAAATTGGCATTAGATGATGCAGCGTTTGCAGGTACTTGAATTTAAATTGCCGACACAACGACATTCTTCCAACTGGAAATAATGATGCCCCTTAGCTGGAATACTTCATCATACCCAACGACATTGTCGGTAAATAATACCAACCGTTGCTCTTCATCACGATAACCGTACGCTTTGTCGTTTACCCTGGGCACCTGTCGTAGCTGCTAGGCTTACACCCATTCACGACGCTGGTTATGGGTCTCAACTCTGCATGATCGCCCGATCCCAGAGCTAACGACGTCCCTCCATAATCACACCGATGTTGCGATATCAAGATTCAGGGATCGTACTCAATATTGCAAGCAGCATGTTTGACGTTAAAGAGGGGTTAATGCATAGCAGTCGTAAGCTTACGTTGTAGAGGCACTATCCCCAAAATTGGGACCTCGTGTGTCTTCATTCGTGCATTCATGAATGTGGTCGAGGCGATGGTCTAATGAGTGGACGGCTATTTGGAACTACTTTGGAGCATTATGTCATAACTTCACCGCACTTCTATTTGCCGTCAGTTGTACCCAGTAGCTTAATAGAAACAACAGCCCCGTTGTCCTCAACCTAACTTGTAGAAATCCTATAATCAACCGCGGCAGCAATCTCAATAACCTGGGACTCCGCCTGTCATCTCCGTTGCTTGCGTTTGTAAACCGGTTCAACAGTGATCTTCAGCACCCGGTTATACACTCGGTATCTACACCTCGGATACGCCCAACACGATGAAAGTCATTTGCTATTGCGGGCTATCCTGAGGCTCTTTTTCATATACGTAATATAGGTTTTGGCATCATCGAATTTCAACAATATTAACGGAAAATTGAAGAAAAAGCGGCCTTGTCGAAAGCCTGTGTCGCTGGCTTAAACTTATGCCAGTTGTAGTATGTACCCCGAGAAATCCTCCTACGAATCCTAATCATCCTTCATAACAAAATAAAATGCCACCTCATGTGTAAGTTAACAGGGACCCATGAAATGCAGTCAGTATGACGCCCCTGACGCAGTCCGTTTTGCAAGGTCTCTGCCCGTTTCCCTAGGTTGTAAGTGCGCCATACTGAGGTCACCTCATTGTCCAAACGTGCAACACGAATAGGGAATCTCACATTTTCCCTCAGTCGCTTTACCCAGCACGCTTTGAAATTTTGTTTTTCTCCAGACTCACTCAACTCCCAGGATTAGTTAACACTGTTCTGCGTAGCACGTAACATCGCAAAGCTATCCATATCACAAGTCAGTATGCTACCGTTCACTGTGGCCCTAAACTGGTGACTTGCATTCCTCTGCACTTCCCTTACCCTCTTTCTGATTGAGCGTTACTGATCTGTTGTAAAAAACGTCTTTGATGGCTTTCTAACTACATTTTTTCCCTCGCACCCTCAAATACACGACAATACAACCTCCCAAGATGTCTGCAAGCTAACCACTCGTTAACACGAGATGGCTACGAAGGTGCATACGCCTCAGTCACAATTTCGAAAACCGTTTATTTACGTCTGTCCTTCCAACCCAGCTTCAAGGACGGTTACGGAACTAGCTTTAAACATGGTGGCGCAAAACATGGCTAATGAACGTCCCTCACCTTAGTATGTGTCCACACACCGTCTGTATCGTCCATTACGTTGGCATTTGAAATTTCCGCCGAGCCTTAGGTGCACACCCAAAATTCCTCTGAAACCAGAGTTCGGAGGAGGAAAACTTTAACATAAAGTTTCAGCATTTGATGGCATTTATTCGGTCCCTTTAGATCTTTCCCTGCCGGCGCAGTTATCATGATGACCGCTTTATGACGTATTCCACCTATGGTGAGAAATATTCCTGATAGAAATGATACCATTGTGTTGGTAATTTACCGAAGGTTACCTCCTGACGCTGTATTATCCACGGGTTAGTTATGCATAGCTGGGAAAAGCAGTCATCCGCACAGATGGCCCTCGCATATCCACTGCACGATTAGTGCTGTTTTCTGACAATTTTGTACTTAATGGAAGCTGGGCTCCATGAGAAAAAATGTTGTGATGAAGTACGCTGATCTAAATTAACTCATCCATTAAATCTGGGAGTATAAAGCAAACAAACATTGATGGCCGATTTTCCTGGGTGGAATCTGCATAGGATATTCTGTAAATGTTATTTTATTCTTAAATAACGCCAAAATATGATAAAGTGCGATTTCGTGCTTTATCTCTCGTAAACCGGTAGCAAAATGCGAATCGGTGGTGGTCTGTGACCTTGAAAGTTCGCTCACTTAAACAAAATGCTATGAGCAACATCTCACCTACAAGTGTAAATGGATTATACTAACCCCGTAAAAGTCGCAACCTCGAGAACCGTATAGTTCTGGCGAAAATAATTTGGGTGTGCTTCTAGTGAGCGGCGAAATTTCCCAAGCTTATTCTGTCCTTATTTGTAACCCCCGCTCCACTTGTGTGTTCAGTACGTGTATAGGAACCGGGGTTTGTTTGTCATTACCACCTCACTCACTCGACCTTGTTGGTCATCCGGCCAGTTGCGGCCGTCTTTATGCACGCGTGGGAGCCTGTGTGCTCCTCCGGTTCGTACTTCTGTAGCCCAAGTGGACCATTTGTTTTGGACGAGTATCTACTGTCGAGGTTTGTATAATTTGTGAAATTGTGTCTTACTTGATAGTGCCGTATAGAAACCCAGCTCCGACTTTGTTTTGCCTTCCCGGAGGCTCTGGTATTACGCGTCACTCGAAGATACCAAAAGGACGTCGATCACATTTTTGAACTGCAGGCAGTGTCAAAACACTGCGGTAGTTAGAAATGGTAGCCACTGCTGCCTGCCATTGCAAGCCGCAGTCTGATCGCAACAACGAGCCGTTCTGCGCCCTCAGTGGTTCCAGAAGTATTCTTGATCCGTGCTGGCCTTAATTTGTCACGATTAATTGGCCGATCCTAACTATCCTTAAAACCCCAACTGAGTCACCCAAGATATTCATTCACGGGGCAGTCTATAGACCCAGTTACAGCTTAGCTACGACATGACCACGATTGTCATGCCCTTTCTAATGGACTGCCCGTAGCCCAACATTTTTCTACTATTTCCCGGCCGGATGATTGTCTCAAAACTCAGAAGTGCCAAAACTCAGAAGTACTTACCAGATTATTATACTGTCTGCTCCCACTGCCCGAAAATCAACTAACTTCAATGGCACTATCAAGGAGATAGTATACCGGTGAGGACGAAAAACTAGCGCCCGATAAGGAGTGTGCTGAATATCATAAAAAGATCCGCCAGTCTCATTAGCTGCGACAAATTCCTTGACTTTCTGCGAAACGCCTGCTACGAAGATTGGGAGCGTTTTCCAATATAGATCACGAAAGGCTGCTCAATTCTGAGTGTGCACGGGCCTAGACGTCGTAGCTGTTGTTCATGCACTCTCGAAATACTGTCAAATCCACTACAAGAGAAACGCGTGAAGAAATCTTTACTACCAAAAAATCTCCCATCGTCTTCACGGAGAAAACATGGTGAGCCATGACGGCCATCAAAAATATGAATTCCGCTCCCCAAATGGGACCTTGAGTGTGCTCAAACAACTTATAATAAAACTGCAACTGTCTGAGGGATTTTGAGGTTTTGAACAAATACCATCAAATGCCAAAACTTTTCGCAAAGGTCTCCTCTATTCAAACTATGTTTTCAGATGAATTTGGTGTGTGCGTCTGGGGATGGGCTTTTATTTCACTCAATATACGCGGCCAAGTTACCAACCAGTCCTTATTACGCACCAATTTCGTTAAATATATTGGATTCGGCGTGGCTGATTTGGATTGTACTTGGGTTTTAAAGCTTCTAATGCTCATAGGGCAGGTGAACGTGCGCTCTGTAGGGCAGCTTCGGGAGAAAAATAAAAAATAAGAATGACCGGTTAGTTGTAACACCCTATTGCTGCCTAACCACCATGCCACCCGAAGGAACCACATGGACTAGAATACCGCCAGGTTGCCCAGGCCCTGGGAAGGAGCAGTCGAGATGCAGCCGCAACTAGATCAGTCGCTAAGTTCGCGCATTAACCGTCGGACTCTCTCGAGCTTCCGGTTATCTCTGTGTCCATTTTTGTAGAGCGACTGAATTCCACCATGCTGGATTGCACGAAACTCGAATGACTCGCTTGCTCGTACTAGGGTTGCTACAGCGCACAGGGCTTGTTCTATGTATGCTGCCGAGAAAATAGATGAAGTGCCATCCAACTGTGAAAGCCACCGCGAATAATTCAACCCAAGGATGCATTACTGAGGCTCGTGGTTGGTCTCAAATTGTCGCTGAAAATACTAAATAGCGAATTTATAAGTTGCGGGGACTTTCCGTGATTGTTCCAAGGATATTCACCAAGTTCACCACGGCCCCGTATATTCGGTGACTAACCCCCATCCCGTGGGACGAATTAGTTCAAAATCACCCAGGTGAAGTTATGAGATACATAATGAACCAATTAGTAGACCAACTCCACATTCGCTTGGTCAAACTCCTTCCGAATGAAACGGAGAGGCTTACTTGGTCTTTGATATACTTTTACACGAGATGGACGCTATTTGAATGAAAAAGAACCACACTGATGCCCATACACAAACGAGAGTAGGCCTAACCTCAGAGAATGAGGGCCCATAGATTCGCCGTGTCAGTACGTGATTGCTAACGGGTCAAGCAGGACTAGAGAGCGTGGAATCCTCCAAGGGCTTTGTTGGTTTATTTCCCAACTTGTAGGAAACAAGCCAATCGAGGCATGGTCGGTTATAGTAAGGTATATCGACACCCAAAATCAGGTTGAGAACGCACGCCGTATATAAAATATATGCAGGACAGCATTCTGGAATTTCTGACGCCTGCTGGATGTGCCACTTGCAACCGGCATTCGGCGAATACTGGGTCATGATTAGGTGTTGGGTCCAGGCTTTCGACCAATCAGAGCTCCACTTGATGCCAGACGGAAAGGGGCCGAACATCTGACCAATCGAGTGCGTGCTAGGCTCCTCGACCGTAGCGGCGTATAACTGCGAGCGTTAAAGCGGCATCTGTGAGGAGTTCCGCCTAACACTAACGTATAGCGATTACCTTTCACCACTCATCCAACAGCACAACGCGTAACCGCGGTAAGGTGAGAACAGCCCTGGAGCCGCTTCAACCGATGGAAGAGTTAAGCCCCCGGTACCTCACCATCTTATGCGATATGAGTTGCGAGTTTTATAACAGATGATCGAGCTACTAACATGCATCCACTAGAACAAAGCTGCGACCGTCCGTCTGTTAACCTGATTCTTTGAAACAGAGAACCCATGGTCGAAATAGTTGAAAACCAAACTTTTTTAAGCCTTAGCGGCCACTTTTTCCTGACCACATGCGGTTTACGTTCACAGAGGAGACAAACAAAGCTGCCCTGCCACAGCAAACGTTGTCCTTTAGGATTAAGTGTAAGAAAGTTCAAACAGCCAGCTAATATCGCCTGGGAACCATGCGCCGAACGTATGGAATCGCTCCTCAGCACTGCTTCCACGACCAAGGCTTTTCGCCTCCCAGCTGACAGATTGGATAAGGAGTCGAACCAAGAAGTGCATGGAGATGCGGAGCTGTGCTTCGGGGCGCCATGTGATTCCGCCTGGAAGGAGTGGGTGACTCTGAGTGAACTGCACCTCACTGGAGCATGCAGGCAGGAGGGAATGACATTCTTCCCTCACACCTCGCTTTGCGTTGACCTCCAATCCGATGTACAAACATACCACTTGGCTGCGAAAGTGACGCAAGAATTCCTTCAACTAAACGTGCACATTCATCACAAGCACTGGAGAAAACCACGCACGCCTTCCTTAGACAGTACGGAAGTATCCCGACAGTCCCGGTCACCTTGCCTCTAAATGTTATTGCTACCTCAGCCCAACACGACCTTATCCACATACCGTTCACCACAATGGTCAAATGCAGGCTGTCGGCGCCAGTGTTACGCAACCCCACGAAACGACAACATATAGCCCGGGACTCAAACTGGATGAGACATCTGGCCATCCCAATTTCCTAATTCCTTCCAAGTTCATTTTACATGACAGGCATTCATGAGCGGTGAAAAACGGGATTATTACCCAATTCTACAAAGGAAGCGAAGTCTAGCACAGCTATCTATAGGCCAATCGTTCTCACTGTGCTGTCTAAATTGTTGAAGCTCCTGGTCACACGGGCCTCATCCTGGAAAGCAAACAACATCAACAGCCTAGACTTTTCGTAGCATCCATCATTCCCTGCTCTCAAATAGTATTCTACTCACTTCTAGGTTTTCACTCTTTTGAAGCAGTAGTCGTTGAGCTGTAAGACCTTCTCGGTGCCTAGCTTCCGTGCTTCTCACAGGAAGCGCAATGGCTGAGATACTTCCAGGTTGTCCAAACCTGGATAGGAGCAGTCGAGATACAGAGGCTGGTTCGAACTACGGACACTCCGGTCAGTAAGTTCGCGCGTTAACCACCGAACCATCTAGAGCTCATCCCGAATTGGGCATGGTTACAAACGCCCTTCTGGGTAGAAGGTAAATTGGGATGCGAACACATGGCATAGCCATCTTAGCTTACAGTGTTGATTGCACTCTCTGAGCGAAGTACCTCCCGTTTCATTAACTGCCCGTTACCCGGTAGGCCCAATGCGAATCCACTGATTCCAGAGACGATTTCAACTGTTGTTAAGAGACGTCGGTGGTTAGAGACCTGGAGACATCTCAGATTCCTCATTGGAAGTGGTCAAGTCTCGCAGCTCTACAACAGTGCAATTCGCGCTTTAGTGTGGCATACACACCCATCCATACCGCTGGCAGCCGCAATAATATCTGAACACTTAACCCTCATAATTATGTTCTTAAGGCGTCACCAAACCTCCTACGCAGAAGCCATAGGCTGTTGGGACGTAGACAGGTGGAATGAACAGACAGCGAGTATTGGTGCGTTTGCGAGGTGATGTTCGGCTAAAAATATGCAACCGTACACTTCTCAGGCTGAGGACTGGTTACATATTTAGTCCACGTTTATGATACACTCCAGAAAGAAGCAGCTTACAGTTGAATTGTCCGAGATATTTTGTCCGACGATTCAAACTTCCTTTTCTGGAAGTTATGGGACCCTTGTGGTCTTTGATGTTTTGGTGGGCACAACGTAGCTGAACTAGTTCCGCTGTTCTTGGAATTGGATCTGCAAAGGAAGTATGTGGTTACAAACACTTTTAGTTGGGGCTGTCGTTGTCAATGGGCATCGCGTTCAATACAAAGTGCCATGAAGTTGGGCGTCGTAGGCGTTCAGCCTACTCCCCCGAGCGATCATGTAACAAGCAACCAAAACACTACCTGAGCTTTTATCTTGTAATTTGCCACCTGGAGTGTCACAGAAGCCGTCTCTAGCAGATGGAGAGCTATATTCCGTTATGTCATAAGCAACTACCATATATGGGGAGGGATGGACTTCATTTCTTAGTTTTTCCCCACAGATTCCGCCAAACCAACGGCGCAGGCGCGAAATTCAGTGCGTATCTAGTTAAGTAGAGGCACTTCCAGTCCACGGCGCAACATAATGCTCACCGCTTATTTAGCCGTGGCTGCCTCTGTGTCAACAGTGCTGTCTAGCCGGGAGCATGAAAATTGACGGAGCAGTTACAGCATTTGCATACTGGCTTTTTGTTAATGACACAGTATACGTAAGTGCGGAGGGATTCCAGCGTATTAGCAAGTCATTTTTTTCATGCTGGGTTGAATGTGCGAGCATTGAATGCAGCTGAGTAGACCGGATTTCCGGATTTGAAAACTGACTCAGATGTTCAGAATTGCTGCTGAGGACGGACATGCAGAAGCTGCAACTGGGTGTGATAGAAAGCGTACAAGGCGGTCGGTCTTAATGCTTGGACCTACAGAAAGAGTACTCACATTGGAGCGTGTTAGGGGAGAAGAAATATGTGGAACTGAACGAATGGAGACGTCGGTGGTAGCCTGTTCTTGTCTACTCGCCCTACTCTATCTTACAAATAGGGTGGTCCGACTGATGGCACCACGCCGCCGATGTTTTTTGGTTTTGAAGTTCATAGTTACACACGAGCTGGTCGCCCACACCTAGACAGGAAGAAGATTTCAGCCTTTGACCGAAGTCTCACTCAAAAGCCTGACCACAAGGCGACGGGTGGCCTACCCCCGCAGTACACAAGCTTAGTAAGGAACGTGCCACGCGTATGTTCTAACCCCCAAACTGGAAGACCAGGAGACCTTGCTCGTCAAGCCTGTATCCACTGATCAGCCTGGTGTGAGAAAATTTATGGGCTTCATTTCGTTCGCGGAATTCGACGTATGAACCGCAAACGTAGGCCGTCACAAAGAGACTAGGCCCTACCGTGTTGTGACGGTTTGTGTGCCTCCGTGACCCTTTGTGCTACTTTTAGGTTTGATGAGGAATATAGTGTGACGACAATCAGACTAGGAACGGAAAAGACTGATCTAGGCTCTATTCATCCAAAACTTCGAAACTGCGATCTAAGATGAGAAGAGATCCAAAAAGTAACGATGAAGCGCTTTAAACAGAGCGAATATACCCACTCGCTGAGATGAATGCTCAGGAGAGTTCGTTTTTTAATCGAATAATGTCAGACCTCTGTTACGCAAGAATTACGCTCATGTCCGCTGTTTTACGACCAACGGGCGTTCACAACACTTCGGCGTTTCAGCTGCCGAAGCAGAGGAATCAGTTCCGGCCTAATAAACGAATCACTGTTGGGCTGCGATTCCTGATGTTCGGATATTGGAGCGCACTCAAAATCTGAGGAACGCGCCAGATGACGTAAGAAACCGTATCCTCCATGTCGTTATGGTGTCGGACATATGTGTACTGAGGGTTACACTCCAGAAGCTCAACCTCTTCGACTACGGAGTCATGCTTCGAAGAACATGTATTTCTTCTCATTAGAACTGATTCTGGCAAAAGCAACCACCGCGGCAATGATATACCGACTGCGAATTTTCGACCATGATGAAATATTTGCTTGTGTGGAGTGGCACTGGTGGCGGTGCTCAACAAAGAACGAATTGAATGGGGCGCGTCTTCGAAGATAGTTTCCAAATGACTGCTTTGAAGACCTTTTGATTGGAGTGAAAGCGTGATAGCTTTCCACAAAGTTCCGATTGATCGTTCCACCTTGGGTTGTATGGGGTGGTACAACTGGTGGCGACGTCTTTTCCATGAGGAAATCGCTTAATCTCATCCGAAGTGAATGATCAACCACGATCCGAATGCACGAAATTAGGCAAGCCAAATGTAGCGATGAGTGGCACAAGGCATGATATTACCATAGACGAACTTATATCTGGACACGGGCGAATGGGAAACGGGACACTCGTCTAAGACCATCAGCAGATGTTTATTTAGAGTCGGCTAAGGCAGTTGTCCTTTGCAGACAATACTTAAATGTTCAGACGTTTGTGTGGCTTTAATGAGCGTACCACCAGATGGCTTGAAGAAACGTGGCACACACATGACATTGCCTAATGACAAGTCGGATGCCCTCTAGGGAGAAAGGGAGGTTCTTTGCTCGAAGGAAATGCATCATGCATGTTGCTTAAGGATGGCACAGTTGCGTGTAAGCGTTTTAGATCCGGCTGAGACAAAGTGTTGGCACAGGCACTCCGAGACAGCGTGTCAGCGGCTTTGTAGGTTAAATCGAAAAAGGGGATAGCTCCATTCGCCATCTCTGGATTTTGTCGTTTTTCTCTTTTTGTTGTGTTGAATGCATGAACTCAACGGACCGCTGATCAGTTACAATCTTGAAATGGGTCCCGAGTATGTAATGCTTCTATTTGCGCAGTGCTTCGACAACTGCGCACGCTTTCTCAGTAGTAGAGTGATGTTTTTCGCTGACAGACAGTGAGGAGAAAGTGACCGGTCTGCCATCTTGGTTGAGCGCAGCGGAAATTGCAACATCAAACGCATCAGCTTCGAGTGTCAGAGGTATTCTCGGATCGACCGTGACCACAGCTGCATTCACTAACCCCTTTTTTAGACTTTTGAACGCCCTTATAACAGGCTCAGGAACTGGGAAGATCGTATTTTCGGTGATTGGGTGGATTTCATCCGAGAGACGGTTTATCCAACGAGAGTACTAAGCGAGCAAGTCAACTACACGTTGTTGAGACTTCATGCCCTTCGTAACCGACAGCTCTTGCAAGACTCTGAGACGCTCAGGGTCTGGTTTGATGGTGCCTTCCATAAGTTCACAGCCAAGGAGTTTGAGTTTAGTGATGGAAATTGTGCTTTTATCGTGGTTTAACTGAAAGCCTTACTTTTATGCTAGGGCGAGAAAACGCTAGAGATTTCGATCGTGTGCTTCTTGATTCTTTCCACAACTGGTGACATTATCCACCTAGGCATATGTCCCGGTAAGATTTTCAGCACGCATTTTGTCATCCATTACTTTTTGAAAGCACGCTGTTCCATTCGTTACTGCGAACGGTATTCGGGGAAATTGATAAGAATTGTTGCAAGCCTCAAAAGTCGTGTAGATTGGGTGATTTTCTTTAATGATACGCACTTTCAAGATCAAGCGTGCTGAAAATATGCTACTTGGCTGCTTTACTACTCAGATCCTCAATTCTTGGGGACGGATAAGCGTCCAGTTGCCTAAATCGGTTCATAGTTTGGCTGTAGTAAACAATTATTCGTTTCTTCTGTCGTTCGTTTATCGTGACGAGCACTTGCGCTCTTCATGGACCCTTTGAGGGTTGAATGATTTTTTGATCCAGTGAACACTACTTCAGAAGCAATGAAAGCCTCGTCGTCTGCAGAATGTCATCTGGACTGTATGGCAATGGACTTACACTTTGGATCAAGATATGCAAACAAAGCGAGAGGTTATATTTTTGGCGGTGATTAGACCACGAACCGAGAAAGAAGTTTTGTTACTGCAACTGTTGTTGAGCTAGTTCTAGGGATTTTACATGTTCATAAGTGGTTTTAAAATCCAGCGACTTTCGTTCCAGTAGGCTCTGACGACTAATGTTCGAATAAAGCCCACTAATAAATGCGTCTCGTGATGCTTCATCGCTATACTGTTCTGCACTGGCAGTCGTAAAGCGACAATCTGCCAACAAACTGTAAAGCTTCTGCACAAATTGACCAGTATTTTGATCAAGAGTGGCGGCTAGTCCCCCAGTTTACCAAATCCAACTTCAATTACTATCCATGACAACACGGCTCCTGTGGCTTCACAGAGTCAGCGTCGATTCCTATCAAGGAATCTGTCCAACGTAGCAACGTTTAATGTCCGTACTCTTTTCCAAGTAGATCAACGGATCTTCCTGGGTGACGCCCCTTCCTCTCTAAGCATCAGTGAGTGCTATCTATCCGAAATATATATACAATACCCTTCTATGGTAGTGAATCTGAACAAGGTCCAAAACAGCTGTTTATCCACGGTTCACGCTCTGGTTGTCAGGTGGTCCAAAAGCCATTCCCCGTGGTCCCAACAGTGTAGGTATTGTGTGTAGTACGATATTTAAATGAGCCCTGCTTCATTGGTTCACACACACAGTCAACTGTGTGCAATCAGACTGGCTGGGTCCCAACAGACTTGCAAAAACGCGCTTTTGGAGAACTTTCGAGGTGCATGCGAATGACCGGTTGCACGGATGTCACTATTTCAGCTGGCAATTTGAGTGTCCCGCTAGGGAGAATCGATACTGGTGAAAGCGGCGTCAGTGGAAGATGTGGTGGAGGTGCTATCGGAACGGGTAACACCGGTCGTCGCTTTTTACAACTGTGCGCTGTTCACCATCTATTTGCCGCAAGCACATACTTTCAGCACAGTCGCGGGCATCTCATTACCTGGCGCCCTTTAAACTGTAAGCAGTCGGGCAGTTATCTATGGATTGATTGAGTGATATTGATTTGCTCCCCTGTTACAGCTCGTTTTCCAGCAGTTGAGGAGACTATCCACCGCCATGCTCTTCATGGCCTGCAAGGTTCGGTCATCAGTGAAGTTTCTCAGTAGCAACTGTCTAGGCGACTTGCGGACGCGGAACAAGCCGGTCAGCCAGTTGACGACTGGTTCGAATTATGGAACGTTTTGAGTTCAGCGTTTGACTAAATCGTTCACCTGTAACACCACTCCAGTACCCCGCTACCATGCCGTCCAAAGGAAGCACGACAACGGAGATACTGCCAGGTCGCCCAAGCCTAAACATGAGCAGTCGAGATGCAAAGGTTGGGTTCGAACCATGGACCTCTCGATCAGTAAGCTCGCGCTTAACCACTGAACTATCTCGAGCGTTTGACCGTCCGTCCGGAAACGAGTCCGTGGCCCAAGTTGGATCTCACAGCGGTTCATGACCCTGATTGAGGTGAGGAAGGTGAGCTCACTTGGACGACAGTACAATTCAGCAACGAACGACAGTTCAGCAAGATCTCCGACGTTTGATTTGAAGTCTTCTGACTAACCGGCAGAAGGCGCGACTAAGGAGAGAAATGGAAAAGGCGGCGGTGATTGAAAATAGTGGGACTCTTTCAACTTATCCACGAAAAAGCTGAGTGTTTGAGGCGCAAACTTACTGACCGGGAGGTCCGTTGCTTGAGCTCAATTTCTGCATCTCGACTGCTCCTGTCTAGACTTTGGCAGTCTGGCAGTACTTCAGCCTTCTTACTTCGAGTGGCATGGCAGCTACGCGTCGAAATAATGTTACAGCCGAACGATATCCCAACTCCTTACCGAGAAAGCTGCATGTCGGTGAAGTCGTTACACAAAGAGACAGCTTAAAAGCTCATTCTAAGTCCCACCGCCTGCTTCGGTAAGCGGAGCACTTCGAAAAATGGTTTACTTGCCTGAAATACTCAATATGACGTATAACGCATCACTAGCTTCACAAACGAACGTGGATGGCCCGGTCCCAACGGAGGCTGAAATCAAAAAAGAACTCAGACTTTTGAAGCGCAACAAACCCCCCGGTTCTGACTGTCTTTCACCCGCACTGTTTAGGAATCAGTCAATCGATCATAGTACTCTTTCGGTGCATAGCTTCCATACCACCAGAATGAAGTTCGAGGGCTGATATACTGCCAGATTGGTCAGTATGGGGTCTTTCAGTCACTAAGTTTGCGTCTTGAATACTGAGCTACCCCGAACTCCTTGTTCAGGGATGGAGGAGGAGGACTTACTCGCAGACAAAACTCATGCAAAGCATTTGTAAGACAAATGGAGTGCAAAAGGATGTCGAACCTGCTTCGAGTGTGAGAATCAGTTGCTCACACAGACTTACTAGCATTCGTGAGAAACACATTATTCAAAGCCATACGAGGTTCCGTCAGGGTTGTGGACGCATTCACCACATCTTTACCTTACAACGACTTTCGAACACCGCGACATGTATAGAAGGCAGACAAGTGTTGTCTTCAATCTGAAAGCAGCGATCGATTTAGTTGATTGCGCTGCTTTGTCGCGATGTCTGTTCTTCAAAGGTATGCCGAACATTTTCGTCATACTCTAACCCTCGTGGGCGCTTGAAAGCCTCATGAATCCACCACCAGAAGTGGTGTCTGCCAATGCTGCTCTTTATCGTCTTTCCTCTTCAACTTAATTATCGAAGAAGCGTTCGTTTTTTCTTCCACCATAGACGTTGAGCTTTTTCCCGAGGAAGGTGTGAAGCAAGTGAATTGTACGCTACATGGTTCAGATCCCACCTGGATACGAACTCTACTAACCAATATAAATGATGGCGTGCCTTTTGGTATGCGCTTTGCACCTTCAAAGTGCAAATCACTATCTAGGGGCAGTAGGCTTGGGCAGCCTGGCATTATATCAGTCACCGTGCTTACTTTGGGTCTTATGGCAGTCACCAAAAGTGTTGCAGCTGAAGATATTAATATGAGCATGGGGACTCGCCGGTTGGTGCGTGACGCTTGCGGGGGTCAAATTCTCCCAGCATGTTCTATTTTTAGAATCGAGTACATATACGGACCGAACCTTATGCAAATTCAACTGTAATAATAACTTGGCCTAGTATGTAGCCTGATTTGGTATCTGGTAGTCGGTTCTAAAGTTTAGAACTGCATTATGTTGGTTCTCGGGTCCTCCTGCAGAGAGTCCTTATTGCCTTATAGTTCATGACACTGGCATTGCCCCGGATTCCGAACCAGAGTCCATTTTTTCCTTTTCACAATAGGTTAAAAATTTATGGTTTTACGGCAGTGCACTTTTGACTTAGGTGAAATGTTGGCCTCATCTAATTGTTTTCCTTTTTTGTAACCAGTTGACACCTGACAAAGGATGGATTTCAAGCGTCCCCTCGCCGGTGTTGCCACAATGTCTATGGTCCCTCTGCCCACCAAAAGGGTCAAATACGATACACCGTCGGCTCTGTTACCCTTTGGGGGAAACAATAGGACAGGCACACAGATCATATCTGCTGGCAAGCCAGGTAGCATCCCAAGGACTTCAAATTTACTGTCACCCAATATGTTGTTGAACGGTCATGACAGTGAAATCTACTGTGGAAAGTTCTCTTCTGATGGCACATTTTTGGTGAGTGCAGGCTTCGATAGACGGATTCTCATCTGGGAGACGTACGGTGAATGTGAGAATATTTCAGTTATGACAGGTACGTGGATCGCTGCTGCCCCCCTGTATACTGTTTTTCAACCCTCCAATTATACCATTGTGGAGTTACAGATAAGGATGGACTAATGTCAGCAGGGTGTTTGCACCAAGGGAAGCAGTAAGAGTGCATCACAATGTGGGAATAACGTTGACACTTTTATACATAGATCTTAGCTGTTTCAAGGGACACTGGCTATCCAGTCCGGGGACTGAGTGGTGAGCTGCATAAGACCGTGCTACCTCTACAACAAATCGAGATGTCCACCGCTTGGAAACGCTCTTGCATATGCGTCACATCTGATAATGTGGACGACTGTGTTCACCTGCTATTGCCGTTTGTGCCAGCGGAGATGTAGCATAGTGATTTTGCTTAAGAAGACAATTCAGCCAAAGTTGCGCGATCCGATGTGGCTTTGAGGTAGTGAAGGATAAAGATTATCAAAGATGTATTTGTTTTTATGTGCCTAACGTCTCCCGGTTGTCTTTATCGTGCCGGAAGCTCCTGTCTTCGAAACGCGGATTTTTGAAATCCGCGTGAGTAGGTAATTGTTGATTATCGTGTGCAGTGCACAAGGAAAATGCATTAGTTAATGAACTAGTTGAGACACGGACTAACAAAACGGCAAGTAACATCATACTTAACTTCACCTTGATCGTTTTACGGAATGAAAGGTATATCTGTGGCTTCATAGCTGAAATACTTATTTAATCTGCAGTTCCGCTCAACAATTGGGGGGTTTTGTCTTCTAGGGCATGGGGGAGCAATTCTGGATGTCTCATTGTCGTCGGATGACTCAATCATCTACACCGCCAGCTCAGACAAGTCAATTGCTCTGTGGGATACTGAAAGTGGTCAAAGGATCAAGAAATTCCGTGGTCATCAGAATATCGTCAATGCATGTGGAGTGGCTCGTCGTGGCCCGCAGATCATTTGTTCCGGTTCCGATGATGGCACTGTCCGCTTGTGGGACAGGAGACAAAAGACGCATGCGCAAAGTTTCCAGAATACTTATCAAGTATGTCATCAGCTAGGCATAAAGTTTTCGTGCAGTCCGTTTTCTTGTTCGACGCATCTTTATTTAGGCTTATTTTGTTTTGAAGCCAAAGGTTACCAAGTGCTTTGTCACACTTGTTTATTCATTGTCGTGGTGAAACTGGAATTCAGAAAAGACGCTACTTCGGTACGTACCAAAAACGAAAGCAAACGAATGAAAATTTTATCAGCTAATATAGCACGTGCTTCAAATGTCCTAGTTTTTTCAATGACTGCGGATGATTACAGCCACTGGGAGAAAGGACCATTATCAGAGTAGGAGTACTGTTTTCATCTTGATTTGCCCAACGATCGAAAACCCATTTATCACCGGAGCTCCGTGGTTTACCGAAGACAAAAACCTGGGTATTCCCCCTCCTACCGATCTTAGACATGCCCATTCCCCCACAACACGATGACTGGGTGGACGCTTCAAACCCAACCATTGAAAATTGATAAATATAGTGTTGAGAAACCAATTGAACTAACAGAGGATTCGGAAACGATAAATATAGAAAGTTAGCATGTGCTCAGTAGATGAACGGTAACTGTATACTCACATCTGGTGCTAAGCTATCGACTCTCGGTGCAGTTGAATTGCTTCGGACAATCATCAGCTTATCATTCCGGGTTAGATTATCAGAAGCTTGTGTCTTATGTATACACAACGTCTATTCTGAAGACAAATCGGTACGACAGCCTTAGAGAATCTAATACGCTCACTTCTATTGCTCGTGCTTTCGGTCGTTGTTTGCTCATAGAACCGTCCTATTTTGTTGGTTAATGACATACTGTCACTCTCCGAGACCGTGGGGTTTGTTTAGCATTTCGGCTATGCTCATCCAAATGTCATTATGACCTAGTGAGGAGTATCGATGGCTGTCTGCCGTACTTGAACGTACCATAATACACGGGAGTGAAGAACACGAGATACTTTTTGAAACAGCCTGTGAGCTCTGAAGAGCACGACCTAGCTCGAGATAGCTGAGAGGTTAAGATGTGAAGATACTAACTGGAAAGTCCTTGGTTCGAACCCAATCTCGGGATCTCGACTGCGCCCGTCTAGGCTTGAACAACCTGGAGTTATCTCAGCCCTCGCGCTTCCTTTGGGTAGCATGACAGCTAGGCATCGAAAGGGTGTTACAGCTGAAGAATTATTAGGATTATTGAAGTCCGAACAGGTATTTTGGGACACTGAGGACCCGTTTGAAATGATCAGGAATCGAGGCTCCACGACAAGTGTGACCACGCTTCAATGGATGATAAAACTAACACTTAGTTGTTAATCCACTCGCTTTCTACCATGCGTAGATGTCGATCCGTATGTCATGTGTCAGGTGAACGATGAGTAATTAGACTGAGTAAGTTGCTGATCAATGGATCAGCAACCAGGCTCACACTAGATTCACCTTTTGGTTTACTGAATTAATGTAAGACATGATTAATAAAGCGCAGCACGCAGGGCAAGCGACTTATCGGTGTAGACCTGCGGTAGGCAACATTCACAGAAACGTAGCCGATAGGGTTCGTGTGAACATCGTGTGAAACTGAGGTGTGTTTGATAACGGGCAACACGTCAAGGACGGTTGCTTTTTTCATGAGCTGAGAATGGCGATCGTTGGAACTATAGGTACGCTACTTTTACAGGCCAGTCGTGTGCAGCTTTCTAAGTGATGGAGGTTATATATTAATTAAATGCACTCGGTCACAGGCTGTACGCTCAAACGAATTCGAGAGGAACGTTTCGTTTACTTTGGCTTAGACGACCAAGGCGAAGATTTCATTTACTTTCAGGTATTTCGAATTTGGGACTTCTGCTACCGATTTGTGACAGGTAGTATGGTTGGAAAGAGTATTCCAATGTTGCCATCCCCTGTGACTTGTCCTTTGTAACCGTTTTTCAAATTCACCACATTAACTCAAAAATTGTTTCTCGTCCGGAGTTCTGTTTTCAAGGGCGGTCTCCGGTAAGAATGAACTTGGGAAACAGGGGACTGTGTCGTTTGCATTCGCTGTTGATTAATCTGTGCGTTGTTTTCGCTTCGTCCTCCGGTGAACCAATCACGCGCACCAACATTGCAAGATGCATATTGAATCGCGAAGGAAACCTGTCAACCTTAAAGAGATGCTCTGTAGCATCATTTCGCAGGTTTTTGCATATAACTGTGAACAGATTCTGGACGAATATGTCCGGTGTTTGCTGTGCCGAACGGATGATTTACTTGTCTGCCTCAACACTGCACTCAGTACTAGCTCAGCACGAACTCACCGCATAAAAGAACGCAGCTGTAAGAAGTACACGATTTTCGTTAGTCAGTTGAATGTGCAGTCTTTCAAGATCATTGTACCCATTAGCCCTAGCTTCGATTTATCTGAAAAACGTGGTGCTTGGCGAAAACCCAAATGATCGGGCTGTTACATTCATTTCTTCAGGCTCACCATTTTGAAACGGGGACAACGTTGTTGCTGTCGGCAGCACGCCGGATGTGCCTGTCAGACTCTATAGTGGATGGTTAGATGGAACAGAAAGATTTGACCATCCTAAACGTTTCATAAAGTGGCACCAAAACATTCTAACCGTGATAATCCATCAAGAAGTCCCATAGTCATAGAACTCTCCTTCGAGTTGGAGACCTTCTCAACATTTAGTCTTAGTGCGTACGTTCGTACCAAGATGCGACTTCTACACTTGTCTCAAGAGTGCCCGTACTAAGGAGGACGTTTGGGCTCACGTCTCACTGTGAGTTTGGCCATGGAGAACTTCAGAGAGAGGTGGCTAACAGAACCGGAAGGTATCCCAAAGTCAGAACAAAACACACCGGGTGCTAAACCAAACAATAGTTTCAACGCCTCAAAAGGTTTTGTTTTTCAGCTTGTATTTTATGGTGAGCGCGCCTGGTTTGTATGAGCGAGTAACCGATAAACGGATTCTGAGAAATTCTAACTTGCGCCGTTTACTTGGATTTTTGCTGATAAGTGCCCTTTGAAAAACGCGAGCATCTAAGTTCTTGTTAGGTACAATATTCTTTTCTTATTTTTATCACGTCAAAAGGTCGTCCACCAATTGCTCCATCTCACTTTCACTCCAGGTCCTTGCGGTCACTTTCAGTGATACCGCTGAAATGATATTTTCCGGTGGCATTGACAACGTCGTAAAGGGGTGGGACCTGCGCAAGCTGGATGCATCTATGCTACTTACAGGCCACACGGATACAGTTACTGGTCTCTCAGTCAGCCCAGATGGGTCTTATTTGTTGTCCAACGCCATGGATAACACACTACGGATGTGGGATGTTCGGCCGTTTGCACCGGCGGAACGATGTTCTAAGGTGGGTTGAGTTGCTTGTTACTCCAACTATCCTCGTACGCTCTGTCAGCTAAACAGTGTAGCGCTGCATTCTTTCATTTCATCGAAACTGGGCAAGCTACTCTCATACAGAAGGTTGCCTCGACTTACTTGGAGTACTTTTTGGTCAACGCTGTACAGCGCTGGAACAAGAATGGGAGAACCCCACCCCACTAGATTGAATCACGTCGACACGGCATTTGTGCTCAGTATAACTCATATGGGCAATACATACGCGCTGCGGCCTTTCAGGTGAAACGGAGTCAGTAAAAGACGGTACCGTGTAAATATTATGAAACTATTGATTCGCACGTTGTTCCTCAGAAGAAACACGGCCACTCTTGGTTTGATGACTTTAACTCAGATGGTTGTGAGAAATCACCAGTCTTCCGTACTCTGGATATGAAATGGCATGCTGTTAATTACTCAACACAACCGCAAACAATTGCATACGGTGAAGGATCACAGTTCTTGAGTTCGAAAACTACACACCTTAATCGTATAAGTTCTGAGGGGTTATAGAGACTTAGAGTAGTTATAGTTACTGTAATTACGAATTTTGAGGCAACACATCCCCAATCAGGCGGCCGTACGAATCCAAAATCACTATGACCGTTTATTTAGGTAGTATGTAATAAGTCATGTGATTTAGAAGTGAAACTTTATTTCAGAAGGTCATCAGTCCATGATAATCAGAGCTGGTCGGATTTTCTTTCTTCAGCTCTAAGTTATTTTATATACTCGGAACCGTTTTGTAATCAATCATTGGCAGCACGATATTTTTAAAAACTGTTGGATCACCATGTTACTGATGTACGCTGGCTGGAGTACTTCCAAAACGCGTGAACCTTGGCAGGACAGTTAAGATCCTCAGCCAGAGCCTTGGGCTTAAAAACGCTAACCGCAATGAAGCGGTAAATGTCCTGACTTTTCTAATGGACGGATTGCCATAGGCGTTCAAGTGTCCAGTCTGAAGGGTCAGGAAAGTGTGTTAACCAGACTTCTAAACATTGACCGACCTGGTATGAAAGACTTGAAGTTTGGCAGGGACACTCCCACAATAGCCCGTTGGGTCACAGAGGCACACGAACTGTCACACTACGATAAAGCCAGCCCCTTCGTGATGGTTTCTGTATTGAGTATGTACTTGTACGACTAAGGAGGTACCTGGTCGTGAAATTCACTGTGTTGAATTAGTTCACAGGTGTTTTCACAAAAATCCCGTTTTCAACTTTTCCAGCATCAAATCCATCCCTTGTTCGTGCAGACGTATGGTATCCAGACTTAGCACCACCGTTTATATGGGATCGATCGTCATTTAGTTTCGTAGTCTTCCAGGTTGAAGCTTCTCATCACCATCACCAGCTGTAAAAACCGCCTACTCGCCGTACAGCGGTTATAACTGCCACATTTTCAATAGATGATGATTTGGGGAAGTGGAGTAGATAGCTACGCATTGGAGGCCGTAGATGATATAACTGACAAGTAAGCACGTAGGTGTCAATGGGGTTTTTATTGGGGAGATCGGGAAGGGAGCTATGCTTTTGGTTGTAAGTCTTGTAGACCGGCATGTGGTACATGAAGCGTGCAACCATTGGATACCACAAGTGGGAGCTAGAATTAAAGAACCTTTCACGAAGGTACCGGTTGTTGCACACAATTGATTAAAATCCTTAACAGTGAGTGGCATCGCGCATGTCTTCATTCCAGCGAGGTTTCTCTATCATTGTACACATTATGTTACAAGGCACAATAAGTTCCATTCTGAATTTTGCAATCTCACAGGTGTTTGTCGGTCACCAGCATACATTTGAGAAGAATTTATTGCGGTGTGCCTGGTCAGCAGATGGTCGCCGAATCACCTGTGGAAGTGGAGATCGTTACGTTCATGTTTGGGATACAAATACCCGCCAGCTGATCTACAAACTTCCCGGTCATACAGCTTCCGTCAACGAGACCGCGCTGCACCCAACCGAACCGATTCTATTATCTGTGGGGAGCGATAAAAAGATATTTCTGGGTGAAATTTTACCTTCTCTGTGAGAACATTACTTTTCCTCAACATTTTGTACATGTTTTTTCCGAAGGTCAGTCCGTGCGAAAATCAGTTATTTTCACTCGTTCGACCAGTACTGAGGGGCTACACAAAACCTTGTAATTTAGTTCACACACTATTGGACAGCGTGTAAAGACGCGTATTGTAGGTACGCGTCATCCAAAGCGGGGTGCTCTTTGCTGTAACTTGATAGACCAGAGTAGATAGATTTCGAGGACGGACCCGCTTCGGACGTTTCATACCTTCAATATTCTTCATTGGGGGACGGCTGACAAGTTATCGATAAATGCTTTTTGCTGGTGAAGAAACATGTCCGGACTGGCTCTAACCACATACTACCTGCTGCAGTTTGGCCAAGCGCGGTGGAACGCTGACACAACTACTACTCTTGAAGCATCCCGACATTTAAAGAACAAAGGTGGGAAAGAGGTTTGCTGAAAGCATCTCAGAGCTGTCCAGTTACGCAGGTCACACTTTATTTTTTCGTCTGTTTCCATCGCGATTGTGCCTACACGTGAAGACATTAGGGGTACATACACCGGATCAAAAACACTGGAACGTTTGTTGATGAAAGGGACGAGTCCTCATAGATTCCAACTAGGAGAGTGGAATTGAATTGACGATATACGGAAAGTTTACGCGAGATTTCAGCGTTCGACCGTTGCCAACAGAATATCCATGTGGTTTTTTGTGGAGATCGAGTTGTGAATGCAAACATCTACGATTTCGTTGCGTACACCAGCAGAAAATGTCATGAATTTCCCCCCCTGTTAGACCTGTATCATTTGCGAATCTGTGAGCACACGCCGCTTTGTTCAGGTTTTGCTGAGTTTGCTGGACGAACTGCAATGTCATTGAGTGGTTCCGAGGCAAAAATTATCCATGATCTTCGGTTGAAAAATACGCACACCTCGAGATACTGCCGTGTAGCGTCATTTTATGCTTGATTCGCAGATTCAAATGACGTACAACTCATTTTTTCCTCGCGGAGAATGCCTACACAGGCGCACGAACAAAATTAACTACACTGGTGACGACAAACACTCATTTGCAAATCAATTTGGTTTTCACGGGAGACTCAAGTGAACCTCTCGTTTATGATGTTCTTCAACTGAATGTGCTGCACACAGGCCGCCTCATGTTTCAGTTGGCACGATATTCGAGATATCGCAGTATATTTTCATAAAGGAAACTACTCACAACTCAGCAACCTTGTGAGTAGTTTCCTTTATGAAAATAACTACAAGTTTTTAGGAGAGTCGACTTTTTCGGTTGCGTCCAATGCGTAACGAATCAGATGTGCATTTCAAGTACACCTCAAGTAACCTCCACGACAGTTCCTATGGCGAATCAGTCACCGGGGAAAAAGGAAGCGATTAGCTGTAGCACCCTTTCGGTGCCCAGCTACCGTGTCATCCGAATGAAACACGAGAGCTGACATACTGCCAGGTTGCCCAAGCCCAGACAGAAGTAGTCGAGATGCAAAGGCTGGGTTCGAATCAGGAACTTCTGGTGAATAGGTTTGTGCCCTAATCATTAAGCCATGTCGGCTCATCGGGCATACCGGGGATAGAAGCTTCTGTTGTCTTACTCGAGGACGTGTTGTTTGAAAGCGATCGGTTTTGTCGTGGAGTGGCTCTCGTTCGACGAATGTAACGCCATAGTGCAGGATTCGGAAAAACTCAGAATGGTGAGTTATGATGACGAACACTAGGTGCCGTTGACTGGCATCACACCTGAGAGACAAGGGTCGTCTACCTACATTGAGACTACTCGAACAGACTTCTAGGTATCATGCTCCCTTCGATAAGTCCGAGGGACAAAATACCCGGTCAGTTGAGAGGTACCAGCTGATCTGTTTAGGTCTTCAGAAGACAGAACTTGTTGCTATATTTCCATTCGCACTGGAAACAATAGTGCCATGTATATTAAGTCAGAATCCGTCTACTGGAAGTTCGTGGCACAACGCTCACCACGGATATTTTCACTTCTGACCAGAAACTTGAGCACAAAGAGTGACAACTATTCACGAGGAGTGAAAGTAACCACCTCGTCTGCGCACAAAATGAAATGAGCCAGTTGCTTGAAGATGGCTCACGATCACATGCTCCTGATGCAAACGGCTTAAGCCGTCAACCAAACAGTCTTCTGATGGACTGAGCACCAACTAGGACCAGACAGCTCATCCTCTAATGGGGATGAAAAATAGCTAGTCAGTTTCGGAGAATCGGCTTGGTTTATAGCACGACGTCACTACCCACCGGTTTAAAGAAAAATAAGGACGTGTTGAGGAACGAAAAGCATCTACGAACATTCGAACTCAGTAATTCACTGACAACAAAGTCGGTTCAAAGTTTGAAATGTATCAAAATACGGAAGCTGTGTATCAATGTGGCGGTGCAACGATGGTGGGTGGGATTATACAACTGCGGAAGGCCATCACCTGACGGCACGGGTGATCGTTCATCCAAAGAGGGTGGAAGTGGAACGGTTTTTTTTTTTTGGGGGGGGGGGGGTATAAAACAATTATGTACATTTAAATGCAGTGAGAAGTTCAATGCCTACCACGGTTTTTCATAGCCATGGTAGCCAATCTGGACTCATTTGTACCAACCTCGATGGATCTGTAGCCAAGTTCATAAAATTCCATGAATTCGGCTCCGGCGCAGAATATTCCGAGACGGCTGCGGAAAACAGTAATAAGCGTTCACGATAATTAACTTTTGCTAACCAGATGATGATTTCGGTAGAATTTCAATAAAATCCTAGTTCATCATTGGTTTGAGCGCTGAGTTGGGCAGTTCTGTCGCAAGAGTTTTACTACCAATCAGGAAGACATCATCAGCAAGTCCTTATGAAGAGATGTCCGTGGGAATGAATCCCACCCAATCGCAGTGACGCATTGCACCGCTCCACTGCACGCATAAGATCCCACGGTTATTAGAGCGAGGCAACACAGCGATGTCATCTAGTACGATGATAAGACGCTCGCAACCTAACTGAACAGTTTAGCGAACAGACTAACTGGGGTTTTCTAGGAAACTTACCAGGACCTGAAAGACCACTCGTCTTCACCACCATTTGACAGATCATTCATTAAGACTAGTATCTAGCGTACAAGATTGACGTGGTGAGAATCTATCACGTAATGGATGATATCAAAGATGTATTAGTAAGGAGAAACTCAAGTTCGGCTGTGAAATGTTTTAAATTTGAGCGCATTGCTAAGCTAAGCTGACTGAGTAAAGCCATACACATGTTGGCTTGCTGCTCACGGATCATTTTCAAAACTGCAGTGTAGCCCCTGAGACATGTTCACTGATACTATTTTTGTCCGATTAAAGGCTTTTCTTGAAGGATATAAACAGTCCTCGGGGAATACAGTTGTAGACTCTAGAAGGGCGGGAATGGCCACTCTGAAACTGGGAAATTCCACACGAAACGGGTGAATACCCAGCTTAAATTATCCCGGAAGGGTTCCCTCATGGGGTTACTGTATTGGATTTGTGTTACTCAAGGGACTTGGACTAAACCTGAAAAACGTAACCTTTGGAAAAAAAATGGCGTCGGACACGCGGTGCAGCTGAATTTTCGATGCCTTTCATGAGGGATTTGGACTAAACTGTGCCTCGAAATTCGGTTCGCCGTCATCCCCCTTCCAAAGTTCATTATAGGTTTAAAGAGACCCGATTCGAATATCCTGTAAATTAATTTTATTAGAGACAAGCTCCTTAGATTCGAACCAAGTGTTCACATTTTGGACATGAGCAGACTGACGACAAGTTAACAGAGAAGATCCTTAAAGTGAAAATCCTTCCGAAATCCAGTGAGTCGTATTCCAAGAGTATGGGGGGGATTGTCGTTATAACATCAAAATGGACAAAAGGTGTCAGCTTAGCGAATTGTTATAAATGTGGCGTAAAACACCAGCTATCATATTCACTTGTTAGCTCTGCTAAAAGCTGTCGTTGGATCAATGGCGAAAGCTAACGCAACGGGCCCTCCCACATTCGTACAAACTATATCTGCTGTGATGTACCGGGATGCACTCCTAACTGTTTACGATGGGGGAAGTTAGCTTGTCGTATCAGTCATAAACAATGGTTATGGTTCCGTCCTACCTCAAAGACGACATCTAAAGATAGCCCAACTGCAATTAGTACCATTGCGGACCAGGTTCCCCGTCTCTTTTAATCTTTGACGTTAAGTGTCAAAACGACAAAGATCGTTTTGAAAACTCTTTTGATATGATACAATTAACTCACTTTTCAGCGTTCCCTGCATAGCGTCTACAGTGAAGGAAATCAGCTGAATGAGGTGCTCATTCGTCAAATCAGGGACAAGTGTGACAGTGGATATTTGCTCTGTCTCACGTTCCACATGACTTGAACGCAAAGCAGTTACACCAAGTTCATCAAACAGTTTGGTTTTCCGTCTGGTTCCACCTTCAGCTTCGTCTGAATCGGAGTCACTGCTTGGTAGAGGATCCGACGGCCATGGTTGTTCACCTATCAAGAGTTGGAATGCATGAACCGCGGCTTGTCGGCCTCGATGCCACAGGATATAGTCCCCACGAAGTATTGTCCGATATAAGCTGCTTAACGAGTGCGAACGCTGTGAATTGTGTAATGCTTGAGCTGCAGTAGTGTAACTAGCAGCAAACGGGCCGGTATTTGTTGGCGCTCCCGGCAAACATATAAATCCGGCTAAATTTGGCGTGAGTCGGAATGGAACAGGATTGGCAGTGATGCGCCAGAACGAACTACCGGAGTTCACTGTGTGGTGAGTGTCGTTCATGGTGTCTGGTTTACTGGTGGATCGTTCAGCTGAGGAAAAATTAAACAACTTTAATATCCGAGCATTCATATTTTAAAATAAAATTTGTACAATGCCAAAAGGAAGGTCTAAAGGGCAACAGTGGTCAGATCACAAATTCCTTCACGGGGATGTGAAAATGGTTCAGCAGTGGGCTGCACGAAACAGAGACGTTTAAACGGTTCACCTTTTGTGGCTTGAGGCGAACTTCCTGCAGTGACGAAAATACTTAAATTTAGACTCATATACTAACGCCTCAACTCACTTTGATTCCTTTTTTCTTTCGGTATCCACACAGTATGCTACGTGATCAATGCAACCAAACACTATGCGACCGTATGGCAGATTGATGGGCGATTCTAATTTCATTCTAATGTAAATATTCAAGTCACGTATCAAATTCTCTGGGATGTCAGTACAATATGAAAACGCGAGTGTCACTAGGTGTTTAACAGCTATCTATCAGTCTGCATGTCAGAAAGGGACCGAGATGAAGCGCGGGAGTAATCTAGACAATATGAATGTGAGCAAGTGTCTCATAAACTCATGAACTTCTTCAATCCATAGACAATGGTTATGCGGAACATGTTGCACGTTCATCGTGCAACATGTCCGAGATCTACTTGAAAAGATACCGCCGCTGCTTTCAAAGGCGCAAATTACCCTCCGTAAACAAATGAGTCGAAAGCTGCAGGAAATAATTTCGGAACCCATAAGAATGACGGCAAAAATTTGCAGCAGGGTGGAGGGTTTTTATTTTATCAGGGTTTGAATGCGTCTTGTAGGGGGACTGTGCTCACTAAGCCAAGAGTTCAGTACATTTTTGAGAGCGGGAAAATGTTTAACTTACTGCATGCTTTTGGCGCACGTAGCGTCATGGCGTTTGTGAAGCACATAGCCAACTGCGTCGAAGGTCCAGATTTATCGGAAACACCAGATGATAACTGGGGACGTAAATTCAAATCTAGTGTCATGTCGACGTTGTGAGGCAAATTGAACACCAACTGACGGGCATCAGCTCGCCCAGAGCGCGCATCTACGACAAGACAGCCGGGATGAAGAGGTGTCAGATGAAACAATTGTTCCATCAGTGCAATAAGACCGAGATGAGCAGCAACCGAGTGCCGCAAAAGCCAGTAGCTCTCGGCGTCCAACATACGGTATGCAGCCCACCGGCGAACGAGGGAACCGCGTTTGAATTCTGCAGCCGTACTTTCAGAGTACTCACCAGAAAGACCTTCCGATTCGGGAAGCACTCCTAGCCTGTTGTATAAGGGGAATATGCAAGTGCTCAAATCAGTTGTAATTATGGAGAAGAGGCACAGACAATATCCCGTGAATATAATTCTGACGATCTTCACTTCTGCTAGTACATCAATCATGTAAGCGAAAACCCCGTGGCTCTTCACTTTTACTAAGCATCGTCGGAAGTTGCTGAGCGACCTCACGGATCGATGGTGGAAGATGAAACAGAGCGCACTATTTGTACCCTTGGTGTTGACATGGTTCCTAACCTCAGGTTCGCTTGTTTACCTGAGTCCTAATAAATTGCATTGCTGTGTCCAGACCTTTCCCGTGTCATCGAATGACAGATGCGATAAGAAGTTGAGGCAAAAATCAGGTATAACCAGTAAAGCTCAAATCCTTCAAGTAACGAAGAAAATAGCATAGTTCTAAATCACACGGACCTCACCTAAAAATATGTGAACAAGCGGGAAAATGAGTGCCTCTGGTCGCAACTAAGATGAATACGTGCGGGTCCTGTCGTGCATCTCTCAAACTTGGAAACACCACTACAATCAACTTACGTTGAAGCAATTGGGCTCTTCAAATGAGGATATTGAGGCATACGATCGGATAGTTTGGTGAACAAGTTGACCAAGAACGTTGTGTCAACTTTGGTTCTTGGTGTATGCTTTACCACATCCATGAGATGCTCGTAATAGGAACAAACTAATTCACGAGGCGTCGCGTATTGCTGATTGCTGGGAAGCGAAGAGTTTTTGACAACATTCCCCGCAGAATCTAGTACGACTGACCGAGAAGCATGGTCACAGGTAACATTAGAGTTGGTTGCGGTCGTCGATATTGTGTGGTGCTTCCAAGTAGTACAGGAGTGTTCCAATATTCCAGATAAGGTTATACAAGCGGGATGGCAACCAGCATCAACGCCAGAAGGGCGACCAATTGCTTCTGCAGCAACCGCGGAGCTTCCTCCCGCTGTGTTGCACACCCCAGATCCCGTTGTTCCAATTACTGAAGGGACTGGAGCCGGTGGAGGGTTCGGCAGGGAAGGTTTGTACGGAAACTATAATAGGACATAGAGAAATATGACAGGGATCGGTTCGGGCAAACACAAGAACTAAGTAAAGCACAATGTGCAAAACAAAAAGAAGGGTGTGGTTCATAGTACCGCACACCAGTGCGAACCGTTAGAGGGATCAGTGTTGCTGCTGGACCTAGGTCGAGGTTCGATTCCGATGGATTATTCCGGCAGTTACTCTTAAACGATTAACTTACATGTTGATGTGCATCCGAATTGGGTCCACCAGTGGCCTCAATACGATCGAAAGGTAGTGCCCACGACGGTGGTCTAACTTTTGTACCAGCTGAAGTCGCGCAGCCGGAAGTTACGCCACTTACTGCGGATAGGGGAGGTGGACGGGTTAAAACAGTGAGACCACGGGCGCTGACGGGATTGGCCGAAGGAAGTGGATGTGCGCATGCATTAACAACATTCGAAGCAGGTGCAGAGGCACCGACCTCCGTTAGGCACAGCCCCATTGGACCAACTTCCATTATTCTGGAGGTAGAAAGATAAACGAGATAAACAGATAAAGTATGAATGCGAACTCCATGGGACGGAAAAACAGTCTGTTAGGCAGAAGACGTTCAGAAAGGTACGGCACTCGTCGGCCAGGCCGTTTAGGCGATTCGACATTTTAAGGCTTACTTGGTAAATGGATGCGAAATTGCCAAAACGGTACTCGGACTAGTGTAAACTTAAGATGACCACAAAAGAGTTGAACCGACTGACCTTGGTACAAAGAGTGCTAGATTTCGTTTGGCGGTTTCCGGCTGAGCGGCTAGCATATCATTGATCAACTGGAAGAGCTGCAAAGGTCCATTTTGACGCCACCGTTTGTAAGCAGGACCACAAAGGCCTTCAGAGGTTAGATGGCCTAAAGTCGAAGCCCGACCACGAGCCATGGTAAGAAACTGAGTTCGTGCACCCGCAAGTGCTTCGTGTTGAATAGCAGCTGTGTTCGATGTGATCAGGTGTCCAAGGCAGGCGAGATCATAATAGAACACACGCCCATTGCTGGCACGGAGACCCAGTCGACGTGCCGGTGGGGACACACGTCCGGCTGAGCAGCGGATTCGAGCGACATGGGGTAACACGTCGGCGATGACCAAATGCGCGGAGAGGTTAGAATTTGCGGTATTTGTGATTTGTGCTTGCAGAAACGGGCCAACGGCCAAAGAGTGGACTGCGCTCGCGGCCCCTTGGAATAATCCAGATTCACCTGGTAGTTCCAGACATGGAGAGCCAGGTAGCGTTGACGGGGTGGGTGATGCACACCCAGTGTTTGGCGATACAAGTGGCATGTGATTACCGACAATGAGACTGGACATCTCTAGAAGGCGGATGGCACCGCAGTCGGAAAGGTGTAAACGAGCAGGTAACCGGGCAACACGCGCCTCCACCAACGGGATCCAACAGCGAGTAAGTCGTTGAATCACGTCCTGAATAATGAGAAATGAAGAATGCGTAGGAACATGAGGTTATAACATTGTAGCTACAGAAGAACGAGAATCACTTCTCCAACAGTGTTATGGGTCAGCTAAGTGCGAAAATTCAACCGGATAGTGTGACTACATTTTGGTAAACCGCCAATAAGTCACCGCCTTATCAAGTCAAAAGTGAACACAAACTGTGGACCTTTCGCCTTGGGTACTCGCCTGAGGTACTCTAGGCGTATCATCCTGAAAGATAGTGGTGAAAAAGCAGATGCACAGCAAATTTCGGTTGACATTGGAGCCACAAGAAGAAGGACCTTCCTAAGACGACCAAACATCCGTTCGGACCAATTCGCTGGTAGTTTCAAAACTGCAAAGCTTATGGAACTAGAAGTGACCGTATTCGAAAGCAAATAAAAAGGGTGCATCCGAAAATTGAATTCTCAAAACATGAATTCTAAGTACGTGCGAGGATACTGGTCCCAATCAGGGCACGAAGTTCCAGAAATATGGTGTTGGGAAAAAATTTCTTGAAAATATACATCTGAAAGAATGAATTTACGACTCTTGGGCTTTTCACTCAGTAATTATCCAAAAGCGATGAGATTTTGGGCGTTTGAATTACGGAGAATTTGCACACAACGAAGTTAGTTGTTTTATAACGTGCATGCCCATATGCAGTCGAACCCAACCTCCCGAGTGCTTACGGCGTACGCCAGCATCAGATCATAGAAGAAAACCATACATAAAGAGCCATCTTACATGATGTGACTAAAATTCCAAATGTATGATTTGGTACTGGCGGATCTAGCTCGAAGCAGTATTTATACAATAATGCGCTGTATGAAGAATGCAAAACCATATTTTATTCGTGACAGACTGACACGTTAGTTCATCGAAGGTTCGCTTGATAGGAAGCTATTCAGCTATTCAATCCATATACTTAATCGTTTTATTGAACCGAAGAATTACTTTTACAGAATGTTTCACCGCTCAACTCAAGCTAATACATTCGTTACACTGTTTTTAGCAGTCACATATTCGAAATTAATCATGTTCTCTTAGTTCACGAAAAGTTAAACGTTTTATCTGGGGTAATAAATTATGTAATACTGTCAGTTACCACTGGGGAAAGGGTTAGAATGCTCACGTCACAGAATGTTAGGTAGCTATCTGCAGGATGCAATAATACGTGTTTACTTGGTTGACGCTCATCACGATACTTAAGCGGTAATAAGCTTTTAGGCAAGGGTCTCTGACGGCTATTCTCAAAGCTATCCTAGCACTTATTGATGGACAATTCCGTACGCTGAGCATCGACTCCACATTTAGCACATAACTGTGCTTCTTCTGTGCTTATTCGTAAAACTTGGGCATTCATATTCGTTCTTATTGCTGATCGAAGCAGTAGCGGCATATCTCGAGAAACCCGTCCTCCTCAGATCCAGGAATACAGTCTGTCGGGGCGTATACTGATATGACATATGCACACCATATACTGCATTGACCTGCATTGATCCTAACTGAATCAGATACCCGTACAGCGCAAAGGTGACTATTTTCTGCGATCCAGCCCAGTAAAGCGCTCTCAGCCTTGAGGTTAGGCGCAACTCCCACACTGTAGACACCACGAACCATTGAGTCAGAACCACTAGAAACCCTAAGAGTTAACGTGTCTGAGGCGCACGACTGAAGTGTGGTAATCTATACGCCCAATATGACAGGGATTACGGACATTACAGGCTATAACATGGATAGGATCTTTGGAGGTCAGTAAGGGATTAATTTAGTTCACTTCGCTGGGAGATAGACCACACACGCAACAATGGTTAGGGGACTGGCAGATGGGCTGAGCGCAGTGCGTCATTCGATGGAGAGGTATGGGGTGAGAGCCAGTGAACGAAGAGTTGCAAGGTTGAATGATACTTCCCATTGCCCGGGTCGAAGAAGTGGATTTGGTTGATGTACCCTACCTTGAGCCTTTGACTCATAACTCTGACCCACAAGACGGTGGGAGGCTCTAAATTTGGGACTCGCTGTTCTTCGTCGGGATGCTCCCATCTGGCATTCCTGGCACAGTTGAACCTTGAAGAACGGAGTTCAGCAAGTGTAGTCCGCAAAGTGAACTAAAGACCCACCATGACGGTGACAACTTTAGGTCATCCTAGTACTAAGGTGAACAAGTGTAACCCTACTGCGCTTGAATTGAGAGGTTGCAAACAATAGCAGTGAGTTCATGTGATCAACTGCCTGACTGATAGATTGAAGGTGCAGGAAACTCAGAATACTAGAGGCAGGGAGAAGTGATTCTGATTCCTATTGTATTACTCTCACCCACGGTTCACCTTGAAATGGCCGCACAGTAACGAACCGTGAGTGCGAAGTTTGGCGTTGCTGAGTATGTTAGAGACTGATTATGTACTCAGTGGAATAACTATCAATGGCTATTTCTAGTGAGCATCAGGCACGACTGGTGACACAGGGACCTCAGCTCAAAAGATGGACACTGTGTAATTACATGAGCACATAAAAGATATGGTGCTCCATAAATGATGAAAAAAGTGGGGAAAATCAAATAATCAAATTGTTGGGAAAAGCTTCAACAGAGGAAGAAGGAACCGTTTACAACGAGTGCGAAATTACTCACCAGTATAGGACGTCCTTCTAGGTCACTCATCTCGTTTGCTAAGCGCTCGCGTATGTAGGAAAACCACGGATCAGCCAGCGCCTCGGCTGCTAGCTTGGCAGTCATCAGATTCTCAACTTCATCATATGCTGGCATACTGGTTGTCCATTGCACGCTAGAAGGCTTTGATATTGTGGTTCGGCCTCCCTTGGTAACGCCTTTGTTAGCAGCGTCACCCTTTGATCGACCTGACGAATCATCACTCAATTTACTTCTAACCGGCGGTTTAACGTCTTCCAATTCGGATTCGGATTCAGAGGATGAGCTGGATCTTTCACGACTGGTTGACGGTTTGACGGACTCCCGACTAGGCGAAGTGATGGGTGGTGAGAGCAGGGGAGGATCTTTGAGAAACGCATCATCTTCTTGGAACGGTGACTGAATCCGTAGGCCACAAGATGTGCCAACAAACCGTAATTCTGATGCCAACCAGTTGGGTATACACAGTTTCGTCAGGTTTTTAACACGCCAAGATCTACCAGGTGAGACAGTAGCCCAAGACAATCGATGGAGGTAGTCTAAGATGGAACAAAGCTGGGCTAGGAGTTGTTCGGCCCAAGTTGGCTGCAACTTTCCACCCACTTCATTGGTGAACAGATCCAGAGCGTAGATACGTACAGCATGACGTCGGCGTAACTAAAAGACGGAAACAGTTGGCAATTATATATGCATAAATTACAAACAAAAACTGACCGAATGATGTCAACACTGAAGACGGAATCCGCAATTCGAATGGTTATTTGTTCAATTTAACACGCATGGTTTTTGCTGCGCGGCTGACTGAACACAACTCGTTATCTATAAGCCTAGAACGTGCTCACGTATGACGCAGACTAGTGTTGAAAGCATACTCATGTAAAGGCCAAAAGACCAAAGTCATATGATCGCCGAAGTACACGCCAGTCACTACCCAACCAGTCGTGAAACGGAGACTCGTCAAGGCAAATTATTAAAAAAACGGATGCATAAAGCTGCCTTCGCTCAGTGTGACCGTTTGGTTCGAAAACCCAATCGAGATCTAATATCGTGCGTACTGCACACCAGGGGGCGAGATGGATCAAGTGGTTAGAGCGCGAATTTGCTGACCAGAAGGTCCATGGTTCGAACCCTACCTCTGCCTCTCGACTTCTCCCGTCTAGGCTTGGGCAACCTGGCAGTATCTTAGCCCTCGTGCTTCCCCCGGGTGACATGGCAGCTAGGCACCGGAAGGGTGTTACAGCTGAACGATTTATTATTTTTTATTTTCACAACAGTGTACAGCCCAATTGGCCTCTGCAGCCTTTAACAGTTGATCCGAAGATGAAGGTTGAATTCTTCTCTTGATAACTTTACCCTAAATTCACGTTTATTTCTCTTCCCATCTCTCCATACACAAAGATTGTGATCAGTCAGGAAATTATGGATGATTCTCTTTGCACCGTGCACTTTCTCCACAACTATAGGATTATTAGCCCGAGGGCTAGCAGTTAACTATCAGTTCAAACTAGAGCGATCACTGTTCTGGCAAATGAGTGTCACATGGTCTCACCTTGAAGACACAGACCGGGTGGACATTAGTTGTAACCCAAGTTCGACACCGAACTCGGTTGGCAACATACAACTGAGCATTGGTTAACATGTGAGTTGCACTCCTAAGAAATACTTTCGTTTCAACTGAGGAAGGTTGATGTATCTGTTGATCACCAGTCAACTAGGATACATCTCTTGAGTGCATTATTCTCAAAAATGTAACGCACGATATAGTTGTCTGGGCCCAGCGTCGCATTGCAGAAATTATGACTGGGGATTCCTGATGACCAATGTGGGGTCTACTCAGTCAAATGTCCATGGATGCGCCGTTATATTACGAGCCTTATGAAGGCTTGGGTACTGGTCGTAAAATACGACTGATCGTCGAGAATTCCCCACCACACGGAGCGCTAAACTACTGCTAAATAACAGCTTTACTCCGCCAAATTGTTCGACTACAGTTGTTTAGTTAGTTGTACCCTCTTCGCTAGCAATTGCAACATCAAGCTCGAACTCATCAGATGCACCATGAAGAAAACAACTGGAATATCCTATCTTTCGCGAGATGGTCTCTTAAGATAGTAGGGTCTCTAGAAGGGGTCGATTGTGCATGAACTGGAGCACTCGTAACAATAAGCTAAAATGTTGTTGGGTTTCGAAAAACAGGAAATTTATGCGAGGATCAAACACATAGGGATAAATAGAGTAGCAAGGTCGGCTAGTAAACTTTCAACTTCTGCCAGGTAAACGTACCTGATTCATCAGCAAGTTTACTCGATGAAGGCTCTCAACAACCATCGCTGACAAGCAACGTGTACCAACTGTTTCATTCTGTGTAGGGACTGATTGCTCTTCGGAGTCGGGACCGGCGGACAGTTCAGATCCTGTTTTAGCGCCAAGATTCCCAGGAAATTTATCGTCAGAAGTGACGCTTTTTCCGTCAATGACAGTTTGGCTTAACATTTCGACGTCTTCTCGCTCCGTATCGCCATCTTCGTTATCATCATCCAAATCGACATCGTCCGGCTCGTCGGTTGCCTCTTCGCCTCCAGCACCGGACGAAGCGTCGTGACTACGAATAGCTGTTTTTCTTGAGGTACTTGTGGAGTTTACAGGAGAATCAGTTGATTCGTATTCATCTAAGGATTTTGGATGGCTAGGGCTTATTGCGGATCCGGCAAGACGTTCACCTTCTACGCCACGCATGACAACAATCACACGCTTCTTCTTTTTGGAAGCAGTCGTGTGTGAACCGGAAGTGTTGATCGTCGACGCAGAGACGGATCCATTGGAGGAAGTCGTATTGATACTCTTAGTGCCACATGTTGAGGAACCAGGGACAGAGCGCTGTTGACTGTCCAACTCTGCACCAGAAGTACCCATAGAAGCAAACGGGCCTCGTGAATGCTTGCTGTCAGAATCTTTGCTCTGAGAGCCAAGAGCGCTAACACGCGAGCGCAAAGCAGATAAAAACGCATTGGAATCGGGGCTCTCCTTCTCCAACAACTGTCCAAGTTTATCATCGTAACGAACTTCGGTGGACAACTGATGCTGCAATCCCCGAAGCAGACTGTAAAGCATGGTTGGGTGGGACGCAATCACTCCACGTAACGCGGATGCAACGAATCTACCTTCTGGACGGAGAAGGCTATATACCAAGTTCGGTAGCCAGGGCAAAAACGCATCAGGTCGAACCCGACTAGAGCGTTCTTCAAAAGTGCGTGCCAGGCGCTGCTGTCCTTTGGTATCGTCCAGAGTCAACAACCATAGACATTTAGCGACATCGGCACGGCTGCGACGTTCTGATCCACCGGTCACACTGGCGGCTTCCATTAGTGCCTGCATGGCAAATATCCCAGTCGTAGAAACTGCAAGCTCCCGCTTCCTACACAAGTAGGAACAAAAAAGTCGTGATTAGATGTATACTGATTAGAGGGCAAACGGAAAGCAACAAGTGATAAACTAGAAGGCATATTGTGCTGTAAACTAAAGAAGTTGCTGTGCTGACCGAGGACAGTGCAGTGGAGGCTTCCTGGGTTTCGACGACCCTCACTTATGACTGACTGGTAGAACAGCAGCTCAGTCCAAGTTTCTTACAGAGCAAAATGTAGAAGCAAATCAAGAGGATGACGTTGTAAGTGTTAGCCTAGAGGTTTTGACTACAATGCGAAAAGTGGCAACTTTCAAATTTTTCCATGAGTACAGGACTATTCCGAGAATAAAAAACAAGTTTCGGACAAATGCCCATGGATAAGCAACAAATAAAGTCGGTAGGATGACAACCTAACAATTAGGGACAACGGAACAGCACCCTGTGACTTCTTCAGCATGTTCACTTCAACAGTAGCTCGCCATCCAGGACTAAGGAGGAAAGTCGACCAACAAATGACTATTAGGTTTATAGGATCAAGAACAAAAATGATTAGTCTCAGAACAGCATGAAAGCAAGTGAGCGAAAATGAGCGCGGGAATGATGTTTAACATCAGCATCAGCTATCGAATATAGTAAATTAGTTAACTACATTACAATAAGGTAATGAACAAAACTCACGTCGCTGGATATCCGGAGTAGACATTTTCCAAGAAGTCTCCATAAATGGACCACACGGTATGAAGATTGTCTTGCATTTGTGTGGCATAACCAAAGTTTTTGGTGGCCTCGTCGCCTCTGAAAAAAAAGCTCAGGATAAGTAAGTGGGCGATTCGTGTAAACAAAATGGTACTTTCCGTAGTGCCCACCAGCATACAGTGGTCGCTTATATCCCTTTCCTATATAATGATTTTCCATATTTCCGGTGGCAATCATGGAGAGAATTTGTCCCCGCTTCATGAAGTAAATGCTCAAGCGCTAAAAAGGAACGCACACACTAAATCCAACCAGGGAGTGCAGGATAGTACATGGGTCTGGGGGAGGAGGTTGAACTCGATCAATTCCATGAGGGGAAAACATTTTAAAGCTATATAAAAGAGGCTCGAAGGTGTAAAGGCTAGTGAATGTATAAAAGATGAAAAGCATTCCGTTAATGTGTGCACCCAACAGTTCGCTCAGTTTCCCGAAAAGTACAGTTATATATATATATATATATATATTTCAGAATGGATGGAATATAAAGAAGTGAGGACTTGCTTGTTGAAGTGAGAAAAGAATACCGCCTTGTAGCAGAAGAACTGTGCTCGGTCTTTCTTCTCATATTGTTGTATGTTTGTTTTCTCCATCAACTCGAGGCCCTGAAAGGAAAAACGGTGGTACAATATTTACTGTCAATAGGAAACTATGCGTCAAATTCAAGGTAACTTGGCGCATACAAGGTCGTAAGGTAAGCGGTTTTTAGCTAATGTCACATAAGCACTTTTATATTTAATATATATATATATATATGGTACATCTAGTACTGGTATGATGACAAAAAGTTGCTTCTAGATGCCACTGGAATACGCGCCATCGATGAAACTACATAGCACAGAACATTAACATACAGTCTATATAGTACACCAATCGGACTACTGCGCGCTTTGAGACGTACGCAACGATACGAACTAAGAGGTGACAAAACCATTAAGCTGGGTCATCATCATTGTTAACAACTCCACTTACCTCGAGCAATTCGTCTTTGCGAAGGTCAAACATTTTCAGTTTGATCTCCTGTTTCGTCTTCTCGAATAACGGTGGAAGATTCATTCGTGTATAACTACAATGCAGGTAATAAGCCATATGGAACAAAATGAACTCAGGTAGTCACTTAAAAATTTAGGAAGGAAAATGTAACATCACATGACACGTTGAAATAAAACAAGTATGCTACGAAGGGGTGATCATATAGGCGTTTTGTGAGTGACGGTAATTGGAGCATCTTGAATGTTTTGAAGCCCTGGCAAGCTAAAAGTAGAAGCAGTGCTTTTAGATACGTAAGCCCAAAACTACTTCATCGAAAAGACCGTTTCTTCCAAACCGCAGTCTGTTGCAGTCAATTCATAGGCTCTCAACGGAAACAAGCTGACAACAATTACAGACACGACTCTGTAGGTTTGAGGCATGTCACGGTAGTCGAACAGCCCTTCACACCATAAAGTTAAAAAAGAGCTTTTCTGTAAGAAAGAATTAATATCACATGTTTGTGTCTACATATTGATATCATACTACCAGTATTGTCAGAACTTATAATTACACACAACACTGCGACTGAAAACGCAGTGAAGGATTCCTGCTTAAAGTAGTACAATTCAACTTTCGCACATTGGATAGTCACACTGACAAACACCTCACAAAATGTCACACTTCGGACTTTCCTGACAATCGTTGTATGCTATTAAAACCACAACTCTGACCAGCGACGGCACTGTTCGGACATTAGTGCCCCGATGATAGGCAGCTATACTAATTTATCTGTAGAAAGCCCAAATGTGTGAAGAGAAAAACAAGAGAAAAGGAGCCCACTTCTAACCCGGCACAAATACGACGGACTAAATATCCAAAATTGAGACTGAAACACGAAACGCACCGATCCAAATGTTGCTGCGCAATGCTTGGGAAGTTGTGCTTTCGTGCACCCCGTGCAAGCTGAAGTTGACTGAATGCCAGTTCCCGTTCACAAACGGCGACCAAATTGGCCTGTAGTTGAAAAGAAGGTGAATCGAGAAGAAACATGTAAAATCTCCAAAAAGTTAAACAAAATCTTCTGTGATGATACGGAGGTTCACCGAAAGGAGTTGGCAGAGATGATTGAGAAATCCTAAACAACCGAAATATGTTTACCGAAAACTGTGTGTAACTAGTAGCTCACCCGTTCAGAACCGAACTTTTGCACATGTGGATGACAGCTGATAATGGTTTCTTCAACAACTTGGCGCCACGAAAATAGATCGTGCCAGAAACCCAAATCATCACCAATTGCAGGCGGACGGCTCCTGAACGAAATGGAAAGACACAGGGACTATATGACACAAGGATCGCCAGATTATCTGTCTGAGGCATGTGAACCGGTTTGCGAAAGAAGAGTGTTCGTGAGAAAAATTACAAGATATAGCAATTGAAAACAACGTGCACATATTTAGTATTAGTCTAAAGACAACCTGCTCAGGTGAGGTATGCTGATTTGCACGAGGATCGTCTGAGAAGTAAGGTCGGGGCAAGACGTTGTGATAATATAAGAATACTGCCGCGATGGTGTCTTCTGGTATTCCTTTGACAGTACCGAAAGTGGTTGAGTAGCGCTTTGTTTACAACGTTTGCAGAACACTGTCAATACCAATCCTAAGTAACGCCATTGTTTCTGAAGGTGAATCAGCGGAACTGAACCTTTATGAACGAACAAACAGACATTGAAACAATAAGCTGAGGATATTCATCAGCGGCATCACGTTGAACATCTACGAAATGTTGCATGAAGACTGTATATCAGGCACGTTCGGAATAACCTTCTCCCCACAGAGCAGCTCAGGTAATACACACAGGTTCTGAACGTTTTTGAGTGAGGCCTTCGAAGAGCATGCGAGAAAGATGACAGGCTCGATTAAATTCGAATGGGTGTTTCTTTAGAAGTACTGATTCCGTTGTTTCAGAAAAAAGTAACTGATAGGACGAAAAACAGCCATTGACACAAAAGGACGAAACTCTTACATACTGTACCAAAAGAAATTTTTCCTCGTTGCCACACCGCCGCTGCTAACAGCTATCCAAACCCGATTGAACCGTAAACATCTAGCACATATTTTCATGTACCATCTAACATCAACGTGAGCTAGTTTACGGTGGTTACCATCATCACCGACTGCAAAACATCACTGTTCAAAACTGCCATGAAATCACAATTCACTTGAGAGGCTTATTGTGATGAAGAGAATGAAAGCAGATGTGGAAAGGATTCAGTGCAAGCTACGACAATCATTCCGAGTTACATACACCCATTCCGGGAATCTGGTTAGAAACTGGTAACAATACCATTTTGCAGCGTCTCCAACGATGCACAGAAGGGATCACGCTAACCCTATTCTGGAAGTTGAGCAGCATCAACAGCACCCAAAATTTTCGTAATCTCTTTCATACCCACAAGACAGGTCAAATTTTGACCACTTTCCTGGTTGCGCCACTCTGAATCGGGAGTGGAGAACATTCCCTTCGGCAAAACATGGTTCGACAATGGGCAATACATGGCCTAACTACCACAGCTTTGTGCTGGACATACCCTTCGATTGAAGTTTCGGTTACACACCCGTTTTCGAATTGCCTCTTCGCGGATTCACTGATAAATAATAAATAATCGTTCAGCTGCAACACCCTTTCGGTGCCTAGCTGCCACGGCACCCGAAGAAAGCACCAGGGCTGAGGTACTGCCAGGTTGCCCAAGCCTAGACAGGGGGAGTCGAGAGGCCGAGGTCGGGTTCGAACCACGAACCTTCCGGTCAGTAAACTCGCGCTCTAACCACTGAGCCATCTCGCCCGTAGCCTACATGAGCTATAGTTCCGAGGCAATGGTGGTCAGAGACCTGAAGATGTTTCAGTTAGGTTGTTCGCAGAGACCACATTCCACAGCCATACAACAAAACAGCCCATACTGAAGCCCGATACACATGTCACTTGTGTTGAGGGGTATGCCACCTTGCTACCATTGGTGTTACTAACAAGCAAACGCGACCCAACCCCTATGGATTTATCATCCATAGGATTCATGGATTCATCAACCACACTATAATCTAAGCTTACACAACTTCCGATATACGTAAAATGCCCAAATTTCTTGAATTGTAAGTGGCGTGTTCAGTGAGTGCATGTCCAATGCTCATAGCCTTGTACTTTACAGGTTCAGAACGCATGCCGAAGGATGGGATAACTTTTTCAGATCAACCAAAAACACCTATCTTTCCTTCGAAGACGAGAACGATGTCGTCTGCTTTAGTAAGCAGCCATTTGAGCAACAGGGCTTTGGAGATATGACGTTCGTCTTAATCTGTCCACGTATTTGCGATCGAGCTGTATTCATTTTGTGTCGTCGCCACTTTTTGTACAGAAGTTGCAGGGGAGCTTTTTGCATAATTCACACACCCGCAAGTCTGAGAATACAAGAAACACATTGAAAAACGTCCGGTGGACTCCTTGTCGTGCAGGCGTGTTTAGGAGAACAGACCAGTCAACAGAGACACAGGCGCCAAGGAAATCCAGCAGTACGAAAATTGTCGATTGCTTATATGTGCCGCGTTGTTCAGGCACCTGAGGGAGGTGATGTGCCGGTTGCACATTTTTATTCGCCAGACGTTTGTGACCATGAAGTTAACGCTATTGGATAAGCTGCTTAACGCATGATAGAAAGCTGTGTCAAGTAAAACTGCGGTCCCAACTATGAACTTTAAAAGGGAAAATGCACCAACTCCGTCAGACGTATGCCAAAGAAGAAAGTGTCCGTGTGAAAAAAAAAAACAGGGAAAATATATTAATCTGAGACGACGCATGGAGTAATATAACAAACAGCAGTATATATAACAAGCAGCACACAGCTGGACAACAATCAGGCACGAAACTTACTGCCATGATTTGAACATAGTTTTATAGTATTCATGCATTCTTAGGGCAACGGATGCAGCCGCCGAGGTGGGAGCGTTTGACGTGGATGGAACGCCAATAGATGATGGTGTTGAACTGGCTTGACCCGGGCTAGCGGAGTACGTCGAGCTGGGTAGAGTGGCATTCGGCCCGCCCAGAGTACCGCCACAGTACTGAGCCAACAAGCTATTACCCTCCACTATTTCCACGGCTCTATGTGCAGTCTGCATGGGGTGCGGAAAAGCGATAATGGAAATGCCACTGAAGAGCAGCGTAGTGAAAAACGTTGAAAATCCTCTGACCAGTACTAGCTTTTTTACTCGCAATTTTTTGCAGCGCGAAACTAATAAGCAAAATCCTCACTCCCCGCGAAAACAGAAACACCACTTGAATCACATCCGTCTTCCACGAGTAGCCACAACGCTTCCACTAGTAATTAGTGTCTTCGCTCCAGCTACACAATTAGATAGTTCACAACCGAAATGAATGCTAACACATTGAAAACAATACCATATCACCAATTCCAAATAGTGTTGAGCTCAGCGGAACAGGCTTCCTCCTTCATGCTGTGAGCAAACAGAGTAGGACCTAGAGACCACTGGAGAAACTTGTCGAAGTTATAGAGGGTATTCAAACCCGAAGAATGTCTATCTTTAGAGTAATTTTTCTACAAAATTTAAGTTAATCGTGTGTGTAACGAGGTGATTAGAAAGCGGGTATTTGGTTGTGCTGCAGGTAGTTCAATTGGGGAAATCATCCAGCACCACCGACTCCGATGGCTCGGTCATGTGGTACGCATGCCGAAACACCGTCTACCGAGACGAGTGTTGCTCTCCGTGCCTCCTTCAGACTGGCACAAACCGCGAGGTGGACAGCGCATGACTTGGCAGAGAGGCGTGAAAGAGATCACGAAGAGTTTGAGTGTTGTTGGTGTTGTACGCCTTCCAGGATGGGGTCCCCGTGACCCCACCTGTGCTTGGCTAAAGACGTTGCAAGAAATGGTGGCTAATCGATGTCAGTAGCGTTCATGCTGTTGGTTTCTTTCCAGATTGTCTGATTGAGCGGTTGGAGGTGTAGGCACCTCAGAATGCTTGACATAAGCCAGCATTAGGTCCCCTCCCTCATCCACTCTTTTTCTCTTCTTTTCACTCTAGGGCTTTTAATATATAATTATATATATATATATATATGAAATTAGACGAACTTTATGGTTGTACGGCAGTGAAGCATGTGTCAACACTGATGTTGCTGTCTTTGATGATGATGATGATGATTATGATTAGCGCACATCAAAAGTGTGTGTGTGTACTACCATATTAATACTCCTACTGTTATTATTGCTACTGCTAAGGAAGGTGGTACGATATTGGGATAAACATTTTATTATTACCCGTAACAATTCAAAGTAAAGCGTTTTGTTAAGAGAATGACTATCCAGAAATGATGACATGAGGAATGCGGTGTACGTAGAGGCGTTTTACGAGATGACAGAGGGGCGATTTTCTCTGCACCATCAAAAAAATATTCGCAATTATCCGACAGTTCGATGGCCTCACCTTCCCCAGAATCAGAACTTGACCTGAGAGTAGAGGCAGATTCACGCTAAAAAAAAGCCTCAGGGGCAAGAAGTTATACGGCTGCGTGAAGAACTGAATACGCCAGAAGAAAATAACCGTAACGACCATAGGAACCCTTCAAGTTTATAAAAGTGCATCGTACCTGGAGTAATGGGATGTGCTGATGGGTAACTATCATCGGGAGGCGACGCCATTCACGGAGCATAGTTGTCATGACCCGATGGTTTTCCAGTTCTGAAGCTTGCAGCATGGTGACCATAGTGTGTGTTGACGTCGAAGCTCCAGGTGTTGAACTACTGGAGGAAATGGGAACTGCTGGGGAGCCAGGTACAGTAGACTGAATTTCAACAGCGGATGGACCAAGGCTGCCACTTCCGTAAGCATCAACGTCCGAACCACCTACCACAGATGCACCCCCGCTGAAACCAGAAGCACGTCGACCGGCTACACAAGCAGTTGCTTGGATCAACGCGTAGCGACACAAGTCCGAACGAGGACATTCATTCGCCAACTGAAACAAGAAAGTAAGGATTTGAACAATGTCCACATGTGTAAGACGAAAAACACGAAGAAACATGAACAAAGCATACCCGAGCCAAACTGGAGTACACCTCAGACCAATCACTTCTGCGCCAAGCGGCATCGGCTTTGAGCCCCCAATAAGCGGATCCGCCCACACTGGATCCACCGGCAGCCGTAGAGCCTCCCGGTCCACTAACAGACGGTCCGCTCATCGAAAATGCTGAGCTCGTCTGGGAACTGGAAGCCAAGGCGTCCAAACTATCCCACTGACCCAACTGCTTCAAATAGCTGCAACAAAACAAGATAAATGAAATCATCCTAGAAATCTTTTCGAATTAATGGGGCTGCGTCTAAACCTCAGAATTAGTGGTCTATTATCGTACACTGCCGACTTGTAAACAATAAGCAAGCATACCGGGTATGGTTACATATGAACGCCTATCCACACTCCTGTTTGCTAATGAAGACAGGGAGTCTGTCTTACATAAGACTAACTTACCGTACGCAATAATCGTGAAGACGAGAGCGATTCACATGCTCACTGAATAGTTCGCAAGCTGAAGCCACAGTGATGCTTGTGGTGAAAGGTGTGCTGTATCGTGCAGAGGTTGACGAACCCGTTCGATTGGAAGCAGCAGTGGATGACACAACTGTATTACTTTCTAAAGCTTGTTGACCGGAACCTAACGGTTGGTTGGCGGCTAACTGGTCTAAGCTTACTTCCAAAGCGCGGAGAGTGAGACCGTGTTTTGCGTACTCGAGACATCGTAGAAACGGATTAGACCGCACCGACGCCGACCGACTTTCAGTAGATCCATTCAGTGCAAATCTATACCACCATGCGGCGGTGAAATGATCAACTTCTCCCAGACCGTCGTACAGTGCTATGAGTGAAAGCGCAGCCGCACCCGAGGGTAGATCGCTCAATTTCAAACAGCCCGCTGTCGATGAGTCCACAGAGTCTGGAGGTGGGACACCGACCGAATAGACGAATTCTGACGCTCCTGGCGACTTGAGAGCACGTGCACAAAGAGACTCAAGAAACAGGGCGACGGTGTACCACTGATTGTATGAACAACCAATGTACTGTGAGGAAGAATAAAGAAAAGATGGATCAAGCGTGTTGATCAGGCCACATAAACTTGGTCCACAAATACTACAATAAGATCAGTCAAAAAATGAAGCGCAACGACGGTACATTCACAAATTTTACCACTTATTTATTGAAATCTATGCAGAAGAGCCGAGAATCTGCAAAATCTTGAGTGAAGACCCAAGTGCGCACAATACAAATGAGAAAAACAGTCCTTTGGTGAGACTCAAAAACGTGACTCTTGAATATCGGCCAAAGGAGTCTTTGTGCTTGAATTACACTAACTTGGGTCTTTCGTTAGAAGCATCACAGGCTGTAAAAAAACAATGCTTCCAACATATGTGAAGTTCGGTATCCAAAAAAATAAGAAATAAGATTGGCTGAATTCCGGGATTATGCTTAGCATACAGGTGGTGAGAAGTTTCAAATTGGTATTGGCCTATCAACCTTTCCATTCGAGTTGGGTGAGAAATTAGTACCCCGATCCGAGTACTGGTGTCCCAACAATCCCGAATTTCTGGATACTGTATGCAACGAGACCGGATCTAACCGGTTCAGAGTAACTAGCTAAGCAACGGATAACCTACCACTGCAAGGATAAGACAGGACAGTGTTACACAGTAAGTTTATACGCATACTTTCGAAACGCCGTACAATCGAGGAGTAGAATGTAGTTTCTGGGAACGGATTGCTGCTCGTGTGATAGCATGGACACTCTTCTAGATCGAATCAGATCACACCAAGTTCACGTCGAAATCCGGTTTACCAGAAGGGACTTCATCCAACTCTGAGTTGTAATCAGCGCGTCTGATCAGAATGGTACTAAGTCCATTGCAAGTCAATTGCCAAGTTCGGAGAACAGATCAACAGCCACCTGATCAACACCCAATAATGTCATGGGGCGCTGTTCAGTTTCTTCAAATTCCGACTTATTATTTTCACTTCCCATTTGGATTCTATCGTTTCACCTTATTTTCGTTTTGGATGATCACACAAAGGCTTTACCAAACTTGATTCAAATCATCGGGCTGGGAATACACCCCCATTGATCTGTCTGTCAATGAGTACGGTGTTGTATGGACGACAGACGGGTCTGTTAGGATTGAAAGCCCTACTGCTGACAAACAAAAACTAATGAGTGAAAAGTAGGTGATCGGTTTCACAACGATCAGGGCTTACACTGATAGCCGGTACTGGAAGATATAACAGAGTGGAGTCCGTGGTAGTCGCAAGACTGGACAAGAAAGCACCCAATGCACTTGGCTGCGGTTCCGATGGATTAACATGTTGGTCTGAGGTTAGAAAACGAAGAAGCTGCGGGATTACGAACGCACGAATTTCCGCAGCACTTAGATTCTGAGAGCTGTTCGTTAGCGGATCAGCGCTAGTCTCATCTACTGGTCCAAAATTCAGCGTCGGTGTAACACACTCAGAGTCTGTGGTCAAACTTGGTTCCACGGGCGTCTGCCGTAACAACAGACGGTTCCACAATTGCGGCCAAAGTTGGGAGAAAAGGTGGCTGGCTAAAGCTGGAGACCGATGAGCCAGACATAGCAATCCTCGAAGACCTTCACGAAAGGTTACCTGGTGGATAGAAAGGCATACGAAAGGTTTACTACGTTTCGGGACATAAATCTATGTATGACGACTTGTATAAGGTAATACGACTGACGTACGGTCAGACAGACAAGAAAAATCGAAAAGTCAGAGGATGTGATCAAGGTGATGATGTTTCCAATCAGGGAACATTTGATTACTATTCAGGGAGATAGATAGACGCAGAAGGAAAACAAGTTGACATAGGAGATGAGATCTTTCACACCGACAGAAAGCTTTGCAGCCAATAATGCGCTGAAAAATTTATAGATGGTATCTACCCGCAGAACCGACAACATTGGTTACTGATATCTCATAAAGGCAAACAAATGGTTGCCCGGGGTGCGCAATTCGTCAGTTAGCTGGCCTGGTCGTAGGGGTACACAAAACAAACAAAAAATAACCAGATTATGCTTCTTAGTGGGAATAAAGTATTCCCCAACCAATACCCACTGTGTAAACATACGACGAAATTCTAGTGTTAGTAAGGTGAAAATTAGTTTTGGAAAAACAATAACAGGGCTAATACTTGATAGATAGAGAAATTATAGGATGAGTCGTTAAATAGAGAGAAGCGTATTTTGAACTACCTGAACTACCAGCACGAAGAGACTGGACCTGAACGTGGTGTGGCGCTTTGTGTACCTCGGTGACCCATTGAGCTATACTGAGGGGTGTCCGCGCGACACTTGCAGAGTCTCTCACACCAGGTTGGTCAATAGCTGGAGGCCTAACCAACACAGTCTCCTAGCCCTCCAGGTCAGCGGATGGGACACGTGTGGTCGCTTATTCCAGAAAAATGCTAATGCACTAGAATTTCCCGCCTGCTGCCGGACTGCTGCCTTGCAGTCGGGCTTTTAAACCAACGGTTTTAGTTGAGGACCCTAATCGTTCTCTTGTCTAGGTGTGGGTGCCATGGCAGTATACCAGCCCACGTACAACCATGACATTTACAGCTAACAGTACTGTCATGCTACATCGGTCATCGCGTGGTGCCACCAGCCGGGTCGCCTTACTTGCTGCATACAGCAGGACGGGTAAGCCAGGTTGGTAACCACTGTCGTGAATCAATGAGAAGCAACCGATTCTAGGTACCAAGTGGTTTAAGATGAGCATTTCATCGAGAAAACTGAACTGGCACACCTCTAGAACCTTTGGCTGCCCCGCACAGAAACTAATTGTTGAATGCCATTTGCAATTATACAGAGATCGAAAACAACCAGAAGGATGACGCAGACCTTAACAATGACAATAACCTTCCTAAACTGCATCTGGGTTAGACTTATGAAGATGCAACATTGCATGCGAACGAACAATGAAAGGAACCAAAGTAGCTATGCCAGTTAGTTGTGTGGAGAGCATATCTATACGTTGTAATGATACTGAGACCAGACACCGAAAGTGACTCACGCGACCCATGTCTTTTAACCCTCTAGTTTGTAATTCCAACAAACTGTTAAGTTCCGATTGTGAGCTGGACATGGTCTTGAACAATTCGGACTCCGATCGAATCAAGGTAGTTTGCTCGGTGACTGGGGTAACAACAGGTGGGACAGGAAAGCAGTTAGAGGTGTCCGAAAGACACGGTGGAAGAGTCGTGTCCACATCACAGAGGAGAACCTGGAATAAATAACAAAAAAATGTAATAACCCATAGGATGAACATTTGCAAACGTTTTGCTACTCCACATTAATGAGGTATAGAAAAGAAGATCAAATATCTAGGCGCCTTAATAAGGATTTGTGTAAACTGGTGGACGTTGGATACCATCTACAAAACACAAGTTATGAACACGAAACGGAACAACAAATTTAGCCGCGTCCACTACAATGACAAGTGTAAAATCGTTTAGCCGCAATTTTAACTTCACCTATCCCAATTAGTAGAATGGAAATTCGAATGCGTTTAACTGTACTTTAGGGGGTGTAAAAAAGCTCAAATAATCGTCATGCATAAATAACTTGATAAATTTAGTTTGACAAGAATGCGTGGCCATACTGTACTTGAAAGCAGGCCACAAAACTGATTGCATGACCTAGTCACCGCTGGTTTAAACAAAATAAACGTTAATAAACGAAGGCAAAGAAGAATGGTGAAGAAAACCTGAAGAAAAAACCGTCCATCCGTAGTAGTCTTTTGGTACACAGCCACCCTGAAACTCAAAGCGCGAAAGCTGGGTTGTTGTCACGGAGTCCAAGGCGAGACAGCAACAGTCGAGAACCCAAGGTTGGGTTCGAATATGAAACTGTCTGTTTACTAGTCAGTGTCAGTTTAAAATGTTTAAAAATGTCTGTACAGAGAGCAATACATGTAAATACTTGTAATACACAGTAAAGTGACCGTACCCTCCTAAAAGAGTTCATATAAAGTAATCAAGGCATTCGCATACAAACCAGGATGGAAAAATAAACACTCACATCGAGAAAAAGGGATAACCAAAACCCGTCACGAAAGTGCGCCTCATCCCAGTTGCATGAGACAAACAGGAAAAGCAGACGAACCACGAGGGACGCGGATTGGCACACAAGAGGAGAGTTCATTTCGAGCAGGTCAGGTTCTCTATCCCCAGCGACATCGGCTGCAGGACGTGGTGACGAGGCAGCAGAACTAGACTCGTTCAGAGAAGCTTCTGTGAAGGTGGCATCTGGGTGTGACGTGGTGGCATCAGTGCCCGCAATTTTCGATTGGAGCGGAAACTGAAGCTGCGATGCTTCCAGGTAGAGTGAAGTAAACTTCTCACGAATGTCAGGAAATGGTGCGAGCAAACTACAACAAAACGCCTGCTCCAGTTTCATGTATAGTTCCTGATTCCTGGATAAGTTTCCACTGATGTAGACCTAGATGAAGAAAAGGCGGGATAAATAGTCATAAAAAAGGTTCATGACCCCGAGAGCTAGTTTGTTTGGAAGGAGGGATTACGAGAAAAACCCGCCCAGCATACATAGTTCACAAGCAATGCCTTATCCGCTATTGTCAAGCCTGTAGGTGGTTCAGAAATGAGCAAGATTTCATATTGGTGGGGGTACATACAACAGTATATCTGGTGCACATTTGCCCAGACGTATAATTTGATCTTGAAGGATACCAGTGGGAAAACAGAAAACGAAATGAACACACGGTTCCACAGATTAGGAAGCAACTGGTGCTATTTGTCTGTGAGAAACTAATCAACTTTAAACAAAAGGAGGAATATGGCGGGATAGATCTGTTCACGCTGTGGTGCTTGGTGATTTCCACCGCCTCGGCTATCAGCCGCTGTGGTGTGAATCGCAGTCCCTGTCTTAAAACTTCCACATTGCCTAGATCTATTGTATGTCCCGTGTCTAAGGCATGCACCGCCATCGCTGAGTCTTTGATCAGCATTTGGTATTCTATCGCATTCTTTGGTGGTTTGTTTATTCTCCTCTTATGCTCACCAATTCTGGTGTGCAATTCCCTGGCGGTTTGTCCTATGTAAACCTTAGTGCAATCGTTGCAGTTTATTTTATACACGCAATCCCTAGTCCTTTCAACCGGGAGGGGATCCTTCAATCGCACCAAGACTGAGCGAAGCGTTTTTCCTTTCTGGAAAGCTACTCGAACGTTGGCTGAGTTCAGCACCCTTCGACTAACCTCCGATGTTCCTGCTTTATATGGAATGACTGCTGTGCCAATCCATTCCTTACTGGGTCTAGATACCGGAGCCAATATCCTTCTTAATTGACGCCTGATCAAACTCACTGGGTATCCTATTTCTTGAAGTCTGTTGGCAGTCTCGATTTGAGCTGCCCATCCTAACAGAAAATCCCCTCGACCGATACCCAACAGAGATTTAGCTTGACTTAGCTGATTGGTTCTCCTTCCGCCTTAAATCTCGACCAACCTCGTAACCTAGTCACTTGGCCTGACGAAGCTTTTGTGTCAAAAGCGAAACGTTGCCCAGCAATAAATCTACCGATTGTTACCAAACTTTTCCGAAAACGATGACTACTTAATCGGTTCCAAGCGTTTTTCAACTGATTGAACAAACCAACTGGCTAGTTGAGAAGCAGAACTGAACTGGGTGCAAGTACAATACGTAGCAGCTAAAGATGTTTTTTTATGCTACTGATTAGTCTAGACAACAAAATAGTGATGCGCAGTTCATCATTGTAATTGTTCCTGTGAGCGAATTCAGTAGAACACAACCTACCTGTCACGATAGGTGTTTTCTCCATGTTGTTGTAATTATGTATGTTGTAATTATGCCGCAATTATTTAAAAAATAATTTAAAATTTTTGCAGTCGACAGTTCTAAACTAGTGATTTGTCATTTGGAGTAACGAACACAATCAACCGCCGCTTGCTGATCTCCTTTTTAGGATTAGATCTTTATTAACTTTAAAAAAATATTGGTTTTTCGCGGGTAGCTTGCATGCTTCTTCGGTGAAAACCTTTCACAACCTTGGTACGCCAGGCAAAACGTGAAGCTGCAGAAATGCAGGTATATGTTGCTTTTATAGCCTGCAGTTGATCTCTCCAGACTATTACGTACTTTCTAATCGCGCCGCCCAAATTCGCTTCAAGATCTCAGGTCACGTCGCTTCTGTGTACCAAATCGATCCGATGTAAAGCAGAAGGCAGCCATCTGCATTATAGAAGGTGAAAGCCGCATTAGTCGACTCTCCACACAAATACCCAATCCGCTGCTGATGTTCAACCGAGAGTCACCGAGTGAACTGGCCCAGTGATAAGTAGCGAATCAATGTCTACGCATTCTTCGGTGAACATGTACCCCCGAAAGGAAACATGGCGCTTCAGAAATGCACTGGTTAAGCACTCAACCTCCACAGATTCACAGCCCAGCTGGCCAAGACAACTAAATACTTGAACTCATAACATACCATTGCTCTGAGGATAAGTGAATAAAACTTCCACTTTTATAGAGCATATGGATTCATTTTGGCTATAGGTAATATCTGTTTGATATCGTGCTAAGGTAGGACCTCAAATACGAGGGTACAGTTAGACGGTACGAGAAAATACATGGGTTGTAAGGAGCGACCGTGTGTGCGATGGGTACTTTTTGATAGGTTACAGTGGCGAAAATTTAGAATGCAACCTGCCTGGCGTAACTAGGTCACAAAAGCCCCTCACTGGAATAGCTGAATAAAGTAAGTGACCATAAATAATTACAAATCTTTGCAGAGTGCGTACTAATGGCGGAAGACATGAACATTTTTGAAGCGGGCTGGTGAAAAAATCGTTCAGTTGTAACATCCTTTCGGTGCCTAGCTGCCATCCCACCCGAAGGAGGCACGAGGGCTGGGATATTGCCAGGTTACGAGTATTAAATGCAACACTCGACTCATTATTCGGCCGCATACCCATAAGCAATCTTTGGGAAACTACGGCCTTAGTCGTGGGTCAGTGATGGATGAACACTGGATAGAAGAGTGCATAACAGCGTAAACATTCAATAAAACGGACATGAATTAGCGGAGTAAATATGATGGTAATTATATTGGCGACTACCTCTCACCTCATAAACGCATTCCAAAAGTTCCCGGGCCACATCTGGATTTGAATCAATCCATCGTGGGTAAGCCTGCCAGAGTTTATGGAAGAAATTGACCTTCTCCCGTGCCGTTGGGGCGAAATGTTCTTCAGACTTGGGGACGTTAATCCAATCTCGTAGAATTTTTATGACGGCTCGAAACAATCTAGCATCGCGGGCACGATCGAGTATCAAACAAAGGTCGGGTCCAAATGAATTTTTACGCATTTCGTTGCTCACCACATTTAGACGAGATTTGATCACCTCAAGACCATTGATCAGTAAATCTGTCAGTTCTAGAAAGATTTGTGGGTATGGAAATGGTAAGCATTCTGTAGCATACAGGAGTAAAACACACAAACGTTGTTTGCAATTAACAGGAAAACAATATGGATCACTAACAACTTTCTGCGGTGCCGCTAGGATAGTAAACGATGGCTGTTAGGCTCGAACTTTGATATTGATTTCTTATGGAAAATTGGCACTCTTGGTTTGATAGTCATTACGGTGAAGGATTGACTTACGAGCACTAGCCACCGTGTCTTGGGAACCCGAACTGTATCCAGGACTGATGACATCTTGAATGAGGCGATGGGTCAGTTTTACCAGCTGGACCAAACATCGATCAACAAAAGCATGTGGGTTCGTCTGCACTTGAGTAGCGTTAAACAGTAGGAATGCAGACTGTAGTCTTGCGAGCAAAGTGGGTTTCGGTCCGCTATAAAAGATAGAAGACGGAAACCATATCCGGTCAACGCGATAAAATATCACACAAATGACGGCAGAAATTCGAGTAACATAGGAGCAACACGATGTCAGTGAGATGCAGACAGCTGACTCACTTGTCACTATACAATGAAAACGACTCCTGAATGGTCTTCAGGGTAGCAGAATAGATATCAAACAATTCCGAGTATGCTGTGATCTTTTGCCGATGAGAAGCGTCTGCAGGAAAGCGTTCAAGAACGGCACGAAGTAGGTTGGAACAGGACCGAATGAGACGTACATTGGCCAATTGTCGAGTGAGTAGAGTACAGAGTCCCGGACTGAAATGCTTCACGTTCTGCAGCAAAGTAGGGCTTTCCTGAAAGAAATGAAAATAAAGCTAGGCGTAGTGTCGAAGGCAAATGGATTACTCCGGAACGATGCATTGAAAAGACGTGAGTTGAAATTTTCCGACGCGCCTATTATGATTAGTGACGCCATTGAATTGAAGCTCTTGATGCTGCATTTAGAAGCACGCACAAATATCTCAATATCCTAAGACGATACAATCGGATGGATAATGAAACAAATAAACCATGATGTGGTAACTAGAAGGCGTTTTTTTCGATTAAATACCTGGTGCACCGGTCGTGAAAAGTATCCAGCACCATAAAGTATGGTGGCTGTCACGTGCTACGTATGCTAAGACACAATTTACGGAGACCAATGTTGTTCTCTGTATCTTTAACACAATGGGTGGACAGCGTGTGACTCATAGACGGTGTAAGAGCTTGCGCAAAGCCTTGGTGATGTTGGCGCGGTCTGTTTTCTATAACTGGGTTCACGTGACCCCCACTGAGGTTGGGATATGTTAAACGGTATGACTGCTAACCCATTTAAGCGGCGTTCGTGCGGTCAGTTTGTTTACATGTGCTGACATAGACTAACGCCAGGTATGCGTCTGTCTATGCTTTTCTTCCTTAAACCTCAAAGTTGTAAAGAAAATTGTGGTCGCACGAAGCATCAGTGTCAACACTGATGTTGTCTACGAGGACAGTAATCAAGCTTGACTGACGATAACGGGCCATCAACTGGATTAAAAAAATATATACAAGCAACTCCAAGCTAAAAAGGTCACTTGGTTGGGGTTTAGACTAAAGAAGTTCAATTTATCTTGAAGGAACACCACTCAGAAAGATTCTGAAAATTTTTCGACAGCCAGCGACCGGTTTTGCCCTTTTTGGGACTCATGAGGCAGCAGAATGCCCGAGTTTCCTGCAAACCTATTGCAATCGATGTCACACCCGTTACAGAACTGTTCATCCCGCTAACCTCTGTCCATCAGGCATATTGTGAAGCCTTAATAATGTAACCAGTATTAGATATCGAACAGCAGACAGACAGAATGAGATCAAACCGTAAGTCAGGTGGACACGGTTGCGGCAGTCAAAAGCGCATTTTGAGTAGTTAGAAGCACTCTAAACTCGCACGGTGAAATCAAGCAATCATTGGATTTGCGAGAAAATGTGATAAGGTGAAAAAGGGTCTGAAATGCTCGTGAAAGAGCATTCATGAAACTGTGCATGGTTACAATCAGAACCACACCAATAATCGAGAGCGATTTGAAGACAGTAGGTTAACCGGAACGGTAACATCGTAGACACAATGATAGTCATTCGATAAGTTTGAAAGTTCTTGGTTAACTCATGCTAACCACTCATTCTATGCGTTCCAAAAAGTGAACCACATGGACGAAGGAGCAAATAACGCTATTTCTGAAAGCCACTGGCGGAATGGCGTTTCAGACGTATTCGCGTTAAGGGGCCGAACACGTTCGGAGAATTAGCGCAACGGTGAACAGTTTTGAAAGGTTCTAAAGGTACTTAATGAGGGCATAATGTACCGTTTGGTCAGCCGATTGGGTTTCTGTGAATAAAGATTATATTTGTAGAAATGCACTGCCTTTCCATCCGACGAGCCTTCTTGTAAAGACACCCTCTAACACAACCAAATGGTATTACATGTTAATTCAATATATAGGTTGTCCCATTCTCCAAGCTTAAGTTCGCTTGTCGAACAGCCTGGTCAAAAAACCAATAAAGAAGACATTTTGACGAAAAATAATGGGCGCGTAGAAACGAGTTACATGACAATTGTTAACAGGTAAGGTTGGAAGCTTTGGTGTGGAAAACATGAAATCCTGGGTCGGAAAACACGGACCCCTGTTGATGACTCGTGTTTGTGCACGAGTCAAACGGCTGAAATCTGTGGTGGATGCAGTGGTCCGACGGCATACACCAGATGCTACAAAAATGTGTGACATACCAGGGACGTGAACAATATTCGGAGAACCTCTAGCGCCATCAACAAATTGGTGGTCTGTGTGGTCCCGAGACTTCCACTTGAAGCATTTCCTGCATTGGATCCGGATATATTACTGCCGGTAACGGTCGATGCCGATGAGACATTAGGAGCACCAGACCCGCTGGGACCTGTGACAGAAACTGCTGTGCCGGATGGATTGGAGTTTGAGTTATCCTCGGGAATAAAGTACCGGTCGATAAAGCCCAAACGAAGTTCACAAGACTCAGTACCCCATACATCTGAGCGTAGTGCGAATTCCAACTGTGTCAAGGCACGAGTGACGGAGGCCTCAGACATATTGCCATTCTGGCTTGTATCGACTGCCTGCGGAATAAACGGAAATAGTGCATTGAATCTACATTCGGATAAATGGACGCATGTTGAGCAATTCAGGAAAATCTGGGCCAAAATACTTCTGGTAAGATCTACTTCAGACAGTCTTGCACACGTACAAGTCACCTTAGCGGCTTTTCGCGGAGAACAGTTCTAAGGTAACTCGCATGACAGCGGAAAACTTTGCACTCAACATAAAATAAAGGCGCTACGTCTGCTGCATAAGGGAACAACCCCATACAGAACTATGGCATTCACGGAGCTTTGAGTTCTCGTTCAAAAAGCAGTAGGCTGGTGGTCGCCAATAACACGCTGAGGAAATTAAGCTTTCCCAGGTTGAACAAAATAAAAGTAGAGGACAACAACCCTACCAATTCGTGCCATTTTTACACACTGATGATGATCTTCACTACTGGGCTGCGAAGCCCAATCCAAGTTTATCGACTAACCAAATGGCAGTTCAGCTGCTGCTACGTGATAGTTACAGGAAACGATGTAAACGGCAGCCTTGTTTTTGAATAACTATACTTACCTGGCAAGCAAATCGAATCATTAGATTCAACAGCTGGTCGCGCTGGGTCTTGTCTATCGGATCACCTTCAGGCTGAAACGAAGAGAATGAAAACATACGGATAATCGAGGAGTGTCCTATACCTTTGAGACGCGAGTGAAACCAGTCAAACACGAACGCGGTAGCAGGGTATACAGAAGACCTACCAAAGGGAGCGGGAGTTGAGGACTGGATTGTTCTGGATACAAATTTTCAACAGAGGTACTGACAGACGACGTGTATTCTACACCATCCATACCCGATTCGAGCAACACTTGTCGACATCTGTGGTCCCATCGAGCTGCTGTATCGATCATGTCTAGTGCGAGCCGCCGTTGCTCCACGGGGAGCTGTAAATTGAGTGGGACGTCAAATAAAGCCACAGGTTAAATAGCTAGTAAAAACAAACTAACAACATTTAAGACAACAAGTAACCACCACCAGTGAACACAGGACTTACTTGTTGAGTGGAGAGACGCGAGATGATGAGAATCAGGTGAGGTAAGAGTTGGCGACGGATGGGGTAGTATAGGTCGGCGTGTCGCACAATTATACCGCTAGGGAGAAGAATAAATATAAAAATTCACGAAGCTTGCTAGAAACTCAAAAGCAAACAGATTGTCGTCTATAAGAACTAGGTTTCGACGGATCCAGGAAAGCAGAGATTAAATGAGCAGTTAACAATGCGAAACTTACAGGATATGTATACATGACTGAATGCCGTGATCCTCAAGCATGATCTTGCGCGTCGTAGAAGCCAAAATTTGCTATAAGGTGTGAAATAAACATCGGTCAGTAGTGTGAGATTTGCGTGAAAATGAAGGATGCCCATATATTCATAAAATGTTTCGACGACCACACATCCACAGAATGACAAGATCGTGATATTGGCCCGAGGAAGAGCTGAAGACAATGTTCAATCAACAACATTCCTGTATTCCTTTCCATGTACAATGAACCTTAAGACTGTAGTCGCCAGAGAGCCTACTATGATCTCTGGACATAACTGAACTCCGAAACGTGTTTGTGAATCTGAAAAACAAACTTCGTTCCGCAATGAGGATGGCCGGGTAAGTAGTCAAGTATGCCAAAAAGGACTGTCCGAGTAAAAGGCAAGACATAAGAAAAAACAGGATGGTTAAAAGCAATTGTAACTACACGTGCTGAAAGTGTGCGCATGGGCAGGTACCATAGTAAGACAGCCAGGTCATCCTCCAATGTTTGGAGAGAATGCTATTAGCAAACAGGGTCGACAGATAAGGCACAGCATGTACTAGTGGTGAAAAGAGGCCAGAAGGGAGATAGGAACACAACACACCTGCTCATCAGATCCTTGCACCCAGGCAGGGATGAGAATATCCAGAGCTGGGTTAACAATCTTCTTCGTCTCCGTGTGAGTACCTTTGGCCAAACAATGAAAAACCTGAACAGCCATAGATTTAACTGCGTCAAACTTGGAAATCAAATGAGCCAACAGCTGCAGACCGGTGTACTTTTCTTGTAGATCAACAACGCTCAAGCTGCTGGTCGTGCATGGCCATGCGAAACTGATCAGTCGCTCGAGACGAGAACTTTGAGGGCTGTGTTTAAATTAAATGGAGAACAAGGATAAAAGAAGCCACATACGGAACAAAAAAAGCAAACAGGATGTAGGAAACGAAGAGCAGAAAACACAATATGTTTGATTGTCAGCCGGTCGCTATCTATATACAACTCAGGCATACATACAAGGCTATATACAACTCAAGAATAGAAGACAGTCTTCAAGGAACACTACCAAATCTCCTTGTTTGTTTTGGGTTTTTGAAATGACAGTACAGCATCCAGAACACACGACTTAAAGTCAGTTACTGTCCTTCCAGCAGGTCTTCCTAAATACTGTTATTACCCAACTAGTGTTTTGCATACACGTGAATGGACACTTTATGATAAACTGCACTCCCCACCTTTCAAATAAATAACTTGAGAGACCTCTGTACCTCCCCTTCTTGGAAGAAGGGGACTGATGGCATCACGCACGGTACGCACAAAGGTAATGTATTGTTAACTATGTTCGAACAACTGTTGGGAACGCATGTGTTATATAATAGTAAATAACATAATCGTTCAGCTGCAACACCCTTATGGAAGCACGAGGGTTGAGTACTGCCAAGCCTACACAGGAGTAGTGGAGATGCTGGGTTGGTTTCGAACCGCGGACCTTCGTGTTAGTAAGTTAGCACCCTAATAACTGAGCTATCCCGAGCTTCATACATTAAATAACAAATGAATGTTTGATTGGAAAGCAGTGATCAAATGTGGTGAACCTGTATAATGCCTGTCAGCTACTGCCATGCGTAACATTGAGAACAAGTTTTTGTAGCAACTAGCAGAAAAATTAAAAAATCGCATAACCGGACAACACAACAAATTGGTTATCGTTGGAAGACCGACAAACATCGCATTATGCTTTGAAAAAAATATTTACTGAAGTTACTGAAGTTAGTTTACTGATGTATACGAAGCATCCGCAAAAAATGGTGTAACTTGTAGTTGTGAAACTTGGGTTCCTCATTCCAGAATCTTAGACGATTTCAAACGCCTAATAACCCGTGTCTGCGTGATTTTTCTGTTTTCAGCGGGTCGAAAACGATAGGGGAAAGCAAGCGAGTAATTGGTAACGAAACAAATCGCTAGGTCATCAATTAAAACTTGGGAAATGCGAGGCCGTCTACCAAACAAAGCGTTGCCCTCCGCTCCAAGCCACTATTGATCAGGGTTTGGTGGGGAAAAGACCACATCACATCAACATGAAGGGAAACCAGCTAGTGAGTATGCTGCAGCAGAGTGACACTCCTTGAACATGGATGGAAGCCCTGCGGAATGGGGTAGGTATCCGAATACAGTGAATCCCATGTCTAGGTGGGTTACCTCTGTCGTTGTGCACTGGGTTTATGTTAGGTAAGGTTCGCGGCGGACACCGGATCAAACCCTACGATGGCGTCTAACTTCGACACAGGGCTCAAATGTGTTTATTCCAATGCTACTGCACAGTGAACGCACGTACTTCTGAGTCGTCTCACCTAGGAACGTAGGACTTCTATCTTCTCCCTCCAATTCTTTGCTAAGTTTTTTCTCTCCCTGCGTAGCAGCTACATGCCAGCACGTATTACTGTTATCCATGAGGATGAGGATCGTTCTTTGTTTCATTCAACTTTCTGATCTTTATCATTCATTACCAATTCAGCACGTACCGCCGCATGCACCACAGGCCTAATTATCGACCAACCGCCTGCTAGTGCGACATCAGCCGTCTTACATAACAGTGAACTGCAAAATACGGTCACTGACACAGCAACTCCGCCAGTTTGGGGGCCAAAAAGTGTCTCCTCTGGTTAAAAGACGGGATGAAATTCATAAGCGGCGACTGAAACGAAAAAAAATTTCATACCCATAAACTGCTTCTTTTATGGACATGCGCTGTACTTTGCTAAAAGATACGTGGATATCTGGTGAACAGGTTGGCTACCAAGGCCACTGGACGAAAGGGATTATTTCATCCAACGAGCAATCCAACAGATGAAAAATAAAGCTACAAAAACATGGGAGTATGCTAGAAGAGACAAACAAGAACAGCTAAACTTACGTAGGCCCCTCCAAGTGAATATATTCTGGGACGTAGTGTGTGAATAAAATGGCCATTTGGTAGTACATTACTCGTAGCTCTGTTGAGTGTTGAACATCCGGGTCTCCCAGAAGCACCGAAATGAAAAGGTGCACCAAATCTTTATCTGGAAATTATAAAATGGAATATCCATGACATTATTAATGCACTCAATCAAATAACGGGCATCACATCGGAGGTAAACGAAAAGCCGAAAGTAATAAACCTAACAGGATAAGAAAACGTTTCTATTCGGTTATATGCTACTGTGAGCGAGACAACTCACCATTGTCGGTATAGGGGTCTGGTGGCACACCAATAAATTCCTCGTGTGACGTATTTTGTAGAGCACATGTTAGACTCGGTATCATAAGATGGGTTAACAGTCGATACAGGTCACCCGATGTTGTATTCCAGTTCGCACCGACCACGACTGGACAAGGATCGACACCGTGTGTATCGGTCAAACGATAACGCACTAGGGAAACATAATGCAGGAACAGGCGACGGTGCCAGCTGATGGAGGCTGTCGGTAGGAATGTATCCAGGTAGGCGCGCAGTGGGTATAGGCCAGCAACTGAGCGCAGCCGTGCGGAACCAATGACAACGATGAACAGCAAATCACAATTATCTGGGTCCGATCTGCAATACACAAAACGGAAAAACGTAAGAGCCCGCAAGACATCTGAGCTTTCACGTACATAAAAAGCACACATGAAGAATGAAACACGATATTCAATTAGTCCAATTGAATCTAAGCACTCCAGTTAGGTGTGAAGGTTAGGGTAGAAGTTGGGGATCAGGGCAACTTCCGGATATTGATGAGACAGTTTGGAGTTCAACAAGTCGGTTTGACAGCATTGCCATTCCCTCGTGAGGAAATAGGGCAGAAAATGCTCTAAACCGTCAGGCTACAACGTGATGACGGGTGGCTTCAGAGCCAGTTCGTTGTAAGTAATACCGGGAATCCTCGAACCAGAGGACTATGTAACCCGCACAGTTCTTTTTGCCAGGCCCTGAGCTGAGTGGAAACGACCGCGACCCCGACAGCCTATGACCTAGCAATGAAGTATGGAAAAATTGACCAGGAAACTCAGTCGGGTTGACACCTGCCACCTACTTGGATAAGGAAGCCGAGACTCGACTTACCAATGGTTAAAGACACTGGCAGACATGTCAGGTCACGTAAACAATGGCACTCCTGAGTCAGGGCAATCGCCTTTAATGTGCAGTTGTTCACTTTCTTACTTAGACGACTAAAATGACTCAGTTAAACTAATTGGTTATGCCGTCAGCTCCTTTGTTCCCCCATTCCACGGGATCCCAAACTATGATAGCGAACTACATCTGTAATGTCTGCCCAAGTGGACCCTGAGGCGTCCTCTGAGTTTAAAATCCCTGATTCGCGGAATATTTAGGTCACACGTCCACAGCAAGTTAGGATTTGGACGGGATGCCGCTAAAGGTTACCGCCGATCCATTTACTGTAGACGACCAGGTGATCGAAGAACTAAATGGCTGTGAAACATATCTAATAAGCTAAAGGCAACGTTGTGATAACAAGACTTCAGAATATTCCTGTGATGCTCTCTGATTTCTACGTTCCTCCATTAATTAGCAGATGAGACAAGATTGACTGCGGATATACTAGAGGGGGTAAAGCCTAAATAATCCGGAAGCATTCCGAACATGTACACTAACCAAAAAAAAACAATGCGAAAGAGTGAGAAACTGTAATAACTCATGTATTTTATCTAGTCAATGAAGATTAGCCTCTAGTCTAACAGTGACCCTCAAAAGGGGCCACGCTCACTGAAAGGCAACGAGGACGTTCTTCATCAGCCAGGACTCTGTCGCGACGTCACTCTCAAGAGAGGCCAAATGGTCTCATCGTCGCGCAGTAGAGCAGAAATACGACTAGAGTAAGCTCTGCTTGCAAAAGTGACCCAATACATAGAGAGAATACCGGATTGGTGTGCCATGAGTTGCGAAAAAACAACAATAGGTTAGTCGTTAAAGGCTTACCTGACGCAATCCAGTAAACAGTCTAGCAACAGACGCGGTTCGTCCCAGTGTTCCCAACACGAAGTTCCACTGGAAATCAGTAGTCCGGGTTCTAGAGAGGAGTCAGTCATCGGCTGATGCTGTGCAGATGCAGAGTAGCCAGCGTCCGTTTTCTCTTCAGGTTCAACGAATTCCATCCCTGTCGGTGTGAGCGAACTGCCCTCTTCACGGAGGCCGTTGTTCAAAGTCACAAGAGTCAAATGAGCTTGACGCCTAGCAAATGCGTCGGAGCGCCAATAACTTAGCAGGGAAGCGACCACAGGATGGCAAGACGAAGAGCATGACTTTGAACCAGATGGGCTGCCTAGAGTCTTGTAACGATATTTCGATTTGGGAGACTCCTCGGTGATAGATTGTGTGTGGAGTAACCAGTTGGGAAACAAAGTTCGCAGCAGATGCACGACTCGGATAGCTAGATGTCTGGGACAAGCAGCCGTGAGTGGAGTACCATAGCGGGGCAGTAGACAACGACTATCGGCTGGGTTAGAAGCTAGGAAAGAAAATACGTGAGCGCTTTAGGTATTGAAATATTCAAACTTTAGGAGTACAGATAACTAAGAGGCAACCCTAAATCTATTCACTAGAAGGGAACTGGTCCGAAAAGAAAGTGATCTGCACATTTGTATGATTGCGTTTATGCGTTTGTGCAAATTGCAGTTGGTCCTCTTATTGAAGACTTGCGCGAATTTGACGCTCTAAGTAATCAGGTTACACACCTTGAAACATGTCACACTGTCTAGCTCAACAAGGCGTGTTGAGACCTAATCGAATATGATGTAAAGCGGACAAAATTAAACAACCGTTTTTAAACGGACAACACAAGTTGAGCAGTTCGCAAGTTGTGCTGATTTCTTGGTAGCAGTCGTTCGGCATGAAGAAAAGAGAAACGTGAGCAACCAGTGCAATACAAAACAAGAATTGCTGTACAGCTGTAGCATCCTTATTGGGAATCAATTGCAGCGCACATCTCACGAAATTTCAAAGTGTTTTGAACCTGCGACCTTTCAGCCAGTAGTTTGGGCAATTAAGCCTTGGCCACGACCGGCTGATCACTATTGTAATTAACTCGCATCCAGCCAGGATATGGCGCCACTCATTCTTCAATCACTCAAGCCACATTACGTGATCACCTATTGACTGGTTCCTCGATTCACGACTTCTCAGATCAAAGTTTCAGTCGTTTTGTGAAATTATTATTCCTCTGAGCTACTTATAGACTGGAAGTGTGAGGAGATCTGTTTAAGCGCGAGTTAATCACAATGCTGATCAGTCGCCCGTGGTCGGGCGGTTAAGTGTTCAGACTTAGAGCGGGGAGGTCGCGGGTTGGAAACTCTTTGGAGTTTCGTGAAATTCGCATGCATAATGATTCCCAGTAAGAATGAGACAGTCGCACAATGCTTTTTAGCTTTCCATCATACATTGGTTTCACTTACAGGATGACATCTCAAATCAAAATTATCCTATCTCCTCACACTACCGTCAATAAATAATTTCGGCAAAACTGGTCGCATGGAGCGTAGTCTTCTAAATTATTCGAAGTCCACTTAACTTAATCGAAACGTGGTCTCGAATTTAGACCCAAAATACAACGGTCACTATTAAATAAGTGATGAACCCATTACCATATCCTGATCCACAGAGCCAAGATAGAGTTTCCTAGACGGAACATACTATCTATAAGGTTGCCGAAAATTCTCCGACAACCGACGACCAGTTCCCCCATCTTGGGTCAATGGTGAGATGGCACAGTGGTTAGAGCGCTAATTTACTGACAGGAAGGTCCGTGGTTCGAACCCGACTTCTGCATCTCGAGCTAGGATTGGGCAAACTGGCAGTATCCCAACCCTCATGTTTCCCTCGGATGGCGTTGTAGCTAGGCACACAAGGGGTCCTATAGCTAAACGATTTTTTTCTTGGGTTCGTCGGATAAGTTGTAGGCAATCGGCGAAATATACTCATTAATACATTACTTCGACGTTGGCGAGACAATCAGCTGAATCCCAGCTGAATTATTGGTTTGTGAGATTTTTTAAATCAATATGCTGAGCAAATGCCACATGTTTCAGTTGGTACAACGCTTGAGATAACAAAGTATACTTTCTTGACTGAATATACAACTCACCAACTTAATGTGCGAACGAGCGCATTTCGTCAAGTTACTTTAGATGCCACCTACAAAGCTTCGCAATCCGGATATTTAGCATTATGTGACAGATGCTTATCGTAAAATGTTCACTCTTCACCTACTGATTCTAAAGAACGACGTGACAAATACGAGTGTAGCCAGGTTGCATGCAAGCAATGCTTAAATCAACGTACATTTTAGGTGCATCTATCTTCGTAATGGACTACTCATAAGGTTGCTGAAAAATCTTCGACAGCCCACGACCGGTTTCGCCCTTCTGGGGCTCATCAGGTAGGCGCAGTCTCCGAGTTTCCGTCAACCTTATGTTCTACTTGAACCCAAATTGGACTGTTTTTCGAGAAATACACTCATCTGCAAATCAATCTATCTTGTTTATGATTGTAGGGTCTAGAATAATTTGAGATTCCGCCACTTGGGAATTGACCAAAGCTACTTTTGATTTCTCTTCGAGGGAGGTAATGTAAGCAGGTGCGGTAGGCTATGTAAGCTATTCGGGTTGCCCGTTAGATTTGCCGAAAGCATTCGACGAATTCATGTTGCTGAAGTACACGACCCTTCCACGGGGAAGTAGCGAAGACACCCAAGTACCTGTTACTATTGAATTGACATTGAACGCACTGGTTAACGAAAAACATACCACTGATGTCCAGTAGACAGTGGAAACGCTGTTACATTCTAAATAACACTCCTGGGCTGGAGATAACATGGGAAACTTACACTTCTGTTCCGAAATTTCCGTTGGACGGATAAGATCCGACAAAATATGGTGGTTTGTTTTTAAGTACTCCGCCACTGATTGTCCTTGAGTGCAACCCACGACATACTGACAAAAAGAGAAAAAACGATGATAACCGAAAAGCGAGGATCACATTGGGTACATCAGTTGGAAGGTGTTGCAGATAGTTAGAAGAAATCTGGAACAAAACCAGCTACGCTCTGCAGCTGTTAACGTTACTTTGCAGAATCTATTGAAGGAGATATAAAACAAAAACAATGATGAAAGGTGCTGACGCTGTCGCCTGCGGACTGGTATGCATGTTTTATCAACGAGGACCGAGCACAATGGGCTTACCAATAGTATGCGCTGCGCATGAGCATCGTACGGCCACTTGGATCCAGTAAGCAGGTTTGCACAGGTCTCAGCCGGATAGCGAGCCAAAAACCTTACCAGAGGTAGACGTAAAGGACTGGTGGGTTCAATGTTGAGCGCACGCTCAGCACGTACCACAAGTTCGATCAGCAACGAAACGTGCTTGGCCGTAGCCAAGGGTATCAGATGAAACAGGTCGACCAGTACAGCACACAATTCCAACGTCTAGACAGATGGAGTGTTGAGAAGGATAGTATCAGAATGCGTTGAACAGTAATCATGATACAAGAAATAGAAAAGACTACTTAGAATGACCCACCACACAGCGCATTGAAGATGTCTCCTCGAATGGTGACGAAACGTTTGCAAATCAATTGCCAAGCTCGGCGAACAGATCAACAGTCACCTGATCAAATACCAACTAACGCACCCGAGCTAAAAGTATTCGAACACATTATCAACATACCACGGCTCTTCAAATCCCACACACGCATTGCTCTGTTGGGTTCAAAATGCTGTCTTCTTCGCGAACACTCGTAACCTGTCCTATCTGACGTCCTAGCTGCCATATCAGACAAAAGAGCTTTGGAATAATAGGTGCTCGTATCTTGTCGTCAAATGGTCGGCTATTCCGCAAATGTCACAGAAACAATATTTATGAAGAGCTATCCCACAAACATTAATTCCCTATTTTCCGACTCTAACGTATGAGAGTACATCGTAAAGAGCGAAATGAGTGAAAAGATTCGCCAAAGGCAAGCCCTGCCGTTCGAAACGTAAGAATGCTTCATCTAATGAACTCATTACGCAAATTTCAGCACTTTACCATCCAAAAGACACCTTTAAATAACACGGAAGTGTGTTTTCAAAAAAAAACGAATTAAGGAAAATGGTCGCGCACAGATTGAAATCGACTGAAAGAATCCTATGTGGGGATACCATCGCAGAATTCTGAGTCCAGTTCCAAAGGGTTACAGGGTAGTTGCGCCGAAAAGAATAATAGTCCTTCGTGTGACTTAGAGTACGGGCGTAGGGTGATAAAAATACTCAAAGACGTGAGGCTATGGTCTCAAAAAGTACAGGAATATTTAATTTGTTGTGTTCACACGACCACAAATGTGTTCATACAAGGTGAGATCTGTGAGATCGAGATGCTGTCTACAAAACTGAGTTAAAAATACATTCCATCCGATAATTGCCGTCCAAACAGCCCTATGAAGCTCTCTGTCGAAACAAACAAGGAGACATTCACTTACTGGAGGAGTCAAAGTAGAGATAGAGGATGCATTTTGCTTGGTCGCCAAAGTGTCAACCAGCGTATTCAAATGTGACTGCAACAGAACAAAGCACAGAGGCAGGGAATAACTGGATTAGTGATAGATGCAGTAGTTTACACCAGTGGAAGTGCCGGAAACAAATACTTATCAGAATAATTACTAAACAGTCATCCAGTGTCCAGACTCGCAACTGTGAGACCTAAATGAGTCGTGGAGGAAACATTAATCGGAAACCAAGTAGTGGATAGTTGGCATTGAAACGAAATGACAGTATCTGAAAAGCGGTGCAATAGGTCTATCGTATAACTACGATTTTATCTTAATCATGGAGGAAACCTCCCAGGTGACCGTATTTTATGCCTAATGTGCAGGCAACTAGCCAAGCATGAATGGGCTTAGATCAAACAAAAGTTCGATCAGCTCTAAGAAAATGAGATTATGCTCAGAGCTACTTTACCTAAAATAAACCTGGCTGGTGTATAAGTCAGGGATTTGCTCCGTAAATACAAGTGTGCATTAATTACTTTGTCCGCATACATGGTCTATCAAACTGCCGTGCATCGATAAACAACGGCCGTCTTGCGCTCGATGATCTTGTCCACCTGGGGACGTTTTTCACTCAAAGATGAGAGTTGTGGTTCAAAGAGGTATTAGGGTGGATGAGGTAGTGGCAGCAATCTACAAGCAGGAATTTCCACATTACTAGTATCGCAGCTCTTGGTGATTATCGCAAGAGATGTATAACTATGCCCATACACTTGAAGTATAATGCGATCGCAGCGATGTCCGACTATATAGGAAGATATACACAATTAGTAACGGCCATTTCCACTTATCCTGCTGTGCGCGAAGGGAATGCTGAATATTTTTCCAGTCGTTCGGCAACAGCTCCATTTTATAACAAAATCCATTTTCTCACTAGGTGGGAATAAAAGCTGAAAAGAGGGAGAGAAAGGTAGGAGTCCAACCGCCCTTAATATAGGCTAGTAAGCAGTCCTGATGAGATCGGTGACTCCAGTACTCAAAAATGGCACAAGATTGACCTGGCACCGTCCAGGATGTATCCACGATGCCCTTTTGCACTATATTGTGCGAGTGTGTCGATTATCAGGAAACAACTCCGTCAAAATCACGCTGGATTTCGCTGTGACCAAGGGAGAATCAACCATATTTTTATTCTCAGATAGCTTTGCAAAAAGCCACATTCATTCCTTAAACTTTCAATAATGGTGGTTTTTCTTGATCCGAAGGCTGGTCTTGGTGGTTGATTTTCGGGAACTGTGGTAGTGCCTAGCGATCAAAGGTATCCGTTCTATTTTTTTACCACTTATAGGGATACTCTACGCTGAATCCTGTGAAAGCGTACGAGTATACAGCATGCAGTCGCCCGAGTTCACCAAATCCAGTGGTGTAAGAGACAGCTGCCCTCTTCCACCATTACTCTCCATCTTTGTCACTGACGTGCTGTTTGAGACATCTACGCCTGCGTCTGAAACTTGGGGAATCGATGTGCTCCCCGGAACGTTCGCTCACAGACAATGAATATGCAGACAGTATGGCTATCTTGCGTCCAGCTTTTTTAAAGAAGCAAGCCATTTTAAATAGCCTATTAACTCTGCCGCACGGTACGCGTCTGAGAATTCCAAAGTGCAGAAATCTCCTACAAGGCTGGGTGAACTGGAACCTATAACTCACGCTTGCTAATCGATGTGGTAGACAACTTCATTTATCTGATGACCTTGTTGAAGACGAAATCACTTCTCAAATCGCGAAGGCTAGGGCAGCTTTTGCTAATGGCCCCGGTGTGACCTTTGTTAGTGTCATGGGCAGATTGCCAGTAATTTCAATGAATCAGAAACGTGTCCTACACGCGCATAGAATGTACAAAATCTTCACCGTTTGAACACCGATGTTTGAGATGCATCGGTCGGGGTAAGTGGAAAATCGGATTGGCAATGTTAAGGCAGGGAGAATGGTTTTAGCGACGGGTGGGTTACTCACGCTTCATAGGTTATGTTTACTGGGGGCTCGTTGGCCGCACAATGCTCTTAGCTACAAAACCTTTGCGAATTGGACAGGACTTTTTTACGCCAAAATGTTGCATTTGTTGCGTATATGCTCAAACCAAAAACCATTCCAACCTAAATTCATATTTTTGCTGATCAACAAATTTCATTGTCCACTGAAACAACCATACTTCTGGCGGAATACTCTCCTAGCATCACTGTGACCCCGGGATGCCCAGACGGGGCTCAAAAGTTTGGAGTGGTATTCAGGGACACTTCATCACCATCAGTAAGAGCAATATCAGTGTTGACATTGATGCTTCACTGCTGTTCATTGGGACCTATACTTCACACAGCTCTTTTCGGCCAGCACTGCACTGTGTGGAAACCACCGAAAGGTAGATAGTGTGTGGCCTGGCAACGAAGTTCCGAAAACAGTAACTGGACTGGGAACTGCCGCCTCGCCGGACGGTTAGGAACAATAGCGGGCATGGTCCAATCAGAGGGGGCGAGATGGATCAAGTGGTTAGAACGCGAATTTACTGACCGAAAGGTCCATGGTTCGAACCCGACCTCTGCCTCTCGACTTCCCCTGTCTAGGTTTGGGCAACCTGGCAGTATCCCAGCCCCCGTGCATCCTTTGGGTGGCATGACAGCTAGGCACCGAAAGAGTGTTACAGCTGAATGAATATTCCAATCACAGAGTGAGCGCCAATCCTATCGCCTTCAAGTAGTCCCAGGCTTCACTAGATGATTGGAATGATTATGCCATTACCTCCAATGTACGGCTATGTCTATCCTGCTCTCGCATTTACCGATTATCCAAACGGTGGCATTTGAAACTAACACACCACTGGTGCCTGGTTCGTCGTCGACTACCTGAGTAAGCCATCTAAAAAGGGCGTACAACCAAAGTAACGAGTGAAACAAATTGAGAAACCATTGGCAGAGATAGTTCTAGTCTCATATAGAAAAAGTAAAAGAGTGGTGGGATGGGAACTCACGTAGATCGCATCACACAGACGTTCACTGAAAGTGCTTGGAAACAGCTGTGCACAGTAGGATAGTTGGCGAGCCGTATTCAAGCGCAGGTTAGTAGTTTGGCGAACATTTTGTAAAATCGGCTTCACATTGGCGTGACGTAGCTCAATGTCAATAGGGGTGTGACTGACAAATTCTTTCAAACAGACGAAAGCGGTTTCGTGGATAGCTTCCTTTTCACAACATATGCCTGGAAAGGATGTACAGTGCTTAACAGTTAGCATATACGACAAGACTGTGAACAATAGCATGAAATTTGAAACTTCATAAGCACGGTTCCCACAAACGCAAAAAAGCATAGATTTATATCACACTACAGGAAGCCCCACGACGAGACCACTGCGGGATACTTGGCTTCTCTTGAGAGGTCGCATATTAAGGCTGATGACGAACGCTGTTGCAGAATATCTTTTCTTCGAAATGAGATTTTTAGGACTTATCGCAAACTAATGCGAACTGAATGGATATTTGTCATTTTCATGACTTTTGCTGAGTTAACCTTGTGCCTATGCACTTCTACAAACCTGGGTGAAAACGGCAGATGAAACACCTCCTTCCAGAGAGTTATGACATGTAGACCTTAACTGACGTTAGGCTTACTGAGATTCTCCGCGGGGATGACAAACAAGTGCGGTACGCCCATTTGAATCCAGTCAGTCGGATTTCAACGCCAGGGCAAAACGTAGTCATTCATTAAAGCCAGTTAGCTCCATAAGCGTGAAACAAACGTTTCTCAGTAGAGGTACCTGAGACACACAACCGGATAGCACACGACTGGATGACAATAATAGGAGCACACTTAAAAAAGGAAAACCACACAAACGTACCTTTAAAAAGAGCTGCCAAGTTCTGAGCTTTCTGACTGGTCAGATACCATGTCAGTGATAACACACGACAAGCTACGATCAGAAGATCCACGGAGCGAAGTCGATGGACAGTCGGCATTGGGCTGCCTGTCTTGTAAGCCGACCGCGAAACGCCTAATGCGAAACTAGCGCCCTCCGAAGTTGGTGTACCAGCTGGGGAAGCAGTGGTACTAGAAGCAGCAGAATTGTTCTGGTCGATTTGGCTAAGCAGCGCGCGCACGTCGATGAGAAACGATCTATCCGCTCGTTTGGCCAAATCGTATTTCAGCAGACCAGCACCGCCAGTGCATACATCAAACGGGACTTTACCGCTGCCAGATTTCGACTTAGTTTGAAAACCCTCCGCTTGGCCGAAAAAGTAATTAAGTTCCTGTTTAAAATTGGATTTGAGCGAATGAAACGTTCGCAATAAGTAAAAGTCAAATGGTTTGAGATTCTACGAAGTCGTTGTGCACATTCGAAAAAATAGTACGCCTAAATGAAAACACCTCAGTTAAATTGACCAAACATTAGAATCTCCTTGGTACACTCGTATTACAAATCACGGCTGTCAGTGCTTTCGACTAACAAAGCACATGTTGAAAAAAGAAAGGCCGGCGTTTCACAGTTAACTCCCTAAGGAAACATCGGCCGTCGCGTGGCTTCATCGTGGTTGCCTTACTTTCTGCATACAAGAAAACATCCACTCAATCACTAACTCTTGGAATCAGGAACAAGGTTGGAACTCGATCAAAAAAAGTTCCCATCACAGTACAGGAACGGCTAAAAACGCTGTCTATATAGGACGAGATTTATGACCTCTGTCGAATGAAATCCGTTGTCTGGACATAGTAGCTATCTACCACCTACTATACTACAAACACAACTGGATGAAAATCTGCGGAAGCCTCGCTGCACGCTGTCATGCGTTAGCAGCAGTAACTTGAAACACTTGAGGAGCCGACTGATCCTCCTACAGAAGACAGTGAAATTGAATTATCGGGCAGTTTCAAGCGATTAGGTGCGAGGAGGTTATAGTTGGCACACATAGGTCAGTCCCACTCTGTCTGACAAACGCGAGATCACTATACACAATCAATTTCGAACAACCTCATGCGGCTGTTATACGCAATTGGGTATATTGTCCATCATACAGTCATACTGTAACTTGTTTCCGGGTCGGGTGAAGCTGTTCGGTTTTAGAAGTTGAAAAGTGCAACTAACGGAAGTCTATTATGGGTGAAAATAGTAGCTGAAGAGGACATGCCGAATATGATGAACCAAACAGTGAGATAAGGCCGAAACACAGCAAAAAACTTATCCTATAGCTTGAAGAGGACTCACAAAACAGACCTGACGGGGCGAAGAATGCGCTATGACAAGTGTGGAGTATTCATTCAATTTCCCAACAACCTGCATACAGTGAAATTCCTAATAAGGAATAATGCGCACTGACGGATACTTCCGCTGTCCACAAAGAGCATGCAATCTAGTGTCATGACACTTAAGAGACCTTTTAGAAGTCCGTCACTTGTATGGGGATTAAACTGACATTGAGGGAACGTTCGGCAGCAGACGGCCACGTACCTTATGGTCCCTAGTCAATCGCGCTAATCGAAGTGAAGGACACAAGGAAGGGTGGAGCTGTCCGTAAGTTGGAGGGAGCATAACAAGATATGGAGCAAAAGCTCTTCGCAACAAAATTCGCACCTAAGATGGCTTACAAAATGCACTCGTTCTGATTTACTGTTATCACGGTGACCACTTTGGTGTTACGATACGTGATCACTCGCGGAACACCATAACACCATAAAGCTCAAGTATCCAACAAGCTGGAGTCATTACTCAGTTACGTACAGGGTTGCTGAAGGCTCTAATCGATGTCAATGGCAATCTTCTCAGTTCCTACACAGACTGCCTGAAAGAGCGTCTGGAGGTGTAGAAACCTCTTAATGACTGTGTTAGGCTAGCACTGAGTTCCTTCCTCATCTATTTTTTATTAGTTTCTTCACAATAGGGGCTTCAAACAAATTGTTGTTGTATGAGAGGGCAGGATCAGTGCTGAACACTGCAAGTATGCAGTCGACGATGACAATTAGCTGCCTGGGTTTAAATAAATCAGTAGACATTTGGACCTACACAAAATGTTCGACAAAGAAAACATTAATGCACAGTCAACTCAGCAAGGGAGTATTCAACGTACAACAGAGGTTGTGTAAGGCGTTTGTGATACAACTCACTACTTATAAGGCCGTTAAAAACTCTTCGACTGCCCACGATTGGCTTCGTCACTCTTGGGCTCATCAGGTAAACACAACCCCTGGGTTTCCGTCGGAATTATGTTCCACACCAAGCGGTATACACTTGGTAAACACACTCAATTGCAAATTACTTTGATGTTACAGGGGAGACTCAACTGGACCCCAGCTGAATCTCTTCAAATGAATGTGGTGCAAAAGGTCGTCTTGAGTACCGTCGTGAACTGCCGAGGAGTCTCCAGAAACCTCATGCGTGGTACGTTTCGTCAAGAAAAATTAATACAGTGCTCTCAGAAATAAAACTCAAGAGACAGTCTGCACCTAAGAGCTCGCATCCATTAGGTGTCACTATAGCGCTGAAAACGTCTAGATACTAACCATTTTCCTAAGCCAAATCGAACGCTTAAGATGCATGTTATGGACGGTCTGATTCCTAATTTTTGTGGATTTTACAGAATGACGACGTCCCCTGCGAAGGATAAGGAAACGCAGCAGTACACATTGAAACGGAACTAACAATCACACTAGAAAGTAGTGACACTGACGAAGTCCAATGTGGCTGTCAAGTTCGTGAAGAGAAGCAGACCGTACGACTTGACGCGAATGTGGTTACTTTTACCGGTGTATGTGGGTTGCGGAGTCTCTTGTGTGCAGCAACACTATCCCGAAAACTAATAGACGATACGTACATTGGAGTCCCTAGTCTGCTTACTTAGTGGCAGATTGCACTACGATTTCCAGACACTTTATGAAGAATGCTCAATTAAAGAGTAATTTGTTTTCTTTTTCTCCCATTGACTTTAGTTTATTAAAACTCCACTCATCTTTGTTTGGAAGTCTGTGAGGTAAATGACAGGTAGGCACAGTTCCGGGAAACGGACGCATGGATTTCAGTGTAGTGTACTCCAAGCCACAATGAGATGCCGATAGTGAAACATTTGGAGTTGATAAATAAAACATAATCGTTCAGCTGTACCAACCTTTTGTTGCCTAGCTGCCATGCCACCTGAAGGAAGCACGAGAGCTGGGATACTTCCAGGTTGCCCAAGCCTAGATAGGGGAAATCGAGAGGCGGAGGTCGGGTTCGAACCACGGACCTTCCGGTCAGTAAATTCGCGCTCTAACTAGTGAGTCGTTCAACACCGTTCAACACAATACTCTAGGTTCCACGATGTTCAGGTTGTGAACAACGAGTGGCTCAGAGTGTTAATTGGAGTGTAAAGCCAAGCGCTGAAAAACCGCCACTGTTCCAGGAATTCGCATGTAGAGTACACAAAACGCTTACCAAAACTGCAAGTTGGGTAGAAGCTGGAAGATCATACAATCTTGTCGGTGGCTGCGGGGGAAGTAAGTGGCCCAGAGAGGTGCGCCAGTGTGGAGCAAGTAGGACGGATAATGGGCGATCAAGGCGATGTGATAAGAGACACAGAAGGCAGCGAGCTTCTTCACGAACCAGAGGGGTTTCGCTCATTAAAGCCTTCAGTAATTCCAAGACCACTGCGTCGATGAGAAAGAGCTGTGGAATACATTGTATATGAGAAAAAACGGATATCAGAGAAGCTGATTGTTTTGGACTCATGAGGACAGTCTATAAAAACTCAAAAAAACCTACCCTAGATACGGAAACGGTTGGATATGAAGGCATTCAGTCGCAACATATGGACTTTTTGATGAAAAAATAGTCGAATTCAAATTATCAAGCCATCGTTGGGAAGTTCCTTATTTGAAATACTTAAATCGAGTGCGTTACGTGTTAGCAACCGGAAAATGCGGAAAGTTGAGAACGGCATTACCAAGCAGAGCGACAAGCTCTAGGCACAACGGTTAAACAAACTTCCAAGAATATCCCTCTTAGCAAGGTTGTCCACGCTTCGGTCTCCATTGACACCCAGAGATTCATCAGAATCATACGAATTCAGAAAAAAACACTCCAGGCTCACGTTCGACCTCGGTTGAAATTTAAATTTTCATTTATCGGACCCAAAGACGGCTGGTGATGTGCTTCCGCCACCAAGTTTGTCTTTATCCATGTGTGTTTGTATAGACATTGTTAGAACTATAGGTCAGACAATCTGGTGGGTAAATTAAAACCCAAAAGTAGCCCTCTTATCGATTTGACGTCGACAGAAAATTCAGAAGGGTATGGCTTACTCGCCCTAAACGTGCGTGGATGGAATCTCAATGTTTTTAGTTTAAGCCCGGGTGCCCCGAAAACACTTCAGTGCTAGTGCTTCGGACTAGCTACAGGGAGTTTGTGAGGCTGAGTACGTAAAAGCCGAAAGATTTTCTTTGATAACGCCTGAATGATGAATGAAGACCTTTACACACTGTTATTTCATACTTCGAGAAATCTGGCTCATAAATGCTCACAGAACCGACAAAACCAGGAAGACAAGTGATCTATTCAATGAGAAAAGGGAAAAGAAAATATAACGGACATTCAAAACATCTGCAGCAGTCAACCAATACTGACCGGCGTCTGCTTGGAGGGTGAACACCGATCAGTTATTCCCGCGGTTGATTCGTCTAGTAAGGACTCTTGTTCTGGGGCCTCCGGTGACCCACTAAGAGTACTGGAACTGGGGTTACTACTAGACATGGATGCACTACGACCTCGGCGAAGTTGCATGGGTCGTTTTTGATTGACTGGTGTGGAAGAATTCTGGCGACGGCGATTTGGAGTTGGACGCTTGTTGGAACAAGTCTGGGTTGGAACACGAGAACTTTCATCGTCATCCAGAGAAGTGGATGGTTGTAACGATAACACATCTTCGTTCGATGGGTCAAACACGGTCTGGATAAGCAATCGAGCACAATCCCGAGCCATTGACAAGGCGCCCTGGCTCATTTGAGTCGACAGGTCATGGATACAGTGCACCAAACCGCGAAGTATGGGTATGAAGTGGATAGTGAACCAAGTTGGATGCAACAGCCGAACCAGGCAGATAATAGTGGCACAAGCACCCCATTTCACGTACCTGGAAGAAAGAGGGTGGGACAAGTGGAACTCAATCTGCCGCGATGGACTCATTAGAAATCAAGGCTGCCCAATCACAGTACTGACGTTTTGAGCTCGGAGTAGTTCAACGGTTAAGCTGCGAAAATGGAGACCGGCAGGTCTGTTGCTTGAACTCAACCCTGGCTTTTCGACTGCTCCTGTTTAGGCTTACAGAATCTGGCAGAATTTCAGTTTCCTTGAAGTCAAACGAAATCTGTGCACCGAAAACGCATAGTCTTTGAAAAATTATGAATGCTTGAAATCAATTAAGCTCAACTAAGCCAAAGACTAGATGAAACCCTAGAAGCATAAGATCAGGGGTTGCTTGTTGGTGAGTGAATTCGTTCGCACTAAATTGAAGATTTTCTTTGCATCAAATGAGTGCCGTAGGGAAAAATAGGGCATTAAACCACTAAACATGTACCAGTAAAAATGATCCTGATTAGCATGCTATCTTGATGGTGCGCAGCAACTTACCAAGCTGGGTGATGCAGCATATCCACCAGCACGTGTGCTATATGCGAGTACAGAGGTAGGTGAATCAGGGCTCTACTTGCACGTTCGAAAACGCCAGCTTCGTCTCCACTGTCTTCACTGAGAGCCGAGCGGAAGACAGCCGATACTGTGCCATGAACTACCTCTAGCAAAACACACATAGGTTGGGTGAGTTGCTTATCTTCCTGGCCCATTGCAAATAGGATTGCGTCAATCAGCAGCGTTGCATCGAGCATGCGACGATTAGAATGACATTCGCGATCCGGCTTAAAGCACGCTCCATTGAGTGAGCCGACGTAGCTGGGCTCGGGGGAAACCTAATTAAGACAGAAAAAGATTGGATTGACTTGGGACTGGTACACCTAGCCCAAGATGGAGACATTATTATCGGTCAAGTGAATAGGTATTGCATGGAAAAAAACAAGGTAAGACTGAATCGAACAACACAAAAGAGATTCAGTTATATGGACCGGATAAAAGCTTGGTTTGTGATTGCTCTTTGACCTGCTAGAAGTAGAGGAGTGTTAGAAATCTATTGAAAAATTAAATCAGATCACATGCAAGACTTGCTTTCAAGATCCTCCAACTAGTCAAGAAAGAGCGGTCTTTATAAAAATTGAGTAACAGACTTGAAGTCAACAAGGTCCGACCAACAGCAACAACTTATTGGGCGACTAATTCGGCAATCATGAGCGAGCTCCCTGTTGTATACTAATATCAAATTGGTCCATAAACGGTATATCAATTATGAAAGACTCCTGAAACAGCCACAGAAGGCAAGTAAAAAATTACTCCTGACAAGCTCCTTGTAGTATATTCTCATGACCTCCCTTCAGGAGGACCTAACTGCAAATCGTATAGTACCGTCTCACTGGGCAAAACCTCACCATTAGGGGAATCAAAGTAGGCCCATCCTCCATCCTGGCGATTGGATCAAGAATCGCAGCCGAAGGAGCGACAATCGCAGGTGGTTTGGTTTCCACGGTCTGGTCGATTTGGTTCATGTGATCCGCAAGCCAGACGAGAACCAAGTGCCGGACGACAGAAGTGATAAAATCACCTTGTGTTTCGCGTAAAGGTTTATTGAGACCAGCCATGAACAGACCAGCAAGAACACGGACCATCAAATCGCGGTCCAAATCTGTTCAATGGAATGAAAACAACCCTATAATAATAATGATCCAAGCTGGTTAGTTAAGGGATAAACAATAAGTGGGCCGACTGAAACTGAGGAAAAGTTTGCCATGATTTTTTTGATACTACTGCTACTGACACTACTACTAAAAGCTTGGATTGGGTGATCGTCTGACCTTACCGTAAGACAATCTATAGATGTTGGTATACACACAAAGAAAGCGGAACACGATAAATACACTAATTTGCAAATCAGTTAGGTTTTTGCGAGAGACTTACCTGGAACCCAGCTGAGTCTCTCGCAAAAACCAAATTGATTTGCAAATTAGTGTATTTATCGAAATCAGTCGAATTTGGGTTCAAGTAGAACATAAGGTTGACGGAAACTCGGGGACTGCGCCTACCTGATGAGCCCCAAGAAGGGCAAAACCGGTCGTGGGCTGTCGAAGAATTTTCAGCAACCTTATGAGTAGTGCATTACGTATATACAAAGCGGAACACGGTTCATGAAAAACCGACAGTAAAAGTTCATTTAGCAACCGATTTTCTGTCCACCCAGAGATGATGGAGGTATCGGTGTTCAACGTATTACCTGATGATAACAAATAGACTGTTATCGATGAAAATAGTGGGCACAGGTAGACGGAATTAAGTTGGCAACGCGCATTGTCTAAGCACTCGTGTGGCAGCTCAAGTATTGTTGGTTTATAATCCCACGATATTTCATGCGATGACTAGAAATCAGTGGGTCAAAACTTACATTCACATAGGCAAAATTGCACGGTGCTTTTATGCCATCAGGCATCGTCCCAGTTTTCGTCAATTAAAATATTGTGATGAAATATACAGAGGACCAGAGCAAGCATCGTTATAGAATTGAAACACTCACCTCCATCTATGCAACATGGAGCTTGAAATAACTCCCGATCAGAAGAAGACGCCCATTCATTGCACAACACCTTTTGTACAAACATATCAACGGCACGCACAAACGAATTTCCTTGAAGAAAGCTGTAAGGAGCGTCCAGCTGCAAATTAAATCTGCCAGATCTGTTGTCCAAATCCAAAGATGCAATGCAGACAGACTGCAAAAACTCCCAAGAACGCACTTTTGTTGGTTGGTCAACACTGGAGTCCTTCAAAGATAGTAAGAGAAAGATATGTGTTAGACGAAAAATACACGCGAGTTAGTCACACGGCCGATCAACCTCTTGTGTCCGACCAGTTTGGTCTTGACCTACTGGCCGGGAGGTTACTGTTTCGAGCCCCCTCCTCATGCCATCGGCAAGAACTATATGCTCCTAAACAAAGAAAGGCATGCCTTGTAAGAGACAGCCCATGGTTTCTTGTAAGAGTTACGAGGTAGTTCATGGTTTAATTTAGAGGAAACAAGGCGATCTAGAAGCAATAACTGTCAGCATTACGAAAGGAGACTCCAAAGCATCTACATTTACAATAATTAATTATAAATAAAAAGTTGAACTATCATTACCGGGTTACCAAAGTATCTCCAAGCTTCCAATGAGAGTGGAGTACCCGTGATTCGAACTGATCTACCGAGTGAGGGACGCGTTTGCTTACCTACGTAGAGGTATTGGGTAGATAAGTTTTTTTTTGAGAGAAGCAGAAGGCAGCGCACTGTCTTTTGGCGCCGACACGTAGAATACCCTAAGGATTCCAGATCAAGAAATATCGAACAAAAGTCAATGTGTATGCTGGTCTGCTGAAAACCTCGCGAGGTTGTTTTCCCCCGTCCTCCTCCCAAAAAATACTTCCTACATAGAAGACTAATCGAAAAGGTAAACAGTTACAAAAGCAAGACAGAGCCAGAAAGTTGAAGTGGGGAGCCGTAAGTGGTCTTACCTGTAGCACTTCGATAGCAGCGTCGACTAACGAGCGGAGTGGCAAATCAATTGGTTGGTTTCTGTATTCATTCAGAAACAATCGCAACTCCGGTCCGGTTTCACCCTCAGCCGGATCGAGCCTCAATCTTCGAACTTCAGACAGGCTGGTCCGATTGAAACGGCCTAATTTTCCTAGAACCTGAAGGTATGGAATAGAAATTAAAATAGAACGAACGCTCAATGAAGGTGAAGAATAACAGAACCGAAGAAAATCAAGCCCAGTAAAGCTTTGTGCACATTGAGTGGTAACACATTCGTTTCGCATGTAAGATGTCCGAAATTCAGATGCCGACACGATATGCACTGTTAAATAGCCCCGATAAGAACAAAACTCGAGTCCAGTACTTCCTCCCTGTGGTGTGGACTCACCAGGATGGATAATAGTTTGCACTCGGAGCAGACAGGTAAGGCAAGGGTGGATTCGGTGAGTGGCTGGTGACACCATTGAGAAACGTGAAAAAGGATTCACTGAGTAAACTTCGAACAAGAACACATGCTTGTGCGAAACCGACCAAGACATTTAATGAGGTTCCACTGCACCGAGAGGAGTGCTTTACAAAAAGCCAGCAAATGATTTTTAATGAAGCGTCTCGGAAAGGGGACGGAAGGATAATAAATCCAGTGGTGGATATAAGCAATAAAAAATACGGATGATGGTGAGGGACGAAAAACACTCAGCCTGATCGAATGGAAAACTAGACGTGGAACTCTACCAAGAAGAACCTGGATGTGACGGAACCAACTAATTTCACTAACTTCAAAGCACGTATTTCGAGAACGAGGATACTGAAAACAGAGAGATCGATGGCCAGTGGTTATTTTAGCCATGACGAAAGGCATGCGAGAAGGGGAAGTTTCTTGGCGTTTGGGAACCAACTAACCAACTCACTCAGCACCGTTTGCAACTGCTGGTGTGCTCAGTAGTCACATTTGACCACCTCGTCACTCGCACTCGATAGTAGCATGATGAATAAACATGTCCCTTACGTGCAAAGGTAATAAAAAAGGTACAGAAATGTCAACCTGGGAGGTAATGGAGTCGGTCACCTGCATTTACAAGTCGTGTCCGGTCGATAAAGAACTCTTTAATTAGCTTTGACAGGACCAGGGGAAACTGTGTGAAAACTGAAAACAGCACAAAGCCAGAAACAAATGAGAGGATTCAGTCAAGGATCACTCACCTTGAACGACAGCTTTTGAACATACTCGCTGGATGAGTGGAGTGAATTGTATAGAGCTAATAACATATCACCGCGCACTTGATGTAAGTGTTCATGGAGAAAATCCGGTTGCATGTTGTCAACACAAAGTTCAAGTGTTCGAAGACCCTGTAGAAGGCAAACAACGAGAAATTTTTTATGGACGGTCGATTTTTGTCGAACTGAGGAAGTCGTCAAAACATCCGTCAACTTGTATCCCGAAATCGACCAGTACTTTCATGTATGATTTGGTCAGTCGTACTAGTATGCACTGAAGATAACCTCTTCCCATGTACCAATAATTCTTAACAAAATAGAACAGGACTCACTGGGGGGGACCGGTTAGAAGTGATTCAACCTGGAGTGAAGTCCCCGAACGTAGGAAATGACCAACTTCTCAGTTTGATGTGACAACCCAATGAAACAGACTTTAAAATTCAAATTCCGATAAGGGCAGCGAAGCAATACTGTTGAATACTGTCGAGAATAAACGTGTCATGTCAGTTTATATTCCATATTACCATGTCAATCTGGTCTGGTTTCTTATACAACGGGTGATAAACATTCAACAAGGGACCCAAATGTCCAATTCGTTCGATGAATCTCGTTAGCTGATGCTAATAGTTTGCTATAAGTTTCCTGGTCCGAAAATGAGTATGCAGTCACTCACCGCTTCGCCAACTCGATTGCTCGTCTTCGGATTTATCATCACGTTAACGGAGTTATGAAGGGGTAAATGTGGATCCTCTGATGAACCCACGTTAAAATATTGGTCAACTGCTGTACAGATGCACTGGAACGCAACCTAACGACAGGAGGATGAACTTCGTTGGAAGAAAAGTACAGGATCTACAAAAATGTCTTCGGGAAAGAGTAAGTGGAAATTCCGTCGGCTTCAATATTTTTTTCAGACATCGTTCAGCCGTAGCACACTTTCAGTGCCTAACTGCCATGCCACCAGAAGGAAACAAGAGGGCTGGGATAGTGCCAGGTTGCCCAAGTTTAGACAGGGAAGCCAAGAGGAACCGCGGACCTATCGGTCAGTAGCCACTGAGCCATGACAGACAGGAAGACATTTGTCATGACGTGACCGTATAAGAACCTGAGATTAATGCCTGGAGTACCAACAACACAACAGAGCTCTTAGCGAACACTTGTAAGTGATCACGGAGTCGACTAGGGGAATTAGATTAGCCATTCAATACACACTCTCGTGATATGCCGTATAACACACAAGTTAGGGGGCTAAACCTTTGAAAGAAAAGTTCTGTTACCTAACTCATTGGGCAACAGCAGGAATGCGAACCAAAGGTAAAAAGGAGAGTTAAACTCAGCTTTTGGACATCCTGGCTGATCACAGCTAGACTGAAGTCAACTGCCATGTTAAACCACGTTCGCTGATGAGTATACGTTTGGCCAAAATTGTCGAAAGTTTCCGGTTTCTTATCTATCTTGGGGAGGGGTTAATATTTCGCTCATCAGTCAAATGGCGAAATTCGTCGGACTAGGAAAAAATGGTCTCCTTAAATGGATAGGTCCGTATTGAGATGGAACATATTGGAGGAGCGCAGTAGTCTGTGCATTTTCAGGAATACGAAACATAAGGAATCACGAAGGATCGTTTGTACAAAGCATCAGTTAACATAAGCAATGAGTATCACACGCTGACGCGTACGACAGTTAAAAGAGCGGTATCCACACCAAACTAGAGGGTTAAAACGCAACTTTGTACGAGGCACGATCACACAACATATTCTAGAAAACTAACCTGGTTTACTGTGTTGCAGTTCAACACGTAGATCAGCGGTTCCATGAGTAGGGATAAATAGGGTAGCAGCGTAGAAAGGCGTACTGGGACGATCACACACAATTCACCGAGCAGATCACGCGCATTTGCATGATGCGGAGAACGGAGTAAACGATTCAAAGTAGACAACATTTCTGGAAGAAGCGGGAAGAATTCGCGGTATAATTTGTCATGCGCGCCACCTCCAATAGATCTGAACAGGGTTCGAAGGAGAGTCAAGTAAGCCGTAGGTTCGTTTGCGGTTAAGCAACACTGCATGCTGCCTTGGACGATCCGGCGCAAATGGAGCTGTAGCAAAAGGTCAGTAGATTGGCGGGAATGAACAAGTCATCCATATTTCACATCAAACTAATAGCAACTTTGCCGTGTTCAGTCACCACATGCCGCTGTATGCGCCTTAACTACATTGCACGCATGCCTGCGTTTCTGAGGTGTTTCTATAAAACAGTCTTGCTTACACGACTGATAGCTGTATACCCAGCTTACAGCCAACAAACTACCGCGAGAACCACGGCGCGTGGGGAAGACTGATCGACAAGTGTCGCATGCACGAAGACCTCTGAAGGTCCTAGTTCCTACAGTTCGTGATGCAGAAAAAAGCAGTATTCAGCTACAGTACCCATCTGCGTACTTTTCACGTTAAGATGACCCAGAAGAGGTAACACGACAGTAGGCGTAAGATTTCTCGATAGAAACTTGGAGACGATTTGACATCATGCTAAGATGTGCTTACAGATGAAACTCTTCGGGCTACATGCTAGAGATCGAAACACTGTCATTTGACACCGGGTCAGACTATAATTAGATTCCTATCGAACATTTTATAATCAATACCAGGTCAACTCATATATCACATGGAAACGTCTTAAAATGATAAAACGTCTAACCATAAAAATGTTATGGCGCATAGCTGCTCTACAATCTCAAGAAAGTGCGAAAGCTGAGGTATGATCAGGTTGCTTTAGGCTAGATATCACAAATCGGAAAGCCAGATCTGACAATTTTGCGGCCAAATCAATAAAAATCAGTAAATCTCTCTGTTGGTCGTTTGCGCCGTAACGCGAGGCATCTCCAGATAACGTAATAAACATGTGGCGATGCGAACGGCCTATTTCCTTCATTCAGTATACACCTATATGACAGTCTAGCTCGGTTTCTGAAAACGGATTTTCGTTACCCGAATTGACGTAAGTGTACAAAAATCATCTGGTCTTTAACAGATTCATTCAAGTGCATGGATTCGTTTGCTCCTCCGTGCCTCCTTTGTGCCTAAATCTACAAAAAACGTCTTATGGACAGTTTTCTTTAACAGACTATCCTTGTATAAGTTCAAATTAGTAGACTGGAGCTTATGGTATTTCCGTTTGGCAAGCCTTATTAAGAGCCAGACGTTCAACGCGTGCTTCAGACCCTTCAAACCATTGCATCTTCATCATCATCATCATCATCGAGACCATGATATCAACCACCAACACTGATGCTACGCTACCGTACAACCATGATATATTTAAAAGCCTTGTTTTGGAAAAAATAAGTGGTCAGCTACGCACTGAAGGCAATAACTTTGATTATCATCATCATCGGCAGCATGACACCAGTGTACAACACCAATGTTACGCTGCCGTACAACCATAATCATTCTGAAAGAAGTACTGTGAAGAAAAGAATAAATATGGGGGAGAAATGGAATTAGTGCTAGCCTACTACAATCATTCCGAGGTGCCTACACCCCCAAACACCTAGTTAGATAAGCTGGATAGAGAGTGACAACAAGATACCACTGACATCGACTTAGTTAATGCAACCCCTACCGAGCCAAAATCCCGCTTGCTGCTCTCAAGTTAGTGTTTCACGAGGCATTATAAGGCGACGAAGCATAAGCGACGCCAACAGCCTCGTTACGACCGAGGTCAGGCTGATCCCCACGTGGTTACAAAACTCACTACGAGCCCCTTCTTTGAAAATGGGCACTATCACCGACTCTCCCCAGTTGTCTTGGACAGCCTCCTTTACCAAATGCAGGAAAACATATCAGACAAGCACTGACTGAGGACTTCACCCCCACTTTGGAACAATGCGGGTGGGAGGTCATCCGGACCAGGAGCTCGACGGCGCTTGAGAGAACATATACAATCATAAACTACCGTGGCCGTAAGGGGTTCCATATTCACGCTCTGTGGTTCTACGTTCGCTGTGGGCTCCAGATGAGTGGCAGCTGGTGGTCACGACAACTGTTGCCCGAAACATTTGGCCCAACGGTCGAGGTGTTCTTTTTTAATCGAGACTGTCACTCCATTCTGGAAAGAATCGTCCAGCTGTAGCATCCTTCCGGTGCCTAGCTGCCATGCGAGTTGAATGCAGCACGAGGGATAGGATACTACCAGGTTTCTCAAGCCTAGACAGGAGGAGTCGAGACACAGAGGTCGGGTTCGAACCACGGACCTTCCGGTCAGTAACTTAATGCTCTAACCAATGAGCCATCGAGCTCAATTCTGATCCTTGTTGGTTTCGCCCACATGTGGTCGGTCGCACGGATCAACCGGGAAAACCTCGGACACTCCATGTCTTTTGGGCCTCTTATATTTCCTTTGCTTTACGTATCCGCCACACTTCATGGTCGGCCCGCACGCTCATTTTCACTTCATGTCTGATAATTCGTCGGGTCAAGCCATGTTCAGGACCGGCCGGGATTTAAGCAGTGCCACTTTTCGGTCTGATATCTAGTGCTTGAGTGAGCCTAACTTGAGCCACAGGAAAAACTCTCGACACTGTGCAAAGAGGCGGTGATTTCATTCCAATGTGAATTCAGATCTGATGGTGGGGCATTTGGAATTCTCTAGAAGACGATTCTGGTAAATTCGTCTAACATCCGGATCTGCCAATTTCTCAGTTGCCAAGTGATTTATCCGCACATTCCTCGGCCCTGGAAAACGAAGGGGGAAACGACTCCAGACGAACGAGTGGTCGGGATCCACAAATGTGTTCCAAAACGAGCGGCAATCAGTTATCGATTCGCGCCATCGGTAACCGATGGCAGTGTGATCAATTTGAGTTCGTAGCCGGCACCTTGTTGGATGACACCATGTGGCCAGACGACTTCGGCTAGTTCGGGAGTTAGTACTGCATAAAAACAGCCTGCGGTCAGCACACAGCTGAAGCAATCGTTCACCATTGTCCGCACGTACCGAGGCCAGTCCATGTCTACCATCTAATTGAGTCTCAGATGTGCTGAGCCTGCCAAATTGTGCATTCGGATTTCCGGCAACCACGATTTTTGAGCTTTTAGCCCACCGCAGCAGGGCAGTCAGGGTGTCACAAAACAGATAGACTGGGCGTCGATTGATTGATTTCGAGAGGCCCCAGAATGTCGGCGCCAGATGGCACGCAGATGTTGCTTGCCAAACCGATGTAGGACAAAAGGAGTCATCAGTCCTAACTACTGGGCCCACAAGGAGGGAGTTATTAATGGGAGTGGGGGAATAGGGAAGGGAGCTATGCAGTGAAGGCAATAGCTTGGGTGCACGAGCGCCACTGCTTACCTGCCCTGCTGCATGCAGAAAGCAAGGCGACCCGACTGATGGCACCACATGATATGGAGTGAGTTTAATTGCATGTGTGAAATTCACGGTTGTACGTGGGCTGGGATACAGCCATGGCGCAGGATTACAATTAGGGTCCCCAACGAAAACCCTCGGGTCAAAAGCCTGACCGCAGTGCAGCGCTGTTGGGCGGGAAATGCAAGTGCATTCCAATTTTTACAGAACAAGTCGCCACGCATGTTCCAACCCTCAACCTGGAGAACCAGGAGACTGTGTTTGTCTCTAACCATCAACCACAGTATAGCTCAATGGGTCGTGGAGGTACACAAACCGTTACACCACGGTAAGGTCCACTATCTTTGTGACAGTCAAGCCCTTGAAAGTTTTGACGACAAAGATACCTTTACGCGATTATATGTCTGAGATCTATAGCGCTCAATTTAACAAGTTTGCTCATCCCTGCTTGTCAGGTTAGACATCCACCCACTGATTGGACACAAAGAGTCATTGACCTGATTTCGGAAATACCACCTTCACGAAACCCTAAAGATGTCCTCGATTGGTAGAAGAAATTCCATTTTAAAGGTAGGCAGGTGCTCTAAACACCTCACGAGGATTCATAACCGTAATCAAGATTGTGACCTTGAATTCGAAACCCACTTTCGCGAATTTTGGTTCGGTGAGCAAAGAATGACTAAGAATTAATCGGTACAGCCTACAAACTGGAGCTCCGAAATATGCAAGAAAGAGGATGTAAAGTACGGGATCGAATGTTTGCTATCTCGTCTCTTCTGGACCTATAAAAAAGACTTGACAGTGGCTAAGCTTTTATGCCACTTAAGGGTTGCGTAATGACATGTCGCGAAAAGGATGTCATGACCAAAATCACAAATCATAAATCTTCACAGTTCTCTGAAGATGTTCCAAGTTTTTCACAAACATGGGATCATGTCAGTCAAACAGTCCACTAAGACCATTAGCAAGCGAATAAATCATGGATACTCCATATGGAACATTCGTTGAAATGCTAACCTAGCCGCTGACTGCACCAAAGACCTTGACACCTGGATGTACGGCAACACAACAGTTAGTCAATACCTGCAAGCCCCTTCAAAAGACAGTAAACAGTAAAGTTAAAATAAAGAATGCAGAGATGGAACAGCTCGCATCCGTTAATATTCACTTTCCAGTAGACTCAAACAGTAGGTCAGAAAGTGAAAACACCATCACGACTGCAGCATACAATGGTAGCTGAAAGTTCCATTAAGGTAGTCAGTTATTCGCTAAGATGTCATTGTTACCAAGGTGTTCAATCAAAAAGACAACCTGACATTCCACAAAAACAACAAGCGAGTGCTGTTTTACCTTCATTACGTATTCATTCTCAGTTCCAGCCATGTTTACGGAACTGAAACACAGTTTCAAAAGCCGCATATAAAGGGCTGACTCGTCAGTTCCATCTGCAGAGATAGGGAAAAGTTGAAGGTAAAAATGAGCCCAATGAGAGAACGAGTATGCATAGGATGCAGACTGACAATGATTAAACATATGGGCTGGTGTACTGCAGCAAAATTAAGTTACACGAAAATAAACGATCATGTATCATTCAGTGTACATCCATCCACTCTAACCAAACCACAGTTCTGTGGTCTGTTCGACTATTCGATGCAGGAGCTTCGGTTTCTTGATGATGGAAACTAATAATCCAATCAACTAAGGCTATGGTAACTGTCAATGAAATGAAATTCCGATCCGTTTATCAGAATGAAAGTTCCCACCTCCCCAAATCCCGATCCGTTAATCAGAATGAAAGTTCCCACCTCCCCTAATCATCGACGGACGAAATTGTGGCAGCTAGAACCACTGTACGACGTAGCAGAGAATGCATGGGATGACATTATTCGCAAATTTCAGGGAAATGTGAAGAAACCGATAGGATGTAGACAACAAGTTACTGAAATATGCAAGTAGCATGCTGCCACACACACTAAAAATGTGAACAACACATGAATGGCTTACCACCCAACCGATCCAAACGGTCGACCAAATAAGAGAGTAGGATGTGTCCGAAGATTGATGTTTTATTCGGTTGAGACAAAAGATGCAAAGCCATATTAGTGTAAGATGGACTCTGACGACACCACATCACAAAGTCCTGAAAGAGGAGGGTGAAAAAAACCGTATATTCAAAGAGTTAATCAAGTTTTGTAACTGAAAAGAGTAGGGAAAGTCGGAAATTAAAAATATACTTAATGGACAACAACCAGGACCAGGTTCCGCAAAAAAACATTAATACATGGTAAACTAGACTACCTGAAATAACTAGCTAGACTGTAATAAGTTTCCATCGGGCTCGAGAACTCTGGGTGACAGCACCAGTACACGTAAGCACTCGTCAAAATTTCAAAGCTACAGTAACCTGACGTAAGTGATAAACACTAAAAAACACTAGTCTGTGTACTAAAGTCAACTAGAACAAGAGCATCAGTGTACACCACAAAAAGAAACAAAGTATGGGACTTTTCTCGAACGTTGGATAATCCTGCAAAAAATGATAATGGGGGCATAGTATTAAACAAAAACCAAAGTGCATATGAACGACGGGACATTGGCTGTTTATCTGGGCTAATCAAACAGGCGATCGACCAATGGGCTGAAGTATGGGCGAAATTCCCAACCATCTGATAGTCGCTATCGAGGCTTGTGTGGTGTACATTTCTCGGCTGTTGCATGTCATGTTCGACGTCCGGACGTCGACCTTATCACTAGGTCCTACTAACCACTGGAATACCTGATTGCAGTGTACACACATTTGCCCTACTATTCCTGATAGCCCTCATTTACGAGACGGTACCACGATGCAACCGTGTCACTTCCTTCTGGTTAGGTCGATTTGCTTGCAACCGACGGCGTTTTCTTGCTCTCTTATGGTTTATTCACTTAGTTATGACGCTACCACCATATTATCACAACCAATCAATTTCAATGATACTCTTTACTTTAGCTAAACGACGAACAAATAGCAAGGCGACACGCGCAACGCACCAGAAGTGAAAAACTCTTCTCACAAAGAAGACTCGGGATCTCGTGTCTAACGGGTGTACGACATCGATGACTTGGAGTAACCGAGATCACAGTGGACAATACGTTAACAGTTTGAATATAGATTGAAGACAGAACCCGAAAACAAACTAGAATTGGGAATGAGTGAGGTAAAAACACAAAGGCGTGAGCAGTAAGGAACATGAGCGGTGAAACTCACGTGAATTTTATTGGAAAATATTTCTTGAAAAGACACTGGACTCAGCTGGGCGAAGGTCAAGGCAAACGTCTCAATCAGAATACGCTCGTCGGGGGATTTCACACTGGGGTGGCTGTCCGAAACGGGGCAACAAGAAAAATGGATAACTTTACGAGAGAAAAACAAAATGACCGGGGTAATAAACTATCAAAATGGACCGGGCCGACAACATTAAATTTGAATATGCATACCAGCATCTGAAGCAGATGGCGCTACGATCAGTAAGCGCAGGTTCCCAGAGAATGTGCGAAACTCGTTTATCCACTTAGGATTCGGAGGAGACCCAGTAAAAATAAAACCATCATCTCCATTTTTAAACAATGGATTACAGGCCAACGACGGATGTGAGCTTCTATTGAGTTGTTCCTGGGTAGAGAGGACTCTTCACGCCCAAGATAAACAGTCAGAAAAGTGGACTATGAAAGACTAGATGAAAAATTCTTCTAGCACCACAGACTCCATCCGGCTAAAACTATTTTCTCACAATCTGAGTCACTCGAAGCGAGCATTGTCAATCCCACCCAACTTAGTATTGTGCAACACTGAGGCGCAGAGTCTTCGAAGTGAGTGGATGTGTTACTCGCATTCTATAAAATACCTTATATTCAATTGCTCCGGGGTACTTCATTACCATCATCGACGGCAACAGCAACATATGTTCAAACTGATACTTAGTTGCTCCCCAATCACTGGAGGTCTATTTTAAAGAATCTCAAAGTGGATAGACTAAAAGAAGAAACGGAACGGAGCTAGTGCTGACCTACCGTAAGCATGCTGAAATGTTCGAACCTTTAAACACTGATTTAGACAGCCTAAACAACAGCTGAAAGTTGCTGAAATTGGCTGGTAGCCATATGTTGCAGGGTCTTCGGCCAAGTGCCAGGACAGTCACGAGGATCTCATTCTGAAAAGATAATCATATCAACAGCCAAACCTTTTGTACACTTCCTGCAACGTGTAGGCTTCTCCAGGGCCACCTCAGACAACTCTGATCGATGAAAAGGCATGAATAGCGCAGGACGCAATCATGACAGACTATGCTACTTGGCATCGTGTGGAACTAACAAACACGTTGTTTAACCGAAAATACGTCTGATAATTGTCGCGTTACACATCCACCGATTTCAAGCTAAAAAGTATCAGGAACGTCCGATACTCCGAGCACAGAGACCACTTCAGCCGCTTTCATCACTAATCGGTTAAGTAAGACAAACCGCGAATTCCGGTGCCTCTTCTTGGTATGAAAAATATGTTGGGAGCTCCCCGTACACTCGCACGCGCCCAAGCTCATGCAAATATACGGAACGGATTCGCTCACATTTTTTGCGGCATCCATTGAACCATTGTTTTCAGAAACAGCTATAAGTCTACAGAGCTCATTATGACTCTAAGCTCGACAAACGAAGTATGTAGGCCATGTACACATACGGCCTGGAAAGGTATGATCAATAGAAGCTCGATTGTTGCTCACAGACAAGAGCCTCATGGGTCTGAAAAAATGTCGATCATATAAAACTCAAAGAAACATTTTAGACCGGTTCGTAAATTACAAAAGCTATGGGCTTCATGTAGAGAAAGTGGCACAATACTAACCTTCGAATGAACAGCTTTCCATCCCGTACAATTATCTGCACTACTGCAATCATTCGAGTCCCATAGTCGAAGTACTCGGTCAGAACGATCAACTCGTCCGGGCTGAGGATACGCGAGGAGGAGGCTGCAACCACGGTTTTGGGTGCGTGCGTGGACGGTGCACTGGGATGTGTGCCGTAAGCAGAACCTTTTGGGCATTGAATCATGCTGGTCACGATGGTGCGTATACCAGTCATTAGGGCCTTGATCAGAGAACGCAGATCCAAATGGCTCAATTGTCCCTTGGATGGATGCTCTGCTAATGGGAACTAAGGATAAAAGCAATTGGAAATTAGCATGAGAAATGATAAAAGTAGCATGAATTCCTATAGCTCAGTCGGCCTAGAACTATGCAAAGCATGAACAGCTTGTCAAAGAAAGACCGATTCTACGTCGGCATTGAGCATACAGCATACAGCAAGATTGCTGAAAACAATGTGTCAACGAATTTCCGCCACATATGTCAGTTTGACTAATGTAAATCTCGGAACATAACTAAAACCGTCTCGGTCACCTGACAAATCCAGTACTAGTTGCGTTAAACTGAAATCTCAATTCACGTTGAACCTAGACACTTGAACTTATCTGTAATTCGCTAGATGTTAGCCAAGCGAGACACGTAACGAGGGAATTAAAAAGCGAGTGTTCGGTTGTGCAAAGGGGACAGCCCAACACCAGAAGCTGCGTTGGTTAGGCCATGTATTGAGCATGCTGAACCATCATTTGCCGGAAAGAGTACAATCCGTGCCCAATTCTGAGTGACGCAAGCAGACCCCTGTTCATATTCTGAAAGCTTCGAGAATCTTGTGACAAGAACCTGGTGGCCAAGTTCGTCCACGTCCTTTCCAACAATCAGAAGGAACAGAGGTGACAACCGAAAATACATGCAGTTTTTCGTCCTGATCCTCCGTGTATTTTTACTATTTTCACCGCAGCTGGAGCTGGGGAGTTATCGCACATAAATACAGATCGAAATCACCGTGATGCGAAATCCGGAAACTGCATTTGCTTACCAGTTTGGTTTTGACTGGAGACTCATCAGAAACCCAGCTGAATTTCTCATTTATGATGTTTTTATTCGAAAGTGCCTGCCGACAAAGGAGTGGCACAGATGCAGAATTGCACTTTGTGAGCTCACGAAAAAGTTAAAATGAATATGTTTGGCCAGCTGGTGTCGTGCTCGAGTGGAGAGCACTAAGGGTAGATGACCTCTTTTTTATCCGACACAACGGGAAGTGAACTGAATGGGTCTGGCTATTTGGGATTGCAGCTTTTTATTCGAGTCCCACTTTACAGAACCTGTCTCCAATTTGACGAAGAACCGACACTATTCATAGTTCCTGCCGCAACAACCCAAGCACGGTAATCTATAGAAGATGGTGGTAAAATTATCCACAGAGGATTTAACTGTGTTGAGCCAGGTCTCGACAACACCAAAGTGAACATGCTCAAGGGCCGACTGGGTGACTTTCACAGAGGGTAGCCAAATGATTGAGTTCAGTTAAGTTAAACCACAAAACTCGACTCTTTCGTGTCACAAAAGCGATGGCTGACCTACCGAAGGGTAAATCACGCCAAGAAATGGCAAATACCCTTCTCAGAAGCCTGTATTGGGCAATGTCTGTAGGGGCTGGTTAACCCTAATTCCAAAATAAAAAAAGCAGGGACGCTAACCAGCTCGGTGAGGATTATCAATGGTGATGATGCCGGTAATAGCAAAGCATTCTTTGCAAGGACCCTGCTAGCTTATGGGCTTGTAGGCGAACGGCTGCAGGTGCATTAGGTATAAAATATCCGCAACATAGTGGGCACGAATGAGGTCGAGTAGACCGTGCGCTGTGTGACATCTAGAAAAACAGATGATGACTACGCTCACACAGATCTGATGGTATTACGTGGACGACCGTTTCATGATTGTGCAACCAGACTTTTCAAGTGACTCACGTTTCCTGACCCAATGTGTGAGTTTCACTTGCGTGAACCTTTAACTTAAATTGCTGTAGCGTTTTGCTACAGCCAAACAATATTCTGAGACCTCCAAAGCTACCGAGGTAAATACACTGCAGCTGCTGGGTAGCTTTAATTGAAAAGTTGCAAACACAAAATCTCGTAAAACAATCGAATTGGAAAAAAATGTTCACCTGTAACATCCTTCCGGTGCCTAGCTGCCAATCCACCTGAAGGAAGCACGAGGGCTGGGATACTGCCAGGTTGCCCAAGCCTAGATAGAAGTCGACATGCAGAGGTCGGGTTCGAACCACGGACCTTCCGGTCAGTAAATTCGCGCCTTAACCACTGAACCATCTCGCCCCCGTAAAACAAAACACCTTATCAACAGTTCAGATCCCCTATCGCGCACAAACAGCTTGGCGAATTCGTGCGGCTTGATCGGAAGTCCACACACGCACGATGTTCAAAATTGAAAACGGCATTAGCATATGGCTAAGTGGTTAAGGCGCGAATGTAATGACCAGAAATTCCGTGGTTCAAACCCGATCTCTGCATCTTGACTGCTTCTGGGAAACTTGGCAGTATTTTGGCCCTCTCCCTTCCCTCGGGTGGCATGGCAGCTAGGCAGTGATAGGGTGCTACTGCGGAACCACTATTATTTCATTGTTTCAATACGTCCGCTGTATGGTCAAGATATATAAACGCCAGCAAATAGGGTGACTAGCTGATCTCAGCCTCAGCGCCCACACACGTGATTGTCTCATCGTGACCAAGTGAACAGTCACTTGAAGGTTGACTGCACATCGATTGATACTAGTCAACCTTGTTCTTTCTGTTCTTGTGATTCCGATTACTGTGTTCTGATAGGATACTGTTCAGCTATAACACCCTTTCGGTGCCTAGCTGCCATACCACCCGAGGGAAGCACGAAGGCTGGGATACTGCCAGGTTGCCCAAGCCTAGACAGGGGAAGTCGAGAGGCAGAGGTCGGGTTCGAACCACGGACCTTCCGGTCAGTAAATTAGCGCTCTAACCACTTGAGCCATCTTGCTCCGATGTAAATGATCGGAACGTTGAGTTGCTGAACACCCTATAGTTACCATTTTTTCAACACTAACCTAACTAGAGATGCATTTTCGAGCAGGATGATAAGTGCGTTGGGGATATCATCTGCATAAAATCTCCCTGTTACTCCGCTAGAAGTGGAACTTCGTACACGTAGCACGAAGACAAGCAATGGGTATGCATAAAACGAAAGTCTTCTCATCACATCTCACAAACCAACAGCGTCGTATAATCTGAAAGCAGAAGTAGGCTTCAAGAAAAATATATCGCGTGTTATGTTACTGAGTCCGGTAGAGCCATACCCAGTGGTTGTGATTTCTAGGTAACGTGTTCGACAATTTTGTTCTCCCACAAAGTCGGAAATGTCAGTGCATGCACAATGAGTGCGAAAAGGTAATCAGTCCACGGCCAAATATGATCGTAACTATGGCATTTTCGGACACGGTATTGTACTAACTTGTTGTTCAACCACAAGGAACCTTCTTAAACAAGAAAGAATAGAAAAGCGAACCGTCGCTGGGAGGAGTATCACTCCAGATGTAGCAGAACTTGATACGACTGCAGCCAGTTCATCACATGCCCGTCGGTGAATCAACCTGGGGATCTTGGGTTATTGGCTATCCCGAAGTTGTTAGCCTCAACCGACCTACTAGTCTGTGTTGGTCAGTATTGCTGCAATTTGCAACTTTGAGCGCCACCTTAGTGTTGTACGTGAAGTGGGGAACAAACGTAGAGGGACTGCCCAAAAAGACACGGTACGTCCGCTGGTGAAAAGTCCTAACCCTTCGACCTTAATCAACTACTGTTATTACGTCTGGTTCAGAGTAAAAAAAATGAACGTACTGAGTAAGTATGAACCGATAGCCGCTCACGTGCGTTTCAAATGGATCGGTTTGGAATATCAGCTAAATATCTAGTGTACTGAGCAAATGTATGTACAGCACTCGATTAGTACCGAATGAATCCTAAGAAAAAACAAAACTCACGGTACGTGATTTATTCACATCGCCAGAGGGAGCATTAGCATTCTTCAGACCGTCAGTGGATGAGCTTCCAGGTATGCTAACACCCCCACAGTCCGAAGTATCCATGTTGATTGCACCGCCTGTAGCAGTTGGAGTAGCAGATAGACGATGCTTTGGTCGATCGCCGCCATTCTCTTCGCTTGTTTCCGGTATACTGTGAGGATACGTAATGGTTGGGTACAAGGAAATCGTTAAGATCCGGCAAATAAACATGACTGTTAGTACCGCAGAAAACCAAATGCTGCATAAATTCACTAAGAAGGAAACTGTCTGTCTGTTTTTTTGGCAATCGTTTAAAACCGAGTGAAATATGTCTCGTGGTTATCACCCACCACAAGAGAACTTCTTCAGCTGGATTCTGTAAATGCGATGAAAACCAACGCTAGCCAAAAAACTGCAACCGAAGTGCGAAGCCACAATCTGAGTACCTGAAACACCAAAGCCAATAACTTCCAATAAAAGAGGATAGCAGCATTCGTGCAAAACTGATGTAGCGTCCCACGCCTTTTCAGATGCCATCTTAATGAACCAGTTTGTTAGTTGGATTTACACAACGGTACTATTTTTCCAACAGATCCCTTCAGATACATTCACACTACTTCTTACCTGGAAGCACTATTCAGGTCCCAATACAAGGAAGCTACACAAACTTCGCTTATCAACCATGATTAAGGTGCAAACTAATCTGAACGAAGTTGCGACCATCAAATGAATATATATGCGCCGTATGTATTGTATTATGCGTGTATCATAAATACATACATATACACACTTATATACTTAATGTCTTCCAAATGCTCTGCATAAGTTTTACCAAACTGTGAACCAGTCATTCTGTTCCACCCATAAGCCAGGTAAGACAGTTAGGATAGAGTGCTTTGCTTCTCTTCAAAAGTTTGATTTCGTTCTAAACTTCACCTCCTGCAACACAGGCTGTGGAGACAATTCATACTGGCGAATGGAATGTAAGCCTTAAGCGCCATTCGGAAGAAGAAATAAAACACGAGATATCTCCACAGGTACGATGGACTGCAGAAAAAACTCGTTGATAAAAGGATGGATCAAAGTGCAATAGAAACTTGGCCAACATGGAATTCTAATGTACACTTCGTAGCACGTAACTACCAATCACCCAACTGGACTGAATGTACCGATTGAGAGGGCCACTATTTTTATTCCACTCACATTCACAGCCTGGCCAGGATAATCACGCATGCAGGTGGTCAGGAAGTGGAAGTTAACTTCCATTGCAGCCACGGGGTGAATTACACAATGTAACGAAATGCATATAGCTGTGGGTTAGTAATTACTGAAGAAATGTTAGGTTTCCACATTCGCATGAAGCAATCAGATAGAGACAGACAGATGGGGTAACAGTAAAAGACAACGTACGCCGCTGGAGAATCCAAGTCGTAAAACATTTTTAACCTAGGTCATCTGTGGATTGGCATATCATCAGGACAAAAAATAACCGAGTGAACTAGCACGCTTGCAAGCCACACAATACAAACTTTTGCGTGATTTATCTTACCAGGACGATTCTAAAGCAGGCAAATAGTGTTCCGCAACTATTCTTGCCTTCAAAACACATAAACGTAAAGTTTGCAGTAGCAAATGTCGAGCCGTTCCGGAAGAGGTGCCCGACGCAACGGTTCCAGATGGTCCAGGGGTTGATGTAGCTGCAACAGTTCGCTGCCGCACACATTCGACCAAATTGAGTAGCAGTCGAAGACTCATTTGCTGGATGGAAAACGGTAGTGTATCGTCATGCATGTTCCGACCATATAAATCAATAGCCCGAGCAATTTTGGCCAAACTCAAATCGCTGCGAATATGGTGCGTCAAATCAGCCAAGGTGCTGTAGGCCAGTGGTCTGAAAGCATGAGTAAAAACCATGTGAGACGAGAACGAGCAAAGGGGAAAATGCACAAAAGTTACCGTGAAATCTTAAACTCACCGAAGAGCATCGCGGACTGTGTAGCCTTGCCCAATCAGGATATCTTCATTCATTAGTTCATCCAGAACCCCAAGAAACTCTAAAGAAAAGGGATGGGGTATTGGACAATCTACCTGGCTGTGTAGGCAGTTCGATCACGCTTAGAAACGTATGACAAGCTAATCATTAGTGGCAAATAAAAAATTGACAGCATGAGGCCACGGTTACTTTGTGTGTTTCAACTCAAAAGTACGAACAAGACCTCAAACAGACCTTTGGATCAGATGTTTGTACGCCTTCGTTTAAGAGCCAAATGATGAAAGACGAAGCTTACCTTCAAAATGAATGAACTTATACAAAAGGCTTATAACATGGGTGTCGTAATATTAGCCGAGGGCGTGAACGATTCAGGTGGTCAGATCGAACCTGGAAACAGCAACCCAGATAGACATCCTGCCAGTGTTCAACGCCATGGTGGTGGGCGTCGCCTGACACAACTATAAGTAAATAAAGAACTATTGCTGTTTAGCATCAATTTATAGCAGTCACCTGGTGGTCTTCATCAGATAACCAGCCATGAGCGCTACTATACGACACTGCAATCAATTTCTGATGGTGAAGATAACTACAGGGCTGCAAATCTCACCGAAATACTCACGTCTACTCGGATCATACCTTGGTCTGCGTAACACCTACTGTTTGTTTCAGGGAATGCCCCCCCCCAAAAAAAAAAAATGCATCATGTGAGTCTATCTAGTTCATTACGCACAACCACAAGTGCTGAATGAATATACGGCACAAATGTTTTAATCTGTCAAAGATAACTCCCTGGAGACATCAAAAAACCGCTGGTTAAACATCCGAGAAGTTTCACTGCTGTAAGTAATCCGTTCAGAAAGGAAAACCCCACAAGCTGCAAGAGAAGTCGTCAATCGAGAAGCCAATAAGCGCTTGATCACGTGACATAAACTGCGCTACATCCTATCCAAGTACGAAATAACCATACTTCTGGCCAGTCGCCGACTATACCGAACGGCATGGTCCTCAAATACTAAGGGGCGAGATGGCTCAGTGGTTAGAGCGCGAATTTACTAACCGGAAGGTACATGGTCCCAACCCAGCCTCTGAAACTCAACTTCCTCTGTATAGGCTTGGGCAACCTGGCAGTATCCCAGCCCTCGTGCTTCCTTCTGGTGGCATGGCATTTAGGCACCGAAAGAGTGCTACAGTTGAACTATTTTTTTCAAATACTAATCGGGAGGTTCCTTGTTAAAATCCTTGAAAAGTCTCGGGCAATGCGCGCTGCTGGTGAATCTAAACAACACTGGAACAGTTACTTCTCAGTCTGTCCATACAGAATGAGTTCACTTGCAAGATGAAACCTGTCAAAATTCAGCTTACTTGGTATTGAACTCACGAGACTTCACTTTCAAACAGCAGTATACTCTGTGAACATCTGCTACGTCACCCTAGTACCTCAGTACTTGACAAACTGCCCTTCTGGCCGTGAACATAACCCGGCACGTAAGCCGTTCCACCTAAAAGTGAGCTTCATTAAGACCCTGAAGTGTAGTGGTTGGACCGTGAGGCCAAGACGGAGACGATGTCAGCTGCTGGTAACTCAAGAAAATCATATGGACTCAAAGGACAACCGGAATAAGATGATCGAACACCAGCCAAACAATCGATGAAGCGGTGCACTCGTGACCAACCTACTTAGGAACACTGGATGTTGGTTTCATCAGCAGTTCAACAGGCCCAAAGTGTCACCAGTCAAACCAACTACATGTGCACGCTGGACCGTCAACACAGTCCACCAACAGTGTTCGAAGTTTGTGGAAAAACTATCAACCTTGAACGACACAAAGCACTAGGCCCGGATGAACATATTCGATCTCGATAGTGGGCAACACTTGTAAACCAAATCCCTGCCTTGCTGGGAGATATTTGGACCGCTGGGGAAAATATCAGTTGAATGCGGAACCGCCACTACTAACCCTGGGTCCATAGGGACCAACGCGCCAGTTGTAATGGATACCGTATCACCAGCCTCATCAACTTCAGTTCTAACAATTTTGACACCTGTTATGGTTCACCGACTAAGCCGAGTGAGCGAACAGCTAATCCTTGAAGGCATGCCCCAACCAAAGCTGCACCGACCACCAGTAGGTTTTAGGACAATTGTTGGAGCTGCGTCATACATACTAAAGACCGACTCTTCTGGTCTTCCTTGGCGTCAAAAGTGATTTTGACCCCATAAGCAGCGCTACCTTGTGGAACCATCTCATGGGAAAGTGAGTTCCGTTAAAATATAGTGACATTCTGAAAGTACATATTTCGTCAACTTCGAGTGTGAAGCGAACTATCATCCAATTTTTCCATTTTAAGCGGGGTCCATTTAATTCTATTATGGACGATGTCATCGAGGAAATATTTAGCATAGGCGTAATGCACTACTCATAAGATTGCTGAAAACTCGTCGGTCCACGACGGGTTTTAGATTTCTTGGGACTCGTCAGATAAGCGCAGTCCCCGTCAACCTTATGTGCTACTTGAACTCAATTTCACGAAATTAGCGAAATACGCTCATTTGCATACTAATTTTGTGTTGACGGAAGACTCACCTGGAAACCAGATGAACCTCTCGTTTAAGATGTTCTTAAGGTGAGTCTCTCGTGAAAACCAAATTGGTATGCAAATGAGTGTTTGTCGCCAAAATGTTCAACGCTTCTAAATGTGGCGGCATCTAGCTACTACCAGTGGGATCCAATCGGGACCCACTATACGCAAACGGCCTAATATTGGTTTATGATTGTGATAATCGGGCATGAGATATCACCGATAAGGTAACGACTTTCACTCGTCGTTTTGTATTGGGCTCCTCTTCACTGTTTCTGTAACACCAGCGTGGACTCCGACCATGCACCTGTAATTTGCTGCTTTTCACTGCTCTTTCCAGGTCCACGCAGAAGGCACACACATCGCTTAGCCATTGAGAAGCTGGTGGACCCATAAAGCAAACGAAACTATCAGAACCCGCTCCGCGAACGCCTGCCGGATAGTAGGATGTCGGACATAAACGGTCATTAGGAAAAGATATCCGAAGGGCTACACACAGCCAGGACTTTTATTTGCGTTACAACCCAGCAAACCTCATCCAAGGATTGGATCTCCTATAGGGCCGTGGCTTTGCTGGAGGCCGGGCGACAGGCTCCTTCTGGCCGCAACCAAGACTCCACCCGCGGCATCATCCGACGCCAGGTGAAACTCCTTGTCCGTGCAGACCGAGAAGCATGTTTGACCCGAAAGACCGATGAAGTGGATGGTGCAAAAATGCTGGGAACGTCCGCAAGTTGTTCTACTTGATTCGTTAGACTGGTCCTCGGAAGCCTCTTGTCAGCGAAAGTATCGGGGGACAAAACGGTTCCCTGATATCCAGCAAAGAACGCTTGGACCACTGGGAACAGTAAGTCGAACAGCAATTCAATTGGCAACCTGCTACCTCCAATCGAGACTGCCGGCCTTCAGCAGAAAGTTGGACTGTAAATATGGAGCCGCCTTCAACCTAAGAAGTGTTTGGGTCTCTAATCCAGCGTCATCGTGCTCCTGGTCCTGACGACCTTCCACCTGCTGTGTTCAAGGATAGTGACGGGTCTCTCAGTCAGTGCACGTTTTACCTCTTTGGATCTATCTGGAAGAAAGAGACCGTCCCAGGCAACTGGTATGAATCGATAATAGCGCCCATCTTCAAAAAAGGTAATCGCAGTGAAAGTAGTAACCACAGAGGTGTTGATTTGGCTCCCGTTGTTAGAAGGCTTCTGGCGTCACTGATTCTTCGTTATCTCACGGTAGCACGCGAGCCCTTAACTCGTAAGAATCAACGGGGGATCTCGACCGGATAGAGGTTGTGTTGACCACATCTTCACACTCCGTAAGGTGTTAGAGCAAGGCCACACGTGCAGACGATCCGCAAACTTGGTATTCCCTGACTTCAAAAGTGTGTTCGATTCTGTCGACCGGCCAATATTGTTAACTAGATTCGCTCAACAGGTATACCTCAGAAGTTTGTGAACATGATCCGATCCCTATATTTACATACTTCTCATCATCATTATTATCAGCTGTAAGAACCGCGTACTTGTTGTACAGTGGTTGTAGCTGCCACAGTTTCGTTCACCGATGATTTGGGGAGGTGGGGTGGTGCTTGCGCATTGGAGGCGGGAGCTATAAATCGGTGCGTTAATACAGCACTGTCATCAGTGGACTGTTAAGTGGAATTGGGAGAAAGCTATGCATTGAAGGCAATAGCTTGGATGCACGAACGCCATTGAGGGCGCGACTGGGCCATGTCTGACAATGTCTCTAACCATTGATGTGGCCCGTCTCGGGGTCCCCATTCAGGAAGACGGCAGTGACCAGCGCAGCTGAGTTTGCTGGTAATGGCTTTTATACTTCGCTGCCAAGTCATTGTTTGACCGCCTCTGGCTCTCTTCCACCCTTCACGTGGTTGTGCGAAAAGAACCCTTCGAGGAAGTCGGTCGACTGGCATACGCAGCACGTGGCCAAGCCAGCGCAACCTATGCAGTGTGATCAGTTCATCTATCGAGGGTGAGTTATTTTGTTCCCACGTACCATTCGACGTACATTAGCATTGTTTATCCTGAAAGTCTTTTGACGTCCTCGGCGCGCAGCGGCCAGGTTTCTGATCCGTATAGTAATATGGGCGCACCGCAGCATTGTAAACTCGACCCTTGACGGATAAGCTGATGTCACGCCTACGCCACAGGTGACGCAGGTTCACAAGTCCCAATCCGGATGGAAATATCATCTTTCGCGAGACCACCGGGACTGATACAGCTGCCCAGGTAAACAAATTTGTCTACTACCTCAATCGGTTCACCCGCAAGCACTAGGCTAGGGTTCGGGCCCACCCAGTCTTGCAGTAGCACTTTACACTTTGCAGGTGTGAAGCGCATGCCGAACCGTGAGGAAATTATTTAGATTATTTAATATTGCATTACCACGGGGTCAGATCCAAGAAGAGCTATGTCGTCTGCATACTCGATATCTGTGAGCGGACGCCCCGGAACCTTCGACCCCACAGGCAGTAGAGGCTGATAGTGAGTCTTCCATGATCGTATCAATGACGAAGTTAAGAGGAAAGGTGAAAGAGGACAGCCCTGTCTGACACCACCTGATGTGGTGAACTCAGAAGAGAGCTTCCCGTAGACCTTCACACGGCCGCGGAAGTTGGCGTACAGCGCCTTAAGGAGGGTCAAGAATTTATGGGAGACACCTTTGCTCCACAGACACTGCCATAGTGCCTGGCGGTCTACAGAGTCAAAGGCAGCTTTCAGATCGAGAAACACAACCATTGTTGGTTGCTGGAAGCAGTGTCGCTGTTCAAGAATCTGTCGGAGGGTGAAGATATGATCGATGCATCCTCTTGCAGGACCCAGCTTGCTTTTCACGGATCTGTGTCTCCCTGTGTTCAGTCAACCTTCGAAGGATAAGGCCAGAGAGCACCTTCGATGCCACAGCTAACAGGCTGATGCCACGGTGGTTTTCACAGCGGTCCGCGTACCCTTTTGAAGATAGGGATAACTGTCGACATGCCCCATTCTGCAGGCACCTTCTCTTCGTTCCATATAGCACCAATAAGCTTTGTCAGATGGGTCACCAGGAATTCTCCGCCTTCTTTGAAAAGGCGGTCCGTCCAAGACCGTCCAGTCCTGGTGCCTTCTCATGTTTCAGTACGGATATTTCGTACTTTATTTCTTCTTCCGACGGGCGATCAAGGTTTACATGTCACTCGCTCCGTATGTAGTATTTCCACAGACTGTGTTGCGGCAGGCCAGCTGAACTGTTCTTCGAAGTGTTCGGCCCATCTTTCCAGTCGACGCTTTTACCAGTGAATTAATGAGCCGTCTTTTTCACTTATAGTTTCGCTGACCGTTACTCTCCTAGGGCCAGTCGATCGTATCAGTTGATATAGGGCACGGCTGTTTCCCGTAGCGAAAGCCTTTTCCATCTCTCGAGCTTTCGATTTCCACCAGAGCTCTCGGTCTTTCCTTAGACTCTTCACCATTTTGTATTTGAGGGATTTGCGCTCGCCGTCGTTGCCCGCTGGTATGGTTTTTCTGGCGTCAATCATGGATAGCGATCTCGACGACGTCCAGTGGTCGTGTGTTCGAATTTGGGAAGTCGGGCAGACAGCACTGAACGCCGCTAAGATAGCTGCTTTCACATTTCGCCACGCTTCATCCACATGCTCACTGCCACTACAGTATTGGTTTACTGCGGAGAGGTGTTGGGCTAGCTCAGATCGATACAGTTGAGCTATGGTAGTTCTTGGAAGATAGTGGATTGAAATGCTTCTTGCTGACTTGCGAGGGCCTGAAGGGAAGCGAACTGCCCGGCATGCACGCACCACGGCGTGGTGGGAATCAAGTGTGCCTCAGACGGAACGACAGTTTTGAATTGTGGCCTTCACCGGTGGCTTTGCAGTTGGTGGCCACCAGGTTATGCGATGCGAATGTTTATGTTGAAAGTTCGTATTTGCCAGAAACAGTTCGTGATCAGCACACACTGAAGGAGTCGATCTCCGTTGTCTGTGCGGTGAGCATCTACTCCGAATCGGCCGCCCAAATTTGACTCCAAGGAGCTCAGACGACCTACTTGAGCAATCAAATCGCCTGCAGGGATCACAATGTAAGTGCTTTTTGCTTGGCGGATGAGCCCGGATAGTTCTCGATAGAAAGTATCCTTCTCAACATCAGGACTGCAGTCCGTTAAGGCATAAGCCGACACTACAAACAGGCACTGATTTTTACGCCCGGAGGCATTAAGCTTGATTGAACTGGATAATCGGACGGCGCAAAGCCGACTGTTTACTGGGATCCAATCCAGCAAAGCGTGTTCAGTTCTGCGGCTGAGTGCAACTACCAGACCATATATTCCACGAGTCATCACTTCTAGGTCACCGGACACGGACGGAGAAATGCGAAAGAGATGGGTTCATCCTTGGCGTTCTGAGATGCATAATCACACTTGGGTCTTGTATGGGTGATTCGGAGACACAGCACACATCAATTTTAAGGAGGTACAAGGTTTCAGCAAACATTGCCTGTTTGCCAATTTGACACAGAACACGGACTTTAAAAGCTCCTATATAGAAAGGGTTATGTGTATTCAGAAGGGTGTTATGTTGTTTATTGTTAATAGGCAGTGAGGAGCATAAGACCCTTCGGTCAGATAACTGACAGTCAAATGACCCAGCAATGTTTGCTTGTGTGGTGGGAAGGGGTTGGGGAGGGATATCGGTGGACACCGAACTGCGCTGGCAAATGATACTTCCCGGTTACCCAGGCCGAGGAAGGGGGTTTAGTTGAGGTGCTCACACTGAGCCTTTGACTCAAAGGTCTGGCCCACAAGGCAATGGGAGGATGTAGGGTTTTGTCAGGAGACCCTGCCCCAAGCTTCTGACTCAAAAGTCTGATCCACGAGACAGAGGACAGAAGGGTTTTCTTTGGAAATCCTGCCCGGAGCCGATGACTCAATAGTCTGACCTGCTCGGTTGCAGAGGATTAGCCTAACCCGAGGGCACAGATAATAGGTAATTACTGTCTCATTCCTGATGCGGCTGCGCACAGCAGGTGCCTTTTGAGCAGCACCGGACTCTTCGGTCTTAAAAGTGTTTCGACCGTAGTGGATAATGCGCCGGCGCTCACGGTCAACCGTCGGGCGATTGGAGTGTGTGGTTTTGGGAGCCGATCTTTTCTAACCCGCCCTTCCTCGGGGGAAGGCATCATCGCCGCTTCCATAAATATGGACATGCTGGTCGCCTGGGGGGAACACCTTACTGCCTTCACAGTCTTGTCGCAAAGGACATTACGACGTTACCTCCAGACCGCCTCGTAGCACGATTACTCGTAGTACTTGGTCTCGCTGCTCTTGTTCTCACTACTCTCCTTTGGCCTTCCTGGCATGGTGGCACCTGGTGGAACGAAGTTCCGGCCAGTGTATCCCGCGGGATCACTGCAGCACTCAAGCCCGACCACCATGTCAAGGTGGCAGCTTTAGGTCGGAGCATACTTCTTGGCGTGTGAGAGTGTATGGTGAGCTCTCCAAAAGCTTCACTAGAAAAGTGGTGTCCGACACGGATGTCCACTCTCTCCGCTGTTCTTCAATTTCCTCATTGATGAAATAATGAGGCGGACGCTAAAAGGTCTTCAAATCCCCGGTGTTTAAATTGTTGCTGGTGAGAACTTTATCGATTTGGAGTACGCAGACGACATAGCCCTCACCTTTGAAGACCACCGCGAAGACCACCTTTCAGCATGCGCCTTGCACTTTCAAAGTGCAAAGTCATACTTCAAAACATGCAGTCTCTGAACATGTCCCTAGTAATTCAAAGAGAGGCAGTGGAGGTTGTGCAGAATTTCACATATCTTGGTAGTTGTATTGGCTCTGACGGAAGTGTGTCTGAAATCAGTTCAAGAATCCCATAGGGCAGGAGGCTTGTTAATTTGCGTCAAATGTGCCATCAACTAGGCACATCAATGGGTCACAAGGATCGCGTGTAAAAGGCTACAGTAAGCAATGTATCGTTGTATGGTGGAGAAACATGGCCTATGAAGACAGACGGTGTGAAGCGTTTTCGGGTTTTTGACCGCCGATATCACACGAGTGTTGCTAGTGTCAGCGGGTTCCTGACGAGGTAACCAGAAAACGGACATTTGGTTGCGCAACAGGTACTCCATTCGCGGATATCTAGCACCATCAAGTGCGGTGGCTCTGGCATATGCTGTGGATACCGTTACGTGTGCTACCCAGGACAGCATTGTTATCGGTGCAAACCGCAAGGTGGACAGCGTCTGACTCAGAAGAAGGGTGTGAAAGAGATTACGCAAAGTTTCTGTGTCGCTAGTACGGTCTACATTCCAGGATAAGTTACCCGTGACTTCCTCCTACGCGATCGATATGCTAACATCAAGTCGCTCCGTCACACTGTTCTTTTCACTTTAAGGCTCTAAATATAATACAATAAAAGTTGTGGTTGCACGGAAGTGAAACACTTGTCAACACCGATGCTGCTGTCTCTTATATATATATATATATATGCATGATCTTCCAGGTTTTGTAGTTTTTCTACGGACGAAATGGGAAGATGAAAGGCAGTGTTATCAGTTCAACTTCTCATAGTTAAACATGTACTTCGCAACTTCTCGTCATTAACGTGCTTCTCTTTCATAATGCGTGGGTGTCGCCGGCCGTCGGAATTCTTCCGGTTTAATCACAGACAACTGATCCGGCTGGAGTCCCCGAGGTTATAGTTTCCAACTTGCTTACTTCATGCAGAGTTTGTGTTGGGCAAAAAATGGAAAAGCTGTCAGCGCTCGTAAAGCCCAGAAAACCTTGCATCTCCATTGAGAAGAGGCACAGAAGAGCCACCTGTTTAGCATAATCCCCAGAACAGCGGCCGATTGGTCGAATGTGCCTCACGAGGCGAATGCCTCAGAAATTATCACGGTCACGTAAAACGACTCGGCTTCGCGGTGACAGACAGTGCAAACTGTCATCAAAACAAAACAGCTTTCTCGGTTTTTTATCCGCATGGTCACAAGTACACAAGGCGCGTTCGAGAGATGTCCATTTAAGCTCTTTTGGACTTTGCGCTGTACTCAGATGGTCAGCTAGACATTGGCTGCAGATCTGACAACCTCCAATTTATGGGTATGGAACGTGTTCAACAAATAACTGTTTTGACGATCCTGTGTAGGCCAAAGGTAAGTCAAAATTTGGTTCAGGTTGACGGCTTCGGTGGACTGATCTGTCAACCGCCAGGGTTTGAACGGTCTCGTCCAATTTAAGGCAGATGAAACCCTTCCAAATGAAAGATCCACGGACCAAATCTACCCATACCATTCTTGTCTGAGCCTGGGCATCGCAGTGGTTCCTTTTAAAAAACGTCACTCAAGAATACCTTATCGAGTCTCCTGCTCACTGGAATAATCGACACCGAAAGTGGGGTATAAAAAGAGAGTAGTCTAGAAAGGAGTTACTCAATATTCCACGTCAAGAATTTATGCCGGGAGATAAAGTTGGATAGACATACTTGGTCGGATATCTGGAGCACTTAGAATGTGCCTGGCAGCAATGAAAAATTCTTTGCGCATGTTCGTCACCGACGGAGGACAGTTGTACAACAAATTCATTATTCCCATTACTAGATTCGCAGAATGTCGCTCAACAAGATCCTGTGAAAGACAACGATGAAAGGGAGGAACTTCCGGACAAAGAATCACTTGTTTGACCACCGATTAAAATTAGAAAATACAAGGGGTAATCAAACGGTTACTTATACAAAGAAACCAAACTGCAGGAAGTGTCCGCCTTCTGTGTCGAATCGGGTTTAAACGAAAAGTGATATTTTCCAAGTAAAGTTGTGGCGCACTGTGCGACACACTTTAACGAAATTCGGCGCATTCCCACAAGAGCACAATGAATGACTCGCTTCCAAAAGCATAGAATGTAACCATGCATAAGAACTACATACTTCCTGTCCGTCGCTATGAGGAAATTTCTCAAGTCATCTGCACCAATGACCGGAAGGTCCGTGGTCCGAACCCGACCTCTTCCTCTCGAATTCCCATGTCTAGGCTTGGACAACCTGACAGTATTCCAGCACTCGTGCTTCCTTCGGGTGGCATGGCATCAAGGTACCGAAAGGGTGCTACAGCCAAGTGATTTTATCTGCGCCATTTTCCCGACTCAGAACACCTTGCAGTTGGAATACTGAGTTCAGACGATAAACCTAAATACTTTTCGGTTTAAGGCTGTCTTCCATGAGATAAACAGAACAGATCTAACATACAGTGGTGTCGCACCTCCCCTTCCATACACCCTAATGTGTACCTACAATGCATATTCACCTAGCCTGGTTTTACTGACTAGTACGGCCAACTTCCGTTGAAAGAAGCACGTGTGATATACCGCCAACTGCTGTGCTATGGAATACACTTAGCAACTTAACGTCCAAGCCACTTAGCGCCACTATGCTGTAGGTTTCAAGTCTGCTAGCATTACGTACCAAACTTTCTCATACATCCTAACTTCATTTCACTTTACCGAAGTTGTTCTATAAGTCTGAGGCTGAGAATAGTGATGCAGAGGTAGTGAGATGAGCTTAGGCCTGCAACACTATGAAGGCATTCTACATACACATTTCACTTATCAGTTCAAGTGGCCCAGAAACAGCTGGTCTTTCATAAACACAGAGGCAAGACAATTAGCACTTGTTGGAATTGTTGAAAGTGGCTTGCATGCAGACTTTTTATAAACAGATTCCTTATAGAGTATAGTCCAAATAATGAGCTTAGACCTGCAACACTATGAAGGCATTCTACATACACATTTCACTTATCAGTTCAAGTGGCCCAGAAACAGCTGGTCTTTCATAAACACAGAGGCAAGACAATTAGCACTTGTTGGAATTGTTGAAAGTGGCTTGCATGTAGACTTTTTATAAACAGATTCCTTATAGAGTATAGTCCAAATACATTGCTTAAAACAACGTGCTACAGCTCGTATTGTACCACATACCTGATAGATTTTGATTACATAGGCCAGGAATGACAAAGTTTTCACCTGTGCGGCCATGAAGTCGACAAATACGTCTTGGTCGAAACGGGGATTTTTTCTGAAAGAAAAGGGTATTTAACCAGTACGAATAAGAAGGATAAACCAACGCGTCATCTCATATCAAGGGAGAAGTAAACGACGCTAGATTCATTGGCCCTCAAATAAGATTCAGACATTCTCCTCTCAATAGGCTACAAAAGAGGACAATTAAAAGTAGGGTCGTTTGTGGTACAATCCATTTTAGGAGGGACTTCACCAGTGAAGTCCCAGAGGACTTCAGAGGACTTGTGGGTAGCCGCTCGAAGGCAACTACACCAAGCACACACCACTTCATTGAGAAACACGAATATATGCGACACTGCCCGAAAGCTGTCTCGCTCATCTGGTCACCGCCCCAGACTTCTTTGGTGAAAAACGAACTGGTCTGTCTCCATCAAGTACGATCTTCTCACAAGTGTCTTCCTTCGATCTGCTGGGTTAACACTTTAATGAGTCGGTCTATATAGGTTTATTTATTTATTTTATTCTATATAGGTTCACCAGAGGGGCGCGTTTCTTAGGTCCGCAGCACCACCGCTGGGTTCCCTCCTACCTTCCACCCGTTTCCACTATTAGTAAAGAAATTGCTTCAATTCATCCGAAGGTACAATCGTTCACTCAGAGACAGTGCTATCCAACATGAAAAAGCAAGTAATACGCCTTATCCCATTTAATTGCTAATCACAAACAGAACCATCAACACACTAAATCTCGACCTTGTTGCCATTCATTAGTGAGGTCTAAGAAATATAGGAGTATTGGGTCCGTCGATTCCCAAGATCTCTCTTATTCTTCCAGAGTAATTCCTCGTTATGCTAGTTACAACTCCAGCTTCCGAGAAAACTTAATTTTTATTCCGTTCACGAACATTACTATTGTGACCAACGGACTTCGGAACGATTATGGAATATTCCAGTCGCTGAAACCTCTTCGCTTAATTTGACTCCCTGGCGAAGTTAATCAAAGAGTAGTGCATCTATTTGCATTCTGTGTTTACTTACTGACATACTGGATTACAGGAAGAGATAAAACCCTAAGTCCGAGACCTGTGCGAGGACAGAACCACACAGACGCCTAAAGAAACATGAAAGGCGAGTAATGAGGAGCTAGCCAATGGGCTCCCACTCTTTCGCGGCACCAGAATGTAGCCTCCATTCTTTACTCTATCGCTACTCCCATGCAGTGCTCTCTTGAACTTACAAATTCTGATCCACTTCCCTAGTCACTCGATCGTGCAGCTCACCTCTACTTCACCATTCCTATCAGGTTAAGATCTTCACTTGCCGCATGGACATTTCCCATCATTCAGTAAAACTCCATTAAGCTCGAACACTTCGAACTTCTTAAAGGCTTCAGTTATTCAAGTCTCAAATAGACGCCTACTTGTTCAGTCCTCATTTTATGCATGTGATTACTGCCGGGGAATTCAGAAACAGCAAGTACTCACCTCTGTACATCGGTAGGCTTTAAGTTAATGAAATCCATTATAAGCGGGATGAACTCCGAAACGTCTTGGTGTATATGCTGCTTGAAAAGCTGGTACATGAGGACAACCAGGATCGGAATCTCTTGCATCACTTTCAATGAGAAACACGACTTGGGCAGGATGTGATACTGTGGACATATAAAATTGTGGATAAAAATACCGTTTTGAAGGTCCCATCTTCCTTAGGTTCCTGCGTGTGGATCGTGGTAATAGTGAATGTTTTAGAGATCACATCGCCGACTTCTAGCTCATCAAAAGACTGCACCTCAATAGGTGAACGGGGATCGAATATGTTACTCGTTTCATTTTGTAGTCCCCGATACACTCGGCGGACAAAGGAAAGAAAAGATGTGACCTGAGATTTAGCGGGGAAAAACAACGACATACATCGAGAGAGAAAGATGGACGATAGTATTTGTGGAGATCAATAATCAGCTTCACACACAGTAGCACGTTTTCCTCGTTTTCAACCTATTGTGTGAGACGTTAAAATGCTTTTGTACCTCGACTAATTTGAACAACAGGCTTAAAATGGATCGCGCATACGGCCGTACGTGGTCCCCATTGGGTATTTTTTGCAAGATCTCCAAGCATATACGCCGTAATTGTTGAATGGGAGATTCCTGGAGAATCTGTGGCTCAGTGGAGCTGAGAAATTTCTGAATTCGCTCACAGAGGCTGTGGATAAGGTCGGGCAACTCTTTGTCGGTAGACGAACTCTGGAAGTACATAGAGAAAATAGTGACCAATACCTCTAGTCCATCACAGAGTTGGTGCCCACTTTGGATACGATCCTCGAAAGCTGAAAAATGAAAGAGTTATATTGACACGCACCGAGCGTTTCATTGAAGAAATCGCAAGCCTTGAGGTGCAGAAAGCCTCCAGCACCGTGAGTCGTGGTCATTGCTGCGGCCAGGTTGAAACATAACAGTGCGCGTGACCTTGGCCCGCAGTTCAAGTTTTCTACCCTTGGTAGAATCGCGTAGCTATTTAGCCGGTGGCGAGTCGTCCTTTTCTGACTCATAATTTTTTCGGTCTCGCAACATATTTCCACCCCAGACGGTAAAATGATGCTCTGTCCGAATCAAACGAGGTGCATTGGGAGCAGCTCCTGCGCGGAAATTCTACTCCACAGCAATGGGCAATGCTACACTTGTCGTTTGGTACGTGCAGACAAACCAGAACCGCTAAGCAACCTGAACAAACCGGACTTGAGAATTTTTGGTGATGGTATTGATCCTGCTTGTCGAACCCTTGGAATGCGTGTCACCTAAAAATACTTCAATTCAAATTAATGCGTTGTTTCCAGAGCACATGAGGTGTTTGCACATTGCGTAAGGTCCAACACTATCTGAAGTAATCGGGAGACAATTCTGCGCCAAGTGTTCGAAAGCGTTTCGAAGGCGAGAGAATAACCTTGGGGAGTGAAAGCGAATTTACCTGTTGAGGTTGTAAAACGACAAAATATGTTCAATAGGCTCAATATAGGAAGCCAGATGCTCGTAGATACTTCTCTGAGAAAGAAAGGAGGAACGCGGCTCCAACCTAACTGTGAGCCTCAACGGGTTTGGTGGTACTCTGGCTTGGGCTAATAATTAAAAGCCGGTGTCGTTTGTGGTAGGGGTGAGTGTGGACCGATTGGAGGGCTAGGGGGGAATTTGAAGGGACAGCAATTGGTGTCACATCTAAAGACGGCAAGGTGCAGCGCGCGCGACTCACCTCGTCTGGACAGGCTGTAGCAACCGGGAGGGAGAGGAGTTTCTTACTGTCCAATTGTCGCACCTTTTTTTGAAGATTTTGTTAAGGTACACTAGGGTCCAAGAAACGGTACCTTTTTTGAAGATTTTGTTAAGGTACACTAGGATGTTAGTGTTGTAGGGCCTATACGGGGCGTTCTGAGGTTTGTGCTTTTTTCGGTAAAACAGGCATTACCCCGGGAGCCGAATAAAGATGAAGAAACTACCAGAAGGCATCAAAATTTTCGTTAGTCTGATGCTGCAAATTTTCGAGCAGACTGCTACCAGGATTCAACAAAGCGAATGAAGAATCACCGCGGTAACTCATAAGAAGCAAGTGAAATCACCAAGAGAGAGCTATGCTGACATAATTTCCATTATAGGGAATGGCTAATGCAATCGCTTTCTAAAGGACATCTAGGACCACCACTGAATTAGAATGCTCGGATTAGCTCTCGACCTCAACAGGCTAGTGAGCTTTGAAGTGATCAGCAGGAACAACACAAATAGAATTAGACCAATTGACTGTCACAGGCATTTTGGCTTAGATGGAGAAACTTGTGCACTTTTTGGGTGAAAACGTAGGGACAGTGTGAGCAGCCACGGCAATGAAGAAGGCGGGGACAAGCTTGCATATCCAGGTAAGCCAAGAGCACCGAAGATTTCGACAGGCGCTTCGGCAGACGAAGGCATAGTTGCCATCTGCGAGCATGCTACGGCACTCCAAGCTGTATGGCAACCAGGGCAAGTCCAGTCAAGCATGCACAATGGCCGATACGGTGCTGGAACAGGAAAGTCGACGATGTGGCAAACAAATTGGACTAGTAGAGAGTTAGAAGTAGAGTGAAACTTTTCACGGCACTGTGGACAAGTAGCTAAGTAGCTTTGTTGTACATCACCATGCCAAGGAAAAGTTCACTAGTCTGTTATGTGCATGTGTGGCCAGATTCGCCCTGGAATCAAACAAGATTTGCAAATCATCATCGCGACTATCCGCATATATGCAGCGTCGCAAGGTTAGAGAATGTGCTACCGCCCAGAAGAGTGAGAATCCATGGCACCGATAGTGTTAATATTTGTTACAGCTTGGTAAGACTCAGAACGAGAATTTCATCAGAACTGGGGAAAATCGAGGGTGTGAAAGATGGTCCGAGGAAAGGGATGCATGAGCCGCACTAAAGCCTCAGGTCGAAAGCAAAGTATAGGCAAGTGCAGCATCAGCATTAGGGTCTTTCGCAGGCGGATTGGGACATTAGAAAGAAGAGGCAAATGTACTCGTAGGATGTGAGGCTGTCTTCTAAATGCGATGCAGGATACAGTCATTAGTGCTTAGAAACAGAGGGAAATTCGAGATGCAATTAGAAATCCCAGACATACAGTAAACTCCCCTAATTAAACAGCAAAACGGTGATGGAGATAACGCAGTTTTAGATGGCTTTGAACTCCGTTAAACAAAGGTATCCATGGTAACCTGTGGATTAAAAAGATGCTCGGTCATCTCAATAGAATCGCTTCACGCAAGATTGCTTCTAAGACCTAAGCGTGAGTATATAGCGTGGATGTAAGGGGGGAGCTTTTTCATAGTTCAGAGTGGAAAAAATCGAAACGGTTTGTCCGGATTTCCTCGGAAATGTCGACAAATCTGGGTCAATGATAATACGGGGAAGCCAAGATCAGAACAAGGGACATGGAACGGCTATGTCAGCCCTAAGTTTACCCGGCCGTGGAAGACGCCTCCTTTTAATCCGCCGTTATGGATCCAGCCTAAATGACGAACAGTGAATGAGACAGTGAGTTGTAAATGACGTTGGAAACACCGCCAGCGAATGGCACTGCACATTCGGTGGACACTGACAATGGAGCGAGAAGCCGTCGAATTAAGTGCTCCGAGATCTGGTGATGCCAGCATGTTTTAAACGAGGCTCCTATCGGAGACATCCATACTTGAGTTTGTAGGGGACGGAGAAAATGAACACTTGTGAAAGAGACACTCCCATATCCTTGATCGACGGAAGTAGGTTGCGGTTTCTTACAGTCAGCACGTCTCAAAGACTGGCTTGTTCACAACAAACTCTCTCGTAAGCAGCGTAACAAGGATAACAGAAAGATGAGAGACGAGGGTTCCAAAAATCATGGTTGAAGCGTATGCGCCTCCGCATTTAGTTCGTTGGAAATGCGATGGTTAGCTCAAAAACATTGAAGAAGTAGGGTTACCGCGTATTGGACCGTGATAGAGCGGAAATGGGGGTCAGACAGCTACAGAGGAGGACAAGTTACTAGTCAGGGGCTATAGTGAAAAGTAGCGCACCGTATGCGGATATGAATGGCTTTCTGATAATACGTGCTGCGCAGAAAGAACGGCTAATTAATCCAGGAAGTTTTGTAAGTAACACGCATTAGAAATTCGAAGCATTCAGGGACAAAAGATGGGGGGACTTAATGTGCACGATGGCTTTTGTATGTTTAGATGATGAGGTGCTCTGACCATGGCACATTTACAATCAATGAGAAAGGAAAGATGGTTTGCTAGCCGCTCAGTATTTGCACATTGGAATTGATTTCTCGAAAGCTACGACGTTTTCAGTGTTGCCACCTCATAGTGTAGAATGTCTATGTATAATGTATATGTTCGTGTATTATTGCAAATTCTCTACCTTGGTGATTTGTTTATTGAGCGAATCGTCAAGGTCAGTAAACACACCGACTGTGAATATACTGCCTAATGTAATAAGAAATCGCGTATTGCACAAAAAGGTGACTCACAATGCATGGAACTTTCGGTTAGTTTTACAGCTGAAATAATTCTCTGCACACTCCAGAATGTACATGGCCCTTGTGGATGCAAAATATGCGTGGTGCCATTCCCGTTAACCATTTTTGCTCGATAATCCCTGTTACAAGTTGAAATTGCGCAGGCTACGTTCATTATTGGCGAAAAATCGTGCATTTTTGTTGTTAAACAGCAGAGTCTTCCGTTCTAGCCTGCGTAATATGCTAGGAAAACCATGACGTTGATCAATAAGCCGGATGGAACTAACGTGCGGCTAGTGGTCTACGATGCCCAATCAACTAGCCTCATGGAACCTACGTCGAGCATAGCGGACAGCTGAACGAACCTAGCTGACCGGAGCGAGCACGTCCATTTCTACCGGGGAAAAGGTTTACAATAAACAGCATAAATAGTTGTATTGGTCGTTTAGATGGGTATATATGTTCTGCCAGGAGACGCATAAACTTCTTCGTGAGGAGCGTTCATTTGTTTATTGACGTCCTGAAATGAGAGCAATATATTAGCTAGGTTATCAAAATATCATCCTGAGGCAGGCGGCTGAAAAACTGGGAGAAATACCTACCCTAAAATGGACGCACTTCAGCGGCTATAATATCGTAGAAGCTTGTTTACGCAACACCATCTTCAGCGGCCAGTTCGCATGCCTACTTACTGTATCCGTCAAGAAATACGAGACTTACATGAAGCGCACGGGGCCTCGTTAACAGACGAAGTGTCTGAAGATGATGGGTCACATAGAATCATCTTCGTCTCTTTCATCTAATAGTAGTCAGAACTTTACTCACGGTTGTCGAGTAGTTCCTCTTAGGACCCGAAAACACGGACACACACAGACTTCCGAGACACACCGTGCTGGGATTCTGCTCTTCGGTCCAGGTCAACATCCTAAGACGCCCTCTTTGCGGACCGGGTAACATGCACACCTTTGGGTTTTTTGGACGGACGGGTAGCTAGAAAGGAAAAGTTAATTATTCTTCTGCGGACTCACCTATGGGAGAAGCCTGAAGATCATCACCGAATAGCGGGCAAGGTTCACCATCACAACAGTCGGCGGAATCTGTTTGCTTGTGATACGGTAGACAAAAAACCTACTGTACGCCGATGTCCAGGCAAGCCACGCGGTGGAATATGTGTCGGCGTTTCGCAGAGTGTCTACGACCAAAAATACGTGGATATCTAATGCTACATACGTGCTTCCCGATAGCTTTTCTGATATGAAAGTAGCAAAGCATTACATTGCAGCCTAACACGACTCTTGCCGTCCGCATTTGCGCCACCAGCTGGTCCATAACGAAAGTCCTAACTGGATGATGCTCAGCCATCATTTCCTTGAACAAGCCAAGTAGTTTACGCATAGGAGCAAAATGTTCGCTCTACATGAATGCATACATAACCGATACCCATGCCGTCAGTTATCACGAAGGTATACAGCTCGTACCTACAGGCCGAATATTAGATGCTTCAAAAAACTTACCCATAACGATTTGTTGCATGCGTTCCGTCTACATTTACGACATCAGGAAATCGTCAAAAAACGCCATCTGCTGCCACTTGGAGAAGCATATGTGGCCACAGTGACCTTCCTCTGACTGCTACACAAGCACATATCCCGTCTTCCGAAGTTTCGCCAGAACCGAAGGCACACAATAAAATCCATACCTAACCCAGACTGCGTCTCATCTCGGATTTGCTTGGTTTAGGCATCGCTCTGTTATCGAGCCCGTAGCGGCGTTATGACTGGCTTAAGGTTTATGCGTCTGTAGTTGCAGCAGTCGCTTCTCCTACATTTTTTAACAGAGGTGTGCTAATTGGCTAGCTCCGGCTCTCCAGGACTCGTCCTAGCTCCAAATTGATTTCACGCTACATCCCTTTAGTCGAAGATGCAAAACACTCTACATTTATAGCAACAAAGATTGAAAAGCGAGCGTTAGGTGGTCTGATGACGGTTTTTACCACCATATCATCCACTATGCGTTTTGCTTGCAAATGTTGAATAATTTACGTCTGCGGCTGATGAAGGGGATTCGGAATGTTAACACATCGCAGAAAATCTACTAACTCCGAACGACATAGTCGGGGCAGAACAAGAAGATCAATTGGCGGAACCCAATTTGGCTCGGTAACCTAATGGTGCCTCAAGGAATGAAGGCACTTGAGTAGTTCAACTCCCCGGAGTTGAGCGAATCAAACGAAAGATCTAGTTACAGAGGCCTGCAGTCAGCTAAATTGTTGTTGCTTTCTAGAAGCAGGTTTTTCTTGTATTTTAGATCTAAAAAATTACGTTTGCTCTGCTCACTAGCAGATAGGCGATTTTTGGTCTGAGCACAGGTGCAAAGAAGTGCAAGGTTTTTACGTAGAAAGTTTTATTTCGCTCGGAAGCGTTTTGCAGAAAAATGTATTGTGCATCCAAGATGCGGCTGTCTGCTGAGCAACGTGCGCCAATGGCGTCACGCCGCTCGCATTCTGTTCGTCACTGTAAATCACACATTGGCGGTATTTTGCTCTAACATACTCGTTGTTTTGGATTCACGGAGGGATATGTGTGCTACAAGCGGGGTAATTTGCAGCCAGTCGTGTGCATATTGTTGGAATTAGCAAACCAATCGATCCAGTTGGGAAGTTTGTAAAATTGCCCGCGGTGTGTTTTGGCACCATGAGAATTTGGAAGAAGGAATATCGGTACGTGAAAGGGGGTTAACTGGACATGTGTTCAGAGTCGATCAAGATACGTAACACTGTGAGTAGAGCAGCAGATGGATAGGAAATATGAGAAGCCATGGAAGAATTAAGAGTATGAAGCTGAACATGCATTTGGGAGGGTCCTTAGGAGGACGGCATGCAGCTGAATGGAGAGTTGTTAACCATACTGTCTTTAGCATCGTCCAGAAAAAGATTGGAGTGGGAGTATATGGTACAGTGAGAGTTGATGGATGTTAAGGACTGGGTCTCGGAGGCAAAGGTAGACAAGAAGGGACCAGTGTAGACGGGCAGGCAAGACGCATTAATGAAATGGACAGCGAGGAATAAGGGTCCATCTATGTTTTGGAGTAAACGGATAGGAGTGGTGGCATTGTAGAGGTGTGTGATATTTTGATGTTAGTTGAGGATATTTGTTTCTTCGATATTCAGACAGAGTAAACCTTGCGGTTTCAAGTTAGAGCACTATCATCAGACACAGATCGCGTTGTCAGTGAGTGGACTAGTCGCCCATGTATACGTATAGTTTAGCTGCCATTAGGAACGTGGTGATGGGCAACAAAACGTCGGCACAAAAGATGAGTTTAAGGAGACGCATCCCATACGGCAAGCATGACACTCAACAGATGCTACCACTCTCATCCTATTCCTTCCTCATTCCCTCTCCAAGCTTCAAACTTCGGCTGTAGATGCACAAACACCCCGTGAAATTCACTCAATCGGGCTTGCCCCCGGTCTACACTCACACGATCCTCTTGATTGGAAATTTTCTGTGGCTCTGCACCGGCCGGACTCTATCTGTGTCAATTTTCTCGTCTAACCCAGATCCAGCTGCCATGGAAATGCGTATCGCCTGTCCGATTGTGGTATTCCTGACCACCGTTACGGAGTTGTCCAAAAACCGAAGTATATTAGTGCAATGATGGCATGGCACTGCCATACCCAGTCTGATGGCACCTCCGTAAATATTTCCTGCAGGATCTCGACAGCAACCTCTCGCTCACTTAAGCCTGTAATCGCAACTACAAACAACTATTTCACATGGCCATACCCGACCCGTTCTAAACCGCTGAACCTACCGTTTGGAGCTAACCAACCTAGTTTCGGGTTTCATCTTTCACAAATTCAATTCCCTTTACAGTGTTCGTTTGGCCCTAAGCGTTGGCACTATCCCCCCATCAAAACTATCCTTTACACCTGACTTCTCTACAACAGTGTCGCCAGTGAGTCTACTCGATTTCAATTTAAACCATATTCTTGACAAAATTCGTCATTTGTCTCCAGGTCGAATCCTTCGATCTCCATCTCCAGTTTCGCTTTTTGTGACACTAGCCATTTACTAGACCGCCCAAGGTCATTCATGGCCAGCAACGGTTTTCAGTTTTAGTTCATGTCAGCCGGCTTCACTTTTGAACTAGGCGTACCTCATGCCTACCGTCCTCGTTATTTCGGTTCCCATAACTGCGGTGACTCTTCACATAATGAGCGTGCCTCTTTGGCTGTAACTTCCTCTCGTTTGTGTATTTTCCTACCGCGTTCAGGATGTAATGACTTAATGATGCCTCAATCGGCATGCTCCCTACAGGTTGGGAAATAACCCTATTATTATTACTATTATTGTTATTAGTATTTTTATAAACCCTTGGTAATTGTGTTTCGTTTCCTATGCCGGCTTACGCGTGACCAAGTCTATTGCCCACTGTGTATTACTGTCCTCTTTTTTGCACAATCCCCAGTACCCGCCAATCTCATTCAGTCGTGCTTCATTCTGACTGTAAGGCAAACCGCGAAATCAAGCCTCAGGCTATTTTAACGTCCCGCGGTTTTCTCCAAATGAGAATGCTACGCACTAGTTGGGAATAAACGTTTTTTTAATCTCTCGATATCCTGGTTTAGCGAGCGGCTGTCTGTGTGCTGAGCATATTTGATATGTCGACGCCCCTTTAGCTTTGGTTGGATACTGAGGATCACAAAATTGTCGGTCTGCAAACACAAGCATCAGAGCTGAGTAGCGAGGCCAATGAATGGACCCACGAGTTGGTGACAGTGTTACTGCGATTGCATATTGGATGCTTGCAAGTGATGTTGAGGACGACAGGACTGTCGTATATTTTAAGCTACGGGGTATAAATGACAGGATTCAGAAGTGGATTGAATTTAGGATTTGTTGCTCTGAAGAGGTAGAGTTGACACCGAGTAAACACCTGCTTACTAGGTAGTCGCAAAGGCTGCATCTGTGGGTACGCGATTGAAGGATCATGGAGTCACTGAATTCTAGGGAACAAGTCCACACCACTTCAACCTGCGGCATCACTGCCTACGCCCAATTTTAGCTTGAAATTCGCAGTGTCAATATTTCGTACGTTCACGGCACCCTGACATCACAACATGGGTGGACACATGCAACCTACATCAGCAACCATGGGAGTAATTAAGCAAATAGTAAACCTGTCTTTATAAAGGTAAGCCGTCTGAACAATCATCCATAATTATAAAGGATAGTAAATCGAGTACACATTCTCATTGCACGTACTTGTTTGACTAGAAATGATACACGGAAAACGAAATGGAGTGACTACGCTCCACGGTTGTACCAGGCCATTAAATAAATAAATAAAATTCGCCAATTGTGGTTTTACAGTTTTCAAGCTCAGGCGTGAAGGAGCGATGAAACAAACGGTAATTGTGATGAAGGGTCGTGGTGAGCCGTTAACTTAAGCTAACATGCGCTGTTGAGGCCTCATAACTAGGTTTGAGCGTAGACACAGGCCCGGTAGTTATAAAAAGTAGCCAAGGTGAGAAACGCTTAGGATCATGTAGGGTTTTTGATGCCCATTGCTTCAGGCTGTAATGCAAAGTTAAGGCTCTGCAATCAGAGGTATGCATAAGTATGGGCATAGCAGCTACTGTAAGTGGCCCAGGTGAGCAACAAACACGTGCAATTATAAGCTTGGGTGGGCATCTTCAGCCTTTGGATTAGATTACGATGCATTGTTGGAACCTTGTACTCAGCGTAGCCCGTAGGTGCAGGCCTAGCAATTGCAGTAAGTAACCAAACTAAATGACAACCTGTACAGTTATCATGGTGAAAAGCGGTTGTGTTTGAATATGCAATCCCTTGGCTACCTCCGGCATCGGGTTGAGATGGCAAACCCTGCTTGCATTTGAAGATGAAAACCACTTCTAAAAACTACCTTATCAAACTGATTGCAGTCGAAATGTTTCATGCAAAATACTGGCCCATGCTCGTGGCTAAAGAGTCAGCCCCCTTCACCTTGCTTCCAGGATCCAGGGAAATCTGTTCCCCAAACCATATTTTCAGGCTGTAATATCAATGCAACATGCTCTGTTTATTACCTGGCGTAATTATTTATGTTCCCCTCTTCCTCAGACCAATTAATTACCATTCCGGTGACTGCTTAAGCTTCATCACTGAACTATTCTATTTCATACAAAGTCGATTCTATTTTAACTGTAATCATGAATCGATTTATTCACATCATTTCTGGGTTTCTTGCTGAACATTTTCTCCCACTCTGAGCTGCACACTTATCCCGCTTAATTTGTCCGATAGCACGCTACCCTTTCTGTGCTATCCTGTGTTACTAACTGTCAAAGGTTTATTCTATCTTTAAGCTGTCCTTTACCACTGCTCGTTATTTACCGTTACTTTACTACAGGACCAGGGTCTACTTATCTATACTATCTGCCCACGTCTAATTGAATGCATTGTTTGCTGCTCATTTGCGACTGATGAACAAACGCAGGTGAAGTTCGTAGAATTCGGTTTTGCCACAATTATTACTGATCTTCCGTCTTTAAATTAGACTACACGTTACCTGTCAAATAGGGCACCTAGATCGTGCGTTTAGGCTACTTACCCAGTTCCTTGCTCTGAGATCACGGCCTTAGCACAGGATCGTACACCCTCCATATTTTTGGTTGTGGCTCGTGATTCGGTGTATGACCTGTGGGTGCCTTACACATTTGACTTCGACTCGCGAAGCGTTCCCTTGAAAACCATGCTTTCGAAGAACCATCTTAGTACTGATCTAATCACGTGCCGATTGCGTCCATTTTTACCTACCTGCGCATGTAACCGACCCTGAGAGCTCCAGGTTTTAACGGCCAAAAACCTACTGGAACGATGTCAATTAGTTGCAAAACAAGCATTCTCCGTTTTTTAACTGCTAATGAGGAACTGACCACACAAGCTATCACACATACGCTCATCATATGAAAGTACCATCGCCATTCTCACCGCAACAACGCTGTACAGTTGTAGCCCTACAGACTAACTAGCTTTGCACTAGTGCGTACTTTGAAGTTTCATGACGATGAAATGCCACTTAACGCTTATATAAAGACAGGTTTTGAGTGCTCAAGACACAGATGGCAGAAAACCTTCAGCATCACCCTTTGATTGAGTGTGTTTCGTTACCGCAGTCGGCAGTCACCTGCAAAAAATTAGGGCATAGAGTTCCATTCAGCAAGTGAGTCATGCTTTTGATGACGATGTTTTAGCACTGACTGCAATACATGCTTTGCTCCCAAGGATGTGCTTTTTTGCTGTTTTTCCCTATGGTGGAATGCACAACTAGTTTTATATGCTCGGCCACTCACTAGAAGTAGACCGAAATTAATTTCGCCTAGAATATGTGGCTTTCAACGTTGCCAATTATCTAATTAGCTGGATTAATCCGACTGCATCTTCTGCTGCTTTATTTGAGCAACGTTTAAGGTCACCTACCTCGGCCGATTTGCATGTGGTCACTAGTTTACGGGATAAACCACAAAATGAAATCTTAACATATTTGAGATTTCTGCTGTGTTCCTTAAATGAAAAATATCGTCTGCTAAATATCCGACGGAAATTTCACCCAGCAAGATAGTTGACTAACTTCTGTATGCGTTGTATTCGTAGGACGCAACAATTCAGTTGAAAGCGTTCAGCAAACTTCGGCTGGTCGTCTTGCGTTTAGTGTACTAATGGAAGACAACGATTATCACTATTACCACAACCTTTCGACTTTTCATTTATTGACATATAAGGAGCTGTTGAAAGGCTTTGTAGGATGTTAATGAGAAAATGTAACCTTATGCTGGTTTATGTTCCCCATAACGGTGTTTTTAAGTGCTTTCTCCGGGTACGCCCCGTATGTCCAAAGTATAACGTTTTTAGATCAACTAAATTCCGGAGACATACACGGTGGCCGCAAGGACGCAGTGCAAATGTAGTCGAGATAGATCAGTGGCATTTAAAGTGCCATCCAGCGGTGATGCATGACCGTAAGGTCACAGATGAGGTACTTATTTTGCCGGCACAGTTTGTTTGATAGGACACAACGAAGAATTTTTCGAAAGGAAGAGAAGGCTGTTTTAAAATTAGGAAACTGCATGGGAGGACAGGCCTTCAGTACGCGTAATGCGCAACCGTAACCTAGCTGCCGCTGAATGACCACTGTTGTCCATGTACTGTAGTTACTTGTTCGATTTTGTCCTGATTGCTACCACTCAATATGCAATTGAGGGAAAAAGAACAGCCTACTAGGCCCTTTCGTCATTGTCGCCAAACCCACTAACTATTTAGTAAGACATTCAACTGAAGAGAAGCGATCATAAAGCCTTGTTCATGGCTGAACCAACTAGAATTTTACCACCCAAATTGAGAGCAGCCTGCACCTACGGGCTACGCTGAGTACAAGGTTCCAACAATGCATCGTAATCTAATCCAAAGGCTGAAGATGCCCACCCAAGCTTATAATTGCACGTGTTTGTTGCTCACCTGGGCCACTTACAGTAGCTGCTATGCCCATACTTATGCATACCTCTGATTGCAGAGCCTTAACTTTGCATTACAGCCTGAAGCAATGGGCATCAAAAACCCTACATGATCCTAAGCGTTTCTCACCTTGGCTACTTTTTATAACTACCGGGCCTGTGTCTACGCTCAAACCTAGTTATGAGGCCTCAACAGCGCATGTTAGCTTAAGTTAACGGCTCACCACGACCCTTCATCACAATTACCGTTTGTTTCATCGCTCCTTCACGCCTGAGCTTGAAAACTGTAAAACCACAATTGGCGAATTTTATTTATTTATTTAATGGCCTGGTACAACCATGGAGCGTAGTCACTCCATTTCGTTTTCCGTGTATCATTTTTAGTCAAACAAGTACGTGCAATGAGAATGTGTACTCGATTTAAGACAGGCCTACTGATGAAAACCTCAAGATTTCTTGCCCGTTTTCTGGTTACACACTTGGTTCATTTCTTGCCTCACTAGGGCAAATCAGGTTACTTATATTGAGGATCTTACCTAATTGACAGTTCTCATAACCAGCAGGGTTATCCAGGGTATCCTGCATGGCCCCTGCTTACTCCTAATTAATAATATAACTGAGTCGATTACTCCTTGATCCTCTTTTGTATCTACCGACGGCAATGAAATATTCTTCACATTTAGGACCGGTGACTCTGTTCCTACTCTTGGAAGCTTCGAGATTGACCTGAACTCTTCATCCTTCTAGGCATCTGACTCTGACCTTTTTCAGTTTCACTATCGATTCCAGATTATTCCTAATGTGCCCAGGTCTTAGGGGCTTTTCCCAAAATGCATGATAAGGAGTGGCCGAAACTAGGAAGCTCTGAGCTTTCGCTCACCGATCATTCCAGAGTAAGTCATGTTTAATCTCCATCCCAAAAGCAGTCTGTGTTTCGTTCTGGAATCTATTCCTGAATTTACCCCACAGTATTTACAGAGATACCGGAGTGCTCATTTACGGAATCCCTGTTTCCGGCGTCATCCGTTTCACTCTACCTGTGCCAACCCTTTCGTCCAACACAACTGCAGCTGCTGCTGTACAGAAGCCGAGGTATATCAGCGAAATGACAGCACGCCACTGCCATACCCGGTGTGGCGGCGCTTCCGTAACTATTTCTTCTCATGCTTGACGTTGCTCTCTCCTACTCACGTCTACAATTGCAACTACAAACCACTGCTTAGCCTGGCCACATTCGCCTCAGACGAGATCATTCTCATCAACTGAAGACTTCTTTCCTATCTTATCATCCCGATTTTACGACTTCAGTTTGTCTTTTCCACAAGTTCAACGATTTTATTTACAATGCTCGTTCGTCCTAATGCGTTAGAGCTAACTGCCCCTCGCAAATAACCTTTGCATTCGACCTTTATCTAATAGGGACAACGGTTCACCCAGTTCAGTCCAGTCCACCCAGTTCCAGTTTAATCGGTACTTTTGAGACATAATTTGATGGCGGGCGCTTGAAAAGGCACAGCCTGGAGTATGCCATTTACCGCACCATTCTTGGCACAGCGAGTGGCTTATGCGCGAGTATGGGATGCACACCACATATCACTGTGATCTCTGAGAAATTCGCGAGGGAGACAACTACTTTCTACGTATGGATTCCTGGATGACGACGTATGCCACCAGTCAAGTTCCAAAGCAAATTGGCACATGAGCGCCAAATCTGGCGAACCACCAGTCGATCGCCTCAAGGTGAGAAACCCGTTGTTAATGACAGTTAGTTTCCAGTACAAACCCCAAAATTTTCTCAGACATCTAATACTTCGGCTGGTACCTGCACATGCACCTTTTATCGATCTATGTGGCTACCCTGCGTGCACCGTTCTCGGTATTCAGAGGCTAGTCTTTTTCCTACAGCAAGTTAATTAATCAAACATGCCTTGTTTAGGTGCATTCTAATCCATCAACGGTGGCTAGCCTAATACAGCATGCCAGAAGGAGGGTTACCTCCGTCTCTGGTGCCCAGACCACGTCCATCACCATTAAAAGGTTCACACAGGCAGCCGGTACATAATACTAAGCTGGAACCGTAATAATTGCAAGATTTCATATAATTCCTCCTCAAAAAGTAAGGCTGCCTGTTTGACAGCCCCGTTTCACCCTTCTTAGCTTCAGATAGCCCTGTGTCAAATGCCGAGTCACTGCGTTCGGACGATCTTCACTGAGCGGGCACTGATACCTCATCCCCGATGATGGGAATTATGAAGCACCTAATAAGTGCTCCGATGCTGTTCCAGAATATATACGTGATATTCAGTTGATTATACGCTTTCCCTCTAAGAATCCTTGTCGCGTAAAATTGAGCTGTGGAATGCGGTAACCGGGGCGACTACCCATCACGTTTGTATGGGCGCATCCAACGAATAAAAACGCATTTTGCCAACGCTACCTTCGGAAGTTTATGGCGCGCGTTTGTCATTGGGAAACGCGCATAGATAGTAGGGTGGTGTTTAAAATAAGCGGTCAAGGTGAGTGACAAAGCGTATAGCTATGAGTGTGAAAGGCCGTCATCAGTTATCGGATTAGGTTACCGTACGTGGGTGAGGCCTCATGATCGGCGTCGCAGATTGACACGGGCCTAGAATTTACGAAAAGTAGTCGAGGTTAGTGACAACGCGTTTTTTGTGGGTATGAAGGGCCGTCGTTTGCCAGTAGATTCGGTTGCCTTAAGTAAGTGAGGCCACATAACCAGCGTCGCAGGTAGACATGGGCCTAACAGTTACGATAAGCAGTCGAGGTGATTGGAAACGGCTACCGCTATCATGGTAACCAGCAATAGTTGCCCTTAATTACCATCATGATATTTGTACCTTATGACGTATTCCACCTATGGAGCGGCATATCCATAACAGTGGCGATATCATTGCGCTGGTAATTTACCTGCAATTATCGCGTGATGCTGCATTATCCATAGGCTGATTATGCATATCTGGGAAAAGGGATCATCAAAGGAGATGGTCTCCCATTGCCAATGCGCAATTCATGCAGTTGTCTAACACCGTTGTACTTAATGGATGGCAAACTCTATAGGAAATTTTGTTATGACGAAGCACGTTGAACAAAATCTCATTTGATAAATCTGAGGAGTATGAAGCATACAAAAGTCACTGACCGATTTTCCTGGATGGTTTGCATAAGACATTCTGTAGGTGCTATCACATTCCTAAAAACACCGTAGAACGCCAAAATATGCTAAAGTGTGATTTCGTGTTTTATCTCTCGCAAACCGGTAATGAACTGCGAATCGGCGCTTAGTACTCGCACAATGGAATTGAACTTAATAAGCTATGACGTGTCCGCCATGGACTAAAACAGAAGGCAATTGAGTTCAGAGTACCAGTCCAAACTTTTGAGCTCCGTTTAGGCATCCCGGGGTCCCAGCGATGATAGGAAAGTATTCCATCAGAATATTTTGGCCAGAGGTATGATTGTTTGAGTGGACAATGAAACTTTGTGAGCTACGAATATTTGAAAGTAGATTAGGGTAGTTTTGGGTTGAAACACATACGCAACAAAATGCAACATTTCGATGTAAAAAGTTTCATTCCGTTCGCAAAGGTTTTGCAGCTAAGAGCATTGTGCGCCCAATGAGCTCCCTGCAGATTGGGTGATGGTCAGTGACTTTGAAATTTAGCATATTTAAGTCAAATGCCATAAGGTACATCTCACCGGAAGGTAAAAAAGGATTAAACTAACTCTCCGTAAAAGTCACGACTACGAAAACCCTATAGTTTCGGCGCGAATACTTTGTGTGTGCTTCTAGTGAGTGGCACCGGGAACAGTTTTTCGCCGAGTCTTAGATGCACACCCGAAATTTCCCTGAAACCATGGTTCGGGGAAGGAAAATTTCAACATAAACTTTCAGCATTTGATGGCATTTATTCGTTCTCTTAAGATCTTCCCCTACGAGCGCAGTTTAGATAGAAGTTTTTTAAACGTACTCAAGGTCCCCAATGGGCGCGGAATTTATAGTTTAATGGCTGTCAATGGCTTCGTTTGATGTGCCTTTGATGACGGTGGGAAATTTGAGGAAGAGCGGGTTTCTTCACGTGTTTTTTTGCACCGCGTTTGGAAATAATCTCGAAACGACAAGAACCATAATTGCGCCCTCTATGTCGCCGTAAACTCAAAAGTAAGCAACTTTTAACGACCTGTGTATGAAAAAGTCTCCTATCATTGTGGCAGGTGTCCTGCAAAACCAAGCCAAGGAATTCGTCACAGCTAGTAAGTTTTTTGTTTTTTTATGGTGGTCAGTACATGCTATATCAGGCGCAAGGCTATACCGAACCATCAATAGTGATATTGGTAGAATTAGTGTGTTTATGGGCAGAACAAGCATACAGCACAATAAGGTGGCCAGTGCTTTCAAGTCCTGGCACAAGTTAGAAGGAATGAAACCATCTTGTGGGTGCACGTAACACCCTCATCCGGTAAATATTGTGGATATGCTGAACTACGGGCAGTCCATCAGACCGGGTATGGTAGTCGCGGTACCGTCATCGCAACGCCGTACTTGGGTCCGTGGTCAGCCCGTACATGAACATCTTGGGTGAGTCGTTTAGGGTTGTTATTGTAGTTACGATTCGCCAAGGAATTGTCACAAATTGAGACCAGCATGCAGGCATGATCATAAGATTACATTCAGAATTAAGCATGAGTTTGTTCGTAGTTGCAGGTAATGGACCGAGTGGGCGAAAGGGTACAGTCGAGAGTAGGAAGGGATTAGTTGCGGGTGTGCTATCAAACTGGGTATGGCAGTGCTGTGCCATCATTGCACTGCCGTACTTCGGTTTCTGGACAGCACCGCAACGGACGTCATGTTTGAGATGATTGCGCTAGGATGTGCAATTCTGTGAGCAGCGGGGTTTTTGAGTTGGCCAAGGGAATTTGAAGAGGTAGGACGAAGCCAGTGTAAGATTGCAGGTATTTTTCTGGTCCGTTTGGGGATCTCTAGGGATGCAAGTCTCTGACCAGGTGGGATGGAACAGAGCAAACAGGGCGTCCAAACCGGGTATTGCCAGGTATTGAGCGGACTTGACACCAAGTACCCGCCCACTCAATACGTCTTCGTTACCCCTGCATCCATGGGCGCACGTATGATGACGCACGTGTTCCTTGGATCCCAGGGCTCTAGTCTATACCACTTGGTCTACGGCTGACATATATACACCCTTCTTTAGATTTAACTTCGCCGCGCCCAGTAATGCATATGGTTGCCGAATACCGCTATTGAATAATCGATGTATACACGGGACTACTTGAGCAAGTGGTGGGTTTGCCCTTATAACAGCTTCAGCGTGGACACCCATTTGGAATTGTGGACACAGGGATTCAGTAAGCACTTGCTGAGTTGGCCACTACAACTTTGCTTAATTATACGTTTTAAATGATGTGTACGGAGTGTGTACTAGTCGTAATTGATTACACATTTTTCCTTTCAGAAATCCTGTCGAGTAAAAGCGGCTTCCTGAAACTGGGAACTGGATTGCCCACATAATACTTTTGTAACGATACAACCAATAAATAGGAACATGATTTTTTAAAGGTGGTTGTGTATTTTCAGGCATGGGGCCGGCACACGGATGACATGTATGGGTATGAAGGACTGTCGCTGGTCGTTGGATTGGTCTGTTATGTATAGTTAGGGCATTAGTCAGTTACGAGCATGTGTACGGGCCCTTAAGTTACTATATGTAGCCAAGGTAGGCGACAACGAGTACAGTTATCAGCGTGGCGAGCCCTCGTTGGCCATCGGGTTAGGCTGCTGAGCCTAGTTGAGGCTTCGTATTCGGCGTTGTACATAAACACAGGCCTAGCAACTGCCATAAGCAGCCAGGGTAGGCGATATCGACTGCAGTTATGAGTATGAAAGACCCACGTTGGGCTTTAGATTAGGATACCACGCATAGTTGAGGCCTTATTTTCACCGGCCCACATAGATTCGGGCCTGGTGTTTACTATAGGTAGCAAGGATAAGCGACATTGCGTACAGGTGTGCGTGAGAGACGGTCGTTGGTCATTGGATTAGGTCATCGTACATAGGTGAGGCCTCATAAGCAGCGTCGCACATAGACCTGGGCCTAGCAGTTGCAACAAGCATTCGAGATGATTGAAAACGCGTACAGTTATGATTATGAAAGACTGTCATTAGCCAATAAATTGGGTCGCTGTGTATAGGTGGGGCCTCATAATCAGCGTCACACATGGACAGGGGCCTAGCAGTTACGATACGTAGCGAAGGTAGGCGATATTGAATACAGTTATGAGTATGACTGGCCGTCATTCGCCGTTGGATTAATTTATCGTGTATAAGTGGGGCCTCGTAATCAGCGCCGCACATTGACACAGGGCTAACATGCTGCAGTGACGACAAGTAGTCGAGGTGAGTGACAACGATTACCGTTATCATGATGATCACTTTATGATGTATTCCACCTATGGTGAGTAATGTTCCTAGTAGAAATGATACCATTGTGTTGGTAATTTACCGAAGGTTACCTCCTGACGCTGTATTATCCACGGGCTAGTTATGCATAGGTGGGGAAGGCAATCATCCACAGAGATGGCCCTCGCATCTCCATTGCACAATCCATGTTGTTTTTTACACGGTTATACTTAATGGAAGCTGAGTTCCATAAGAAAAAGTGTTGTGATGAAGTTCGCCGAACAAAATTACCTCGTTTGTTAAATCTGGGGACAGACAAACGTTGATGACCGATTTTCCCGGGTGGAATTTGCATAGGATGTTCTGTAGATGTTATTTTATTCTTAAATAACGCCAAGATATGGTGAAGTGCGATTTCGTGTTTTATCTCTCGTAAACCGGTAGCAAAATGCGAATCGGTGAGGATCCGTGACTTTGAAAGTTCGCTCACTTAAACAAAATGCTATGAGCAACATATCACCTACAAGTGTAAATGGATTAGACTAACTATCCGTAAAAGTCGCAACCTCGAAAACCCTATAGTTCCGGCGAAAATAATTTGGGCGTGCTTCTAGTGAGCGGCCATGAAGGTATGATTGCGCCGTTACAATTTGAAGCTGGCGGGCAGCAACAAAATGGGGAGGAAGACAAAACTAATGATGCATGCTCAGCACGTGATAATTAGTAGTTCATTGTGGAAAACAAAAGGCTAAAACAATGGGCTATGAAGTACGACTAGTTCCATGCTGACGCCGGTTGATTTGAAATAAAGCTGAGAAACTGGCCGCGCACTAGAAACACTCCCAAATTATTCTCGCCGAAACTCTAGGGTATTCGAGGTTGTGACTTTTACGGGGAGTTATTCCAATCCATTTGCACTAACCACCCTATTGTGCTGTGTGCTTGTTCTGCCCATAAACACACTAATTCTACAAACATCACTATTGATGTTTCGGTATAGCCTCGCGCCTGATATAGCATGTACTGACCACCATAAAAAAACAAAAACCTTACTAACTGTGACGAATTCCTTGGCTTGGTTTTGCAGGACACCTGCCACAATGATAGGAGACTTTTTCATACACAGGTCGTTAAAAGTTGCTTACTTTTGAGTTTACGGCGACATAGAGGGCGCAATTATGGTTCTTGTCGTTTCGAGATTATTTCCAAACGCAGTGCAAAAAAACACGTGAAGAAACCCGCTCTTCCTCAAATTTCCCACCGTCATCAAAGGCACATCAAACGAAGCCATTGGCAGCCATTAAATTATAAATTCCACGCCTGGAGTACGTTTAAACAACTTTCAACAAAACTGCGCCCGCATCGAAATATCTTAAGAGACCGAATAAATGCCATCAAATGCTGAAAAGTTATGTTAAACTTTTCTTTCTCCGAACTATGGTTTTAGAGGAATTTCGGGTGTACATCTAAGGCTCGGCACCTTCCTTCATGACGTTCAGTATTTGCACAATGGAACTGGATTTTCGAAAGTTACGACGTATCCCTGATGGACTAAAGCGGACAGGCGATTGAGTTCAGAATACCGGTCGAAATCTTTGAGCCCCATCTAGGCGTCCCAGTGATGCGAGAAAAAGATTCCATCATAAATTTTCCGCCGCAGGTTGGTTTGGCAGTTATGGTGGACAATTAAATTCGGTGGGTTGCGAAAATGCAAAAGTAGATTTGGGTTACTTTTGAGCTTCTTATATACGCAACAAAATGTAACATGTTGGAGTAAATAGTTTAATTTCACTTGCAAGGGCTTTGCTGCTAAGAGCACTGTGCAGCCAAGTAGCCCCTGCCTCAATTGGTATTCTCCCTACAACGCGAGAAAGGACCTTATTATTATTATTGTATGCTTGTCCAACCACCCCCATGAAAAACGCTTTAGCATATAGCAGGCCATCGCAAACCAGTGAATGTGAAGGATAGTGCGTCCAATCGCGTGTTACGTACACTACTTTTGCAGAATAAACTCAAAGCTAAATGTTAACCAGTAACATTTAACGGTTGTCGGTTGCATGGGGGAGAGTGGAAGATAACATGAGAAAAATATACCTTGCTAAGTTGTTTCAAATTTCGACTGACATTGGCGACGCTTGATTCATGGACTGATACTCGGGGTTGAGGCTGTCATCCAACTTTCCGGAATGGGTTTGTTTTTGTCATTCAGCGGCTTCAATTCACCCGGAAGGAACAAGCAAGGAGGGGTGTAGCGCTGCTTTTTAAGTTCTCAGCGAGAGCAGTGAGCTTGCCACCGCGGGGACTTAATTAAAAACGTGCATGGGATTCTCTGAATTGGGTACTAGATGCAGCGTGAAAAAACGTCGGAGGGAGGTTATTCTACGTACCAACTGCCCGAGAAGGGAAGAAAATTGTTTCATGAAAATGTGCGCTCAGAGCCTGAAAATCTTCTTAGAAGGTGCGTGGAGCGCTTTTGTCGGATCAACGGTGGAAATCATGCCGACAATACCTTGTTCAAACGGGGTATGAATAAGCGTTAAGTCTCATCGGAGGCGATGATGCTCCAGGAGAAGGAAGTGAAGCCCCACAAGACGCTTTTTGTAATCAACAGATTTGAAGCCGGCAAGCATTTTTGCAGGAGCTCGCTGGGACGTTCAATGAGGGTCGCGTCATTCTTGCGTCCTGAGTAGACAACTTGGTCGGCATACCCAAGAGGCGGTCTGACGTGGGCCTCATAGGGGATCTGAAAGTCCGTGCGAGTAATACGGCGGAAGAGGCACCGAAACATTCGTAGAACGACGGATACCATTGGAGCCTATTTCTCATGGTATAATGAGGAGAACATGTTTAATCAGAGCCAGATACCTACATCCGTTTTAGTATGAACCCTCGGAATGCCTTCCGGTCCATTCCCACCAGGCATGACAAAAGCGTTCGCTGAGTCTCCTTCGAATGTCATGTGGACGCAATTTAGGCCATTCAATAGGAGGTAACGGTCTAGGAAACATTGTGCTGCGGTGTGAACATCCATTTGGGAGTGCTACCGTGGGATTTTCAGGATTTTGAGCCGTCCACAGGGAAACATTGTGCTGCGGTGTGAACATCTATTTGGGAGTGCTACCATGGGATTTTCAGGATTTTGAGCCGTCCACAAAAACTAGGCACTGACTTGAGAGTACATCTGAAAGGTCTTTGACGTATGTCAGAAAAAAAGTGGTCCCAAAACGGAACCTTGAGAAACTGCAATGGAGACCGGTGCCGAAAAACTCCAGGTTGAGCCTACTTTCTCCCAGAATGTTCCGTCCAATAGAAACGCGTTACTCCAGCACAGACTTCCCTCTTGTTTCAAATAAGACTTGAGCTTGTGGAGCAGCGGGGCGCGTGGGGCTCGATCGAAGTATGGCATCCGACATGCATCCTTTTTTCCTCAGCTTCATTTAAGCTGTCCACCAATACCAGCATGCTCGGTACACAGGAATGGTTTGGGGGGAATCGCGCTGCGCTGAAGATATCACGTTGTTATTACTGAGATTATTTAAGGCGACCTACTTCAGACTGCATTCCATCACGGTGTGTTAGTGAGGCTAATAAGCCTGTAGCTGCTTTTCAAGTTATGTTTTGAGGTTAACTTCCAAAAGAATACTACTCCTAGATCGTCTTACTGCTGACTGGTTGGCAATGCGCATAATATTCTTCTAACGACGTGCATCGTATCAGTTTTGCTGCGGCAGCAAGTGGCATTTGGACAACCACAAAAGGTGCCCTGTATTCAACTCCAAAGGTAACAGGTAGGGTAACCCTGGTCGTCGTGCCAAGTTGTATCTTACTCCTTCAGTTAGACCTCCTGCACGTCGAATCCCCAGAGAACAATAACAAGTCCACGAAATCTGTTGGGCAATCAGGACATTTCCGTTATTGCTGGATAGTCACCATCGCACACTCTACTACTGTGGCACTACCCTTGTTATGAGTTTGCGCATCATACCAGCTTCTGCTTTACCAGACACCATCATTCCTTAGAGCTTTTATGAACAAGCTTCTTCCCTTCCGTCGCCAAAACTTCTTCATATATATCTAACTGCTATTCAGTTGAAAATGTGAACATTTTTGTTGTTTCGTATACTTTCCCGCTTACAGTAGTGGCAAGTGTAATGTGACAATCCACCGTGCCGGTAAAATGAGCAAACAACTGTGGGGAAGAAGTTCTGTGGTTTTATTGAACGTATAAGCCGTATGGCAAATAGTGCATGTAGTAACCTTTTATTGTGAAACAAGTTTGTGTGTATGGATAATAACTACGCGTTTCAAAGCTAAAGTAATTTTTATGTTAAACATTTATGGTGCCTACTTCGTCGTGTCACTAAATCACGATTCTCGTAACCTCACTGCATTTCTGACTCAAGAGTGCTTGTGCCAACACAAAATACCCCCGACGAGACTAAGCAGAGCAACAGCTGCCCAGCAGAAATTTATTACAATTTAATTGATGGACATGGATGGGCGTATCGCCTACGTGTACGATATTGTTGTATTCAGCATCTACAGCGCTTATAGTGTGTTGTGTCGACTAGATTGGCTGAATGTTCGTGAATGCCTGTTTGCATCGACAGAGATAAAGTTTACCAGGCATACAATTTCCAGTGTTTGGACAAGGGCGGAGATGGACAACAACCAGGGGAATCCTCAGATAACCTGCGGATGTGCTAATCAAGCATTTCCTAGGCCTGTGTTCCTGTTCTCGTGGAGGCTCGTCAAATACCTCTGCTGTTTCTTAACCATGCAGGAGGTTAACGGGTTAAAATGAATTGTGTGCATTGGATAATGGACAAGATGCTACCTTTTTAGCAATTCTTATCTCAGTATCATCTGCACCTGCGGTTGACATCTTTGATTTGATTAAGGCCTCAGACAATTTTGGGTGCCGTCTCACTTGAGCTACAGGGCGCTATCAAACCACCGAGGACAACTTTTCTGCAGGCCAAAAAGGAGTTGCTTGTGTTTGAGCCTGTAAGAATTAGCAAGTTAATTTGTTTAGACTTCCCTAAGTATTACGTACTTGTCATTCTGCACTAACAACTTCACTAAATTGCGTCAGAAAAAAGGCAGAATTCATTACAACTAAATTGGCGATACTCACGATTCGCAACCAACAACTAAATTAATATAGGTTGTGAAAGACGGAATCAAGTGATTGACGCGCTTTCATTCCTCCAATTGCGGAAAATTGTAAGATATAGGATCTGGATGAGAATAAATACCCCTTCACTTTCAAAGAACGGCAGCAGTTATACGTTTCTGGAGAATACGAAAACTTACGGAAGGCAATGAATATATGGGAAAGTTAGGCGAATATATGAGTAATTTGCGGCCGCCTCATACTAGAACTCCAAAATAAGTGCTAATATTTTACCCATATACGATTATTTTACTGTTGCAAAAACGCCTTGCGATTCCACAGAGCCAAATTTCAGCCATAATTTAGTGTGCTATGACCGGGCACCTGTGATCTTCTGAAAGAAGGCACAAATGTATGGGTACTGATGATGATCAAAGTAAAATTTCAGTGCAGAGCCTGCTGTTCGCGAGTGTTCTTGTCATCATCCGGAAAAAACGCACCAGATATTCAACAGTCCTATGTATCCATGATCCATACAAGCTAGCAAACTGTGAACCAGTAAAAAGGGTGTCAGCTTTACTCGTCTAGATGAATAAAAAACTAGTATGTTCTCATCTGACCAAGTTTAAATAACAGCAAAATAGAGTGAGATAGGGAAAAGATGCATTCGCATGTAGCGCCGGTGGTTAGTTTAAACTAGACATATATTGGATTGCTGTGCCTTGCCTCCTCCTTTCACTAGACTATCTTACCTTCCATATGTGTTTCAGCTGCACAAGATTTGCCTGAGTTGTATTGTCTTCAAATGCAAAGTAAAACGAGTGGCTAGCTCACGTCTGGTCGAAAAGAGCTTAACAATGTGGACAGCTAGAGCATCAGTCGTGTCTATGATAAAAATTCTTCGAGATATCCATCAGTTATCAAAACTGGATCAATCGCGTAGTTTCTTTCCACCATGTTGCCTTCGCTTTGGGTGGAAATAAACCATTTTGGAAACTAGGTAGAGGCTCCTCTCTGGCTTTGAGAAGTCCGTTTATGCAAACGAAGCTTGTACTGGGGAACCATTCCGTATCCGCAAAATTACCTTGTTGCTGCAGGTGTTTTATCATAGGATAGTTCTCAGTGTGCTAGGCTTCTAGCAGGCCCAGGCTTCAGTTGATCACTGCAACCGGTGTTGCTGTGCATTATTTCCTCGTCTCACCACTGTTCGTGATCGCAGTCTGGTGGAGCATTGGGGAAACTTGTACCTGCTATACGTAGCTACGTCATACGGTCCGTGAGTTTAAAGTTTCAGGTTGCCTGGTGTCGATAACGTGCCCATGGCCTTAAAAGCAGTCGTACGTAAACTGGCTAGTGAAGCTCAAGAACATTTGCACACGCTTAAAAGGCTAGTGAAGCTCAAGAACATTTGCACACTTTTCGTTGATATTTTCCATGCTTGACTACCCGAGTTAGCAAGACTAAATTAAACGCAAGATGGGGTCATGTTACAGCCGAAATCATAATTGCATATTGACTTGGGTTACAAGGTCGATGCTAGTCTTCTGTTGAGTATGGACCTGAAATCAGCTCAAATTCACTCTTGAATAATACGAGTGGATGGTGCAGGTATGTACCATCAAAAGGGAAGAGTGAAACCAATACATTCGATTTCTCATACGGTCTTTTTGGTGAATAAAGTAAAGACCATTTCAGTAGGCACAAATACAGGACTTTTACTACGCATTTTGATACATCGCTTCTCAAATCTGGTGGTATTAAGATTCAAAATTTGAAACATTCACGAGTTTTGTTAAGAATCTTCTCATATGCTAGACACAGTGGTCGTATACGAAGAAACTTTGCTGATATCGGCCGGTTGTCCCGCGAAAACAGGCCTCCACCATAAGTGTCACCCAGGTCGTTCAGCTGTCAGGATCTAAAACATAATGCGGAAACGATTATCACAATTCAAAATGTACAATAAAGTGACCTGTTCCTCCATTAAATCGCATGCGATCTTGTACTTTCGGGAATAAATACAGTGCAAAAAGAAGAACATTCATGCGGTACCAGTCCTGCTCAAAATTCAACAGTTTAAAATCTACAAAATCAACCATCAAACGAAATTGCTATTGGTTAATTTACAATTCTATGAGCTCATATGAGATGCAGCGACCACTGCACTGAATAATGCCATTACAAATAGTAGTTGAAACATTTGCAGACGATAAGTGGATGATAGAAAACCGTAAGTCACAATAATTCTGACTGAAACGGTGGTAACAAAGTGAATTTATTTTACTACACTCTTCCTTACCAACACATATCCAAGAGTTCAGAAACGCATCATTTCCGTTTATGTTTTCAATTTCTATTGTTGGAACAGATGAGCTTAACCATATCACTCTTTTTGGTTGAACCTGTACGCTTTAAAATCTTTCACGGTCCGATTTATTCTACTTTGATTTTGCTACTGGGGTTATTGTGTCGCTGATCTTAGCGCAAGAAGACTTAGTTAGAGGACTGACTGACGTAGAGATCCTGGAGCGTGGTTTGCCTGTCTCACATTGTGCTCTACATCACTTCATGTTTCTTTCCTAACGGCTGACAAGGGTATTTGTTCCTGTATGACCGGTTAACGAGGGAAAGATATCCGGTGCATAGTATTAGTTTGCGAAGCGTCTAGACAGGAAGGCTAGAATATTTACAACCAAGGCGGAGTAAATAAAAGCATCAGCTTCACGAGCCGGGCTCAGTCATCTTGGGCAACTTCAAACGTATAGACAAAGGGAAGCAGACGAAAGACGACAACATTCTGCACGTAAATGAAAGGAATTACAAGTATGCATTTGTACAACCAGCTATAACTCCTCAGGTCACGCCTCTGCCAGGATAAGTGTCAAAAATAATTAAGCAATCAAGCAGTAAAAGATATATATTCTACAACCCTCCATATGTTCGGCGCACGAAGCTTTGGTCTCATCCATTGGCTAGTGAGTAGTGAGAATGTAAAATGATGTACCCGGGAATTTAGTCGCAGTTCGGTTACTGATCACTTTCACCTTTTTGAAACTTTGTACCGTTTTGTACATTAGTGTAAACCAATATTCGGATGCAACGAGAATACAGTAAATGGACGTTTAGATTTGTCACTAACTACTCTCCATTAGCCTAGTCATATACCCCCCATGAGAAGAAGGGCATATCTCAGCACCGTCTTAGTAAAATACTTCCTTGTAAGAGGAGACTTAATGGCGAATAGCAACGCGTTTTTGATTTGATATTTATAAAAAAACATCAAGCCACATGCTTAAGAAGAACTACACCCAAAAGCGAGCAAAAGTTGCTGGAAAACATTTTGGTTATTTAGAGGGTACGTTACGGCCTTAAAAAGACTCCCTAGAAAAATCCATTTAATTCACGTGATCAGTAAATAAACCGATGCGGCACAAGCTGAAACTCAACTGCGTCCGACCGGTTTCAAGGTGTTTTCTAAGTGATTGGTGAACTGATCCACGAATGGTGTATGGGATTCTATTTCGCGATATTAACTTAGAACCGACAGCATTCGGTGCAGTTAAAGTTTAACAGGCTTCACTCCTCCGCTTTCATTTGTAGATATTCGTAAACCTAATGTAGCTCAAGCGCGGGCAGCTCAGCTTACTTGCATGATAACTAGTTTCTGTTCTTATGGAAATTTTTGTAACATTTAGGGTACTTTGAAATACTGATTCCATTCACTCTGTTTGGTAGGCGAAGCTGACAAACGTGATATCCCTGCATATTGCAAGGAAGTTGTGGGTAGGCAAGCAAGAAATCCATATTGTGATGGTCAGAGAAATTGATGGAGCACTTGTGGCCAAGCGCAACATGCGCAGAAGCGTGGCAAAGTAAATAGGAAAAAATTCAAGTGAATTCTTGATGTTGATTCCAGGAACATAGCCTCGTCCATGACAGACTTGTAAGCCAAAGCTATAGTAGCTGCCGTTGGGACAGGTCATATTGTGTTCGATCAATCAATCAATCAATTTATCAGCTATAAACCGTGTACCATAGACACATTGGTTCCAGCTGCTACAGTTTCGATCACCGGAGATGTGTAAAAAGAAGCCTTGGGGGCGAAGGTATGTTCAGAAATTGAGTAGCTACGCATTGAAGGCTATAGCTTTGATGCACGAGCGCCACTGACTGCGCGATTGGGCCATTTCTGCCAGTGTTGTTAACCACTGGTGATTTGAGTCCCGGGGTCCCCATCCAGGGAGGCGGCAGTTGCCCGCCCGACTAAGTTTACTGGTTAGCGCTTTCGTACTTCGTTGCCAGGTCATACAATGCCCACCTCTCGGTCGCTTCCACTCAGCACAGGGCTGGGCGAAAAGAGCTCTGCGCGGGGAGCGGTCTTCTGGCATGCGGAGTACATGTCCCAACCAGCGCAACCTATGAAGCGTGAGTAATTCATCTATCGCGGGAGACTTCCTTCTTCCTAAGACCAACTGACGTACCTCAGCATTACTAATCCGATGATCCCAAGACCTGACCAATGCTGCGGAGACATCGATGATCAAACACTGACATCTTCCGTACGTCCTCTGCACGTAGGGCCACGTCCCTGATCCATAAAGCAGTATGGATCGACAAGCTCACGTCACATCGGCGCCATATGAATCGGAGGTTGGCAAAAGCTGCCCTGGCCTTTCCGATTCGAGAAATGATCTCATCTCCAGCCAGTCCACCGGAACTTATACAGCTGCCCAGGTAAACAAATTTATCTACCACGTCGATTGGCTCACCTGCAAGCACGAGGTGCGGGTTTGATCCCACCCAGTCTTGTAGCAGCACTTTACACTTTGCGGGTGTGAAGCGCATGCCAAACCGTGCGGCAGAGTTAGTTAGGTTATTTAAGATCATTTGCATTTCGGAAGGGTCCGAACCAAGGAGAGCAATATCGATGAAAACAACGGTTCGAAAAGTTTCAGGTTGTCCCTTACTATTTGGCAAACTATCCGAAACGACTGTTCAGCGAAGCAGTAAGTAGTGCGATTTTGTGGGCCCTGTCAAAGTGCGTCCTCAAATTTCTACATTGTTAACTCCAAGAACGTGATGAAAATTATTCTGGGAAAGTTTCTAAAATGCCCGCAACATGTGTTCAAGATGTTACTCAATCCCAACGCAACTTGCGGGTGGAAGGGTGCGCCAAACCGATCGCAAGGTTCACTTTTAAAATCGTCCTCGTGAAACTGTGTTGAATTCCGGGCGACTTCCTGCTGGAAAGTAATGCATAAACATCCATATTCTGGATACCAGTATAACTGTGTCAGTACAGAAAGATGAAGGCCATGCCATTGATCTCTCTGCGTCGTAACGTTCGGACAGGTTAAGTTTCTGGTCCGTTCATTTATCCTACTTATATAGAAAATGTACGGCAGTAAAAGCAACCTAAAAAACCGTATTTCAAGATTAAGTTTGAACGATTAATGTAATCAAGTATCAACAGTTGTCATCGCTTAACCAGGAGACTATCAAAGTAGCACTACCAAACAACCTGTAGCAACTGTGATAAAGTCGAAGCAGCTGGAACCCGCAATTAGACATGTGACAAGCTCCAGTTATACCACCCTTTCTGTGACTCCCTCAGAAATAGACAGGTGTCCGAAATCAACCCAGACGAACTACAGCTGAACCAAAATACCTGCTTTGTAAGCATCCCTTTTGTACAGATTCATGATCTACTTCCGGGAATCAGGTTTTGATATACTGGCATGTAGTCTGTCCCTCATATTATTTGCTGGTATGCCGTTGTTTTCCCAGTTTCGATGTCTTTGATCTTTCTCAGTCCGAAAGTCCACGGAGCGGAGACTGTAGGTGAGTCTGCATAGTCACCTGTTTCTACCACACTGTGTTCAGGAATTTCTGTGTATCCGCAGGTCTCTTAGTTGCAAACTCCAACACGCGCTTGCTAGGTACAGCGAATAACAAACCCACAGCAGTGCAATAGTTATCAAATCTGTAACCGATAGTGAAGTCACTCACAGGCTTATCAATTTAGAATTGGGTCAATCGGGATTTTCTTACCACCTAAGATACTGAAGAAGAGATGTTTCTTGACCCGGTGAAACTTTGTTCTGAATAACCATGAAATTAGGCTTGTTTTCACTGATTTGGTCCTGTGGGCGAAGCCAGTCTGTGCCGGAAAGCAGGGATGCTCCATATAGCGGTTTCTTCCTTACCCGGAATCCTCAACAGTGCGAATCACACGAGCAGTAGTAACATGATTAACTTGCATTTAGACAGGATATAACAACAGTCATCCCTCAATCATGGGAAGTAAATCACATGGCCACGTTTTGAAAGGTCTTTAGATTGGGATGGAAGGTTCAGTAGTCTTGCGAATTACTGTGCCTACTGAGTAATCTGTACTTTTCCGGTTGTTGCGTACACGGGTAAATGCAACCCATTTCAAGATAATATGTGTTCACCTTTGCTCAAATGACTACCAATCAATGTAGGCCCAACATTGTGAGTCCTTTAACGCGAACACAAACAGCTGCGCACTGCGTAAGAAAAGAAACCGACCTGCATCGTATTCGTCCATGTGGGGTATTCGGTAGTAAAGCAACGACTGATTGTTGTACTCAGTGCTCTGTGCAACTGATGCTGGGATGACATGAATTCACGCGTAATGTGCAACTGCTGACGTAAAATGTTGTCGAGCGCGGTTAGACACGGGTTGTATCCACTAAACGCTACAAGTGCAAATCAAATTAGTGGAATAAAAATCGATCCATTGGAAAACAAAAGACGATAGTAGATACATGATAATAAAAAACACCGTTTTTAAATCTAACCAGTTAACTACCATATTCAGTAAGCTACGATTTACTGTTATCGAGAAACCATAGATTGATAAAGAATTTGCTGTGACAGATCATGGTTACGGAGAGTGCCAAGTGCCACGTAAAATTCGAAGGCCAAACTGCACCAATCTCGGTTGTTTTGCTCGCCCTTTTAGCCAGCTTTCTCAAACTGACTGCACATAACAAGTCTCGTTGAACGTCTGTAGAATCATCTTTGGAGTAGCATTTCTTAGTTGAACACGTTCTGTTTTTTTACAGAAAGGCCTATTATCAAAGACTGCGGATTCGCTTCCTGCGGGTAACACTCTCCATTCAAAAACAAAAGACAAGTAGGATTCGCTAACATTGCTACTGAAGAAAAGAGCACTTATGGTGAGCGTTAGGAACTACATCGTGTGATATTCAGCAGCATTACTCAAACCTGAATACGTTCACTTATTCCCAGGTGATGACTCAGGCGTGTCCAGTGAGGGATATTCACCGTTGATAAGCTCTGATGACAGAGGAATCCGAGTCCAGTGTTTCCCCCCTTAATTTGAACTGAATACAGTAGCAGCATTAAGTCAGAAAGACTGTTTAAACGACAGTGAACTAAACAGGAGCTCTACAAACCTCACAGCGACCTTCAAACCGGCTTAACTTGTAGTAACACTAATAAACAACCAATTTTACTGACAGCATGAATAGTTCTGTCGCAGGTTGGCAAATTTAGCTTGTAATGTCTCCAACGAAACATAGGAAAAGCTAAGTGGAAGCCGTCATTGAAAGCGGGCCACATCAGACCCAAATATACTAGTCCTTGGCAAAAAAAGTTAGACCAGACCTCAGCTAAGACCACCTCACTCTGGCCTCAAGAGACTAAGCTTGAAATTGATACCTTTTTAGCGGTCCACTTATTGAATCTAATCCGAGAGCATGGTAATAACCTCATTTTTTTATTTCGCCTGTGTGCTGACTGACCACCTGTTTTACTCCGTCACGGTATTCGTATCCGCCATTGACCTGGTTACAAAGGCCTTCACGTCCGAAACTTGCATGTTGGCATATGTTTGTATCACTACACCTGCTTACCCATCCGCGTTCGTGCTGTGTGTGTTGAGCTTACTCTGGCTTGTCCTGTTGTGATGCCCTTGTGTTCGCACCTTCAATTTGAACCAAAAGACTGGTCTCGGAAGAGACAACAGCAACTCACAACAACGAGCCAAAACTCCACTCGCCGTTGTCTGGTGTGCGAACCTGGATGCTGCGCTCTGCCGGTCAGTGGCAGAATCGAGCACTTGTTGACCCCACGAACATAGACAGTTGAGGAATACACTAATTTTCAATGAAGGCATACACAAGTCCAGCCAGTAATCAGGCTGGTCCGTGTATTGGTAGCCGCAGAAAATCACTTCTAGCATCGTTGCAGGCTGAACAGTCCGGGACGTTTAAAATGCCGGGTGGGCTAACCTAAAATACAGTTAAATCGCACTACGTGTGAACCGAAACTGAAGTCACTTTCGTACGCATGTTGTGGCTAGCCATGGTTAGACACAGTGTCATTCGTTTCGGATGGAAGGATGAACTTCATCATTGGGAAGTTGGCCATGGTCCCTGAAACTTTTTCAGCAACCTTGCAGTGCATTACGTATAGACAGTTGAGGTTTGTTGTATACTTTTGCTTGCGTGTGTGTAATAGTACTGTAGAATTCGGAACCACTTTGTCTATCAGTCAGGCCCGAGGTTCGAATATCGCTCGATTACGCCACACTATTCACCGATCATCTAATATGATCGTGTAAACTCAATGCAGCTTTAGGCAGCTCTGATAGTGGAATGGTCCGTCACTGGACAGTGGACAACATTTTTCATAAGGGGCCACTCTCACTTGGTAACCTAAAGCTCATCTCAGCGGCTGCGATCCCTTTGGAAGAGCAAGTTTTATGAAATATCTCCTCCCGATGAACGACACTCTTGGCAAACAGATGTGCACCTCTGAAGTTGGCTTTTAGAGGCGATGGCAACGACATGAACGGACATGCACGCTGTGTTATGGGGCAGGATGATTGGATTTGAAAAGTCGTAAGCATGCTTAGAATCAGTTGAACGGACCATGATGTGATTGCGGATGTGATTGTGATGTGATTGTGCACCGGCCCTAGAGTCTGGAGGCTAATGCAATTTAACGTAGCCAAGCACTACTGTTCTATCAGCACGATAAACTTTTCTTCTGGTGTAAGTGTATGCAAACATTTTCAGACCTCTGGGGTTTGGGAGACCGAAAATATTTACACGGCAGTTTGGACTCTCTGACTTGACTTCTGTGAACAATTATAAAGTGCTGATTTGCTAACAGATTTATTTGACCTTCTACTATAGTGACTATATCTGTAAGCAATACAGGTACTCCTTATACGCGGCCTTCATTTTATTGTAGGCATCATAAAGAAACGTCAAGCCTTCACTTCTTTAGCTTTGCTGCATTACTATTGTTTTATTGTTGTTATTACTACTTTTTAGTTCAATCAACGTGGAGTTCACTTGCCCAAAAGATAGCTCACAGCTAAAGTTAGATAGGTCATCCTCTGGGAGCGGTCTTCTCTCGGGGAACTAGTGTATTTTGCGACTTCATGAAGAGCTCATGTGGGTAAGATTTTAAACAGCTGATCATAATTAAGTTTGTTTCTGTTTCAAAAGTAAACACTTACATTGTATTGCCCTTTTGTCAAAGATTGGCCATGGCTCAGGAGCTGTATAGTGAATAACGGACGGAAAATTCTGGGGTACATTCCACAGCTGGGGTTGAGCGGGTGCTGTTGGTTGGCATGTAGGAAGGATATCTCCGGTCCAGGAGGTCTGAACTTCCACCGACCTGCGTGCACACGTAACATGCTTGTCATTTTCTGGAGCCCTGTGAAAATCGTCAGAGTGAAATCAGCGGTTCCATTTTGCTCAGATAAGGCAGCTTACTAACAAATTTTGTCTCACCAGAATACAGTGCAAGCAAAGAGGGAGGACTGCGCGGCTGCTTAAAACTTCCATATGGATTTGGAGCGAAAACACCCACTTTTAGAACAGAAAAATATGTTGGCTATCTGACGTCATATTCCTCTGTGCTGCTGATATTTAACCCTACTTCCTTTTAGAGTGTTGATGGTTTTAGGGTCTGTTCTTTTGAGGGACCTAATTATTCACGTGATTTACAAGCAGGATTTTCTCAATAAAACAAAATAGACTAATGCAACGGCCTGAACAGAGCTATGTTGTTGCTACAAGTTCGGCATTTACCGGATATTATGTTGATGCTTGTTTGCGTACTCGGACAGATCAACCGGGACCCCTCTTCGACTACGCGCTAAAATGTGAAAAGTTCTCAAACTTGTGAAATCTGGCGTGAAACCTGACGGAGGAGTTGAAAGTTTATGCTGTACGTGAAGCGTACAGCAGCTTGATCTTCGTTGGGAGGTTCTTAACTGCACCCATACGGTTAAAAGCTGAACATGTCTTACAGCCACGACCGGCTGCTGATCGTTGCGTCGGACTTTCACCTAGTGTCACGCACTCTCCAGTCATGCAGTCGACGTCACTTAATCCGGTGTCGCTCTGCTTCAGAAACCTAACTTAAGCTGTATGATCCATTTACTTGCATTGTTCACACCGCTTTCACTACGTGGAGTCCCGCAGAACACACTAGTAGGTAACATGAGTCACGAACAATCTCTAGCAATAGGTATACTTAACCTCCGTAGATGTCTGAATTTCCACCATCTCTCATAATTTCGTGGCTTCTTTCAAAAATGAGCAAAACCTAGACACCAAAAAACAATGATTCCATTCCCTATTTAGGACCACCTGGTGACGACAGATATGTGCTGCAGTTTTGCATTGTTGACGTGGAGTCCCGCAGAACAAACTAGTAGGTAACATGAGTCACGAACAATCCAGCGAAAATTCAGGAGTAAGATGAGAAAAGTACAACGGTCCTAGGGGTTATGTACGGGATTTTTTTGTTTATTTAAAGCTATGTATACAATGTATTTACGTATACGTAGTTCACCAACTTATTTGACGAACCTGATGTGCGTGTACGAGTTTGGTTTTGGTGCCTGATACGTGCTACCCAAACAATGATCGATGGACAACGACTATGGACAACGCAACAGTGCCATATAGGATTCGGATGAAAAAACTTGTTCTGCCTAACTTGTCGTCCAGGTGGGTTGTATGCGAGGGTTGTTAGATTTCTTCTATGCCATCATGTCACTACAGCTGCAGCACTTTACAGCATGTTGGTCAGTTGAAGTACACACGGATCCTCTACATGAAAGGCTTCGACATTTCTTCCTGGCATGAGGCAAGTAGCTGATGATGCAATCCAGTCGATGTACGACAATTCAGCGCCACAGTTCTATACTCATCACTGATGACAGCAATATGCATCTGATGTAACGAGATCAAGAGTTGATAAAGTATAAAATTCCAAGTGAACATGGCAAGCTGAAAACAGAGTGGGCGTAGAAGAGACTTGGCTGGATCACTCCTAAAAATTACTCAACAAGGTGAACCCAGGAACCCACAATGAAAAATATCAAGAGGAACGATTTTTTCGAGTGTGTTCACTTTAGGACAACTAGCTGCTTACTTGCTTGCAGCGGAGTTTGACCTGGAAGCTTTACGTTCTGCTGTTTGATTAAACCTTTTTGGGGTGGTTGTTGCTCGGACACGGTCTTTCTTGTCTGCAATGAATGAAAAGATATCAGTTTGCGCTCCCAGGTATTGTATGTATGAATTCACACCCTAGAACGATTTGAAACTTCCTACGACATCGACTCAGTTATCTCAACAAACTCAATCATTCGCAAACATTGGCACAAAATGTCCGGTAAACTGATAGTGTATGATAAAAACACCATTACATAGAAATAAATAGAGCCCTCCACGTTTCTAATTAAATGATGTGGCGCTAATGTAACATTAACGTTTTGTTGGAGTTAAAGTTATCCTTCGAAAAACAGGCCAGTCACTTCTGCGGATTCGAACGCCAGTGCAGCTGCAAGTAAGATGCTTCATATGTGAGGTAGAATGATTTCTTATGCCTAGTCTCAACCTTCATCCGTGCACGCTCATGAGACAATGCAATGTTTGTAATTCAATTTTACAGCTAAGTGAAGAAACCGCTGATACCATATGTCACCGTTACAAGTGATCATAACGACCTGAAGTTTACTGATTTCTCAGCACGCCTCCAAGATAAGTCCTATGGTTGACGTTTCTTACGCAAACAGAACGTTGTTAGGCGGTTCGAAACCGAAGCACTGGCTTCTGCAAGCCGAACAAAATTCCTCCATAAAAGACTGCGCTTATTCAGTTTGCCCACACACTGTGTAATTCCCTCCACTAACCCAGTTCCAAAAATATTTTTTCGGTGTTTTTAATTCGCCGTTGTCATTACATTAACGTATTAATATAGAATGTGTTATGTTTGCCACTGGAGAATTAGCTAGAGAAACCACCTATGGCAGCTTGTGTATTTGAAGTTCGGACGCTCAGTGTTTCAAATGGCTTGACAAATCCGTTGTACTCCTGGCTGTGTGCACCTGTATACGAAATCAAACCGCCTGTATTACTGTCTACACGTAAAAACATCATAAACGAGAGATTTAGCTGGGTTCCTGGCGAGTCTTTCGTCAAAACCAAATTGGTATGCAAAGAGTGTATTCCTCTAGCCTGTGTCATGTTTTGGTTGCCCATGGTTTGAGCAGTGACTCCATATAAAAATAGTGATTCTGTATAAATCCTCCAAAGTACTCAACATTTTGATAAGCAGACCACAGTGATAAGGAGAAATACATGAAGAAGTTTACTATGTTATCGAATTCAGCTTTTGGGGTCCGACTGTATCTCCATGCATCATCATAAATTCATGAAGGGTGTATAAAAACTTGTATGAGTAACTGTGCGTTACGTGACTATTAGAAAGCTCAACCGTTATGGTTTCAAAACCGCTCGGACACAAGTTAAACGTGCTATCTTTAAGCCCAACTTTCTGCTGTCTCAGTTTTCTTGCGGGCAGTTAGAATCCAATTTAAAATACTTATGATCAGGTTTCTGATCAGATATTGTTAGTCGAAGTGGAAATAGAACATCTCAAATTTACCTTGGTCAAATCGCGCCACAAATTGTTGAAATTTGAGACACGAGAACAGGCACAAAGGAATATCCATAAATTATGAAGAAGTTGGAAACAATGAAAGTACTTCTCTCTTCTTGACACAATACACTAATGATAAGACTTTAATAGCATTTAATAGAATCTTTAATAGCATTCTACCGGTTTCCTTGTCCTCAGGGCTTGTCAAGTAGATACAATCCCCAATTGTCTACCAACCTTAGGGTCTACTTGACCATCGGACCACTGGAATGTCGGAGAGCTTTCAGCAACTATTTGGCTAGTGTGTTCTCTTGACAGAACACACTATAATATCTCGAAGATCATACCAGCTAAAACACGAGGTAACACGTTCAGTTAAGCAGTATCAGAAAAGCTCTATGTCCGGAACCGAAAAAGACACATGGATCGTAATCATTAGTATAATTGATTAAATTGCAAAAATGACGGGAATACTGGCTGATAGGTCAAAGTTCCGCACAATGAATACTGGAAGAGATATGACAACGCAAGTTTAGAGGTAAGTATGCAAGATATCACGAAGTCTAAAACAGAAATACATTGTTCAAGGGTTAAAGTTTAACACTTTTATCCCACTGGAACCGCCGTTCCATGATTCTGCGGCATGCCGAATTTACATCAAAACAAGCAACAAATGGGACCAACATTAGGCACGAGACAATCTCCTGCTAAGTGCATACCAATCGTTTACCCCAAAACACTGGAGCCAGGTAGGCATGCTACTGTCAACTATGGTCTCAACAGCTCTTTCGACTTTCTGACACGATCTTCGAGTTGAGCGCGAAAGAACACCCAGTGTGCCACTTCGTGAAACGATGGAATATTTATGACCAACGGAAAGCACGATATGACCCTGAGCACACATAACATACTGTTCCAGTTCAGTAACCAGCTCAGCATTGCCGTGGAGTCTTGACTTGGCCCATTGCTGGCTGATATATTCATGAACAAGCTTGAAGAAAACCAACTAAATTGTCCTGGGGGATTTTACTATTGATAGACACCAGATCAGTGGCATAATGGTCTTCACCCCAACTAAACTCAGGGATCATAAACTATTCACAAAATCAATCAATCTAAAACGAACATCAAAGTGCGCTCTAGGATCACAAATTCAAAGCCGCATTGACCTATTCTTTTAAAGGAATAGAAGACAAACATTAGAGAACAGTATATAGGAAACAGACCTGGAACGGACAGTACACCAATCTTGAGAGATTCTTTCTCTAAAACATAACCTATGGGATGATGAGAGTTTACTCAGTCGATAGCCTGTTAACAGCATACGTATCTGTCTGGAAAGGATACCCAGTCCACTTTGTGTAAGAAATCAGTAACGCTCAGACAGAGATTCATGTACGTTGAGAACTGGCAGTTTTATACTTGTGTGACCTACAAAGGTGACCCGGTTGCTCGAATGGTTTCAAAGGCCTGGCTGTATGTCCCACAATCTCCCACCTTCCGGTGATCGAAACTGTAGCAACTGGAACCAATGTACTTATGGTGCACGGTCTATAGCTGATTGATTGATTGATCGATTGCTTACTTGCTTGCTTGCTTGCTTACTTGCTTGCTTGCTTGCTTACTTGCTTGCTTGCTTGCTTACTTGCTTGCTTGCTTGCTTACTTGCTTGCTTGCTTGCTTACTTGCTTGCTTGCTTGCTTACTTGCTTGCTTGCTTGCTTACTTGCTTGCTTGCTTGCTTACTTGCTTGCTTGCTTGCTTACTTGCTTGCTTGCTTGCTTGCTTGCTTGCTTGCTTGCTTGCTTGCTTGCTTGCTTGCTTGCTTGCTTGCTTGCTTGCTTGCTTGCTTGCTTGCTTGCTTGCTTGCTTGCTTGCTTGCTTGCTTGCTTGCTTGCTTGCTTGCTTGCTTGCTTGCTTGCTTGCTTGCTTGCTTGCTTGCTTGCTTGCTTGCTTGCTTGCTTGCTTGCTTGCTTGCTTGCTTGCTTGCTTGCTTGCTTGCTTGCTTGCTTGCTTGCTTGCTTGCTTGCTTGCTTGCTTGCTTGCTTGCTTGCTTGCTTGCTTGCTTGCTTGCTTGCTTGCTTGCTTGCTTGCTTGCTTGCTTGCTTGCTTGCTTGCTTGCTTGCTTGCTTGCTTGCTTGCTTGCTTGCTTGCTTGCTTGCTTGCTTGCTTGCTTGCTTGCTTGCTTGCTTGCTTGCTTGCTTGCTTGCTTGCTTGCTTGCTTGCTTGCTTGCTTGCTTGCTTGCTTGCTTGCTTGCTTGCTTGCTTGCTTGCTTGCTTGCTTGCTTGCTTGCTTGCTTGCTTGCTTGCTTGCTTGCTTGCTTGCTTGCTTGCTTGCTTGCTTGCTTGCTTGCTTGCTTGCTTGCTTGCTTGCTTGCTTGCTTGCTTGCTTGCTTGCTTGCTTGCTTGCTTGCTTGCTTGCTTGATTGATTGATTGATTGATTGATTGATTGATTGATTGATTGGTCTCACAGAGGCATCCAATGGGTTTTAAATTGGCTTACACAACGAAGTTGCTGGTAACCTTCCGATCTCAAACGTATCCTGTGCATGCTAATAAAGAACAAGTTGTCATGGTTTACAACCAGGTTTTTTGTGTACCCACTCGGATGATCATGCAGGGCATCATCAGTTGGTCAAACAACAAAGTGGTTGTCTCATAGAGTCTACAACACTGCGCAGTATTTCTATAGTTAATATGCCAAATTTCAGTTCACCTACTCTCTGACTCGTTCCAGTCAAACCATCGTGCTTTTAAGGTAGTGCAGCTCGCCTTGGTAAATCACTCGAGGTATATGGGTAACTCGATTACTCGTTGTTGTCCAGGCGATATCTACCCAGCCATGCAAACGTCTGTGCGCAAAACGATTGGGACTGCGGCTTAGCTGCTTGGCAAAAAGTGCAAACCAGAAAAGACCTCTGATTATGTGACAGTCAACACGGAACTTTTGCTCTCCATCTTTTCCAAAATGAACATCATTAAGGAAATTACAAGTAGCAAGACGTTATCTATTCCGCGTTTAAACGACCTCTCTTGGTTACTATCATCTAATCAATTGTGTTATAAGCCGCCCGAGAAGCACACAAAAAGCCAGTACTTATTTGCACTCTTGTCATTCTAATGATATTTCCGGGTATTTTCGAGCATTGCACACAATTTGGCAGTTGTAAAACACCCACAGCGAGAAAGTTCACTGTACTTTATACATATTCTCCGTGTCTTAAGTAGCATCGTGCAATTTTTCACGAACCAAATGTAGCTTACTGTATTAAAAAACTTATATCTTGTTTGAAAGAGATTTCTTTACAGTGTGGCCAGTGTGGGTGATCTTGGTTTCCACAACGTCCAAATCAGTCGGTTTTTACGATAGAGGCAACATAAACTAGTGGAACCTACGGGTTTGAAAGAATGTTCTTCTGTACTTGGTTCTTCACCCCAGGAGGACTGCTGTCATATAGCTCACAATATGGTCACCAGTCTGTCTAAATTCGCATCAATCTATTTCCAGTCAGACTGAAAACAGCCTTGTATCCCCGGTTTACCGAGTCTTCTTGATAATTGGTGCGTAAGTACAGGTCTCTCAGTGAACTTTTAACTGAGGGGATTGAGAAGTGAGCTGTGCATTGAACTCAACAGCTTGGATGCACGAGCGCCATAGAGGGCGCGACTGCGCCATGTCTGACAATGTCTCCGACCATTAATGTGACCCGTCTCGGGGTCCCCATCGAGGGACACGGCAATGGCCAGCGCAGCTGAGTTTGTTAGTAATGGCTCTCCTTAAAACTTTCATCACTGCTCCACGTCGATCAGCTCCTTAGAATAATTACTTGTTCGGTCGCATCACTTTCCTGCTATGACTGTTTTAGAGTGAGTTTAAGCTCCCCTGGTAGCAACAACTGCAGAACAATCATGTGACTGTTTTAGAGTGAGTTCAAGCTTCCCTGGTAGCAACAACTGCAGAACAATCATCCCCACATGTTACCATGAGCGTAGCTTTTAACTTAAAAATCACGACAATCATACTATAGAAAGTTAATCGCCTTGTAGAGATCAAATCTAGTGAGTCAGTTGACGAGGCTCTTCTAAACACAGATAACCACATATATACATATATCAATTATACACTTTCCGACTGTGGCAGACTCCGGTTGCCTCTCTCTGGAGGAAACCATGAGTGACCGACTTAAAGTGCGAGGTGCTCTCGTCTCGAAGGACATGAGTAGTGGAGTGTGCCCAAAGGGATCACCGAAAAATGGACTGATCCCTTAGGAGCGTGGTTTTTACATAAGGAGGACCGATCAGTTTTTTCAATTGTACTCATGGTGCTGAGTTAAAAATAAACTAAACAAGACGGTCTCACATTTTGCAGCCCTTTTTGAGGAAGCCCCAACTTTGCACTCGTGAATGATCGAGGTTTTCGTTCCTGGTGATTTCACAACCAAAGCTGACTCTTCATCCTCTGACTCAAAATCGTCACAGTATTCCTCGTTTGCCTGTTGAGACATTGAATCAGATTCACCAAGCGCACCTTCCTCGCCAGTCACGGTTGAAGGTTCAGTAGATGAAACTGCTCTTGGTAGGTCGTCACTATATGGATCACATTTCGGTTGTTTTGAGTTGTTTGAGCATTTGGAAACGGTAACAGAACATGTCTGTTCCAGCTCCAGACATTCGTCTACCTCAGATACAGACGAGGGAATTTCGAGGACTGTGAATGTAAGAGTACAGGAGGTGAGCAGTCAACATGTAATAAATCCACATTGTTGTAATTGTTATCCACGAGAGCTCATCCTATGATTTGCAGCACAGAAAGTTGTGGTAGAGGCACGGTGCTGTTTAGTTCGGAAGTCCAATACACTACGCTCACCAGGTGAATGTAAGCGGATCGTTGAAAATCCCCATTGTTCATCGCTGTGAACCACACTGGAACGCACGAGAAATAAGAATCAGTTCTTTTTTGGATGAGCCCACGCGATAACGTTCGTCAGAACATTTGCCTACTTGAAAGCAACAAAGCGTTTTTCCCTATGTTTTACTACGACCGCGGAGGGCTGAAGAATTACCAAACTTTTATTAATTGCATTCGAGAATTATCGAAACAAACATTCCTTCATAATGGTCTTTACGAAACGACTGGCCCGATTTAACTTAGTCGTTTAACATAGTGACGTTTTTTGTCTAAGCAGCATTCAGACATACACAAAAGTGTCATTTGCCACTTCTATTTATCAAACAGTCTCCCTAACTGAAACAAAAAAGCATGCCAATATATGATGATGAGCTATATCCTATACACAAAATAAAACGTACTTTCTTTAACATCAGCGGATTTACTGCATTCCTTAGTTGCAGGAAGTTGCCGTTTGGTAGAGTTTATTTCCCGAGCTGACGTTCTGTCCACCTCCGCTAACTCATCAACTGACATAACAACGAAGCCAGCTGAAAAAGCGTCCGCAGACACATCTGTCGCAAACCAGGAAAAGACAACTTGATTGTATGGCCGGCAAAATTGAAAGCAAAATTTCGGTTCCAGAGAAGTCTTGCCTATGGTTCGTCGCTTAACTGGTTCATGGTGGTATAGTTGTCGTCGTTACCGAGACACAGCATGGAAGAAACTTAAGCTAGGTGCTCCAGAATTAAAAAGTAGATGATAGTTGTCTTATCATGTGAACACTTTTCATACACCGCCAAAGCGGATAGGTGAAATGGGAAAGCACATCCCGAGGCTACGTAGCTCTCCAGTTACACTGGGTTGTCATGTGTTTTCGCTTTCAACTAAAGCCTTCCATGGGTCACGCTGAAGGAGAGCTGAGCCCTAGCTAAAAGCAATCTGGCAAAGTAAACAACTTATCACTGTACTTTTGTCGACATCCACAATAACTGCCAGCACTCGACTACCATAAAACCACTATATATGAATCCTTTATAGGGAGGTGGAGTGAAAATAGTGGGAAATCGGTGCAAACAGTTCCATCCTTATGAAAAACAAACAAAATATACCAATAATGGGTATTATCTGTGGACCGCTTCAACAGTCAAACAAACTCCATAGCTTGCTAGCCAGGCTGCTACTGGGAATACCTACGGGCATCTCAGTAGTCAAATAGATCCGAATGATTGCGCTTCTGTGCCCTCACTGATGACTTACAAAACTTTTTTTTAGTATAAAACTCATTCAAGATGGCTTTCGACGAAAACTAAGCACAAAAATGAGCGTTCAGCAAGCTCTGAATGTTTTCGTTGACAGTGATGTTAGGAACTGTTAGTAGTAGGTCATCTGTCTTAAACTGATAGAAGAATTAACAGCCAGTCTATTTCTCATGTTCCAGTGCCCACGGCATCATCGATAGGGCTGATCTCCGTGAAGAAAGCGTTGACGCACAGAGCTCATGGTTTACGTCAAGCTATTGAGTTAATCATGTTAGGTGGTAGGATTCCATAAAAAAATTCCAACACGATTACAAATGTGGTTTACTAACGGCGTGAATTTCTGGTCTACTGCTGTAATGCTAATGCGATTCAACGGTCGTAGGCTCTTGCTTGTTCTAACGTAGAGTAGTAGCTTTCACTCAAAGAAGATCATCAGAGCAGCTGGGGACAAAAGCGCGGTATGTTACAGTCTAGCTGCCTCTCCCTTTGGGCTGAAAAACTGCAGACTTACCAAGAAATGACTTAATTTTGTGTGTTAGTTACCTTCAACCCTAACGGTCAATCAAGAGCATTCCTAAGTCTGATTTGCGTTTTTATTACTTGCCATACTCAACTTATTCCGTCAGACTTACATCGAAGTCAAACGTTTGCAAGTAGCACTATTCTTGGTTCCGCATTAATCAATTACAGTTTACTAAGTATGCATGGGTATCCAGCAGTTCAAACTAGTCTATCTCCGATGTAAGCCAGCCGTATAGTCCTAGTCGCATAAGCGTTGTTTTGGCTTTTCTGTCATCACACTAAAGTCAATTCATTTTGGAGTAAGAAATGTAATGTGATATGTTCTTATGTGACAATTCAGCACTGTTTTCTCCATTCTGGATGAAAACGTTCTTGGCAACCTGAATGATCTCATGTGTGTGACAGAGTTCGTGATGAGGGTTGCTATTTGAGAAGACTTGGAATACAGATTGTAGAGTAAAAGTTGAGTGGACACGACAGCGACATTAAAAGCATACAGCTTTGTCGTTTCAGGATTATATGTGACAACACATGACAAGGAAATTGTCTGCACTCAGAAGCATGAATAAGCGGATGAGCGTGAACTTCAACAAGTGATGGAATCACATCATCAATGCGGTTTTATAAACAGCCTTATTTTGTGAGACAATTTCGACCGAATGACTAACCGCCTTACATTCTTGTTGAGAAACCAGCAACCAACGCACTTTATTTTGCTATTCACGGAGCTAAATAACAGAATCACTTTACTGTTTAACCACTAACTTTGGAATATTAATTGTGCAATCAGTGTAAACAATCAGATGGATGCAGTTCACTTTGACACACCGGCCATCCAGTTATTCGTTGTTGAGAGGAATCCCCAGTGCAGATCTAAATAAGCCGGATAGCTATCAGAATCCATCATCCTGTGAGCTCACTACAATGCCACGAGGGAATGAGTGGACGCTACGGAGGTAGTACAGAGATTAGAAACCTTTCGTTTAGACATGTGCTAACAATGAAGTGATCAGCCGATAATAAAGAGATGAAAGTTGGGCCATATGATGTTCTTACAAAATAAACTCACTGGTCAGAAACTAGATAACCTTAAAAATTTGCTCAAGATGCAGATAGATAAAGACGCATTGTCTACTCCAACCCTGCTATCAATGAAGCGGCCGACTTAAACAAACCCCGTAAACCAATTTTCAATCACCCGTGCGGTCAAAAGTTCTGAAAGTTGTTGCCCACCTACTGAGTAAGCGATGCTCACGTCTGCTGTAACTACTTCAGTGCACTTGAACACAATGATGAAACAAAGACAGGTTTGGAATCAACTCACCTTCTGTAAGCATCACTGGGGTCGGTGCTGCTTGTGTTGAGTCATCACATTCAGCAATAGACAACAAAGAGAAGTCTCCCAACCTTCCATCACCACCCTCTTGGAAGATAAAGGTGTTTTCCAAAGTGCTCATAGCTTCCGAATGAGCGGCAGGTGACACAATGCCAGCACGCTGGCTGAGGCTGTTTTTGCTCTCCTTCCCGGCCGGTACTGTCAAAATCCTTTCCTAAAAATGTAGACTAAATAAATCACAAGTGCAGACAAAGCAAAGTGATCGGGCCAATATCACAAACCGAAAAGTAACCATGACATCAGTTGGACACACAGGGAACCAACGGATACGCAGAGAACTTACAGAAAAGAGCTCATCGCTATCCGTTTGCTGCTTTCAGCGAAGATAGGTTTTGAAAAATGGAATGGAGTTAAGACCGCTCAAGGCAATTCAGAAAACATTTCACCCATATATGAACAATTACACCGAGTGCAAATGCATAAATCTAACAAACGACATAATCTGATGCACTTGATGAACCCCAGAGCCGCCTTCACTGCTTTTTTTCATTTCAGACAAGTGAAAGAGGCAAAATACCGAAATTTCTGCAATGCGAGTAAAGCTCTTTAAGCGAAAGGATCTTGTGACCATATGACATTTGTTTCCTATTGAGGCCCAATCAGAATTCTCAGTCTCCTCTGAGAAGCGCTCTCCGAGAAGGCGCAAATGTTTCCTCGATAGGAGTGCTCACTTTCGAATATGTGAAAAGCACTAGGGGTATCGCACGATTTTTAGACAGGACTAGGAAAATCCTTTTTGTATCCATTATCTCAAACAACTTTTGTTGGTGTGAGTGAGTTTTTGCTTTATCATGAGTGATCCGGACGTCAGAATAGCCTATCTTTTTATTGGGGAATCCTTTTATCTAGAACAGAGTAGCTTAATAAACCGGTACAATGGTCGTCAGTCCATGTTATATAGGCGATTGCGAACATCCAACAGAACCTCACAGAGACTCACAGTGTAAAGCGTCTTATCAGAATAATATGCTAATGCAGTAAGTATAACAAGGACATTTATAGGATTTTGATCGGGTGATTTCTAACCCAACATCCATCAGTAAGACCGGAAGATGGAAATAGAAATAATCTGGCAAAGTGGTTACGAATTCTGTAAGTTGATGTCCGTGGAATATGGGCTAAACTTGAGTTGCTGCCTCGACCAACAAACAAACGCCCATATAACAGATGCTTTACAAAAATGGCGGAATTTATTTTTAGCTGCTCTGTTCTGCAGCTAACCCGCCAAAATTATGGCCTCGTAATGAAAATTTCTAATCCAAACGAAGGACAGTTTAAACAGGGCTTACTTTTTTAGGAGTCGATAGGTCTCCAGGGGTTTTTAGGACACGTCGTTCCGATTGCTCCTTTTGCCGGTCCACAACTGCAGTGTACGGAACAAGCAAGTCTGCCGTCAATTCATCTTCTTCACTACATGGAGGGGGCGACCTCTCTGAGAGGGGATAGAGAAAACATGAGAGTTACTGGCGGCGAAAACTGTTGGGATTAAGTGCATTAGATAAGCTGAATAATCGGGTTTGTTCCAAAGTTATGACCCTATCCTGAAACTGCAGACATTCGGAACACACCAGAGTTGTATTGTCCCTAATGAGGCCTGCTTATTGTGCATCAAGTCGAGGAAGATAAAACCTTTTACATTAAAACTTATGAATGAACTCCCTCCCCTGAAACGAAGCATACCACCGGACGTGTGTTGTGTCCTAAGGACGATCGCAGCGGAGACTACAGTGCGTTCGCTTGTAACTTTGTACATGCATTGCAGCCATACGTTCCACAATCAAGAATCACCCATTAAAATACAAGACTATCTGCCACATGCCTCCGTCTCTGAGTGCAATTCCTTAGGAAAGAACGAACTATTTGGGAATAATCGACTATTTTAAAGTGTAGGTAATTCACTTAGTGAGTAAAATCTTTGATACACGAGCCACAGCTATTTGCCTGTGAACTACATTCAATTAAACTTTTCGAGTAGGTACCTGCTAATCAGCCAGTTCCCTGTAAGCAACCTGAGCATTGAGTAGTGTTCGTTTAGTGCATTGAGGTTAACAGGAAGCGGCGTTCAGCATGTGCATGTGTGATTATAATCCACTCAAGTCTACCACTACAATAAACTTATTCCTTAAACGCGTCAAGCGCAACTGAACATGGATGGATGAAGTTCTCGTTATAATGAAAATTTTCTTGATTTTATTAAGATCCTTATTTGGTTACAGTGGATAAGTGTCGCCAAGGTTATGATCTTCATGTGTTCACTTAAATTCATAAATGCGACTGACAGAGACACTATCGGAGTGCATCAGACTATTTGTTCCTCACTGGACTGTGTTCAAGGAAACCGGCTTGAAATACATTTTGCACAATAGAACATCAGATTAGATCAATCCCTGCGTAATTATTATTTCCACAGCGGATTTACAGCCGTCAAGTATCTCTCAAAGCTTACCTAGCTGTTGTTGAGCTTTGACCGTGTTTGATTTAAAGAAACGTAGTCCATCTCCATAACTTTCCGAACTGTCATCCTCCAGGTTACCAAAAATCGAATTTGCATCAGGTATCTTTGTGCGAAGTGCGGATTTCTTGCTTCTTGTTTGCGTCATGATTGTACGACACAATACATGCGAATTAAATTAATGGGCATCTGGGTTGGTGAAATCAAGTCCCACGATAAGTGCGTTCATCAGGGTCATAAGGCATGGTCTCACAGGTCATGTCGCTGGTCCTGCAACAATAAAGCAGAAAACCAGCTACAGTGATTGAAACTCCCTCATGCCCACCGATTACATGTGAAAGACAGTTCACAAAATTTTCGCACTGCTAACAAGATAGTAGTAATATGAAATCACTCCAAAAAGATAGAGTTAAGGCAACACACTGAGGTCGCTGTGGTCCATGTGGTGTGAGTTTTATGGCTCGTATATCCACATCGTAAAGCGGCTACCGTTCAGCCACTTAAAACGCATAAACAGCGTTTATATATGGCAACACATCTCTTGGGTTCAGGATGTACTGATGGCAAATTAGCTCATTCCGCCACTACTGAAATCCTGCACACACGTCAGCAGGTGTATCAGAGCAGGCGTTCAGTGATTGGGCTAACGTTGATAAACGCATCCAGTCCGGATGCAAGAGATCCAAGAAAACCACTCATGGGGAGTTTTAGCTATGTCCAGAGATGAAAGCCCCTAGTGACTGGGTTTTTAATAAAACTAGATGGCTTATCAGGCAGTCATTTGTGTACCTCACTAACATGCATGTTATAAACGGAGATAAGCTTCTTCGATGAAATTTAAGTAAATTTAAATGGCAATATAATACGGTAGGCATATGACTGGGCAGAAATTCCGAAGGCAGTCACCTTAACTAAGAGACTGATTACTTGACTTATGGCACTGTCTCCAGAAATAGTCAATTATTATTTGGAACTTTTTCTGATTTTCCCCAGCGCGATATGAAATTTGAGTTGAAAATGAGCCGAAAACCAGAAAGATGGGAATAATATAGACTCTTAAATACTGTGATTATATTACCAGTGCAAGGAATCCGTAACTGGTTGACATTTCTACACTGCTCGACTTTTGCACTCCTCACAAAACAAGTTTTTTGTGCAGATTGAATCATTTGTTTGAAAACCGAGGTCGTGTTTATCTTCAAGCGATTCTGTCGTTCATATTACTGGTGTGAGGCTCACAGTCTGTCGTCTTCGGCTCGATTCTTCATCTTCTCATCAACAATGTATGTTATGTTTAAATTTCTAGGAAAATCACTCATACTGACATTAGTGAATGAGAAATTCGGATCTTGCGGGTAAAAGGTGTATCAAAATCCACTACATAACCATATGTCTGATCAAAGCGCATGTCACGAGATAAGGACAATCAAGCACTTCTCAGTGCCTACTGTGTCTTCCAAGGATGAAGTACACTCAGACCCCTCTATAGAGGATGAGATGGAACTGACCACTTTGGAATCTTGAACGCTGTACTGGGCTTTGTAGCTTAGCGTCAAGTTAGCTTGATTATTCATTTTCCAGTTTCATCGATAAAATGACTATATGCGAGCCCATCAGAAGTGACTGCTTCAACTCAAGACAAATCCGGTCCACTGACTCCTGTCCATTTTTCGTGTCATGTTTCCTAAATAATTTTGTGCAGTGTTTGATCCTAAAGTGGAATTCATGTAGCAAGTCATATGCGGAAAAAGTTGTTTTAGCTGACACCGACAGAATCTGACTGGACCTATCAAGAAAAACCGCCAATCGTTGCAGATCAATTTTAGTGGATATAGGCTCATCAGTAGTTCGTGGTTTTGCGGGAGAACTTGGAAAATAGCTGAGTGAAAAAATGAACTCAACAGTACACAGAAAACATATTTTGCTTCAAACTCAGATTCGGATCACTTATAGAGTCAGATGTATCCAGGACATTCAGAAGGCCAAACTGATGATAAGAACTAATAAAATGAGCAGTTTCTGTAACCACAAAGTTTATTATTTTTTCGAGAGCAACTGCGGCGCTAGGCAATATTTATTTTCCATTATCGCTCACAACTGACTTCAACGGTTCTTCCTAAGTTTGAGAAAATCCCCACCTACGATGGATCGCGATACTGCAAAGGAAATCGAAAAAAGGGGAAAGTTATGCGCAGCCAGGGGGTGTCCCAGTGGCTTATGAAATTAACCCGGTCCTTATGTTCACACACTTCGGGGTTGGTGAGTGTATGGCGAGCTCTCCAAAAGCTTTCCTACGAAAAGTAGTGTCCGGGAAGATTGGAATTCTATTCATTATTGTTCGAACTTCGTTACTAATGAAATAAAAAGGTAAACGCTGGAAAATATCCAAATATCCAAACTCCTTCGAATAACTTAAACACCGTCGTACTATCCTTCGGTATACGCCTTGCACAATCAAAGTGCAGAGTCGTGCTTCATAACGTGCAGCCTTTGGGCATAAGCCTTACAATTCAAGGAGAATCATTAGTTTTTTGGAGAATTTTACATAGCTCGAAATTTGTGTTAGCTCTGAGAAGGGAAATGACTAATGAAGCCAGTGCACTAATCCCAAAGGCTTGAATCACAATCGCTAATTTGCGTCATTTGTGGCTTCAGAAAGGCACATCACTGGGTTTCAAGAGTCGCGTGTACTAGGCCATACTGAGGGTTGCATTGGTTCACGGTTGCCAGATGTGGCCTTTGAGACAAACATGAGGCGCTTTCAGTCTCAGAAGCAACGCTGGTATCCGAGGGAGTCAACGGAATCGTAACGAGGTAATCAAAAAACGGTCATTTATTTGTGGAGCATATACTTCAGTCGCGGAAAACATCCAATATTACCAGCTATGGCGGCTCGGAAAACGTGTTGGTCATTCCGAAACACCGTCTACCGAGAAGCGTTTTGTCCCCCATATCTCCTTTAGAATGGTTAAAAATAATACGCTGACAACTTGTGACTTGGCAAAAGGGTGTGAAAGAGGCTACGAAGAGTTTGGGTGTTGGTGGTGCGGTCCTCCTTCAAGAATGAAGTCCCCGTGGCCCTCTCTCGGCTTGTCTGAGGGTACTGGAAGAAATGGCAGCTGCTCAAAGTCAGTAGTGTTAGTGCTGCTAGCTTATATGCAGACTGTCTAACTGAATGCTTGGTGGTGTAAATATCTTAGAATGCTTGTCATAGACATGCACCAGTTCCCTTCCCCATGTACTTTTCCCACTTTTCTCATTTTAAGGTCCATTCTGTGGCTGCACGACACTCATGTTGCTATATCCAACGAAGATGGCAATGGTGATAATGGTGATGATGATGTTGATGGAAAGAAAGAAGGATGGAACTAACGGAGTGTTCCCGATAACGCACAACTTCGAATCAGCTAACAACTACCTGAGAGAAACGTGGTCTTCTGGATCAGATCTTAGTGTGCGACACATACATCGACTGCCCTACCTAAAATATGCGATGTGTGGGATTTGTTTAAAGGAAGTTTGTCCACCTTTAAAAATTAGAATCAACTGTGTTATAAAGTACACCAGTTATAAAAACCAATAAGGCGGTGCTAAATAAGAAAAAGACAATTCGGATGGTTCTAACTAATATTCCGCTGAAACGATTACCTGAGAGAGAAACGGCAGGTTTGTGATGGTGGTTCTATGTGGCCTTTACAGGTAGTAAACTCCATTAACAAGTAGGTAAAGGGAGGGAAGGCCTATTCGTCATTCAAGAAACTGTCTAGGATGCATGATGTGGCGGAATTTGAAGCCGATACGCCCATTTTACTGCGCGGAAATTTGTATATTTTTTCAGTATAGAATCATTTACACTAAGTCCCAGCCAAATTATGGATTTAAATCCGATCGGAAATGCTGACGTCTGCCTTGATTCTCCATTCAGAGCTCACAGCTCGCCGATGCAGGACAGAAGTTGATTAGACTGTGTCCGGACGCAAACTTTGTTTGACATAGTCGCCGACATAACACGGCCAATTGTAGTACACAATCGGGTGTTCAGAAAATAAAATATCTGGTGTTCGTGATGGCCACTGGGGTGGCACATATTCTGTCACATTCGGGTTTTGAACGGAATGATGCATCCTCAGATGATGTGCATTTTGTCTCAATCGAAAAGCTTCTCGATATTCGCTAGAGTGGTTTAATATTCAGGAGAACCGTGTAAATCGACTTCAAAAACTCCGCGAACGGTCCGGTTGAGTGCCCGGGTAAGTCTGAAGAAGACACAAGTTTTATTTATGCTTACATTCCTAGAGTAACCATAAATACTTTTATCACCTTTTATTCTAAAATAATGTTTTGTGGGCAGATGTACCCACCCATGTCTGACATTAATAAAATTTGAATTCTCTTACATCTATTTATAGGATCCTAGTGACGCTTGCATAACAGTGTAGAAAACAGTGGAATTTATCACCCTAATATGACTAACTGACATCACCTCCAACTACACAAAACAGTGAAAATATTTTTAAAACAGAAAGCCAAGCGTCATAAGTAGTTTGATAGAAGCTTTCAATCTTTTTAGATCATCAAGAAAACCCTCTAAATACTGAACTCTTCACAGCATTCTGGCTGAAAACAGTTAACATGCAAAAATGCCCTTTAAAGAAGGTGAAGCAAGCCAACGCAAACGGTAAACTGTGAGCAGTTCAACTACGTATGCGAGTTGTTTCATCCGAAGAACATTTGACGAACTCAAACATCACTTATGCGTTGTTTTTACCAGAGTCGAGAAATGCTCCGAAGATATCGACAGTCAAACACCGAAACTGTTTCATGGTTTTCCGCATGCAGCGGCAGGGTTTCTGATCCTGAAGAGCAATGCACAATTATAGACCCGACAGTCGAGACATTAGTTGATGTCACGCCTACGCTGCAGTTGATGAAGGATCAGGAAAACTGATCCAGCCTTCCTGATCACGATAGAAATAACACCTTTGACCTGACCACCTAGACTGGTAGAGCTTTCCAGGCAGACAAATATCTACTACCTCAATACACTCGTCCTCAAGGATACGGTTAGGGTTGAAAACCCTCGGATCTTGCAGGAGCACTATAAATTTGAAGATGCGAAGCACACGCCAAAACATGAGGCAGCATTATTTAGAGTATTTAATGTTGTCCGTGTTAAAATAGTTTCAGATCCAAGAAGAGCTATGTCTTCTTCGCACTCAATATCTTTAGGTGAATAATATGAGAGATTACGCTCACACAGGCATTATAGGCTCAGTCTTCCCTGCTCATGACGTAAACAACGTTAAAGAAGAAAGGTGAAAGAGGACAGGCTTATTCCTCACAACTTGATGTAGTGGACTCAGGCGAGAGCCACTTTTTGACCCTCATGTGTCCGCGGAAGTTGGCGTACATCGCCTTATGGAGGGTCAAGAAGTTATGGAGAAAAAACTTTGTTCCATAGGCGCTGCCATAGTGTCTGACAGTCCACAGAGACAAGGGCATCTTTTAAGTCAAGGAACCAGTGTCGCCGTTTAAGAATCCGCCGGAAGGTGAGAATATGGTCAACGCATCCTCTTGGTTTTCACGGATATACCTACTCCTGTGTTCAGTCACTATTCACAGGATAATTCCGGGGAACACCTTCGATGCCACGGCTTCCAGGCTAATGACACGATGCTTTTCACATAACCTTCGCTTACAATTTTGAGAATAGGGATGATTGTCGATGCGCTTCATTCTGCACCTTCTCTCTCCATAGCACACCAGTGTTTTGTAAGATAATTCAGGGGGTTCTACACCCTTTTGAACAGGGCTGGATAGAGACCACCCAGTCCAGATGCGTTAACACGTTTCAGTAAGGTTATTTCGCACTTCACTTCTTCCTCTGACGGCCTATCAGGGCTTACGTTCCATTCGCCTGTAGAACCTGCCTCCAGGGGCTGTGTTGCAGGAGACCTGCTAAATTCCTGTTTGAAATGTTCGACCCATTTTCCTACTCGACGTCCTGGTGAGAGAACTGATGAGCCGTCCTTTCACAGAGGAAGGCAGCCACGCTGTTTCTACGAATACGGACATGCTCGTCACATAGTGGAGGAAGCTAAGCACCTTCACACCCCAATTGCATAGGAAAATACGACTTTACAGCCAGACCACCATTTAGTAGTACAGGATCTGGAAGCCCTTGGTCCGATTGATCTGCCTTAGCTTTCTGGCATGTTCCCACCTTATGAGATGAAGTCTCACCCAGTGTAGCCCGGAGGATCACTGCAGAACGCATGCTTAACAACCACACCAATGTGACAGGTTTAGGTCAGGGTCAGTGGTACAGACATTACATGGTAGTTGGTGTAGGAAACAAGGTTTAGGGCAGCCCTCTGAAAATAGACTGAGTATGCCTTCTTATGCGACAGTGAGGGGGCCGTACGAATTCCGCAGGGATCGTTGATAACATCGGGTCTAATATAATGATATCTGGTCGATGATCTTAATTTCAGAATGTCTAAAAGTGTCCGGGGTGACCAAATCCATATTCAGATGAATCCAATTGAAACAATTCAAAGGTTACGTTAAGCTTGAGTTTTAGCCACACTAGACCAAGCAACGATTATCTGATAATCCTATGAAATAACCGTAATTCGGGGTGCGTTCAATAAGCACATTCTGGTACCGGCGTGCACTTTCTGATCCGACTGCTGCTCCACGAGTTCTGGCCAAGTGAAAAAATTTAAGAACTCCAATTGCCCTTTAATGGTATAACACCCTCTATAGGCTACTGTATAAGAAACTGTGGTACAGCTGTACCAAAGATACACTCCCATAGACGATAGGCAGACAGAACGATTATCTTCCCCTATTTTGAGCTATTCAGAGGGACTTGCAACATAATCTCATGCAGTTTTAGCCGAAGGGCGCGGCAATTAACCGAAACCTTAAACCCGCTCGTCCCACCGTGGGCTGTCCCTAACCCGAATGTGAAACAATTTCCCGGGTATATATATTGTAACCATAGTTGGTGCACAAAAACAAACGTTTGCAGTTCAGTAAGGGGGTTTACTTCAGATTTAAGTGGGAAAGTTGCTCCCTGATGACGGGATGTGGTATTCGGGTGTTCGGGCCGACGGTGGTCACGTTTGCCCGGTAATGAAACTGGTTGACAGTCTAGATAATATACAGTGAGAATCACGGATTCACGGCTTCATACACAGAATCGAGGATTTCGCTCACGGAATCACGGATTGATACACAGCAGCGAGGCTTTTGCCCAAGTTTCCCGGGTCGGTTTTGTTCTTGTCGTTCAGCAGCTGTCGTTCACCTGAAAGGCACAAGTGAAAAAGGTGTAGCACTGCTCTTTAAGTTCTCAGCGCCGGGCAGTATGTTTGCCAGCGCGAGGACTCGCGTAAATAAGTGTCTGATAGTGTTTTGAACTGAGTTCTAGAGGGAGCGTGGACAACCGTCTCAGGAAGGTTATTCCACGCAGCAACTACCCGGAATGAGAAAAAGTTTGCCTAATGCAGGTGTGCGCTCTGAGCTTAAAAATCTTCTTACCATGTCCCCGCCGTGTGTTTGCTGGGTCAACGGTGAAAAACCTGTTGGCCAAGCCTTGTTCAAACAGGGCGTAAGTAAGAATTAAGTCCCCTCGGAGGCGACGATACTCCAAGGGAAAGAGGTCGAGCACCACGAGACGCGTTTCGTAGTCCATGGACTTGAGACCGGCAACCATTTTCGTAGCAGCTCGCTGGACACGCTCAATGAGGATTACGTCTTTCGTGCGTCCTGAGTAGACAACCGGGTTGGCATATTCAAGGAGCGGTCTGACATAGGCCCCATAGAGTATTTGGAAGTCCGTGCGAGTAATACGAGAGAAGGTACGCCGAATCATCCGTAGAACATCGAATGCCTTCTGAGCCGATTTCTCAAGGTGCAGTGAGAAGGACAGGTTTGGAGAGAGCCAGATACCCAAACCCTTTTTGACATCTATCCTCGTGATGTATTCTGGTCCTTTCTCACCATGCATGACAAAGGAGTTCGCTGAGTCTCCTCCAAATGATATATGGACACACTTTTCGTCATTCAGAGGAAGGTGCCAGTCCAACGACCACTGCTTTGCGGCCTCTACATCAGTTTGGAGGGCATTGGCATTGGAACTCCACGATTTCAAGTCGTCCGCAAAAAGTAGACATGGACTTGGAAGAACATCTGGAAGGTCATTGACGTATATCAGAAACAGCAAAGGTCCCAAAACGGAGCCCTGAGGAACTCCAATGGAGACCGGCGCCGCAGAAGAGTAGGTCGAGCCTACTTTCACTCGGAATGATCTGTCTGATAGGAATGCCTTGATCCAGTGTAGGATTTTCCATTGAATCCCGTAAGACTCGAGTTTGTGGAGCAGAGGGACGTGTGGGACTCGATCAAATGCTTTTGAGAAGTCGAAAAATATGGCATCCGATATGAGTCCCTCGTCCTTGGCTTGGGTTAAGCTGTCCATAAATACGAGCATGTTCGTCCCGCAGGAACGGTTTGGGAGAAATCCGTGTTGAGTTTGAGAGAATCAAGTTGTTGGAAGTAGGGTGATCTAGAATGGCTCGCTTCAGAATGCGTTCCATCACCTTGCATGGCACGCTAGTGAGGCTTATAGGCCTGTAGCTGCCAGGCGATAGTCGCTCAAGTTTCCCCGGTAGATTTTGTTTTTGTTTTTTGTTCAGCGGCTTCCGTCCACCTGAAAGACGCTAGCTTGCCAGTGGAAGGACTCGCATAAAAGGAGCTTAATAGTGCAATAAGCTGGGTACTAGATGGAGCCTGGACAACCGTCTGAAGGTCATTCGACGCAGTAACTATCCGAAATGAGAAAAATTCGCCTAATAGAAGTGTGCGCTATGAGCTTGAAAATCTTCTTACCGTGTCCCTGTCGTGTGTTAGCTTTGTCAACGTACAAAAACCTGTTGGACAAACCTTTTTCAAAGAGGGCACAAATAAATACTACGTACCTCGGAGGCAACGATACACTAGGGGAAATAGGTCAAACATCTCTAGATGCGCTTCATATTCCAAGGGTTTAAAACTGACAACTCTTCTGGCAGAAGCACATTGGACATGCTCGACGAGACGCTTCATATTCCAAGGGTTTAAAGCTGACAACTCTTCTCGCAGAAGCACATTGGACATGCTCGACGAGAGTTGCGTCCTTCTTGCGTCCTGAGTAGACAACTTGGTTGGCATATTCAAGAAGCGGTCTGACCTAGGTCCCATGGAGTATTTAGGAGTCCATGCGAGTAGTATGAGAGAAGGTGCACCGTGGAACGGTGAGTGCCTTTTGAGCCGTGGTGTTGTTAGAAGGACGTGGTTGAAGAGTACCAGATACGTAAATCCTTTTTGGCGTCTGTCCAAACATCTGTGGTGTTTTCTGGTCGATTCTCACCAAGCAGGACAATGGTGTTAGCTGAGTCTCCCCCGAATGACCTATTGACGCACTTTCGTCATTGCCGGTGAAAGTTTGCCGTATGCATTTGAACTTCCCAAGCTCCGAAAGGATTCAAATGGTTTCCATTGTCACAGTGCCCCAAAACCATTCCCACAGAAGAATATACTAAGTAGTCCTCCACGACTTCTAACTCTTAATTTTCAATTCGAAATCCAGTCAGGAATTTCGGTCCTGCAACGAACGAGAACGTGCTTTTTTCAGACCATCTTGTGTTGTGAATGGTTACCGCTGTTCCACGGAAATTGACTCTGGTTCTCCCTCCTGGCTTGTGGTTTCAAACCAAGACCAGTGGCGAGCACCGTGTAGAATTCATGTCGAATCATCCATAACTACCCAATATCCACTTGCAAGTTAGCATCGCACCAACACATCGTTCCCGTTCAATGCTTCTCACCCAATCTTTGGCCAACAGTAATCGCGGCAAACACGCAGATTCTCTCAACTGTCTACAACATGAACTTTCCCGTAATGAACTGAACACGCTTTGTTAAATTGGATGGAGATACTCGTTTATGTCCCCGCCTTCTCCTTCTCTTGGCGTGTGAATTGTTTGCACAAACGCATTCTCTTCCAGTAATGAATGATCTCCCAACTTTTGCCTGTTGTTATTATTCTGAACTACAGACTTGGCCGTATGACAGATATACCCCGGGGAATATGTGCGTTGGCTTGCATGTTCGAGTTGTAAATTACCATGTTAACCTAGGTGACTTACCCCGAATGCGCATATATTCACGTTGTTTTTTTTACAGTAACAGCTATTTCCCTGTGGTTTATACGGTGGGTATTGAGTTTTGTAGAACACAGCTCCATACGGGTAGATAACCTCACGGTCCTATATAGTTTATGGAAGGCGTGACGACCTCTGTGAACACGGAAATTACGGAATACATATTAGGTTTTCCCAAATTCTGGCTTGAGTACTTGAAGGCACACATGGTTGCAACAGAACACAGCGGACTAATTGATTGGCGGCTGCTCTCTTGGCGTCTCAGCCCCAAGATAGCCGTGATCTGTTCATGAACCTGAAGCAGAAAGGCATCTTTTGGCTCCATGGATTACGGTTCAACGGTGCAGTCAGTAGAAACAGATAAATCCCTGCGTAGCATTTGTCTTATTTTGCTGGTCCTCATCGCCAAATTCTTGACCCCTTCCTAAAGAACAACACCCAACTCCCCATTGGTCCCTCTCAAATGGACGCTTTTTCTATAGTTTTATTATTATTATTTTATTTTCTTTATTTTTATTTTTATTTTCTATTTTAATCCATCCCTTATGCCCAGGTGCACCTGTCATGGCATTCAGCTCTCACCTTTTCGCCTTATTCGTCGACGTCACTCCTTTCCACCTCAAAATCATTCGAATTCTAACGTCTACATCAGATGATGCCCACTGTTTATGAAACTGTCCCCTTCCCGTGTAATCCCCTGTGCCCCCAAAAAACTTTGCCTGTCATGGTTTTACTCTGACTGTAACATTATAATCATGCCTCACGGCATGCCAACCACCAGTTGGAAATAACCACTTTTATTATCACTATTTATATATTTATTTTTATCATTATTGTTTGTAGAACGATTTTTCTTGAAGTGCCGACATCAATGCACCGCCAAGTGTGCTTTGACCGTGACCGATCATTCGGGTAAAGGAGAAATATTTTCTACGAATCTGTGTTGCTTTTGACGTGGAGAATTTTGCAGTAAAGTAGTGTAGTGTGACGCGATAGTAAAGGCTGTATATTCAAGTGAGCAAAATTTAAAGACACTTAAAAACCACTGGTTCGTGTGCGATTAGCTTTTTGCTAGTAAGATAAAATTCGAAATATTACGATTCCTCATGGTCCACAGTTTCCTTAAGAAACCGAGCTTCTTAACGAATGTTCCACCTTCATGGATTTGTGAATCACGTTTGTTCACCATCTGCTCCCCTTATATAAGAAAATTGATGAATTATCCTACTGGCGCTCTGTGCAGCTCTGATTTTGCGGTGCACGCGTTTTGTCGAACCTAACCTTAGAAGGAATATTCGTGGATAGTGCGATACCGGCAAAATTATGGATCCCTTTTACCAACACATACAAGCAGATATACGCACACATTCACAAGAAGAAGCAATGCCCCTCGACATGGTGCGTACACATTGCAATCATTCTAATGTTTTTTCCCGGCGGACCGTCAAAAATGTCTGGATATGTTCAGAATGAATAGGTAATTGCCAGCAATGGCCTTTCACTCTCATTACCCTTGCTCCGAAATGCACAGGACAATTTTATGGAACCACTGATGAATAGGGACGTTTTCAACCAGGTTGGCAGGACACGTCCTCATGCGGTAAACCACGCAAAGTACATGGCGGTCTTTCTTGAATTTTCTGAGAATGCTGGTGCTAAGTTGGATGGACCTCAAACTTAGGCAGGAGCCATTTGTAAGATTTGCAAGAGAACTCCTGGATGGCATGTTCTGGACCATCATCTCGGTGGATGATTTTCTTCAAACATTCCGCCACTTTCTCGAAATGGACCAACTCGCACCTTGTATGAACGGCCCACAAACGCCCACTAGACAAATAATGCTCCCAGCCCACAGGAGCACAGCAACTGAAGCATGAACGTGTAGTCAAACATTTAGGCTGGCGGACGACAACACAACTTGAAGAGTAGTTGTATATTGAGAGAAACAAAATGTACAACGGAAAAGGGGATGTACGAGTATTTCATTGGAAAATCTGGCTGATGTAAACCAAAAGTAATAACCATGGCGGACGATGGATGACCTAAGACAGTTGAGCTAATGGTCGAGGTCACAAAAAGCGCAAGCGAGGTTGACGAGGGAGAGAAATTTTTGGTATGTTGCATTTGGTCACTTGCATCTCAGAGGTACGGTGGGTAGGATGGCTGTTATCGCTTTTGAACCGCAACTTGGAACGAAATTTCTTTGGAAGGAACCAAACGGACGCAACGAATAATAATAATAATAATGTTTATTCCCAAATTTTGGGTGACAAACCGTCTGACATGATCATACATTTACAGTCAGAATGAAGCATGACTGGGGGATTTGCGGGTAGTGCGGATTGCGTGAAAAGAGGACAATGTCATAAACAGTGGGAAATATCCGATGAAATAATAATAGGTTGCTTTCCCGACTTGTAGGGAACAATGATCATGAGGTCCGACTAGTTCAAAGACATGAACATGGCATGAACTAAAACTGAAAACCATTGTTGCTGGCCATGAGTGACCTTGGGCGCTTGGGCAAATGGCTGGAGTCACAACGAGCAAAAGTGGAGATGGAGGTAGAATAATTCAATAGGGAGCACATGGCGAGTTTTGTCTCAAAAATGTGGCTTAATCTGAAATTAAGCAAACTCACTGTTGTAGGGAAGTCAGTTGCAGCAGATAGGTTGGACGAGGAAGTTGTGTTAATGCATAGGGCGAACCAAACATCGTATACGGATAGGAACTTGTGGAAGAGGCAAGCCGAAATTGTGGCAGAAAATCAGGCTAGCCAAATTTGGGCAAAAATTCATCAGGTACGAAAGAACTCGTCCCAGAGACGGGGCCGGTTGAAAAATTTGCTCGAAGTTGCGACTACAGGCTCGATTGGGCGACGGGTTGCAGTCGAGATTTTGAAGAGAATAGTTGCGGGAGTGCCATCAAACTGGGTATGACAGTGCCATGCCATCATTGCACTGACATGCTTCGGTTTATGGACAGCCCCGTAACGGTCGTCAAGGGTGCCGCGATCGGAGAAGGGATACGCAGTTCTGTGGCAGCTGGATCTGGGTGAGACGGAGATTGACACAGAAAGTCAGGCGGATGCAGGGTCACAGATAATTTCCCTTTCGTTGGAGGACCGTGTGAGTGTAGACCGGGGACCAGCCAGTTTGAATGAATAACAGTCCTACAGGGCGTTTGGGCAACTGCAGTAGAGGTTTGAAGCTTGGGAAGAGGGGCAACGAGGACAAAGTAGAATGAAAGCGGTAGCATGTTGCGAGTGTCAAGAGGCATATAATACAACGGTGTCAACAGGAAAAAAATCTAAAAGGGAATGACAGCAAACTAAATGGACCCAGGAAGGGTGGATACGTTTGCTGATCTAGCAACCAAGTACTAGTTGGGCCAGAGTAGGTGCATAGTTTTAGGATAGTAAGAACTTTGTCGTCGAGGTAGCTAGCAGGGAGGCTAGACGTTGGGCTAGTTGGAACGGGCGGCAGTTTTTAGCTTACCAAAGAATCATGACATAGGGTCTCCGTTGTGCAAAGAAAGGGGTTAATGTGAGCAGTGACAGTAGACAAGTAAAAAGCGGATAGGCAACAGGCTCCCAGAAAATGGATAAGAACCGTGGCTTAACTGAGATCTACTGCGTCAACCTAACAGGAGATTAGGACTAAGGATCACCAGTCGCCGAGTCACTGCTGTCAACTCCAGAAAACGAATGGTGCATAGCAAAAAGAACAGCCATTAAATGCTAGCTGTGACTGGTTGTAATCAGGAAATAATAATTTATTTGCATTTTGTGCATATGATCGTTATAGATGACAAGAGGATAGAACGTGTGTGCTATGTTTGGATGGTGAAGTGAGCTTGGGATGGTGTGATCCAACTAAGACGAAGGTGGCAACTCCTTGCACGTCGACATTAGCCGTGAGCCTCACACAGTACCCTCAGGCTACCCCATGCATATATATATATATATATAGACAAACGAAAAGACACCTGTCATTCGCTTGTATTTCTTGGTGTTGCGAGACAAATGACAACCAGAACAAGTCCAAGCCAGCTACAGGCAAACGGCAACGGCGCTCTTTTTTTGGTTTCCCTGAATTAAAGGCCAGGCTCAGAACCACCGGCGATGGGCGATACATCCGTGCTGCTGGAGCGATGGCGAGTATACGAACGCAAGTCTTATTGAGCCTGTCCAAAGAGCATCTACGAAAGTGGATGCCAGGCTTAAATCCGTTATGTATAAAATGTCTCTCGCGTACTAGCTGTTTTTCACTGTTGACCAACCTAAACCACGGTGGAGATATCGTGTGGTATACGGTGTCTGCCAATTTGATTGATTTATATGTAGGTATTGGTGAGATCGGACATTTTTATGTGGCAAAATATTTTCACATTTCAGATATTTTGTGCGTGAAATAATCTTCCTTAGACGCTCTATCTACTACCCAGTTTAAAGCACTTTATGCGCCTTTTATATGAGTGCTCGCGTTGGCAAGCTTACTGCCTAAGCTGAGGACTTAAAGAGCAGTGCAACACGTTTTTTCGCCTGCGCGTTTCGGGGAAGCGGAAGCCACTGAACGACAGCAACAAAATAAACCCGGCAAACTCGGGCGTAAGCCTCGATTCTGTGCATCATTCCGCGAGCCCTCGACTCAAACCCGACGTGGAGCTATTAAGCCTGCTAACCTCCCTGGTTACACAACTCTCGGCTCCTCACCTTCGGAGGCAGCAGAGACAGTGTTGAAATGCTTGTCCACAAACTGTCTTAGCCTCTTCAACAAACTTTGTGATATTAAACAGTCAGTTTGTCTTGAACAGCCGTCCATTATCGCACTCACAGAGACCTGGCTCACACCAGATGTCTCTGACGCGGAGATCTCAATAGACGGCTACTCTATTTTTCGAGCTGACTCAAAACGAGGGAGAGCTGGTGGGGTTGCTTTATACTTACATGCGGCCCTGCCAATCCCGATTGTCCTCTCTGATACCACTCCTGCACCTTTTTGTGATGCACTGTGGCTTCAAGTCCCGCTGCGCGGGTCCGATTCTCTCCTTCTCGGTGTGGTCTACCGTAGCCCCTCGAGTCCTCCGGAAGATGACCACTTCCTCATACGAACCCTTGGGCAACTCTCCTCCAGCTACCACTTCACTCATCTCCTGCTGGTAGGTGACTTCAACGCTCCAAAGGCCCCCTGGACGGAGCTCCAGTGCGTCGGATCAAGTGGACCCTTTACAGCGGCGTTGACCGAAGTCGTTCAACAGAGCGCTTGGACTCAACATGTCGTTGCACCCACCAGATACCGCGCGGGCCAACAACCGTCCCTCCTGGATCTGGTCATCACCAACGAAAGACATTTCGTTGATCAGGTGACAATTAACGCTCCACTGGGACATAGCGACCACTGTGTGCTCACCTTTGATTTCATCTGCTATTGGGCCAGAAATCCCGAACCCCAAACGTGGATTCGAAACTTCTGCCGTGCAGACTTTTCGGGAATGCGCATCTTTCTTAACCAAGTTAAACTGGGGCCAGCCTCAGTGGAAGACTTATATAGGACTATTGTCCAGAAAGTTCACGAGGCTGACGCGATGTTCGTCCCAAAAAAACCAGCACGCAGTCGGATGAGCCGTAAACTACCCAAAAGGATCCGGCGTCTTCTGGAAAAGAGGTCACAACTATTTTTCAAAAAGTTGACTACAGGAGACACAGAAGATGAGCTGGCATTTCGTAAAATGCGGAACCGCTGTAAATCGGAAATCCGCCAATGGAACATACGAAAACAAGCCACCATTCTAGACCTCGCCCGGAAGAACAGAAATGTGCTGTTCAAATACATGCGGCATCGCCGAAGAAACAAACCATCCGCGTTCTCCCTGAGGGACAGGAACGGGGAACCCACGAGTGACCCAATAGTGGTATCTGAGTTCTACAGAGATCACTATGCAGGTCTGTATTCAGTCCCAGCGTCCTCGTCACATCCAACGTTGTCAAGGCGTACCTACGAACGGCCTCTAACCGACTTGGTATTCACGGTGGAGGACATTCGTCAACTCCTGCACAAGATCAACCCATTCTGCGCGTTGGGGCCCGACGAAGTCCACCCAAGGATCCTGAAGGAAACGTCGTACACACTGGCAACTCATTTCCATCTGCTGTTTCGTCAGTCGCTTGACGAAGGCCACCTTCCCTCTGTTTGGAAGGAAGCGATTGTCACGCCAATCTACAAAACTGGTGACCGACTATCGCCTGGCAGCTACAGGCCTATAAGCCTCACTAGCGTGCCATGCAAGGTGATGGAACGCATTCTGAAGCGAGCCATTCTAGATCACCTTACTTCCAACAACTTGATTTCTCAAGCTCAACACGGATTTCTCCCAAACCGTTCCTGCGTGACGAACATGCTCGTATTTATGGACAGCTTAACCCAAGCCAAGGACGAGGGACTCATATCGGATGCCATATTTTTCGACTTTTCAAAAGCATTTGATCGAGTCCCACACGTCCCTCTGCTCCACAAACTCGAGTCTTACGGGATTCAAGGGAAAATCCTACACTGGATCAAGGCATTCCTATCAGACAGATCATTCCGAGTGAAAGTAGGCTCGACCTACTCTTCTGCGGCGCCGGTCTCCATTGGAGTTCCTCAGGGCTCCGTTTTGGGACCTTTGCTGTTTCTGATATACGTCAATGACCTTCCAGATGTTCTTTCAAGTCCATGTCTACTTTTTGCGGACGACTTGAAATCGTGGAGTTCCAATGCCAGTGCCCTCCAAATTGATGTAGACGCCGCAAAGCAGTGGTCGTTGGACTGGCACCTTCCTCTGAATGACGAAAAGTGCGTCCATATGTCATTTGGAGGAGACTCAGCGAACTCCTTTGTCATGCATGGTGAGAAAGGACCAGAAGACATCACGAGGATAGATGCCAAAAAAGATTTGGGTATCTGGCTCTCTCCAAACCTGTCCTTCTCACTGCACCTTGAGAAATCGGCTCAGAAGGCATTCGCTGTTCTACGGATGATTCGGCGTACCTTCTCTCGTATTACTCGCACGGACTTCCAAATACTCTATGGGGCCTATGTCAGACCGCTCCTTGAATATGCCAACCCGGTTGTCTACTCAGGACGCACGAAAGACGTAATCCTCATTGAGCGTGTCCAGCGAGCTGCTACGAAAATGGTTGCCGGTCTCAAGTCCATGGACTACGAAACGCGTCTCGTGGTGCTCGACCTCTTTCCCTTGGAGTATCGTCGCCTCCGAGGGGACTTAATTCTTACTTACGCCCTGTTTGAACAAGGCTTGGCCAACAGGTTTTTCACCGTTGACCCAGCAAACACACGGCGGGGACACGGTAAGAAGATTTTTAAGCTCAGAGCGCACACCTTCATTAGGCAAACTTTTTTCTCATTTCGGGTAGTTGCTGCGTGGAATAACCTTCCTGAGACGGTTGTCCACGCTCCCTCTAGAACTCAGTTCAAAACACTATTAGACACTTATTTACGCGAGTCCTCGCGCTGGCAAACATACTGCCCCGCGCTGAGAACTTAAAGAGCAGTGCTACACCCTTTTTTCACTTGTGCCTTTCAGGTGAACGACAGCTGCTGAACGACAAGAACAAAACCGACCCGGGAAACTTGGGCAAAAGCCTCGCTCCTGTGTATCAATCCGTGAATCCGTGAATGCCCATTGCGGCTCACTATGAAGCCAACGTTGCGACCTTGAAAATGACCCTAGAGGCGGGCGTTCCTGAAGTCTCCGGCTGGCGCCGGTTTTTTTGTGATTGTGCCAACGATTCCTATGTTACATCAACTTTGAAAAAGCATTTTTACGAAAGTCAGGAGCTTTCAGCACCAAGCCAATAGATTCAAACTGTTCGACCCAATGAAAACTCCAGATGACTCTATGAGGAGGCCATTCTCTGGGTTCACTCGGTGATTGCAGTTGAGTTTTCCTGCAGTGCTGGTTATGCAACATGAAGTTTTCCTGCCTGCACCTATATCAATGACCTTGTGTTTTTTCGCTGTCGCTCCTGCGGTCCTTGTCGGGCTGGTCTGGCCAATTGAACACGTCGTGCTTTGGAAATTTTGTAGGAGATTAATAGCTTGTCCGTCGCCGGATTCTTCTATGCGGCCGCGCGACGTTGCTTCAGGACTAAGTATTCGTTTCAGTCGGTTGCTCAAAATGAGAGCTCCAGGCCTCTGTCCGGAAGTGCACGCTTTTGATGAGTCTAAATTAACCGTGTTAAACAACGTAAGCCCCAATACGACAAATCGGCCTCATACTTGCTTGCATTTTCGTTAATTGTGTCTGGTTCTTAACGCTAATGAAAGCTTTGGTTTCGCCAATGTTCTGTTTCTCAGTAGTGCGCGACAACTCCAATCAATGATTGGACGCAATATCGGTCTAGTGTGAAACCAGACGAACTCAAACTGGTGAGGTTTCGATCATCGTTGTCTCATTCTACTGGGGCATCAAGCGTCCCACTTTGGGGTTTATACAGTGGGTGTGGTGTCGGAGATGCTGCTAGTAGGTTTTCAGACGCTCGAATGTTTCAATGTGGGCGTCAGTGTGACGCCGGAAACTCGAGAGTCCCGTAAGCATCAGGTGTTGATGTGGTCTTATTTATGGACCCGGAAGTTTATGGAAATCGTTCTATCCTTTTGTTTAAAGTTGATGTGCTTATTAACAGTGACAACTGCCTCTCGGTGCTTGGATGCGTTCCTTTTGTTCTGTTACACGACTTTTGTTATAAGTGGGTAACACCTGATCACTCAGAATGGAGGTTTCTGCTGGGGAAAACGGAAGGACAGCGTTTGACACTCATGTCCATTGACTGGAAGGTATTTTTCCCTGGACGAGGATTGCTTGCGGTGCCGACTTATGCTTGTGGGTTCGCATAACCCTCTATGGCTTGGTTTTGTCAGTAAAGACTGGGATTCAGAGCTGTCGGCAGGTCGTTGAAAGCAAAATCCATGTGGAATTCACTGGATAGGGGAAGCCCTCGCTGCTCGTGCTTCCTTCTGATGACTGGTTGCGGGCGTTAATCCTTCATCCCTTCAAGCAACATCGTATGCTTTGCTGCATTCGGTCGAAAATGTTTGGGCATTCTTGAGAGATACCGTCGTTTTATGCCTCCTCTCCAATGCTAAGCTCTCCTTGGTTGACAAAAGGTTTGTGAGGCAATTGTTTCTCCCGGAACCCATGCTTTGAACATCCCGATGAAGAGTGTGATTGATAGATAGTTATCCGTCCTCATCTGTGAATTGAGTAATCCTTCATTTCCACAGCCGTGTTGGATGGGAGTACTAATGATGTGCAGGAGCAGGCTGGGCCAAGCTATCGAGGTTGCTTCCTCCTGTCTGATGAAGATATCCGCAGTTTACCCTAGAGTGCTGCCGATCCCGTTAAGTGTGGCAAGTAAAGGAAATTTGTGGTTGACATTCCCCAAACGACCGACTTGCCTGTATATCAGGTCGGGTTTCGCAGCCACTCGAATAGCGAATGAGGACTGCCAGTCCTCCTATTGTTAGTAATAACTAACTGTACTGATTTCTCAGGTTCACGTGCTCCTCAAACACAGCATCACATGGGTTTCCTTTGTAGAATGTCTACACAGTTCCGCCTTTCCCAATCAATTTCTAGTTCGTCTCCATTCAACTTTGGGTATTCTCTCCGCAGGCTCCCAGCTCGATAATTAACCTCTTTGATCACCGTGCATCGCACTCAGCTGCAGCTTCCGTCTGACTTCAATAACAACCGTTAACACTTCAAACTCTGCTTTCGAACACTGGAAGGCGGTTTACTTAGCTGCCTTTAGTTTTCGCAAACAAGCAAGCGGCTCTTGCTCGTACGTTGGATTCCCCCTGCATTGATATATACCATCTATCAGAGACAAGGATACGGGACCTAATTACTGTAATAGAATTGACTGGCCTATCGCTTTCTTTCAGGCTTCCGTCTGCGCAACTCTGGTGATGTGGAGGCTTCTGCAGTTGTATATGCAGGGGTGAGTATTGTGTTGAGCGGTCGAGCGGAATCGTTTCTACTTCATTGGTTGCGCTTTGATAGTCGCCTCGGTGTGGTTCGTTTGGCAACACCTGTGAAAGTATCCCGAGAAAGTGAGGTCCACGGCACCTTGCCTATTATGTCTGCTTTTCGCCTCAATTGACTAGCCCTAAATTTGCCACATTTTCTATGGTGCTCCAGGTGCTCCTTCACAATGGACTAAAAGCTCAGACCTCGTTGTGGTTGCCGGTCACATGAACGCTCTGGTATGTAGACTAAGCGCGACCGAGGAGCGATTAGGTAGCAGTCTTGGGGTTGACACGATGCGCGCGAACCACGGGGATCGCTTACTTCAGATATGTGCCGATGACAGACTGCTCCATTGCGGTGCAAATTTCCTGAATAGTGGAAGTTCCTTGAGAACGTAGTGTCCACTAACAAACCAGCCCCGAATCCAAACAGAGCAGATCGCTGTCACTTACCGGTGGCGTGGGTCCATCACTGCTTGTCGCCCCTTATGAAACACCACCGTGGACTCCGACCATGCACTTGTGCTCTGATGCTTTTCATTGCACTTTCCAGGTTCACGCAAAAAGCGCACACCTCGCTTGACCATTGAAAAGCTAGTGTACTCAGATACCAAGCGAAGCTTTCAGAACCTGCTCCTCAAATGCCTGCCAAACCGTCCTATGTCAGATAATAATGGTCGCTGGGAACATATCCACAGCGCAACTTAGGCGAAAATTCCGTTTGTAGTACAACCCATCCAACCTCATCCAAGCATGAGATCTCTTATAGAACCGTGGTATTGCTGGAGGCCAGGCGACAGATTTCTTCTGGCTGCAAACACAAATCAACCCATCGCATCATTGGACGCCAGGTAACACAGTGTCCTTGCAGACTGAGAAGCTTGGTGGACCTGAAAGACCGAAGAAATGGAAGATGTGAAAAATGCTGCAAAGGTCCACATGCTGTTCCACTTGTTTCCTTCGACCGGTCTTCAGCATCTTCTCAGGAAAATCGTCAGGAACCTAAATGGTTCCCTGATATCCACCAGAGAAGAACGCCTATGCTGGCAGGCACAGTACTTCAAACAATAATTCGTTTGGCCACGTGCTACCTCCAATCCGGAATCCTGGCCTTCAACAGAATTGGTGGACTGTGAAATGGAGCCCTCTTCAGCCTCAAAGGTGTCCTATTTTATATCTCTACTGAAGCGTCATCGTGCTGCTGGCCCTGACGACCTTCCACCTGCTCTGTTCAAGGGTGGCGGTGGATTCCCCAGCCAGCGCCTGTCTAGCCTATTTGTGTCCATCTGGGCGCGACCTAAAGTCGCCACTGTGATGTGGTGATCGGGCTTGAGTGTTGCACTATTCCAGCGGGCTAAACTGTCAGGAAATTCGTTCCACAAGGTGCAACCATGCCAAGAAGGCCAAAGGGAATGAGTCAAATTCAGATCTTCGAGACCGCGTACTACGTGTAATCGTGCGGTCTGGGGGTAAACTAATACTGTCGTCTGCCATATTAGTGCGAAGGCAGTGAGCTGCTCCCCCCACAGGTGACCAGCATCCCCATATTCATGGAAGCAGCAATGCTGTCTTTCCCGGGTAAGGGCGGGTTAGAAAAGGTCGGCCCTAAAAAACGCACACCCAGATCACTCAACAGTTGACCTTGCATTATTCAGTGCAGTCGAAATACTTCTAAAACCAGAGTCCGGTGGTGCTTAAAAAGACACCTGCTGTACACAGCCGCATCAGGAGTGAGACAGTAGTGCCTTACTCCATGCGCCTTCAGGTTAGGACAGCTCTATGCCTCCGAGCATGTCAGACTATTGAGTCGTAGTCTTCGGAAAGGGTCCCTAACCAAAACCCTATTTCCTCCCACTGCTTGACCAGACTGGAGTCAAATGCTCAAGGTGGAATGCCTCAACCAAACCCCTTTCCTAGGCCTGCGAACCCTAACCACATGCTTGCCGATGAGCCAATTGATGTAGTAAACACATTCCGGGCAGCTCTATCAGACCCGGTGGTCTCGCCAAACATGATGTTTCCATCCAAATTGGGAAGACCAGAGTAGCATTCGCGAACTTACATCGCCTGTGTCGTAGGCGTCGCATCAGCTTATCCGTCAGGGGCCGAGTTTACAATGCTGCAGTGCTCCTTTTTATTATACGGACCAGAAACCTGAATGTTGTGCGCTGAGGATGTCAAAAACTTTTAGTGTTTGACCATCGATTTCTTCAAAGCATTGCCCGTATCTGGTGGGAACAGTCTGGTGGAACACAGTAATGCTGAGATACGCCGAATGGTCTTCGGAAGAAGTAATTCGCCAACGATAGATAAACTGATCACATTCCATAGGCTGTGGTGGCCTGGTCACGTACTCCGTATGCTGAAGAACCTCTTTCGCACAACCACGCGAAGGGTGGAAACGGCCAGGGAAGGTCAAACAATGAATTGGCGACGAACTGTAAGGGCCTTTATCGGCTAACTCTGCTGGTCATTGCCGTCTCCTCGTCTTACGTTGGCACGCAAAACTTGACTCACGAGGACCAAGCGGAACTTCGACCGGGTATAGGCTGCGTTGACCACATCTTCACACTCCGTCAGGTGTTAGAGCAACGCCACATGTACAGACGACCCACAATCTTGGTATTCTTTGACTTCAAGGGTGCTTTCGATTCTGTCGATCGGTCAGTGCTGTTAAATATACTTGCTCAACAGGGTATGCCCCAGAAGTTTGTAAACATAATCCGATCCCTATATTTACATACTTCTGGGATGGTGATGGTGAGAGTGTATGGTGAGCTCTCCAAAAGCTTCCCTACAAAAAGTGGTGTCAGACAAGGATGTCCACTCTCTCCATTCTTGTTCAACTTCGTCATTGATGAAATAATGAGGCGAACACTGTAAGGTCTTCTAAGCCCCCGTGTTGCAGTTGTTGTTGTTGGTGAGAACCTTGTCGATATGGAGTACGCAGATCACAACGTCCCCGTCTTTGAAAACGAAGGCCAAGCACCGTCATACCGTCTTTCGGTATACGCCTTGCACCTTCAAAATTCAAAGACATGCTTCAAAACGTAAGTGTCTCAACGTGTCCCTTACAATCCAAGGAGAATCACTGGAGGTTTTGGAATATTTTACTTCGGTAGTTGTGTTAGCTCCGGCGGAAATGTGTCTGATGAAGTCAGTGCAGGAATCTTTAAGGTTCGATTCGCGTTTGCTAATTTGCATCACTTGTGGCTTCAGATAAGCATATCACTGGCTCTTAAGGATCGGGGCGAGATGGCCCAAGTGGTTAGAGCGCGAATTTACTGACCGGAAGGTCCGTGGTTCGAACCCGACCTTCGCCTCTCGACTTCCCCTGTCTAGGCTTGGGCAACCTGGCAGTATCCCAGCCCTCGTACAACCTTCGGGTGGCATGGCAGTTAGGCACCGAAAGGGTGTTACAGCTGAACGAAGGATCGCGTGTACCAGACTACAAGTCAGGACTATGTTGTTGTATGGGTGCGAGACATGACGTCTGCGGATAGATGATGTAAGGCGTCTTCAAGTATTTGACCACCGATGCCCAAGAAGCGTGGCTGGTTTTGGATGGCCTCAGCTTGTTAGTAACGAGGTGATTAGAAAAAGGGTGTTTGGTTGTGCGGCGGGTAAACATCCAGCATCACCGACTGCGATAGTTCGGTCATGTGCTACGCATGCCGAAACACCGTCTACCGAGACGAGTGTTGTTCTCTGTGCCTCCTTCAGAATGGCGCAAACCGCGAGGTGGACAACGCATGACTTGGCACAAGGGCGTGAAAGAGATCACGAAGAGTTTGGGTGTTGTTGGTTTTGTACGCCTTCCACCAGGGATTTTCGTTTGTCAGAAACGATCTTTGAGGAATGTGGCTTCGGAAGGGGAGTATACCTTTTTTTGAGGAATCGTTCTTCAGTCCAACGACAATTGCATAGTGTGGAGGTAGATCAGGCAGCTCAATAGCCGTAAGATGCCAGTAAGCATCAGCTAAGCTGAAGCAATAAGCGCATGGATAGTAAAGAGTTGTGGCAGTGTGATGTCTATGGAGTAGGAGATGGAGGGGTTGTGCTATCGGGCCGTTTAGGTGGACAAGCTAGGGACTTACTGGCTTACTGAAACCAAATAGGATTTTCATACATAATTTTCATGTATCATGAGTTTACCTCATCTGGGTGCCGTATTCCTCCCAAAGTGCAGCATAATAAACTGAACAAATTTAGAGAAGGGTAATGGATAGGCAGGTCATAGGGTTTGTGCGGTTACGCTAAACGGAAGGAGCTTGAGTTGGGAATTCTGTTAAGAGGCTAGGAGCAAGACGCACACTCTAGCCCATTTTCGAACACGGACCACAGTCTAACCTGGGCTGAGGGCAGGCATTTTTGCGCCCCAAATGGCTTGGATTTTGACGTACTCAGCATTCAACAAACAAGATTCAGCACATATTAGAGATAGCATAAGTTTACAATTAAGGACGCGTTTGAATATTGGACTGACGAGTAGTTGGGCCCCATGTGCATGTAGCGGTAAATATTAGTAGGTATCAGTTTATTATCCATTAGTTTTTAATGTAAGCACTACAGGTGGTTAGTATATTAGTTACTGCACAACTAGCCTTAAATATTCGTTTTTATCAGAGGTTGGGATAGATTTCAAATGTTAGAAGTTAGGGGATTAACATCGTCATCACGTGTATGTTTCTCACGTGCTATAAGGCATTTACTGATGATGTAAACAGAAAGGAATACCCAGGGTAGTTAACCGGAAATCAGTTTAAGAGAGCGGGTTGGCGAAACAAAATTTTTAATTCCCCGAAACGAAGCGGTTTTGATAGTACAGGAAATTGCATGCATTCACGAAGGTATTAATGGGTTTGCCGGAGACAGAAGGATTCCTTAGGCAAAATGGAGAACAACCACGAGCGGCTGCTCGTGGTTGAACGTTTCAGTGTTCAGACTACTAACCCGGGTGTTCGCGGGTTCCAGGAATGCGTGAACTTCGCAATGCTAACGATTCTCAATGTGGATGCAACAGCTTTTCAGCATAGATTGGCTCCATTTACATGACAAAAATCCATATTAAACAATTCTCAAATCTCTTCACACTACCAACAGAAGTGTTCCTCTTACTAACCACAGGCACATTAAACGCCGTCAAACCAAAGGACACTGGGTCAGTGTGACACCTAAGTACTTCACAGGCATAAAATTAGAGATGGTCTCATTACTAACTTTGACACTGGAGAATAATTGTGACGAGTTTGAAAATGGTTAACATATTGAACACTGGTAGAAACGCCTACACACGCCGCTACGTTTAAACATAGGGATCGGGAACTGATGGGGGCGAGATAACTAAGTGGTTAAAGCGCGAATTTACTGACCGGATGGTCTGTGGTTCGACCCCGACCACTGTCTCTTGGCTTCCCCTATATAGGTTTGGACAACCTGTCACTATCTCAGCCCTCATGCTTCCTTCCGGTGGCATGGCAGCTAGGCACAGAAAGGATATTGCAGCTGAACGATCGGCAACTGACCAGTTCACCAACTTACTAAGGTTGTTTTGAGTATGGGAGAATGTTGCTGCTATTAATGATCATAACAACAACAATACTAATAAGGCGCAGCCAGTAAATACATCCTTCGAATATTTCCAACTCATAACACATTAGAAATGTGAGGTTGCTAGTATATAAAAAAGCAGGAACAGAAATGAGATGGTGCCCTAACTCACATCAGCGTTCATGGGAATCAGGGTGGTGTTTTGGCAGCACAGTTGGTGAACTGCAAATGGCCTGGGGATCGACTAGATGGCTCAGTGGTTAGAGCATGAGTTTAGTGACTGGATGGTCCGCGGTTCGGACCTGACCTCTGCAACTCGACTTCCCCTGTTTAGGCTTGGGAAACCTGGCAGAATCCCAGCCCTCGTGCTTCCTTCGGGTGGCATGGCAGCTAGGCACCGTACTCGTAGTACTCGTTTAACAAACCAAACCAAACCGTTTGCCTTTCACTGCCCACTCGGTGAATTACAGATGAAGGAAGAAAGCTTGCGCGGAGATGTATGTGAAAGCAATACAAATGCAAACATGCCACACCGATGCATTCAGAGGATACTAAAAACTGTTAATTGTACATATAACGCGGCAGTTTTGGATTAGGTGTACTCCAGGAGTGTAATCTCGCCTCATCAACGTACAATGCACCAGCATTTATGATTTAGGTGAAAGCGCAAAGTCTCGACTGGTATCAGCAGCAAACAAATTGGGTAGGTTCAGAATGTTTGATTTTTCATCACTCGTTTCAAGGAGACCACAAAATACTTAGGAGGGTGAATGCGGTTCTTTGGTAGTTTTGTTGGGGAGTGGAGTTATGCAGACCGGTCTCTAACGATCGAATATATTTCATGAAAGCATGTACAACTCAAGCAAGTCATACAAGTAAAAGCCCATCTTTCCAATAAGACTAGGAGACGAGGTCACGTCTTGTTAAGCCGATACAAGCAAGGTATCTGCAGACATAGCTGGGTGAAATAAACTGACTAAGAAGATAGAAAACGGAGCCAGGAGAGAAATCGACACATGCCTGGAAGCAGAGTCACTGTTTAGTCCTACAAGATGGACATTTTTATTTATTCTCGCTGACGAGACTAGTTTCAAATGGACAACAAACTCCGTATGTTGCTCATATCGAAATGAACACTGTTTTCCACTCTTGATTGATGATGTTGTTAAACTTGGTGATAAACTTTCGAACTGGCAGAAGGTTCCGAAGCGTACTACTTAATGTTTGAGTAGTTTTCGGTGCTATCGACTCTGCATATTGAAGTCTGTGTTAGCCTTACTCCACAAAATATAGCTCGCAGCCAGCGTCAGTCGCTCAGACTTTCGTTATCAGTATCTATTCTGATTGCCTAAGTGGATGGAGTTGTAGGCCTCATCATTTGCCTGGCCTTCTTTCTTATTTGTTCTATTCCCAAACAAGGCGTGGTTTTGCGACAACATAGCATCGATATAGCTGTTGATGGTAGGTGCTGATTCTATAATTCATTATGTTATCAACTTAGCCTGCTTTCTTATTTTAGTGTTCTCTTAGTGCAGTTGATGGACGAATCGTCCCTCAAATCAACTGTCCAGTTGGTCGATCCAGGATGTCTGGCAGAGAGGATCCGTATGGATCAATTAGTATGTGTACTTCATGTGTACTTCTAACTCTACCCCACAGTTTATCTTATTGGATGTGAGGTCCTTCGTAGACTACAACACAAATCACATCATTCAAGCTGTAAATATTGGGGGCAATCGAGGTTTCCGGAGAAAATTTCTCCAGATGGTGGTATGTTCTATGTTTACAATACTTTATGCGGTACTCGCATTTCAGGTCCCTATAGATGTCTTCATTCAGCGTCTTATGGGCTTACCACATGATGCTAACGCACTCCACACCACTCCTGTAGTCGTGTATGACCATTGTCTGGATGACCTCCGGAACCTAAGCTCCGATTGTTTTTTACACTCCGTCCTTCGACAACTGTCGCAAAAGTTTTGCTCAATATTTTTATTAAAGGGTGAGTACCGCAGTGCAACCCCTTCTTCGAACTATTGTGCTCAGTGAACTTCAAATTTGCCCTTACCATATTGAATCCTTTATAGATTTCGTTATTTGACGCGCTTCTGTTGTACGGTGTATTTTCTCATTGATGCTTGGTTAAACTCAGTTCGGTTTAGCTGCTGTAAATTGTTTACAGAGGTGCAACAGCTCTAATAACAAGGCATTGATGGATACGTATTGGAGGTCATGGTTTGCCTCCGTTTAGTCAGAATATGTGCTTGATAGAAAGCTGAAGTTCAGATCGTGCATCGCTTCGATGCAACAGCCTTAGTGACTGATCGGGCCGTGCCTTCTGTACTTGTTTGCACCTCCCTGCCCTTGCTTCCATATCTTCAACATGAAGACATTACTCGTCTGTATTCGGGTTGTTCCCATTCATCATATGGTATGGCCAGCGTTCTTTGCAAGAGGCGGCTATTCGGTACCTAACGTGGGATTTTTACCTAAATTCCTTTGTGTCAAAAAAGTTACGTCTTCGGCGCATAGTTACTTATCCAAACCGTCCAGGCAATCTCAAATCACAAAGGCAAAACGTGCTACTTTACCAGCGAGCCTTCAAAAATAGTCTGTTTTTCGAACCAATAGCGGGACTGCATTCGATGCACTCAGACGAATCCCCGTTGCAAAGTGCAGTGGTTCGTAGAGTTTGCGAGAATCCACCAAACAGGTTATCATAGATTCCCGTTGACGGACTACTTATTCCGTAGCTACCACATTTCACTGGTTCCTCCTTGAGCACTTTAACAGTAGTTGATCGGCACTTACGTGCAAAGTGATTCGGCTTATGTATCTGAAGGACATTCTCACCAACGCCGGACAATTCTTTGTTTTCGGTGTGTAGTTTCACAAATACTACAGGCCGTTGGATTCTTCATCATGGCTGCGTCTAGCTCCATTGGACCAGGTTCAGAATTGAAGAACCGCACATGTTTGTCAGCAACAGCTTCACTGAGGCATATATCGATTCCCTGACTTGGCGACAGCTGGAAGCAGTTGAGAAGCCTTTTTGCGATCCCTTTGTCGCGAACGGCCAGAATAATGCGGTCGTGTATTAAGCCTTCTTTCATGCAGTATAAAAACTTCAGGACTTGACGAGGTCGTTGAGAGCCAAAGGATAATGATAAATACTCCCCTCTGGCAACCGGTATCTGAGGTGAAACTGGAATAGTTCATATGCCCCATTCTAGGAAGATATCGCAGCGCTATTTCCAGAGTTCCTAGCTTTCCGCGAGTTTGTTCTGGTCAGCGACACTCAATGGTGCTATTGGCGAAATAGTCATTCGTCACTGGCTGAAGAGTTCAGTTCTGACACCATGTCAAGAAAAGTCGATTCGAAGGCAACATTCAGTCAACATTCAGACACTCGAACCGCAGAGCTAAAAACATGCCACTATAAATGGATGAGCCTTCCAAAAATAGTCCTTTACTGACTACTAGCGGAAGTGCACTTGGTGCACTCAAGCAGCTCACAATTTTGGACGGAGTTGTTCGCAGAGTTTGTCAGCCTATCACAATTTGTGGCGATGTAATCGAAATGTTTTCGTTCAAGTATTCAGAAGATGGCTACACGCCAAAATGTTTGGTGTGTGCATTCAAGACTTCTAAGTTGGCTTGTATTTTTACGGTTCTGCATGTCGACATATTGACTGGCGGTGAGTTAGTCGATCGACAGCCAAAACAGTTACTGGATCATCATTGCTAAGCGTGAACATGTTGGCGTGTTATGACACGATCATTCAGGTGCGTCCAGCATCCACTGGCGGATTGTTGTTTGACGTCTATCCTGTTCGTCAGATGTCTGAGGTCCAAATGCCGAGCACTGAAACTCGTCCAGCGCTTCCTCTTTTTGGTGTTGATTAACCAGGGTAATTACGCCAGTACAGGAGTGTTGTGAACAGAGGTTTGACAAATCCAGGAGCCACTCATAACTAGTTAATTTAATTTGCAAATACCAGGTGTACTGTTGTAAGACGACTAGGAAATGGCCACAATCGAAAACCTGTTGGGGGCGAGGTGGCTCAATTGGTTAGAGCGCGAATTTACTGACCGGAAGGTCCGTAGTTCGAACCCGACCTCTGCCTCTCGACTTCCCCTGTCTAGGCTTGAGCAACCTGGCAGTATCCCAGCCCTCGTGCTTCCTTTGGATGGCATGGCAGCTAGGCGCCGAAAGGGTGCTACAGCTGAACTATTTTTCTTTGGTAAATAATGGAGCGGCCATTTTTCTGATTTTCAAATAGAAATTTCACCTTATTTTTCGCTATGGTGGTAGATTTTTGTTTTCTGTTTGGAATTACCCTACAAGGTAACTTTCCAACGTAAAACCATCATTTCTGAGAGTATCAAACGTTTTTCGTTATGTTAATTTTTGGATTTTTTTCGGGTCATGTCCAACTGTAATATTTTACAGTGAACCTTATGTTCTTGCAATTTGTGACCCAAATATGGGGATATTACCTACCCGGAATATTGAAGTGTTGTCGTTTAGCTGAGCCAGAAGACCGGGTAATCTTCCGGTGTTTTAAAGCCGTATTTCGAATAATATTAATATAAGAGTTTGTCTGTATAACCAACTACCCCATACTCAAATAACACCATAAGCATGTTAATTGCTATGCACATAGACCACATTAGTAACGCAATCATTTATCCAACGATCTGGGGTAGACTTTCATATTCATCAGCGGTGACAATATCGCTCGGTTGCCTTCAGATTCCGTCTAATCTGGTTGTAATATTCGATCATCTGTGTGTGTTTCTACACTTTCCATAATTCATTTTACTATCTGCGACACATACTAATCCCTCCGGAGCAAGGACGCTCTCCAATCTACAGCGATTATTTCCCTCCAAATTTCTGTGGGATCTCCTGCCCACAAGGTATCCGCCCACGCATCCCCTAAAGTATACACAATTTATCCTCCCGTCGAGGTGTGATTTTGCTCTTCAAGAAAATTACTGGATGTGGCCACCTAGAAACCACACGAAAGGCCACTGAACGGAATGAGTTTTCGGGTATGTATCAACGCGTCTATGGCTTGTAATCCCTTCGAAACTTGTTTGACCGAGCAAATCTATCCTTAGATGGGTCCCAACATCAGAATTTGTCCGGTATTTTTACAACTCAGCACACATTAAGCTTTTTTCCACATCGCCTTGAACAACGCCGGGCTTTACTTCCCCTACCCCTCTCAATGGTGCATCCATGTTGTTTGTCGTGAAGCGGTGAGTTCTGGTTAAAATTGCACCACTCCTTCTGAGGAAAAGTGCCAGTAGGCAAGTATATCTGTATGACAAAATTGATGTAGTAGCACGTCCTATCCCTGATCTGTTGATAAACTTTCATCGCTGCAAACACCAGCATACTGTTATTATAAAAGATAGAGGGAAAGGAGTTTCCAGTAGCTATGACTGTTTGGAAGGCTGCTTGTTTTTGCAGAAATCAGTTAGTGTTGGGCCCTACCTTCTCCACGCGTGTTGCGGGCTCCTTCTAGAAAGTTGGAGCTGGTAGGAGCTAGTGGACTTTCTCCGTATTGTCCTCTATTCGCAAAAGAGACTTCACAGTAATCAAAATGCACTACTACTTCATTTTGATGCATATTGTGGAGCTCTTCGTTTCGAATCCTTTAGCGATTCTCTTCTCCATTACCGGACTCGCCACACTGTTTGACTTAAGGCTTCATATTGATCAGTATGCACAATAACTTGTATACCTTTTATTCCCGTTTCGTTGAATACTTCTATGCTACAGTCTTTTACTATGTGGCTTGAAGCAGTAGATGAATTTTTACCATCAGTTTCGAGTTCAGGTAATCCTATCAACTTCCAGTCGACCCTCTTTACTTCCTGTCGATTAAAATCAATCAACTCAACAATCCTAATGGGTACATGTTGACTTGGTGCTTTTTGTCAAAAAGACCACGTATGTTCACTACCAGTCTGTCAGTCAAAACTGTTTTGATCATACCCAATTTTTAAGTCCTATACTTATTTGGCATCCACTTTTACACCATTATGATGATTCAGATCCAATAATCCATGATAACAAATGTGTCCTGTACCTGCAGACGTATTATCTTATTTCGTATATTGTGCGTTTCATAAGTGCAGTGCTAACCAGATCGTCTAGAAAGCCTTCTCTCTCATGGCACGTTTGCGGGCCGCATGTCAGTTCGTAGGTTTGTTTGGCGAAAAAGGATATTTGGTGTCCCAAGAACCAGGTTTGTGGTCCATTTATTTGCACAACCGAATCACAAGTTGGTGCTGATGATTCATGCACATCGTGTGCAACACACTCAATGTGTATGTGGTGAGTAATTACAGCTGTTCTGGCTGCTGTGCCGATTAGACAATAACCGAGCGCACGCCGATATTCCGGGACCAACCTGTCGTAAGGGTTTTTCTTGCGTTTATTTCTTCTCGCAGGTTGGTTATGTGGGGCTTCATATAGCCGATTTTCAAAATAATTGGTTACCGATAGTTCACCAGAGCAATTCGTTTATCAAGTGGACCCCGGATCTTTTCCTCCTGTGTATCAGTAGTGACTGGTTGTAGTTTTTTTGCCGTTTTTTACATTCCAGGTGGATTCTTAACTTTTCGCGCACTCTATCCAGAATTGTGCTGGGAAAGTCCCAAAAGGCTTGCCGGGGAAGATGTGGCCGAATACCATCATTCTGACTGCGATTTGGAGCACATTTTGGCCAGCTGTGAAGAATCCGTTCCTTCTACTGCACTTATGCCCTCTTCATCGGTTGCTGAGTCCAGTGACATTTTCAGAAGCTCTGCCAGTTTCACATCCATGACAGTTACACCCGAACTCACGCAATCGACTCTTATGTCCAAAAGTATGAAGCAAGCGAGGTGAGCCAAACAAATCTGCTGTGTTTATGTACTATTCGCAAAAACTTCCTGGTGTGGGGGGCAGCCACGAGGAAGTCCGAACTTTACCCAAGTGTATGTATCTTCCGCAAAGGTTTTGTGGAAGAGTAATGAAGAGTAATTATTTCGGTCCCAAAGCCACTTTATCTGTTGAGATGAAATCGCGTCAGACATTTGCTTTTGGAAGTTTCAGGGGATGAGTTTCTTGCCTTACGGTAGCTAACACATCTGTGGCAGTATGCACGGCATCTGCATGTGTAACATCCACAAACCTGACGACGTGACAAGTTAAAGAGAGGGCGTCCTCTCCTTTCAATCCTACACCATACGTGAATTCGTAAAAGCCTAACTAAACACTGCGTGGGCGGTATTTCCGCTTCCAAATACCAATTCCACAGGTAGATCATGGAAGGTAACCCGATCTTGTCCAGTAATATGCACATGGCATAATTTAATTTAGCTGATGTTGGATGGTGAGCGGAAGCCCCGGTGCGTCTGCTGAATAGTGCTCACCATCCGGTCACTGTGAAGTCATGTGAGCTGATCCCCACGAAACTGCGAAAGTAGATGGGTAAAACAATGTCGTTGGGGAATAGGGTTCAAATATAGGGACCCTAAGTGTAGTTTTGGGGGAAGTTCTGGAAAGAACATGGATTTTCAAAGTTAGATTCACAGTGTCTGATCCTTGATGACTTCATTTGGAATGCTGACGGAAGCAGTATCATACAACGTCAGCCACTATCCTCAACAACTTCCTCCTGCCATGTATAACGGAAGACCTGACGGGATGCGTGGTATTGGTTCGTCCATGTACATGTGGCCGTCCAGACGAAATTATGTCTCCGGTATCAGAGTCGGCCAACTCACAGTTCACATTGAATATATCTGAGACAAAATGACAATGTGGATGTACGTGATATTAGCTGTATACTCTGCTCCTGATCCTACATCTTATGCTTTTAACGGGCTCCATGTTATCATGCCGTAGGCTGGTTGACTACTGAATTTGCTATCCATAATGTGATCGGAAGTGTATCCGACCCTTGTAAGTAGTGGCCGTAAAATCCTTCAGCCGCAACACCTTTTCGGTGTTCACTTTCCGTACCACCGGAAGAAAGTGTGAGGGCCAAGATACTTCCAGATTACCCTAGACTAAGCAGGAGCAGTTTTGATGCGGAGGTTGGATTCGAATGACGGACTTTCCGATCAGTAAGTTCGCGCCTGAACCACTGAGCTGTCTCGAGCTCAAAGAACTCCAAATAGCAAATAAGTCGTAGGACAAGATCGATCGGAATTCACCGAAAACCTACTATCGGTTTCGCTCTTTTTGTGGTTTACAAGGTAGGCGCAATCATCTGGTTTTAACCAATCTTATTTCATGTAGTACATATATATAGTATGTATATATATATATTGTTTGCATCTCAAATCTGGATGAAAAGGAGATTAAAGCGGGCATCGAATGACCGTCTTCTTCACGATGTTGTTCGACAGGACGTGCAGCACAAAGTCTGAGGGTTAGGTTGGAGCATTTTTCCGGACACTGAAGTCTTTTCCCTGTAAGCATTATGTCCAAGCTATTATTTTTCGCTGTAAGCATTAAAGACCAGTGTAGTTCCTTAAAATCACTTCTTCAGATGCATATTCTGCACCATAACTGGATTTTATTCTGCTTCCGATCCTTCACCTCACCGAATTTTAAATGTCCTGGTTGAGGGATGATTTATTGGTATTCAAAGGACTTCAGAAGCTGTTAGTACAGTACTTTAGTCGTTTCCAACGTATGTCGGTTCTGAAGCACATACCTTCTTGATGCACAGTGAGCGACCACGTTTCAACTTGGTCGCATTCACAGGTATACGTGAATCAGGCTTAAGGTCCAATTACTCTATTTTTCTCGCTGGCAAATGAGCGTTTTCATCCTTTACAGTGGTATTCACAGCGGTTACCAAAAGGAAACATCCTTCCCCGGGTTATCCTCGTCTGACAGCCCACGTCCCTCACCCATCCTACCACATCTGGTTTTGGGAAGTCAACTGGATGCGTTATCCGCAGCTGTCTGTCATCAATACGGAATCACGCATGTAATCAATGTTTCTGTTGACGGATCTGCGCCTCCGCACATCCCGGTCGAAAACTTTTACCGTATCGCGGTCAACGACAACTACACGGACCGGATGCGACCATATTTCGAACAAGCTTTCCAATTCATAGGTAAGTGACTCATCGTTGTGCACTGCATTCCAGGTTCCTTCCTGTGACATCTATTGCTTTTATATTTCAAGACCTAGTTTTGTCACTCCCCATTTCACGTGGGTTAGATTTTCGTTAGGAAAGCTCGAGGACATACAGGTCACGTGCGTTTCGAGTAAGTACTAATCATGTCCTCATTTTGTACGTTCGTTTGATTGTCCTTATGTACCCTCTAATCGGTTTTCATCTTGACTGTTTCAAAGTGTGTGGTATATTCTTTCTGTTGTTTTGTACGGCTCACGTTTCTGCCCTTAAGTTTCTTCCGCATGCAGCCGGAGAAAAGTTCCCCCTTAACTGCTTTTTCCTTTTTTTCATTACGTGGAACATGACCGCTGACTCGGGGTTAAAACAAACAAGCGCCGAAATCCTACGCAAAATATTGCACGACAGACCTGTTTTTTGTTTGCAGGTCAGAAGCGAATAATTGGTGTTGAACACCGTGATCACTAGTAAAATTATTTAGTTCTTGGTACTTTTCAAAATAAATGCATAATTTCAAAGTCCCATTGCTAACACTCTGCTGTCTCGGCACAGAGGAATCGTGGTAAAAGCTAGTTCGTGTTACGCAGTATATGGAAATCTAAGTTAGTGTAAAACCAATTCAGCGAAACCAAGGCACTCTCAAAGAAACCCTTAGATCATTCTGAGTGGAACAGACATTTCGATTACTTTGCGCGAATCAACGGGAATTTTAACAGTTGACGCATCAGGCTATTTCTTCTGAAGCACGTCCTGGGTATTGGGTTGTCTTTGTGGGACAGACCTAATTACCATCTAGCTCTCGGTCTTGTTTCATTCCTGATTTATTATTCTTGCTGTCTGATATCAAATTGATTGCGGCTCAGGCCTCTAAAATGTCGGATTTCTGTTCCGTTTCCGGAACCCCCATAATCGACCAAACTCGACCCACCACGGAGCATTGCTGTCAGATCTTGCCTTGGGTCTGTTCCACCTGCCTCTCACTCGTTGACCGAATTCAACGGAAAACTGTCTCATTGTCTTCTCTGTTCTGATCGGTAGCCTTCAACCCTTTTCCAACCAGTTTTATATTCTGTCACTACTACCACATCAATTTTTTCTGCTGAACTCTCATCTCCGGATGCACTTTCCAAGCCTATTCACTTCCACTCATCCTTATCAGGGAAAAATCTTTCACTGTTGCACAGAGCTCCTCTCAACGAATACACTACTCTTAAACACTTTCTGTTCTCCCAACTTCCTGCGATCTCCAAATATTCACTACTTGGTCCAATGCATGTTTCGCCAGTCATAGCGGGGTGTTTTTCCACTTCATTTAAGTATCTGGATGTGATTCTGCGTGTTCTTGTGAAGTTTTATTGTCCTTACACGGGCCCCTCCTAATCCATCATTAGAGTAGTAACAAATACCTTCTGGGCAATGTATCCATTGAACTAGTCGGTGCTTAAGACAAAATGACGACAGAAGTCTTTTTTATTGATTGGCAACAGCTTTGTTAGAAGGATCCACGGAAAACCCGCAACAGTTTACACAATTCATTCATAAGTTTTATCAGAGGTTCGCAATGGCAATTGTGCCCAGAACGGTTTCGACAATATCTGTCGCTACACTTCGTTTTCATGTAAGACTACAATTGGGAGCCCATGTGTCATGAGTATTAGTCGCGTTGACTTCGACTATACATATCCTGAGTTTGCTTATTTTTTTACTAAGCTCGCCTGCTTAGCTAATTGCTTCAAAATTAGGCTAAAATTTCCCGTTATCAGTCCAACGCTCTTAGTCGATCAGACCAGGGACTTGAGAGTTTCGAATTTAGTCGTCGTGTGGGCTGTCAATTGTTGTCTCAACTACTCAGTTGGGGCACTGGAATTACTTTATAGCCTTCAAAAAACCGGGATTTAAATAGCTGAGCACTGCTGCTAGCATGCTGCGGTTTGGGCTCTTCTGGGAATTTTGGCGGATTCTCCTTTTAGTCCATCGGGGCGAGATGGCTCAAGTGGTTAGAGCGCCAATTTACTGACCGGAACGTCCGTCGTTCGAACTCCACCTCTACCTCTCGACTTCCCCTGTCTAGGCTTGGGCAACCTAGCAGTATCTCAACCCTTGTGCTTCCTTCGGGCAGCATGGCAGCTAGGCACCGGTATGGTATTACAGCTGAACGATTTTTTTAGTCCGCCGAATTTCAATCGTGTGCGACTGTTTTTAATCGACAAAATCACTTTTTATTTCGATCATAGCTTCTGCTTCAACTGTTAGGGAATCTTGTGTATATACTTCTGGGATGGATACTGATGCAACCAGACAGGCACAGTATATCATCCGGGCAAAACAAGCACTTTCATACCTTCTGTTTTCCACCTAGTGCGATTAACAGGGAAGGTAAAATCTGACATGCCAACAAGACAAGAACTCAATACTAATAATTTGGGGTGTTGTTTCACTCCATTTACACTTTTTATTTTATTTATTTACACATTGGTACCTCACTGCACTGCTACACAAGTTAAATCGAGCATCATCTAGGTGAACTTACTAGTGTCCCGAGACGGAGGAGCACTGACTGGACGGTTTTACATAACACCCATTTGCTTAATCTAGGGTGATAGCGGAGGACTTTGCTATTTTGACGTGGATCAGTTATTTTTGGAACCCGAAGGTGTTTCTCCTGTCTGGTCGACGAGATTGTTGCTTAGTGAAGAAAAGACATGAAAAGCGGTTGTAGTTAGGCTCCGTCGTGCATATGGGGATAGAAAATTCTTTTTTGAAACCTACGTGGCGTACGTTGGACAATCCCAAATGAACACCACCGCGTTTTTTTGGGTCAATTATAAGAATTGGCGGACAAATTAAATGCCATCTGATCAACAATTAATAAAGAAGTCGTTATGTCTCACACTACTGAACATTTAATACTCAGGCGAATGTTCTCTGTAGATCCGTGGGTGCTCATAGACGTTAGCGCGAATCGTCTTCACTGCCGTAGTTTCTGGCCGTCGAAAAAGTCGAAAATGGCTTACAGGTCAACAACAATGGTCATTCTCGGTCGTTCCGGAGACTGGCGCGATTCAAGCACCTGTATCATGAGGATATGGTCAATGTATCCTCGGCTAGGGTTAAATGCAGCTTGGTTCCCTCGAATTTGTCTTTCCGGGTAACCAGTCAACTTGCACAAGACTATTCCAGAGAGCGTCTTAGATGCTATAGCCAGCTAACGAATGCTACTCTGGTTTTTGTTTGACATTCTTGCGTCCTTAGTACAGGTCCGAATCGCCGTCGAGCCACGCGGTTGCGTAGGTATTGTTCTGTTCCAAATTGCTGTCCACTAGGGACCCTCCGCATTTGGAGAGCACAGGGTGCAAACCCTCCGGGTTGGATGTCTTGATGTTTTGAAGGAACATCATCTCGCATTGGATTTCTCTTGCTCTTGAGGGTTGTTCTCACCTTTCCATTTACTTCTATCCGATTCTTCCAGAGCTTTTATTCAGGAAAGCCAACTGACTTTTCAAAATGTTCAGTCTATCGATTAAGGCAGTGAGTACATGAACAAATTGCCACTATGCTTTTCGCAAATCCTTTCGCCGGTGCCCACGTTCTTTCGGTCAAATGATCTAATCAACTGAAATAGGGTGCTGTTGTTTTCTTTAGCGGAAATCTTTTACATCTATGGGGCCTTCACATTTTGTCAGCGTCATCTTCATTCTTGGACCTCTCGATTACCCGATGTTGGTGGGATGGTTGTATTTCCTCATGGTCTCCAATGGCCAGGACTATAGCTTTCACCTCCCTCCACTCACCTCTAAAAATCGCCATTATCAGCTTACTTGTGATTTTCCAGCAAATTTCCAACCAGGTTGGTTCAGTAGGGTTGAGCCATCCAAGATCGTTGAAATTGATAAACTGAATGACCCTACGGTGTGACCCACGTAATTCGGAATCAAGTTGTTTACCCAAAATAAATGCAGTTCACCTGAAACTGCACTATCATGTGATCTACCTGGGTCTTTGGCGGTAACTGTATGGGAACTTGTGAAGAGTGTTCGTACTGGATAGGAACAGACGGTGTGCAGTGCGATGCTGAAGAATTGGGAGTCGTTTGTCTGTACGGTTTGTGCGGAAACCGAATATGTTACTTAACTGTGTTTCTTTCGTACGTATTCGTCCAAATCGGATGTTCAGATCACTCACCAGGGTAATGATGTTTGCGCTTCTTGCCGGTGAAAGATCTCCATAAGAGTCGTCTTTCTTAGCTTGAGATGTAGTCTGTCTGGATGTATGCTATAGTATCGTATCGGGTTCCATTAATCCTGTTTGAACCAGATAGCCGTACAGCTCGAAGACAATGGTTTATCGGGACTTTCAGCCCTAGAGCTGAGAGCAACTCTGCGCCCAGACACCGGTAGACTACGTCAGGATCATCAGACACTCAGAGCCGAATGTGAAATATCTGGGCTCTTGCTTATCATTTTGAGGTGCTGGACTGAGTTGTTTTGCGTGCCTGTTTTGGAAGCATAACATGGAACGCGAAATCTCCTCGAGGGATGCCTGTTGCTTAGGTTATCAGAGTGAGGGCAGTCAAGGCTAAAATGTGAAGTATCTCTTTCAGCTTCGCCAAAGGATCTTTAGTTTATCCTAATAGGCGGTGTTTTAGGTTGTTCAGATGGCTGACAGCCGATGGACCGAAGCGGTAGTATGGTCCTCTCTGGGTACTCCGCCCTTCGGGCTGCCGAAGACTAGTCCAGCTCGAGGGTATGGGGCGTAAAGCATGTAGTCTCACTCTTCACGGTATTGTACACGGCAACTGTGCGTCGAGTTGCTGTTAGGTTTTAACTTTATTTTGAACCTGGTTCATCGTCGGGCGATCTGATTGTGCGGTTTTTTATGAGCCTACCTTTTCTATGCATAATGTAGTCTTTGGAGTGACACGGGCCCGAAAACGACTCCTGTTTACAACCGCACAGCACGCGAGTGTTCAACAGGAGTGCTGTTGTCCTTGGTGCAATAGTCCCCCTGTTTTCTCTTTGGATCTTATAGAAATAATAGAATATACCTACCTGTGTATTCCTTTTTGACATTGCTATATCTTCATATGTGAATACACGGAATACGCAGTCAGCGCATTTAATTACCTAAGTTGGGACCAATCTTTAGACCAACTAGTGACGCGATTGCATTGCGACCAGAATCCTCATGTAGACAATAAAAATGCGCTGTCTAGCTTTCCAACCCACGTCTTGTCTGACAAACTACTTACGTGTACCGCTACGCAAGAAATCCCCAGGTGATTCTTTTTTGGGAATATGGTCTGTCTGTAGACGCGTTTTGCCAAATTATTCGTAGTACGAGCAAAAAAACGGAACTGGGTTTGTTGCACTTATTTGGTGGAATATCACGCGTTCAGATAGGCTAAGCAAACCCAGACACACATGCGGCATTTCCAGCGTTTCCCTCTGAAAAAGGTAACGCTCCGTATTCTCCTCCACGAAGCTGCATTCGTAGGATTTTCTCAAGTAGTTTCATTTTTTCACGAAGTTCCATGATTTACGAAACAGACAGGACTCTGGTAATCAGCATAAGTAGTCACCAGTTTTTACCTAGTCGGTATAGCTGTCCTGTCTATTCGCTGGTGCTCTTTCTGATTCCCTCATCCATTCCTATTTTAGATCAGGTTAAGGCTAGCAGGGGCCGTGTCCTTGTTCACTGTTCAGCAGGGATTTCGCGCTCACCCACTCTGGCCATAGCATACCTCATGTATACTTGTCGTATTTCCCTTCGGAAAGCCTATAGGTAAGTGCTTTTTTAGCGTATTCCTGTTCTGTATTTTCCAACGTTTATCCTCTTTGTTTTTAATATGAGGGATGGCTATTAGTATGGAGGCAATAATAATGTATTCGTCAACTCAGTTGTACGTTGCTACTGGTACATCCTGAACGTCCTACACACGTATATATTTGGCCTGCCTTATTCTGCACGGGGAAAGTCGGTTAGCCGTTTGTTTGGTTCGGTCTTTCACAGTATGGCCATAAGTGACACCATCGGCTTTGATTGGCTAGGGGACAAAAATCCCCCTAATCATTGTAATTGTAGTCTACTTTTCCCATTTAGGTCGCCTCTAAAAACTGGACACTCTCAGTAGCCTCGTGTCGCGCGTACCTCCTCTCCACAAATTCCATCAAGGGAGCGACAGTGTTGTGAAGCAACGGGAGACTAGTGTAGGAACTAGTATCCACGGTCTGGTTGGCGGATTCGGCAGTATATCCGTTGGTGACGAAGACACTAATCCTTGAGATTCCTTCCATCAAATTAACATCAAAACCTCTGATTCCTAGCTATCCTTTTATTGACTCTCTGTTCGATTCGGTTACATGCATATACAGAAATTCTATGACTATAATAGATCCCTATCTATTGTCGACCATCCGAAATGATAACCTGTTAACAGGTGTTTCCGTTATGCACTACTCATAAGGTTGCTGAAAATTCTTCGACAGCCCACGACCGGTTTCACCCTTCTCGGGGCTCATCAGGTAGGCGCAGTTCCCGAGTTTCCATCAATTTTACGTTCTGCTTGAAACCAAATTGCACGAACTTGGCGAAATACACTCATTCGCAACCAAATTTGGTTTTGCGAGAGACTCATCTGGAACAAGTGCTTTGCAGCAGTACCCTATTGAGAATATACTTTGACCGGGTCCTTGCAAGGGGAAAAGACGTTTCTAATCACTGTGATCAGGCATTTTTCCCAAAAATATTTGGTCACCTCAGGTTTTCTGATCACACATTGCTCTATAGCTCTTTTATGTTAAAAATGAAATGACGCAGAATCGGGTTTGGTGCGGAGCATTTTCTTCAGCTTACAGGTTTGTAAAACTCATCTGATGTGTATCCAGTGTACCTCACGAAACCCGGTACCTTTCACCTCCTCCATCCCGTTCGGGACGCTTCAACTTGGCATCGAGTGCTCTTAAGTCTTCTCTTCCAGATGTATCCAGATGCTATCTTGGGAATTTTTTGGTGTATTTTATAGGAAACACCGGGAAACGGTGACATGAAAATAGTGTGTCATAGGAGTTAGTAGGTTTTAGCTGGCACCTGCAGCGAAGATGCTGGGATTATGTGATCTCGTGGACTCATGTTCTCCGCTCTAAAATACTCGACTCCCCGCTTTGTGGACAGGTGAATTCCGTGTTTTTTCACGCTCGCTATTCCCGGGTAAATCCTCATGTATTCCGTGGATTGCGCCCATTATTTTTCTAAACTCAGTTTGCTCACCTGTGGACCAATACGTGACGGGAATCTTGATTGTTCCTATCTACCCTTGAGTAATTTGGGAGTATCTCAGCTCCCGTGCTTCCTTCGGTGGCAAGGTAGCCAGGCATCGAAACGATGTTACAGCTGAGCGACTGCCGTTGCTTTTTAATGTCGTCTCACTGCGAATTACTCCCGTGAGAAGACGAATATGCTATTTAGCTGTACCGTTCTGCGCATTTAGTCTTAAACGATTAGAACTGTGGCTACATGGATGCAATACTTCCTCTGTGTTACGATTTCGAAGATAAACAGGTTTGTTTCTATTACACGGTTGGTTGTAATTTAGCAGAAAAAACAGACCGTATGTTGCATTGGCGGGCACAGCCTCACTACCATATTATTAAAGTCCTGGTTGAAGAGCAGTTTGTGCCGCCTTCGAAAAGCGTATGCTTCCTTTGCACAAGGTCGAAAAAAACGGCCAAATGAGGAGCAGGGAAAATTTCGTTGTTCTTGTTCATAAAGGATGCCCCCTGTGACTGCCATGCTCATCACTCGTGGCCGTTCTCCTTGAAGTTTTTCTTACTGTTTTGAAATAAATGAATCCGAAGCAAAATTGATGTCGGAAATCCATCGAAGGTTGTTTGCGTGGTTGTTCGATCATCACCCATTGCCTGAATTATCTGGACCCTTAGTATGCTCTGTGTTAAAACAACCTATTTTATTGAGTTCTATGGGAACACCGGATCAGCAATGCTGAAGTACGTCGAATGGTATTCGGGAGAAATTACTCACCCTCGATAGATGAACTGATCACACTGCATAGGCTGCGCTGGCTTGGCCACGTGCTGCGCATGCCAGTCGACCGACTTCCTCGAAGGGCTCTTTTCGCACACCCACGTGAAGGGTGGAAACGAGCCAGAGACGGTCAAACAATGAATTGGCAGCGAAGTATAAAAGCCATTCCCAGCAAACTCAGCTGCGCTGGTCCCTGCCGTCTTCCTGGATGGGGACCCCGAGACAGGCCACATCAATGGTTAGAGACATTGTCAGACATGGCCCAATCGCGCCCTCAGTGGCGCTCGTGCATCCAATGCATAGCTCCCTTCCCAATTCCCCCACTTAACAGTCCATTGACAGTGGTGTATTTACGCAGCTCGCGCCTCCAATGCGCAGCTACCTACCTCACCTCCCCAAATCATCGGTGGACGAAACTGTGGCAGCTACAACCACTGTACGACAAGTACACGGTTTCTTACAGCTCATGATGATGATTATGATGATGATTGCCTACGTCTGTCAGATGTCGTCCTATTTCCTTCATTTTCATGGCTCATTGTCCTTGCCCTCGTCTGACTTTGGGATTGTCCACGATGCGTCAATTGTTGTTCACTGCTATTTATGGTTGGGCCTTCCTTCTATCTTATCTCCTCTGCTCTTCTAGAATGTCTGACCACTTGATTTCGGTGTGCCCAACGGATGGCCATGAAATTCCACCGATGAAAGATGTCACCAGGCATGAAAAAATCACCATTTGGGTATTCCCACTTAACTGTTCGTGTTCCTTTAAACCGAAGCCACATCATGTAAGCGACGGCATCCATCTAGGTTATATCGCGCTTTTGTAAGCTGATCAGGTTGGCTGTAAGTTGAGGGTGCTATTGATTGGACTGTTTAGGTATTATTGGAAGTCGATTGCTTGACTCGATCAACCGGGGTTACAGCCTCGATCTGCGCGTAGTGATACGTGAAACCCGTAAGTCCCTGGTGTTGTTTTCATCGCTGTTCGCCCACCTGAACATGATGGTCACTACGATGCCTCAAAGCAGCTTGTGGCGACCACCCTTTCAGATATTTTTTGTGACAGTCCATGTTGGGTAGCCTTTCCGATTGGTTGAACCTTCTCGTGTGCGGTGTTTTCCCTCCATAGGGGAATGACTGCAGTTGTCCAACAGTCCTCATGGTTTTTGAGTGTCGATTTTAGTATGTCACATGACTTTTTATTTTTGAATTCTCTTATCCAATCATGCTGATTTACTCACGTGACGTGTAGGTGAATTTTTTTGTGGCAGTGTACGTCACATTTAAGGTGTGCAGCCAAAGGAAATCACCGGCACCGATATTACGCGGCAGGAAACTGCTGCTTTTCTATTCATACATTGAATTGGTCCACTCCTTCCGCGTAACAGACAAGGCGCGAATGCTCACATTTTAGGATGAGTCAGTGACAGGGGATAGATGGACAAGTAACAGGGTCTAGATAGACGATTCATTCACTAATGGTGGATGATTTTTGAATTAGGTGACCGAGTGTTCGAGCTGTCTCAACGTGTTTGATCAACGAGTTATAGGGAAGAACGGTTGACTAGAAAACCACACACACATAGCACTTTCCTCTAAAAGGTTCCAGGACTCAGTATTGTTCTCGACTATTTCTCCATCGATTTCCATTTTCATTGAAATTTTCGCGTTTCGCGGAACACTAGTTCGTGGTGGTCTGTAGCACCCACGCCGCTTGTTTTGGCAAATAGTTATCTGCAAAGTCCCGAAAGCCTTCTATTCCATTGTGGCTGATATCGTTAAAATTAAAGTTGGTTTGTCCTGTGGGTTATTAACCTTTTGGTTCCCTTATTCTGTCTTCGTCTTACTAGCATCGTCAAGAACGGTCGGGCGACAATAGCTCCCAATTTCAATTTCCTCGGGCAGTTGGTTGAATTTGAGCGTGAACTTTTCCCTGCCTCCGAACTATCTTCAGGTGAGCCACATGCGCTCCTTTCTTCCTTGGATGTTGAATCCACTAACCCAACCACTTTAGCGGTGGTTGCCGATAAAATCAATTCACCAACTGCTTCTACGCTAGTAACAGCAACTTGCGTGAGGCCAATTGTGCGACGTCCTTCCTTTGTCGTTGCCTCACGTTCGTCCTTGTCACCGAAGCACTCAATGACGAAGAAACGTGATCGTCCTACTTATCTCAGCCTAGAGGCTCCAGGATGCTCCACCACATCCCGCACATACCTTCCGGGTAACAATTTGGATATTAGTCCCAGCGAGGGTAAACGGAGCCGAGTTTCATGCCTTACCACATTTTCCAGAGGATCAGCGAGTCTTCTACCTTCTCCTTGTACTGTTCTGTCGAGGCTGGAATTGTCCTCTCCGTCAGATGAGTATTCGCACTCGGTTGTGTCTGCTCAGCAGCTGACGTTTCCGGCGACCTCAGATCATAGAAGTACGCGGAAACCATATGATCTTAATGCGGCCTTGTTTATTCATCCATCAACAAGCTTAGACAAACTCTACTTCGAGCCATGTTCCGTGAGTGATTATCATCATCCTCGTCGCGGCAGGTTACTGCGTTCAGTGACATCACTACCCGTTCCACCTCGACGTCCAACGCTTCTAGCCGAGCGACGTTTATCGTCGCAAACCAGTGCCCCGACTACTCCGCAGTCCTCCTCTATAGATTGCCCGTTGCTACCTATTCCGAGACCTTTCCACCCTAAAAATGAAGCAACTGCCTTTTCCCGTCCTACTTTAACGAATCCCACGATCCCTTCGGCCGTCAGTTTTGCTCACAATCAGTCAGCTACTCTGCTGACGGAACAGAAGGCAAAGGTGGATTCGTCGTCCTCCACTGAAGCGCCCGGTCGTGTTCTATGTAGCACATACTGTGATATCAGACCGCTAGGATTTACTGACACACGTTCGTGTTCAGTAGACAGCTTATGCAGGACGTCGACCAGGAAGTTGCTTTTTTGCTCGGCGCGCTCAAACTCAGCCAGTGGTCGTGGATCACGAGTCAGTTTTAGTGCTCCAGCTGGCCCAACCAACACCCCTATTTCACCCTTTATGACCCCCAACTTGCGAAACTCTGTTTCTGCGAGCCAGGATGTCTCCTGGTCTCCTCTGTACCCGGGGGTGACACCCCTACTCACCGTACGTCGCGCTCATGGTCCCCTTCGCCCAACTGCATTTGAATCTTGTCGCCAAGAGCAGCAGCAATTAATCCACCAATCATCGAGTAGCAGTAGTAGTAATCTTTCCTGCTCATCGACAGGTCCGAATTCCACGCACAATGGCAGCCATTTCAACCCATACCCTGTTTCATAATGCTCATCAACCCTACGTTTACAGTACTAGCGTTGTTTCAGTCAATTTCAACAGGATTTATTCGTCCTTTTAGTTTACTTTTTCCCATTTGAAAACAGAATCTCCGTTTTTATTTGTTTTTTTAAACACTCATTTGAAAGTGTACTAATGTTGTATATGTCTATACTCATTTGTTGCATGATCCTGCTTCGTCCCGTTTCAGTTCTCCAACGTTACCATAAACATTTAATATCAGGGATATTTGCTCTATTTTCCGCCCAAACAGAGCAATAGTAACAATATTTTCCCTTCTTAAATCTCTGCCTACTACCACCGTCTTCTCAGCAGTATGTGCATTCCAGCAGGCCTGAGTGATTCATGACATCGAAGTCAACGCTCATGCCTTTCAAAAAGCACCTATCTGCAAATAAAAGAATTGTCGTCGCCGGAAAAACCCACCGCACATTATTTGTACTTCTTCCTTAACTTGTTTCGTCCCGCTTGTTTCTAGCCTAGCAGTGTTGAATTTCTCACTGAAACTTATAGTTCTTTTCCTCAGTTTTGGCGGTATTTTGAAGTTCCGGTTGTTTTTAATGTGTTTTAGCATGATTATGTTCTCGGTCGCCACAGGGGACCATCCGAAATCGGCTTTCCGTGTTTTTTCCAACCGTATCGATGTGACGATGCTATGGGATATACGGCGTTTCAGGCATTCATCCTATTCCGTGCACGTCGTACCTCCAAGCGATGCAACTTACACAACACAATTACTCTAGATTTCAGAAACACACTTGTGGTTTCCACATTGTCGTTGCTGTAAGTTATAACTCACGGCGATTCTCACACTTGATTCCGGCGAGTTTTCGGAATCCAAAGTTCACATATAGATGCGGGTGACAGAAAGAGCAACAAGATACCTCGTCAAAGCATGCGTTAGACCATGCAATGGACCAGGCCTTCGGAGAAACCAGTGCTTTTTGCAGGTTGCGATTCTGGTCCACCTGAGTGTTGGTTGCGTTCCTAGATGTACGCTTACCATGCAGTAAATCATTGTCTCGTAACTTCCTCGGCGGCGTACTCATTGGGCCCTGACGTCGTTGCTTTATCATGTTGACCGATAGTCGGAAGCAGTAAAATAAACCAATGTGTAAAATGCGCTGAAAAAGAGTGGCATAACGTAAAGTTACACTGCAGTCAACTGTCGTGATTGAGAGTTGAACATTTCATGACAACCCGTACTCAGGAAGTGAACACAGATAGCGCCTTTCTGGTCACCACTCGGTTGCCATACGTACGAAGGAAGTCGCAATTTTACATGTTCGTATATCACAAGAAGTCACCTCCATAAAGACAGGAAAGCTTTTTGATGACTGGTTATTAAACATGCTTCAGTATGAAAGTAAAAGGTGAACAAACATGGAGCATACCTCTTGTAGTCCATTACTAGAAGACTCGTTGTCGCCATACTTATACGATCGTAAATGCACTTGTAAAAAGGAAACTCCGCGATTGTTAGTTGGTGGTGCGCTTAATACAACTGAGGTACTCCCGTGCATCTTACTAAAACAAAGATACCAAGCAACGCTCAATGAGGTCTCGGCTGATACAATTGCAATATATACAATTGAATTTATCGTGTTGAGGCGAAGTTGTGAGGGTGGGAGTTTGGGGGTGTTTCGTAGTTGGCTTGACTGTTGGAAGGGGGCGGTGGTCTAGACCAGAGAAGTCTAAATGCTTGGACGTATTTCTTCTAAAAAAAAGTGTGCAGTAGCGGAGTTCTATAGAGACAGCCTCGACCGTGGCACGTAAACGCTGTGTACAGGAATACGTGTTCGAGTTCCTCGGTTAATCGGTTTCTAACGAATAAGGACCGACCGCACTGTCACTGATTTTATTTGTGTCTGACCGGACGGAAACCTGGTGGTTTTCCTCAATCCGTTGAGATTGTCCTCGAATCATGCAACCAATATAACTAGCACAACATTTGAGAATGAATCAATGGATCACGACGTTTAAGTCCAGGATTGACAAGCTATCTTCGTTAGCAGGTTTGACCAGAGGCGTACTCATGAGAAGACTCACAGTTGCAGCGTTGAAAGTTTTGCTAACTGATTTACCTAGCATTCTCTGTCGGTGATATTAAATTTTGTTATACATCTACTGTATTGGCCAGCTATGACCTCACTGGAAGAATTGTTTGTTACTTTCGTGTTTTGATACCGAAGTAGCTGCCGTAATGCTAGGGTGTAATTAGTACAACTTACAATGTCATTAGTCTGTTTTTCATCGTAGGAGTTGCATTACACCATAGACGAGTGTTGTCATACCTAGGTTGCAGCACACAACGATGGAGTTATCAGCTCTCAGGTGATAAGTTGTCGCCGTCGTTTACTTTGTTCGGTAAATTGGCTTAGTGCTAAATTAGCTTACTGTACATAGTATCGCCATACGTTGGTCCAAAATTGGTCATCTGCTTTGAATTGGCATAGTATCATCATAGTATCATTCATCAGTCACCCTTTGATCAGTGTCCATTCAGAAAGCATATGGTGGGGACTTAACTAACCAAGCCTAAAGCTGAATTTCAGAGTAATTGCTTGCTGGCTTTTAATCTCTCCTGAAAGAATATTTGATCAGTCTTCTTCTATATGAGAAACCAATCAACTTGCTTATCACTCTGTGTTATTGCATGACTTGAGGTCCGACCGAAAACGCAATTAAGTTTATACTGGACTTGCTATTGAAAAGAATATTGGGAGCTCAGGTAGCGTAGATGGTCTCAGTTTGTTTGCTGACCGGGGCAATTTGATTGTAAACATTTGATAACCAATTGAAGTGACAGTACGTTGTTAGGATGCGGACTGGAGGGTAGTGATGGGTCATTAGCTTACCAACCAGTGACCACTGTTGTACGACCGCTGACCCGGAGCTACGCTCCACCCCGTCCCCTCATACAAGACCCAATCAACCACATTATCTTGTCAGTATAATGACATCAGGAATAATGCGTCGATAGCTAAAGTCATGGTTACTATTTTTTAGCAAGTGTCCGTTTCAATATCTAGCGGTTAACAATTTCTAATGAAAAGTTGCAGTTTCTCACCCACACTGCTGCGTCAATCATTGCCGACAAACATTCCAACGCTTTCTTCACTCAGGAACAACCGTTAAGTGACATCAAAAGACTTGTTTCCCGTAGAAGAAATATATTCATGTAAGATAAAAATACCACCCGATCGATATTTTGAACAAAAATTTCTAGACACGTGACGCACATGACATCATTTCCGGCATCTTCAGGTGTTCAGTTCAGCATTTTACGCCAAGACGTTCTTCGGGCTTTCTGAAACAGTTGCATCTAACTGTAACTTCCAAGCAGTTATTTCAGCGGTATGGTGATGCTTTGACGAGTTTGAACTAATTGGGTAAACTGTCTTTCTCAGTATTTGAGTCTTTGTTCAGTTGCCCTCACATTCATTGGTTGTGCACGAAAACCTCTAAAATCATGTACATCCATATTTTTTCAGTTATTCTGCTCTCTTCATTGATGCGCGCAGCCTTCATTTGTTTGTAAGAGGTGAACAATTCAGTAGAGCAGTCGTTAGAATCCCAGCACCAGCTGTGTTAAACGACAGGTCGACGAGAACTTTTCGTGTCCGAGACCGTTTTGAATGAAGGGAACTTTGTCAGTTTCGTTTCCCGAAGCGAGAGAAATGGGGTCAAGGTTGCAGGTGAAACTCAACGACCAGTACACTGGTCGTCTTGCTTTTCTCTATTGTTGTTCTGAAGAGGTAGCTTGTTTTCTGCTTGGACAATGGAAAGTATTGCTAAGACGTAGCACTCACCTTGTGAACGCCAGAGTTTTCCTCCAAGATTTTTCCTAGACGATGGTTTGTTATAAATAAATGAGGATTAGCATTATCGCTTCCCACCGCGAGGCTGTTGTATATGAAGATTGCAATACGTTACCGAAAAATATACATACTGGAATTTTCTGTCCAATCCTTAAACCAGATTGCAACTGGTGTTTTGCAAACAGAACTGTGCAGGATTACCACTGTATTAAGCACCGATGATACCAGTCATTATCACTTTCATGGTCTGGGTTCATGTTTTAAAACACTGCCCAGCATTTCTACCAATACCAGCAGCCACTGGAACAGTTTTTTCGCATGGGCTCTCGTCTGTCAGATTTATTTTAGGCTCAACAGATTAATACTCTCAACTCAGGGAGCAACACTGGCCGTTTGGAGCCCAATATGTGTTGCCGATATTTGTCGCGTGCACTAAAGTTTCGTCGTTACGGAAAATTCTTATATATTCCACTTTTGTGTAGCTGCAGAGTTTGTGAAATGTATATCAGTGTCACCACCTAGTTTGGTCTAACTGGGACAATCGTATCCAGCTGGGAACGCAATGTAGCTACAGGCCGTTATCCCACCCAATCGTATCTGACTTCTTCAGAGGATGCGGTTGGCACAAGTGTGCCAAAGTATGGTTCAGCAGGCTTTTTGTGCCCTTGGTTGGCAGATAGTTTTGTGAGCTCTGCGAGAAAATTATCTGTATTGTTCACTGGAGAGTACTGATACCGAAACGATGGTGTAAACCTTTTAGATCTATCGCATGAATCCTCTACCTTTTCACCCAGATTGGTTTTGCTTGAGGTAAGATTTTCTAGGAGCTTGCCCCGAAGACTTGACAGTAGCTTGCAAACGGTCAACTGAGTCAAAACGATGATACCAAGAGTGTCCTTGGGTTACAATGCTACCTTCACAGATCCTATTAATAATCCTATTAATAATAATAATAATAATAATAATAATAGCCAGGCCACTGTTGTTACACCATATCATTGAGTCCAAATGCTATTGCTTTAGAACTACCTTGTTTGGGTAAGTCAGTTCGATTTGGTTGGCTAAACGAACCATAGATCTGCTGGAGTGCGCCTTGGTGTCATCAACCCACATAATCTTATGACATCAATTTCCCGTGGGATAAAATTTCAAATTTTCTGGATCTGTCTGGCAGCAGGTTTCACTGTACTGGCCTTGTGCAACCAAAGACGAGCCCACATGTCATTCGGCAACAGCTAAGGTGAAGCGCATTGTTGCTTTGTTGTTCATCAAACAAAGAGATCGTGTAAACTTAAGCGAAAGTTTATGCGCAACAAAACGTTGGTCTGTTGAGTTTTCCTGCCAAGAGTGATTGGGCTTAGCGTAAGGAGGTTTTAACGTTACCATTGTTACGTAGAAATTTCTGATGTTAATTGTGTAGACCTGTTGTGTGGAATTGCATACACATGCAGAAGTCGTCCTGACGATCGTTGCTATCTGTAAAAATCGTGTATGCCAATTCTGCGGGTTACATTCGACCAACAAGATTACTGGATTGCCAAAGTCATTTCCGTTTTTAGATATGTTCAGATGTCTTTGGAATAGTTGGGAAAACAGCCGGTTGATTTATTGCCGGGTAACGTTTCGCCTTTGACAAAATAGGTCCGTCAGGGCAAATGAGTGGGTCACGAGGTTGGTTGAGATTTGAAGCAGAAGGAGAATCAGTCAGCAAGCTGTCTTCTTATCAACAAGCTTAGTCAGAGTTAGTTGTCGACTTTTCGTCTATGATTAACAAAGGTGACCTGAATTCCGGGGAGAGTTGTTGAGCTTTGAACACTTACCACCTGAAAATCTCAAACTCCATGAATCTACCCCTGCCTTGTTGCACGGTGCAATCCAACGTAATAATTTTCTCTTTCTTTGCACTGTACTGCTCACTTTGCCCATCATTCTTGTCTTCGGTCAAATCGTGAGTCTTAGTTTCCTGACACTGATAGTACGTGCAAATATGGCATTTTACCAGTTCTATCCGGAAGTTCATCGTCAATGTTTTCTATGTATTTCCTTGTGGCCGGAATTTGTTACAAGAGTGGAAAAATAAGTTATGGCCTAAAGTATAAAAGTGCAATTCGAGTTTGGTGTACATGTATTGTCGTCTTTGGGGGCTTCGAACTTGTCCTAGTCAAAACTAAGAAACTTCCATAGTTTCCAGGGTAGTGATAACCCTGATAAAATGTACATAGCTGTTGTTGTCAATTTTTAACCTCAACCACCAAAGTCATGCAAGTATACTTGACCCAAAATTTTCATCCGGATCAAATGTGAATTGGAAATTTCAGCTGGGCTAATCATTGCCAACTTACGGTCGACCGATACCGGCAAAGTAAAAATCAAGCTATGCTGACTTACTGAGCTAGGCACGATCAACATACGCATGTATTGATCAACACGAGATTGCAACATGTGCTTTGTGAGGTTGTATCGTTCGATGGACGGATGACCTGTGCAGATGAATTTGTTTCGGGACACACCCCATACATCTGAACGTGCACAATGTCCAGGGCAGCTGAATAGACAACCCCGACAGCTACGAAAGTGGATGCAGGACCTGATCATGTTATGTTCCTAATTTGAATTAAAAACATAAAACTTCGGATATACTAACTGGTCCACATCGGAACAAAGTACACCTCTGTAGGATGAACTCAGACAAACTGCGCACTATAATTCTGGGTCTCGTAGTAGGGCAACAACCAAGTGGTTCAATTATTCAAGTTTTCCCAAGCGTTCATCACAGCCGGTGCATTTTACCACGTCCCAGAATTCTTCACTGAATGAAGAGCCTAAGAAGACAAGGGTTGTTGGCTTCAATCCGTGTTACAAAATATGTTTTCTGGCCGGGATTGAATCACAAGGCATTTGGTTGTAAACAGCAAAAGGGTGTTTCAGACTCTGGTCTGCTGAAGTCAGCAAATTATCTCTGGAAAACTCCACATGAATCCTGATATCTTTCTGAAGAGAAAGCTCCAAACCAAGTCCGCCGGTTGGGTCGTTTGTGAATGGCTTTCTATCACGGCAGTTTCAGCTGATGAACTGCGAATTTTCGAGTCTACTTTTACCGTTCAGTAGTGTTTCATTTCCTAAGAAGCAGTTTCATCAACTGGTTAGGTAAAGCGCGACGCAGTAAGCGTTTGCATGCATTGATGCATAATTTCCTTGTTAGTTTCATTGGATACCGACGTAATGTTGTGTGCTTTTTATGGTAATATCGGTACCAGAAGATTTTGCAAAGAGATGAAAGCATTGAAGCGCTTTTCGCCATGGGTTAAAGGAGACCTATATTCCATTAATTTTTCAGGTGAAGGAATTATAACTTGAAGAACAGTAGAGCAGTTGCGCTGCTGTTACCCACGGTTCAACGATTAATTATAGTCATGTAAAACAAAAGAGGAAGATAAGGGTCTGTTATGTTCTTTCCTGGTGTGGTATGCAAAGGACACTCGAATAGGAATAAGGTAGTCAGTGAGACCGAATACCAAGACAATACAGAAGTTTGCAATCAGAGATGTATTAACTAAGTGCGGCTGAGTGGTACTCAGGTGTCAGATACGAGTTGGGACTGTTTAGTGGGAGTCATGATAATCAGAACAAAACAAGAAATCACTGGGTCGGGAGATGAGGTGTACATGATGATGCCCAGAACAAACGGCTCAACTGCGGAATCGACCCTTTATGGATCAGTATTCCCAACACAAACTGATATAGGTCCATGTCAGTGAAAAGCGTGCAGCCATGCTGAGTAAAGCGGAGGCACTGAGTATCCACGCTCGACCTGTGTCAAACTGCCTGAAGAGTGATCAGCGGTGGCACTGTGGATTGAATGAGTGCTCTTCCGTGTACTCCTGAAGTCAAGCCCCCCTAACTGAACGTGGTAATGAAAAGGCTGAACTACCAAACCAGTTTCCAGAACGACAATTAGGATAACAAGTCAGCCGGTTTAATATAGTCGATCCGGCTTATCCTGAGGCTTAGAAGTCACAATGAGATAAGGTTTGGTTAGTGCGAAGCGAATGTTCTTTGCAAGCGAAATGATTGGTTGGATGGCTTCCGCATCCTCTAGTCCATCGAAGCTCAGTGATTGCCGTTCGACTGCTTTTGTGTGTTTCATGTGGCTGAATGATATCTTTTCATTTAGCGGAGAAAGTATCCTTTATCTGCTACCTGCAGTACGTTAGCTCGACCCGAGGTCTTTCAGCTATTACATCAAGGGTGATCTGGGTGTGCAGGCTGGACAAACACAGCATCTTGTCTCAGTTGCTCCGGTAGCCCTGGAGTGCCATTTGCACAGTTATTGATGTTGAGTACATTGGTAGTGATTTCACCAAAAACAGAAGGAGGCCGGTTTTCAGCTGAACTTGTAGAGGGGGGGGGAAGCTCAGTAACACAATATGGACAAAATATTCAACTATTTGGCTTATCAGCGACTTTTTGAAGTGCACATGAAACACCCCCTAAGGAGGCACCGAAAGGCATTGCTGATTATATAGATCGCAATATCCCGTCAGTAAAATAACTAGACAAATACTGCAAATAATGTAGTTGTACTTTGCATGTGGCTATGCGCTGGCTGACCTATGTAAATGAGCCATTTGACAGTGGGTACTTTGAAATGTTTCAAAACGCTTGCAATTAGGAAGGTGAACGCTGTGTAATAAGTATCAGGAGTGCTGGGGATGAACGCGACCGAAATTGCAGTTTCCTATATGTGAACGTGACTCGCAAGAAATCGCAATACAAACAGACCATTTTATACGGTGTTCCAGGAATCGCTGTGCAGTAAGATCCCTGGGCCAAAAGGCATCTGAAGATGTTCGGCTACGTGGTAGACCAACCAAAACGATAATGGGATTATCCACTTTTTCCAGAGCAGTTATCTGTAACGCTTCAAATCGCCTAGAAGGAAATCATTCCGATTATTTTACACCTTTCAGGATTGATATAATTTTCCGCATTGAGCATAAGATGAGTTGTGTGACTTTTTATTAACCCCCTTGCCGAACACGTTACTGACGTTTTTCTCTCTTTGAAATTTTACTTCAAGTTGCAAAGCCATATGTAAAAACCCACTGTGAACACGTTGTATATTCGCTTTCCTGCCCTTGTTCGGATTTTTTACAATACTAACCCAGGTTACGCGTCTGTGTAAAACAGCCAGATACTAGTGAGTAGCAAGCTGAATGATCGCGCTAAGTGTTATTGGTTTCCTGAGTTGTACATCGAGGACTGCTATCAAGAAGCCAGTTTACTTAAACCATCTGCATCCACATGATCTGCCCGAATAAAACGCATTTGGTTGGATTGATGTGTCCAAAATTTAGCACTGCTGAGTAAATTATACCCCGCAAACTTCAACGTTTCTCATTACATGCTACATTTTATTTACTCTCTGGTCTTCGGCACTTCACAAACCATTCTCGCGTACCATTTTTTGTGGTTATTCATGCAGGTGAAACGGCTGCTTTGCCAGTAAATTTGATTACGGACAGGATTACCTTTCTTACACTTGTGGAGTCACCTTGACCTTATCCGATTAGGTAAGCAAACTGATCAAGGATAGTCGTATCTCCAAATACATAACTCACTGATGTCTTGTAATCCAATGCTTTTGGAGGATTGTCGTCGTCGCTTGGTAACCATGGAAGAACGAGCAGATAATCTGAGTAGAACGTGAGCTGGGACGACATGCATTGTGAAAGGTCTTGTGAAATGTGAACAACTAACAAATGGTGATACAGAATAATTGCGCATCTTATATTAGCCTGATATCTGCTCGAATTCAGAGCATAAAGTTATGAGTGTACAATATCCTCCTGGTAGGAAGCTTCGCCAAATAACAGAAGATCGTGGAGTGTGATATTCATAATCCGTCAGGTAAGCACGCCCGAGACCATGCATTATACTGCATTTGTCAAGACCAAAATTTTCAAACTGCACACTTTTTATGCTGATTCCACCTTATAGCCGAATTATACAAACATCTGGTCGGTGCTCAAAATTCTCTTGAGCCAAAGAGAATAAAACGAGCCTCGTCGGAAGTATCGACTGATTTAACCATTCAGTTGCTGCCAAAATCAGCGACACTGACAGTCAAGATTTCCTGCCATACTTTGTGAACACATTTTTCCATGGTGTCCGTCAGGCAAGTGTACAAAGGGCTGGAAATTCCTTTGTAGCTGAGGTTGAAAAAACTATGGCCCACCCAAGACATTGACATTTCCAGTTGATTAGATGTTTATTGTGATTATCAATCCAGGATGTTCTTGATTTATCTTTTACTCGCCTATATCAGTCATCAGATCTCATTCGGACCAGACAGCTTCATTCTCACCATAGTGATTTAGTTGAGTGTGACGCTGACTAGCATAAGGAGAATCCAGACTGGAACGTACAGATAATCAGACACTCATCCATCCTTTGCTCATTGATTTCAATCAATTGGTGCTATCAACAGACGGAACTTTATGTTCTGTCTCCTCGCCTTGTTAGGGGGGAGGAGATTTGGGAGATTTGTCCATCGGTCGCTTTGTCTTGTGAATGTATGTTCAACAATATCTAAACTCAGATGATTTTGTCGAACCTTCTGCTATCAATAGTAGGTTGCAACCATACTTCCTCAAACTGAAAGGATAAAATACCCTTTTCTGTTTGAATTCAACACCTCAGAAACCTCGGAACTATATCTAAGCAACCTTCATATCATCCGGGAGAAGGCTACCTACCTCACCTCAATTACTCAGTAGTCCAGCATATTTATGCAGATTGGAGAGCAAACGTGTATTCGAGGGCTGCTGGACACACTCTGAATAGCTGACAGTTTTCGTCATCTTATTGGTAACTTCTACCAAGCTGAGCTGTATCGTTTGTTGTGGAATCATACTAGACTGGATTGATAAATCCACTTCTCCAGATTATCATCAGCCCGGCAACACATCTTGCCACTTGATGACATGAATCCGTGCTTCAGAATAATAAAAAAATATTCACTTTTGGGGATTATGGAATTCAATTATGTTTATTTTTTCAAAACAGTTGTATTTGTTGAGTGTTTCAGAGGTTGTTAAGTGATAAGTTATATTCTCTCAGCGTTAGGGTGGATTATACTTGTTGCATCAGTGCTCTGCTCAGCTTCTTTTTAAAGTTATCTCATAAGGCAGGCAGTAGCCAAGACTCTATTTTGGGAACTCCAGTGCAGTGGTCGTTTCATATAATGATCTGTTTTCACTGTACACCACGTTCTCTTTGTTGTTTCATATTCCCAGTTTAAATGCAAACTGTCTTCAAAGTTAGACTCTTCTCTAATCCAACATTCGACCGAATTTTCGCTTTGGCCACTTCTGCTCTCCGGATAATCAGGGTCCTCCAAAGTTTATATTTAATACAGTGTTGTTTCCATAAATAAGACAGACAGAAATCAGAACCAGGGTACGCGGACATTTAAACAGTTGAGGAGATAAGAATGTAAACAGAGGCTTGCATCATTGTGATTAAATTTACTCCGAATTTGATATGCCTTCGACAGGATGCAACCTAAATGGGTGAGATAACACGTGGTGTTCAACTAACAACCTCGGATTAACTCACTGGCCAACAAGCGACCATATCAAAGACGGCCTCAGAAGGGGTGTGATATCTACATTGGTAGGGTACCTACCTTGATCCGAATCCTCCCACCGGTCGCCCAACTTTCAACTTATCTTGGGTTGGTTCTAATGTGTGAGTTTGTGCCTGATCTGTCATAATCGGCAAAATATTCTAACGTTTCATTTGCAGTGTAAATAAGTATCGATCAGCATTGGCGTGTGTGAATTCCTACTCATAGTAGATGGTTAATTAGACCGAACGAGCTCATGCTCCTGTGCATTATACACTAGAACTTTTCGATCCTCGGTCGAGACGGCTTTTATTATGTCAGAATGAGCATAACCAATTAACCTTAATTAAGATTCTTACGGCCCGAGGAACAGGTGCAATTGTATTGATGTCATTCGTATCGAAACGCTTTCGAGCGAATTTGGTGGTTGATCCATTAGCAAAAGGATCATCCGTCTGTAAGGGACCGTGGAGGTCCTTCACAAATTCAAAGATTGGAATGGCACCGGAGGTCACGTAAACTCGCGACTCGGCTCCAGTAAGTCCTACTGGATGGAGAACATCCTAAAAATGCATCATAAATTGTTTGGGTTCTGTGTTCCATATTAAGGAGCGCCAGTCTTCTAAGGCGCATCTAAGGCGCTTTAGGGCGCAACAGAGTTAAGTACTCGAGAAATACACTCATTTGCATACCAATTTGGTTTTTGCGAGAGACTCACCTGCGTGGTGTTCAACTAACAACCTCGGATTAACTCACTGGCCAACAAGCGACCATATCAAAGACCGCCTCAGAAGGGGTGTGATATCTACATTGGTAGGGTACCTACCTTGATCCGAATCCTCCCACCGGTCGCCCAACTTTCAACTTATCTTGGGTTGGTTCTAATGTGTGAGTTTGTGCCTGATCTGTCATAATCGGCAAAATATTCTAACGTTTCATTTGCAGTGTAAATAAGTATCGATCAGCATTGGCGTGTGTGAATTCCTACTCATAGTAGATGGTTAATTAGACCGAACGAGCTCATGCTCCTGTGCATTATACACTAGAACTTTTCGATCCTCGGTCGAGACGGCTTTTATTATGTCAGAATGAGCATAACCAATTAACCTTAATTAAGATTCTTACGGCCCGAGGAACAGGTGCAATTGTATTGATGTCATTCGTATCGAAACGCTTTCGAGCGAATTTGGTGGTTGATCCATTAGCAAAAAGATCATCCGTCTGTAAGGGACCGTGTAGGTCCTTCACAAATTCAAAGACTGGAATGGCGTCGGAGGTCACGTAAACTCGCGACTCGGCTCCAGTAAGTCCTACTGGATGGAGAACATCCTAAAAATGCATCATAAATTGTTTGGGTTCTGTGTTCCATATTAAGGAGCGCCAGTCTTCTAAGGCGCATCTAAGGCGCTTTAGGGCGCAACAGAGTTAAGTACTGTCAGCCGCTCCTCCACACCGGCATCCTGTCGCATTTTTATTACTTTGGAAAAGTAAGTAGTATAATCAAAATCACAAATGTGAAGGGACCGGTCGCATCGACCTCATTTGGAACGACACCGCCATATGTTAAGCTTCAGATCGAATGTTAGGCGCATAGCCTGGAACATAAGTGAAACGTTTGCCGCAGCTTTGTTAGATCCTAGTCTCCACAAAAACTGGCCTAAACTAACATAGGTCCCCTCCACCGCCTTGGCTCCTCAATGGTTTGTGTGCTCGTTGAGGTTTTGCTTCATAACTAGGGAGCATATCCGTCCTTGAAAGAAATTCGTTGCAGCAGAAGAAGCGGAGAGAATAAAAACAGATATTTCCGTTTGAAGCTATAAAATTTTAATGGACATGGTTAAGGCTTTCAGGTTGCAGCTTCTGTCAGGAAAACAAATAGTTGAGTTACTGATGGGAAATGAAGTCCTCGATTGCGGCTGACAACCGTTGTGACGGTGGACCACAATCTAGCAGTTATGCTTGCTGCTAGTGTCGAGATTTCTCCTTCAGGCCCCCCTTTAGTCTTATTCATTCGCCTTTCTCTAGTCAGAGGGAAACCAGATAAACTTACTCGCCATTCAGTACGGACTGCTTAAACCAGGGGTGCTGCACGGCGATTCACTGGCATAGTTTTACTTAACTGAAGGCCGCCATAACGTAACTTAGTAGCACGAGCCTTTTTCGTTTCCTCACAATTCATAAGGAACTGGCAATAGTCATGATAAAAACTCGCTAAGGTTCAAACGAAGAAGTAGACAAGTAGTGGTCAGTTTGGGGTGAAAACCATTGCTATATAGCAAGATACGCAGATATGTTATGAAGAAAAGCTAGCTAGAGTTCATTCCCGACATGATAAAGAACTTTTCCAAAAGATGCCTGGTCCATGTTCCAAGTGGCTGGGATTCTCAACTAATACTGCACAAGGATGATGTTTTTCACCAGAGACTGGAGAACAAAGTAACCAAATTGTTTCCTCCGAAAAAAGACCATCTCGCTAGTGGACCACTCATCTGTTTATCATACCTTTATAAGACAGAATTACTGAGTTGGGAAATGAGTAACCTCATACCGAAAGCTGCATCTCCGTTGAGTTGTCTGGTTCTGGTGTTATACCAAAGAAGGTACCATCAGGAGGAATTCCTTCAAATCACTTCATTAAATGTGCTCCCGGACACTTATGAATTCAACAAGCGTTGACCCGACAAATTTGCCCGCTCCTGTGCCTATTCCGTAACTCATTGAATAGTTCAAAAAATGAATTCATAGCACCGAGAATCTTTAAATGAAGTGGCTCAACTTCATCCATGTACCTTGGTTTTCCTAGTCAGTTCGTCACCAATGTCTATAGTGTGTGACATCTCGCCATCACTTCTATTCTGCGAAAACTGTGAATTGGAACTAACATATCGCCCCATCAAACTGTTTGATGTGGAACTATTTCACGGCATGAAATTCGACGCAATATTCACATGAGTGTTATGTAAACATAGTGTGGTTTGATGTAACACTGAAAAATTGCCTTTTTCACATTTTCCCTATCTGGAGTTTTGTTCTAAAATAACACCTTTAACAGCAGTCCTTTTTAGGTTATTTTTATCGGAGTATCCGAACTTTGTTTTTAAATTCAGCTTGGAGTCACTGCCTTTGAGGACGTCGTTTGAGTTGTCAGACTTAAAAAATGGTTACTTATGAGGCAAGGGGCGTGCCAGGTTAAGGGAATTGAGACATGGTAGAGTATCCTGTGCTAAATGGGTTATAAAGTATTACTCACCCGTCACGGTTAATGGGATAAGAGAGTGCTTTTTCGTCACAATAAATGGGTTCTATTGCCATCCTGATTTCCGTATTTCACGAATCCAAAAGGTGCAACGAAAACTCATTACGAGCTGTATTCTACAGGCTGCAGACTTGACCTTCGTTTCTTTCGTCGACCACACATTCAATACTTCATGCTTGTGTGGAAATTCTGTCTTAGCGATTTGGGCTTTTCACTGAACATGAAACAATGCCAGACATACAGTCTACTAGATACAAACGGTCCAGGAAACGCTGACCACATTTTTACTATAAACACCGAAAAACTTCAGCTTATCGATAGAAACGAAAACGAGTACGCAGTTAGGCAGTACGCTAAATGACCTCTCAGATAAACAAGAACTCATTTTGGTTTTTACTCCCGTTAAACGCGTAAACGATAATTGTTTTCTAACGTTAACCTCCTTCTGACCTCAAGCAACCTATTGATGTAAATGTCGATACCGACCAGATCCATCTCAGATACAGACTCAGAAGTGAATTGATCCCTTTTTTGTTGATGTAAATACTGATTAGATCGGCCTTGGAGAAGGAGAAATCTATGGATCTAGGGACAGATTGCTGAGCTGAAAGTTAGTAAACAGCTGGTTGTTACAACTCAACATAAGGTATTTTCGGGCATTTTGGTGCATTCTAAGAAATGAAGCGATCATTTTTGTTAAACATACTTTGTTTCAGGGGCCCGGGTTTTCAACAGTGTCACTGAAACACAACTCGTAGTATTTAGCGAACCGCAGTTATCCAACTTACATCCTCAAAGTGAATGGATCAAGCCCCAATCACAGAAACGGAATAGCGTTGAGAAAGACGTTTATTTTCATTCGGGTTCATAAAACGAACAGAATACTTTGTGCTCCAAGCTGACCAAAGGCCGGCTGAAATCTGATCGCTATTCGACAGTGGAAATTAACCAACCAACTCATACTAGCAAAGGCCGGCTGAAATCTGATCGTTGTTAGGCAGTGGAAATTAACCAACCAACTCATACTAGATACTAACCTTCAATTGTGTGGCAAGTGTGGAGCATATTTAGCGCATTTCTGACAAGGCTAAATCTATTACGCTTCTGATCCTGAGCTTCCAAATCAGTGTAAAAAGAGTAAAAGTTTTCTAGTCCTCAAGTTTTACTTTCCCCACGTCGATTCACACTATTCAGGTTATTCTGATGTAACTTGGACAATCGGGTCCACATTAGGTCCTGTGTTTCGTTCGCTGGACTTCAAAGCGCCACAGTTTGCCAGCTTTTCTTCATTTTCTAAAACTTCGTTGAATGTGGTTTCAAACCTTTCAGCGCACACCACTAAGGAAGACATTCGCTGAATTTTTATCCTTTCAGATTGCTCGTGGATTTTTTCGTTTGGATGAGTGGCAGCGGTCTTGGAAAACATAACAAAAACATTGATTCTTACCAAACCCACCCATAGTTCTGAAAGACGACTATTTCCACACCCCTTTTGCACCCACATCCTTCTTGACATGCACAGTTTTGCTTGGGTTTTTAAATATTAAATAAAGAATAATCATATATTCAGTAAGTCGTTGTAAGGAATGAAATCTTCCAAAGGTCGAATGTCCCAGGTTGAGTTTGTACAGAGTTGATCAAGAAAAATGGACTGCTCTAATGGTGATTTGCATATTCTGCCGCTTATCTGTGCGCTGATATGGAAAGGCACCCACTTTACCCGAATGTGTACTGTGTGTATCTTTTCAAACCTTACGGTGAAGTGAGGTTGAGCATGCGATCGCAATAGCCGGGACCGACGGTAGTTTGAAACAAACATGGGCTAAACATCATAAACGAGAAATTCCGTTGGGTTTCTGTTGAGTCTCCGGCAAAGCCAAATTTGTTCGCAAATGAGTGCATTTCGCTAAAATGGGCCAACTTTTGAAAGCGAATAACGCTACAGTACGGCAGATGCTGTTTCAGGGCATGAATATAGCTTCGTTTGCATCAGAATGGATCACAACAGAAGCAGGATGACATTTTTAACGGCGACCGTCATCTTTCATCGAGGCCTTTAGCCCCTGGATTACACCGTTATTAAGTTGGAGTGAATGAAATTTGGAGGGAGACTCGCCGTCTGCAAACTGGTACAAAGGTTCCAGAGTGTAAAATACACCGACTCTTTCCACGAGTAACTGAGTGTATCTACTGTGGAAATTAAGTGAAGGTAGGTAGGGTGTTTGGTCTGTTCGTCGGACTAGACAATTTAGTTGCAACCGTTTTGCATTCAAACGGCGACGCATCACTGATTAACTTGTCACTGACGCTTTTCGTCCTGTTGGCGCAGCTGGTACTGGGACGTTCGCAATTAACTTGCCCATCCTAGGGAACTAGTCGATCGTTGTTACACTACCTGACCTACTAATGCATCCTCAACGACATGGTCATGCTGTCTGGTGTGAGTGTAGTACCTAAGAAAACAGCGTTCTGTAGATTATCAGAGAGGAGGTGAAGATTACTTTACGTTGATTAATGAAGAAAATAATGGGACAAAAACAACTAGTCGATATTTACCGAAGAAGTGGTACAGGGTACCGACTGCGCTGTGGAGGCAATCCTGTATGGTCAGAATATCCCAATAATTAAGGAAGTTCTTGAGGTTCTGACAATGATTTAACTTTGCTAAAATCATAGGTCACTGGTGCTTGCCAGTGGATGCCAATCGTCCACAACGGTCTCATAGAAAGTCTACAGAGGACTTTGTCCATTAGAATTTGACGGAACTTACTTGGTTGAATTGCGTGCAAGGTATTTTTCGTAATCCTATGTACTTTTCAAGTGTAAGACTGTGTGGGTGTGCAACTAGCGATTAAGCTTCTTCGTCAAGTATTTATGTGGACAGCGAATTAGAATCGCACACTTAATCGTCAAAGAACGATAGTGGACTTTGACTCCATCGATTAGCTACACGAAAGTGAGGCAGTGGTGTTTGAAGTTATTGAATAGCTACTGTCAGTCACCTAGATTTAATAGGCTGTTCGGACATCCGTCTCGGAAAACCCGTCGTACTTACTGTGTAAGCAAAATAACTCGCCACGTATTCGACTGTGGATTAGACTGGTGAGCGTCGGAAAGTGTACTTATTGGTCAGGAGTGGGAACGGCTATTCATTGTTCGAGCACCAGTCACGTATCATGAAGAATGAAGCCATGGCCTTCAAATAAAAATTAAAGGATGCATAGCTGTCGCATCTCCCAACATTGTAAATTTCAGTTTGTCTTCCATAGGGCCGTTCTATATCGCGGATCGCACCATCTGCCTGTTCTCATGATAAATCTCTCTGTCAATGGTGCGTGGCTCACAAGTCCGACCGAAACATTCACACACCTTTTTGGCCACAGACTAACGTCCGAACATACAACGAAAACTTTTATAATAGCGCATCAATCAAACGCCCAGTACTGCCCTTAAAATGCAGCATTACGTGAGGTTCAGTCTCTGCCTTATGTACAGAAGGCTGGGATTAACAAGCCCTGATGAACAGAACAAATGTGTTGTGAATTTGGTCTCTAACGTAGAATTATTATTGCCCCACCGTTTCAGTGCTGCTGACCATGACAACTATTCTATACGGTATACGGACTAACGACTTTTTAAATTATATGAATCCGTTTCACTGTCTTATTGGGATATGGTTATCTCCGGACAACTTTGCCTTCTAAGGCTTCTGTAAATTTAACTTGTATCTTTTGAGGAAGAGTGTGGGTACAGCTGTGAAAAGAAGTTGTCTTCCTGTAGTCACAGAACTCACTTTGTTGATGAAACTGTCTTGAACCGTTTTAGGTGCATGCCTACTGAACTTAGCAAAAACCAGATGAAAGGGGGCAAGTGTACAAAGAAAACCACTGGATATCCCAATGGGTTGCTATGTATTCTCTGATCAGTGAACCTCCGTAGGAACAACTCGTGCAAACAAACCAGCTCAAGAGATGATTGAAGTTGACTGTATTTGACATATAGCCCTGAATAGAAGAACATCATAACCAGCTTCATGATACGACGTAAGAAAACACATCTTTTGATTTAGTCAGCGTTGCTGTCTTTATGACTGCGCGAAATGTCGTGCCATCTCATCCAGACCGCCTTTACAAACCTAAAATGTACAAGGGGAATATACCATGAAGTGAATATAATGAGTAGTATTTCAAAAAAGGCAAGAGCAGGTGATAGGTAGTGCAAAAGCTCTTGATGGCCAAGTTCGACGCTAGAACAACAAAACATCACTCTATGTGATCAGTCCCTAGGATGATTTTTGTAAAAACTGAACAGACTCTGGTTAAAACATTTCAAACTTACTTTTGCAGGCGGATTGACCAATGGATTTCCATCCACTGTTGCCGTTGGGCACAACAACGGTGTCCACATCAAATGTTCCAACTTTGTTATGGATTTTGGTAGGCTTTGAAGAAAGTTATCTCCTAGCCAAAGACAACGTAATCTGGTTAATTCACCAAACTCTTCGGGCAATTCCGACAACTGGTTGTCAAACAGCAGCAGAGTTTCGAGGTTTTTGAGATTGCCGATGGCAGGAGGAAGAACCCGAAGCTGATTACTACACATGTCCAAGAATTTCAGATTTTCTAGCTGAAGTATTGGGGCCGGGAATTCTGAGAACTAAAAAAGATGTGCAGATTAAAAACATCTAGTTGATCGTACTGGTTGGAAACATTGTACCTTGTGAGCAATATTCTTCCAAATTTGACGCAAACAACGCACGACCGATAACCAATACAGATTATTTTAAGATCACAGAAACGGTAGATTTGCAAAGTGTTTTTGTTTAAGGAAAAGCGACGAAACGGAATATTGCGTGGAAAAGTAATTTTTCTGTATTTGACAATCGGCAAAAATCGTGCAGCAACCACACGTCTAAAGTGACCAGACTACTTGTTCCAAGATTATTTTTGTAGCTTTTGAGGAGAAAGAACTGTTTCCAGGATGCGACAGATGTACCTTGACTGATGCTGTTTTTGTTGTTTGAGTAATGGAACTCAAGAGTTTAAAAGCGACTGTTTCAACAACCTTTTATCGATGCTGAATAAGAAACCCCTGGGAAGTATGCGTATGGATGATTAAAATGGTAATGCAAGATTTGGGCTGCCGGATACGCTCTCCAAAGAATGACTTCGTAAATGTATAATCTGATTGGATATGATTAAGACCTAAATTGTTAACAAGGTGAAACGCAGTGGTTTCTTGCCTTAGGGTCGTATCAGACTTGATTATCGAACACAGCCTTTGCAACTGGAGAGCAGTTCATCCTGGCTAACTTGCTCGGGCACACAATTCTAAAAGTTTGCTTCCAGTGTGCCCTTTCCTAGATCAGTTCATTCATCTGTAACACCATTTCGGTGCCTAGCTGCCATGCCACCTGAAGGAAGCATGAGGGCTGGGATGCTGCCAGGTTGCCCAAGCCTAGACAGAAGAAGTTGAGATGCAGAGGTTAGGTTCGAACTATGGAACTTCCGATGAGTAAATTCGCGCTCTAACAACTGAGCCACCTCTGAGGTCAATTGCCTATGTCGGAATGATAGTTGTGGGGTTTTACTAGTCGCATCATGGTGCTCATCGGTTTTATCTCATAGTTATGTAGGTTTTGCCTTACGAACCCAAAAATAAAGTACTGGGAACATCCCAACTAGGTTTTCCACCCAATTAGTTCCCACTACGTATCCACTAAAAGATGAATCAGAATACCGTTAGGTTACCTTGGTTTTAGCTGGCCGATCACATCTGACATGTAATTCCAGACTTACGATTTATGTATTGTGATCGTAGCAAATTGATTACTGGATTTGTTTGAAAGAAAAGGTCTCAGTTCGAAAGAGTGGAAGAAAGTGACACAGAAGACCTATTATGGCAAATTGCGATAGGATATCCTCGGGTTAGCTTCTCACACAGTGAATAAAAAACCAAGAAAGCCTATAGAAATGGTATGGGTGTAGAATATCCATTAGCGCTTGTCCGTCCTTTATATGGTTCTGTATCTGATACAAGCAAATTTCCTGCTGATGCGCTGCATGCTAACTGACCGAGATCGCTAATAGTAGGAGCCGAAGAAACTGGGCACGAAACGTTAAAGTAAACAGGTTCACCACAAAGCGTTAACCGAACAACGGCTTGAACTGACTAACCAATCTATTCTACCGCTCTCGAAGCGCAGATTAACGAGGTTTGTGAATCATTGGCGTCGTCTAGACGTCAAGAATCAATTTTGTGAAGAGAAAGTCGCAAGACCGGCTACCGAAAAATCCTCAAAAACGATTGTCCGGGTGATATTGTTTAACAGAGCACGAGGACAATCTCCAAAGATAAGTAGGAAGCACTCGGGAACCCACGAATATAAGAAGTTGCACAAGTGTCAGTAGGTGGAAAACTCAGAACTGTGGTGAGAATGTCTTTCAAACCTGCCAGTCAAATCAGCATGGTACTGAGAATACTGAAGGGTGCGCCGGGGAATTACAGATAGGAAGGATGAAAAATGCAATTCGGTGATCGACTGGCTTAATAAATCTGTGTGTAATTGGAAAATACGCCCAGCTTGCTGTCAAAGCATCCGAATATGAGAACCAGAGTATTAGTATTGTGGCCGATTCCTTGAGAAACTTCTGGATATCAGTATGAAAGTTTATGAAGCAGGACGTCGATGGTCACCTCCCTCCGAGCAATTATGAACTTTCGAGCGGGAATAAATGAGATGGGTGAGGAGTTGGCACTAGTAGTTTTGCACCTTTGTTACAAACAATGAATAGCGCTGCACATGCCGCCTGAAAAAAAACCAACCAAATGAACGTATACGAGGGTAACATCGGAGTAAGAATTCTTCAGTGGCAACGACCAAAAGACCTGTGAGAAGCCCCCTTGGAATGAGAGGGAAATGCAAGCGGTAATTAGACAGTGCAATTAGGAATAAACAGTAGGATCGTAACCGGGACGGTTTAGGTGCTGTAATCTGTAGGGTATTGAATAGAGTGCAAGCGAAATAACATGGGACGAAGCCGGGAAGGTGGAAAGATTCTACTGCACTTTGTTTCGCAACCCTTCTCACGAAAACGGCTAGCCAACAAGAGTTCAGAGAGGCAAGCAACGTTATCTTCGGTAGACGATGGTTGGTGCATGGTGCACATCTGAACCAATTCGGCCTCTGTTTATCTAATTAACTATTTATCTATTTATCTTTTAGGTTGTTTACACATTGTTTATTTGCCAATCAAGTGACCTCGGTTTAATATCAAGTAATCGTTTACGAACGCTTTGTTGGTAACACTATGCAGTAAGCTAACTGCTGTTATTTTGCCAGAGAATCGATGGTCCGTTTAAAGGGCTGAATCCATTCTGGGTGCTCCGAGTGCAGCGGCAAGTTCTATAATGATAGATTAAGACTCACCTTACAGTTAGCTTTTACACACACATCAGTTCGGTCCAGTGAAAATGGTTTCTGACACCATAATTCACGCACGTCTGCAAATGTTGCTCACCGCTTAGCTGTGACTCCTGTCACGGTGCAAAATGCGTGCTGAAGCAAGAAGTCACTTCCGAAATTATCTTTGGGGCAAATTATGTGAACTGGTACTTGTCAGATAACAGGAAACCGTCTGAATATCCGAATCTACTGATTATTCTCTGGGTGTTATTCCAATAAGAAGGTTCCCGTTCCCTTGAAATGCTCGTTCCACGAGAATGTCAGCCAGAGAGTTGTACGGAACAGGAAAAGGAAGCAGTTCATCGTATACCCTCGCGCCACCAGAGGGGTGGGAATAAACTGTGAAAGTGTTGAAAAATCCTTATTTATTCCTGTTTGGCTATGAATATGTGCAATACCTCACTTTTCTGCCGAATCGAACACTTCTTTACATTTCAGCAAAACCGTATTTGTTTGTTCATGGCTCGACTTGTGAGAGTCGTACGAGAGCTTACTATCGAGAGTATCCTGCCCGATGATCCTGAAATTTTCAGTTCTCACGTTAACATCACTCTCTTCTGAACAGTTATCCTCCTGTAGTGGCGCAGTTATTCTGGAGTATACGCAGTAAGAAGAAGTAATGGGCTAGAATTTCGCTATTATCAGAGCTCATCAGCAGTGCGTATCCTTGAGCCTCCTGGGGTTTAAACTTCGAGCTTCTGGCATACGAGGCGAGCAACTTACCACCAGTGCACGCTGGAAATATCTGAATTTTCATGTCTGAACTGGCGAGCGTGTTGTGATTGGTTCGCCCGACTCCTTGAACTATGACCTAGTAACCGTTTGGGTCGTGTCAATGGATGAACCCGTCAGCAAGTTTTACTTAGTTTTATCGTTGTTTCGCTCCATAACAGCTGTCTTACATCCGACTTCACAGATTAGTTGAAACAACTTCCGTGGGGTCCATGTAGCATCAGCTTCCCCTATTCTCATACCGGAGCAGGTTAGCTGAGTTGGCACTAAAAGAATTATCTGGCTGGAAATATGCTAAGATGCCAGAGGGATAAAACGTCTTTCAAGTGACAGTGGTGGCTCCAGGAACCAATGTTTGTTTAGAATCACCACTTGCTGAGTCTTCAGCAAGCATGACGGTTGTTATCTCTTGCCACTTGTGACCAGTGTCTCTTGATGTGGCCGGTTTTAAGGTGTCCTATAGTTGGTTTCATTAAATTTGCCCAATGTGTGGTTCATGAAGCGTCTCAACTGCTAAACGGGACGTTTGCTTTCCAGATTTACTCGAGATATCTAGTGAAAATGTATATCGGTCGATGGCCTGTTCTGAATCAAAGTACGTATTCCAACATGTGCTGTGGTCGAGTAGTGAGCTCAGCCACCGGCAGCTGTAGCACATTGCGTATGCTTTTTCTAGAACCACAACTGCTTGCAAAAAGGTTGTCAGCGCATGGCTGCGAAAGACACTCGTCTTTCTAGGCACACCTAATGTCTAAGCTATATTCACCATAAAATCGCTCCCCAAATGAACTAAAGCACTGGATTTTTGGGGTCTTCAGTGATTAGGTCTACACTTGAACACCTCTCGGAGAGCAAGAGTGTGGTCACCTGTCGACAACTAGTATCTTCCACTGAATCACAGCTACAGTTGGTTGGCCCATGAGCAAAAACCCTGTGTGAATTAGACAGACGGGTGTTTTCACTTTTCCAGTCAAGCAAGGAAGCCGGTGCGCTCAGCTCAGCCCCAAGACCATCTGAAGCTCGCAGTCAATAGTGTCTGGAAATCGAAGGTACCGTGAACGTAATTACTGCATTTGGATGTTCATTCGAGTCCAGAAATGCATACGTCCATCAAAAGGTAGTAAAACTACACGCAGCATTAGATTCTTAGTCAGCTTGCTGAAATAAACGGAGATAAAATACTGCAAAACAATGGAGAACGAGGTTTGATTAGTGAAAGTGAAGCGGCAGATGCGCGTCGGTGTACAGCTGATTAGTTGTATGGGTGACTGGCTGGCAAGGCTATAACTAGGATTCATAGAAAAGTGATGATTGTAAGTGGTGGGAGAGTATCTGGGAAGGTATGAACAAAAAAGATGGTGGATTTCAGGATTTACATCTTTTCGCTTATCCACCGTGCCGTATGTTCACAGTGAATAAGGCGACCCGGCTAATACCACAACGCGACAATTGATATGACGTGAGCAAACTTTTGTTTGTGTAATTTTTGATAGGACTGAGGTCAGGTTGACGCCAGAGGGGCCCAAAACTAAAATGGAGAACAACTAGGCTCTCAACCAATGTTTCTTCCCAAAGCAGCAGCACTGGATGCAGCACTAACGTATTCACTATCTCACTGCGTACACAGCAAGCAAGGTAGAATTCCTCGCAAAAGAAATTCAAGGCCAAGGGATTAGTACCTCATCACTGCCATCTAAACGGCACAGTGCACCGTTCTAACCAGCGTTGAATGCGGATAAACATTCTTTTCCGTCGTCCAATTCGAAACCACTCGACTGATTAAAGACTATTTAGATCACTACTTCACTATTTCAGTGTTTCAGTCGAAAGTCTCAGTCAGTCCTACATAGGTGCATAGGAAGAAGCAATGACATGCTGTCACACTGTTTTAGCTGGTCGGAAGCTCGTAGCAGAATAGTTTGGCCTAAAGCTTCTTCGCGGCTTGAGATCACTCTGTATATTCGGGAGATGCGCTCCAGATGTTATTCCAAGTAAGGGTGAAATTGCATAGACGTATTTCACCTATAGACTGAAATTCTTACTGAACAAATCCGTTCGTACTGCTATTAATCAAACTAAGATAGACTCAGGATTATCCTAAAATCATTCAGAGTACACAGTAAAGCTTGAATAGATTGATCACTACTACTTCAATAGACTTCAGTCCATCCAAGCGCATGTTTTGAACAGTGACGTAGAAAGAGACATAATATTCAACTCTGGGTTTTATCTCCACTAGATGCACTATGGTCGGTGATTTGACTTCGGACTCATTGCAAGTTAAATCAACATCAAAGTGTACGAAATCGTGCGTACAGGTTTGCGTTTTAAAGCCTACCAATAACAGGCAAACTGATAAATGCAATGAATAGTTGATAAAACTGAAGATGCCTTTGGTCGGCAGAGCCCTTTCAGCTTCTGTGCAGTGTGTGTTCAGATAAGGACTACATTTAAAGTCTGTCTAAACCTATTAAGATCTATGTAAGGAGGCCACGTTGGTACATTTTCACTTGTCTGCAGGTGAGACGGTCAAGATATGTGCTTCGTCGCAGAACACTTTTGGGCAACTATCACCTCAGAGAGTCTGTGTGGTGTGTAACTCAGTTTTACTCTGCGGAATGAAGTCTAATCAGGAGTATTTTTGTACTACATGGAACAAGAGCCTGGAAAATCTAAGTTCTGTCCCAAGAGGTTGTAAGAAAAATGACTGAGGAATTAGAACAGTCACTTTGGCTTGGGGATTGCCGATCGCGTCACCTGAATCCAATGTGAATAGTCTGAAATAGAATTCCTTCCGAACGGTGACGACGAAAATTCAGTCGCGTTACAGCTTTGCAACTGTATCGTCAAGATTAAGTTTGCTGATTAGCAAAAAAGCATGGAAACTCTCTGTTCTATTTAGTATGTACTGAAGACCAATGCAAAATTAACAAACCTGATTATTAGCCAGATGCAGCGTGTGCAAATTCTTCAGATCGGCTATGGTGGGTGGCAGCTGCCTGATCCGATTGTTTGAGACGGACAGCTTCTCCAAACGTGTCAAAGAGCCTATTTCTGCCGGAAGATTGTGCAAGTCATTCGTATCCAGAAGTAGTATTCGCAATCTTGTCAGGTAGCCTGTTGAGGAAAGAACATGCTGCTTTGTATGAATACGCACAGAGCTGTTCGGAATAAAATAGATTTGCTTACCCATTTACAAAGGGATTTTCACTGAGGCATGATTTCACATTTCCCGTGGCTTGGAAGAAAGTTAAAAACTGTATTGTCTTGCGATGAGGTTCAAAATCTCCCTTCTGCGCACGCGTCGTGATGCTAGATGCAACACGACATACATCATGTCGGGGCCGTACAGTGGAAGGTTTGGACGTGGCACAATACGTATGCAGAATCATAAGCTGCACGAGTTTGAGCATTTATGAGGCTGGGTAACGACGATGCTGTGCATTTTTTACGGTGGTATTTGGGGTCGGCAGTAAGGAACTGTTAATGGGTGTGACATACAACCAATTCTGACGTATCTATTAAAAGACTGTCGACCCGGACGCATGATGTGCTTTATTGTCTTCACGCGGACCACATTCTGCCCCATAGTCTGCATCAACAAAAATGCTTATTTGGTTCATGTTCTATCAAATTAACGAAACTATACTTGTACATTCTCATGAGTTGTTACTAGCTACGCTCAGTATGTTTGAGAAACAGATTTTCTGTTGAACGTTTATGGTGGGAACTGTTTTGTTTCAAAATGATATTTCATTCGTTTTTCTCCCGCACATTTTGCCTACTTCTTGAGATGTATAGGCACGGTATTTCTGGTACGGTTTCGATGAAGTTCAGCTCTAACCGCCTTCTTGTACCAGTATGATTGCAATCTCCCATCGTTATTAAATCTGGTGGTGCTGTCGACCGGAAGGTTTATGCGTCATTATTCGATGTATTGACCATGTCAATCACTCCGCTTAACTGCGAAAACGTTCGTCTGTTCCTGCGGGGGTGATTTAGATGCGCTCAGCATGGAGGAGGAATGGTAATGTGTTCCACTTGCAGGTGCGATGTCAGGACTGGATTCCCGACGGGGTTATGAGTATGCGCTGCTCTTGAGCTCTACAGGCAGTGAGACTCGAATCCATTGTTATGCAATTTCTGTAACAAACTTACTTGAAAAATTGCTTGGAGCGTTAGGAGGTGAATGCAAAAAGCTATCTTGCACAAGGTTCAGAGCTACAGTAATCCGCTGGGGACTTTCGGCAACTGATGGACAAAATGCGTATGAGCTGATGCTGTGACTACTGAAGCTCAAAATTCAGCCTTCAGAGAAGTATGTAAAAGTAAGGTTGAGCAGCTGTTAGAAACTTAAGACCAACAATAAGTATCCTATAACTATGAGCAACAGCAGTCGATGACATTTAAAAATGCCCCTTCATCTAATTTTTACCTCGTCGAGCAACTTGGAGGAGATTTTGTACGAATTCTGACATTACATATACGTGATGTTACAAGCTTTGGCATATTTCTGTACGTATGTTTTAAATGATTTATCTCTTACGGGAACTGGGGTTCAGCATTCCGTCAGACTACCTCGCAAGAAAATACAGACCACGAATTTTTGGAGGAAGTACATTCAGAAAATTTCACAACTGCTCATCGGCTAGGAAGTCTTCCTCTGGATCACGAGCCAGAATCGCCTCTACTTGACAGTTCGGAAACAAGTATTCATCTAAACATGATGCTTCCAACATTCCTTCACAGTATACTAAGGTCTTCACTTGGGCGACACAGCTCAGGTACACAGTGCGTCTGACTTCTAGAAATGGGACTAATAATCAACTGGAAAAATTGTAATCAGTTCCTCTGTCTATGTCGGCATATGCTAACTAGAAAGGCTCGAATCAAGACCAAAGAAGAAGACAATTTTATGAATGAAACGCTTACGATATATCTACAGGAAACTTGTCTATTTTGGATTCGAACATGTTAAAGTATATGGCATCCTTTGATGTCCTTCTCAGATTTGATTGTGTGCTGGAGTGATTTGTCATTTAAGTAGCAAAGATTAGTACTGATCAAACTGAATAAGATAGGTTTTTTAGAGATCTCACCCGTTTGACAGCTATTTAAACAAAAATCAATTGTTGAATGTTGGTCAGTGATGGGGAGCGTTAGCAATGAAATTTCCGGTGAAACTAATGTGTATCTGTCTATAAGCACCACTCGCGGAGAAGACTATCATTCCACGAAGGCACTCTAGCTTCAGAAGAACGAAGTGTATAAATCATCACAAACGCGTTAAATAATATAGGCTTACTCTAGTGATAGCTAGTTTACGCACATAACCGTTGTCCGCACGCATCCAACACTTCAAAACATATCTTACGTGTAGTTTGTGTAGGGCTCCATTTTCATGGTATGTATAGGATCATTTTGTTGTCTGTATTCGATATTTATTAACGGAAATTCTACATGACTGGATCAGATCCGCCTTGCCTCCTTTGGACCATTAGCAGAATATAGCTTGTAGCGGATTACCTGGCCCCCATCTCAAGATTATGGAATCACTTTTGCTAATAAGACAATCCTTATTCGCTCGGATTTCAAGTGTATAAACTAATCTGTGACACTAATGTCACGCGTTTCGCTGCATATTCCGTGCAAGCAGTCATACCGGTTTTGGTTAAGACTGAAGAGACAATGCGTAGTGTGAGGTCCTAAGTTGAACGTTGAGTAACAGTAAAGTTGAGTATTGTCAAGTTATCATATTGCAACTACTTCAGTTGTTTGTGTAAGCTGCACATGGTATCAAGGTGAATTGCGTTTAGTTGAACGGGACTTCTCTAAACCGCTTATTATCCAGAAAACTGTGCCCTTGAACAGGGAGTAGTTCATTTCCAGCTGTGAAAATTTCTTAAGAAGTCAACTGTTGTTACCATTCAACAATGATTATTTTTTGAATTAACTCTGGTTGCAGTCCCCTAGGTAAGGTCACCTAAAACCGAGTTGCTCCAGTCTTTATAAGATATTGCAGATGGGCTCACTGGGAAAAGAGTAGGTTTTGGAGAGGGCTATTTATTGAGACAAGTGAACATGTTTTACATCCTGTTAAACTGGTGTAGCTGGTGTACTCTGGCTTGCACGATGGTACGTGTTGCACACAATTCAAGACGAACCTTGTCTGAGATATTGCAATAAAATCAGGTTTCTATCTCAATGCAACGCAAGGCAAAGCTAAACCAGTCGGTTGAAAAAGTCTCATCAGTTGCGTTCACCTGCAGTTGTATGAAACCCAGAAAAACTGTCTTGTTAGTGAAGTTGAAACGTCCGGCGAACGACTTATGGAAGGACCGTTCAAGCAAGAAGAAGGGGGACAGAATTGTCAGGCGGTGTGCTTATCAACGATACGGTGTTTTGTTCTGTGTAAGTATAGAAGTGTCTGTATCATTCAGTTCATAAAAGATGAGTCAGTTGATCCGGTCCTAATGAAATCCTCTCTCCAGTGGAAGTCACCCAAAACATGGTCGTTGGCTTGTTCGCTGAGCTGGGCAATCTGATTGTAAACGCTATATTGAATAATTCGGCTTAAGCAGGGAGACGTGTTAACAATTGGAGGCTATTATTTTCTACACCTTTAGTTGGACGGAACAGCTTTAAACCTACAGAGCAGTTAGACAGCCTAATGCGATATCTGCACATTCCCTCTAGAGTAATGTTGCCTAAGTTCATTTGTCTTAGTAGCACAGAGGATAACATTAACGAGGTAGTGCGTGTTAAGAAAACGCGTCCGTCCTGATTACGAATTCGATCAAGAAAAAGTTCTCAGGCTGCTTCTAGGAAGTGTCTTATTCTGCAAAACTGTTTGGTTATCATTAGTGTACAGACAATCTTATTTGACGGCGTTCTGAACCTTGATTGCTCCTTCGAATTAGGGTGAGTGTGATTGGTCCAGCTCGTGTCTGGTTTGTTACATGCTTGTATCAGCCACCTGGTGTTTGTTTGCAGTGCTCCGCTGGTTCATCTGCGTTGCTGATGGAAGCAAATCAGCTTCGCCGGTCGAATGAGCGTTTTCTGTGTTCAACTTCAGTTGTGCTCCGATGCTCGTTTGGTAGACTTTAAAACACAGCAGAACACTTTCCGGTCAGTAGTGATGCCTTTTTGCGTGTTCCTGTCACCGCAGTCTCTAAGTTACCTATATGTGAAACATCCTCGACTGACTGATGAACGTATGCAAGTGAACTGACAAGCTTGCTCGAGCTAACGCTATTATGAGAGGAAGATAGCTGTCCCTATATAAAAATAACGGCTTCTGCTTGCTTCTACCTATAATGAAAGTTTGGCGTGTTGACAAAATGTTGCTGTGCAGGTTAAACGTCTTCCAAGTCAATCTCAGTCGAGAAACGTTAGTTAATATAATGAAAAATTACATCACTGGTGAGTTTTAAGGTGTTGGTCGGCTATCAAGTCTAGAAAAATGACGTAACGGATTTCCAATTTGTTGTTTCCCCTTTGCCAACAAACGAGCCTTATAGGAATTTCTGGATTGTCTCTTCTTTGAGTGTGTTGGGTCTCTTGTCACTTTGAGGAGGTTTTGGAATTTCGGCCCATCCATGGCCAAAAGTCGAGAAACATAATGTTCCTAGGACATATCAGCGGGCATGCCTCGGTGTTCCTCATCAGTCTTATCAAACATAAGCCGATTGCACAAAGTCAGACCCAAGTCAGTAACCAACGTAGCTGGTTACCACAACCAGCTATGCTTCACGTCATATTGTAATCGAGGGAAAGACGGATTACTCAGCCAAAACGAGGGCAACACTCTGAGGAATCAAAGTTCTGAAAAGACTGTGGGCCCAATGTTAACCGATTATTAGAAAAAAAGATCGGACTGAAGTTTCATTCTCTCTCAGTAAAGGTAACATTTGTACTTGACTTCAAAATCCGAAATGATATTTGCAGTTTGGCTTGGCCTCTAAGGAGAAGAGTCTGTGACCTGAGACATGATTTTGATGCAATCATTTGGCGTGACAGTTTGAACACTATCAATATTCTCCTGGAAATTCGTACCCCACTATTTAAGTACGATTTTTTTGTAAAAGCCTGGTCTACATCCACCTCATTCTTGACTATGACTATGTCGCAAGAGATCTCTTTTGGTGGTGACGCAACTGCAGAAGTAACCGATTTGATCAGAAGAGTATTTGCCAACCTGTGCTGTCTTCTGTGATTTGGAACAAGAAGCGAGTGTTGAACATGCTTTTTGGAGTACATCTTCTCTGAAACTTTGCTCTTAATTGAACAAAATTTGCAACTGCCGTCTGCATACGACCACCGTTGTATACGAATGGTCTGGCTTGCCGAACAGCAATAAAGAATGAACAATTCAAAACAGGGCTGAACCCTTATAGTTAGGAAAAACGCGGAATCCGAAAGTACTGTTACACTACACCGAATTCACTCCTCGAACCGCTTTTAGAAAATGACGAAGAAAATTCATGTGCGATTTTTAGAACTTGCCATCACTCTATTGAATAACAGAGTGCATTCCAAAAGTAACTTACAGTAGTCTCAGCTAAGCGCCAGTCTGTCATCGGAGCAAACGAGCTCTCCAATTATCGGCGTCTTTTTGGGAAGCCTTATGATGTCCCCAGAATCGGGCATCCCATCGAAGTGAACCAACTGGCACTTGCTGATGGCTGCTGCAATTCAGATACCATTTTGAACTGACTGGTAGCTAAAGCCTGATAACGGAACCAGTGCAACCGCAATACAATGTTACTGAAATCCTTGCAGATTATCGACCAAAGCTTTGGCGAGAAAAATTTAGCTTATCAGCTAGATAAGCTGTCTCAGACTAAACAGCTGACAATTTGACCATTCAATACTAATGGTCCATTGTTGGCTTAATGGAATTTGGAATAATTTCCGAGGGCCTGCTTGTCAAAACAAAATACACGACTTGCGAATATATGCCATTAGGTTGGTTTGGATGGTCTAACCAGTAAGAAGACGTAAACTGACCATGCTGTGGTCACCATAACACGACACTACGGCAAGTTGTGTCATCACGTCATTTTGTCAGCCTGGACTCCACCACTAAATGCGTGGTGCAGTACTAAGTGGAAATGACTGATACTCATAGCAAATCCAAACTTACGTTTTCCTAGAATAAGCCAAGCGCATGCTCGGATGTCAAGCCGTATGAATCGGTTTAATGATGCCAATACAAGACTGTAGTGCTAATGGACTGTCATTGACTATCATGACAAAAATGATGACAAGTGACAGGCCATGTGCGAAACACACGTGTCACTTTCGTAAAGCCACTGAACAATCAGGGACGAAAATTCCTCAGAGGAAAGTGTGCTTCGTTGGAGCACTAGATTAAGATAACCGCACCGAATAAAAAGGCACATCCTTTGAAAGTTAGTCTTCCAGTCCTGTTTTGGAAAAAGGAAATTCTGTCACAACCAGTTTGAATATCTCTTACTAAACGAAACTCAAACAACTAAGTAGCTTGAGGCAATATATTGCTAAGGACACGTTTGTGCACGCACGTCCAGCACAATGACTGAAGCCACTTATGCCTGTCTTTTGAATTGGCTAACATCAAAAAGAGGGTTAAAAACATTAATGAGAAAGCCGGCAGTGAGTGGCTGCTCATGTTTCAGCAGTGGTGTCGCATGTATTCAGGAAAATTCAGCTCTGAATCTGCAGAATTTTTATTAACGAAGTTTCCTGCAGGCTTATTTACATCCCAAATATTTGCAGGGGGGATCAATCAGAAGACAAATACTTAGGACGAACCTAGCAGCATTGTGCCGAAGGACGGACACTGTAGACGTTCAAAACCATCGAAGGAGTGTTTCAGGGTTTTCCTACTATGCGGTGAGATCGAGCAGCGGTCGTCAATGTTTGACTGAATGCTGTTTTCAGCTGAGCGATCGAATCGCGTTTTGTACACTTCCCTTATTAGGTCAGGTTACTGGAATAGATAATGCAGATTGCAAGTCCTAGGGACAATCTTATGGTGCAATAATCAACAGATATTTCCTAGAGTTTGGCTTTAATGCACTGACGAGGCTCGGCAGTTGTGGCACTGCTGGGGTGAAAAAAACTCAGGTAACTACTAAACTAGCACCAATTCTGACGGGCTTGACTCCTATAGACACTGAAGTCACTGATAAGCGACCAGTTTACCAGTGTGACTTACTGGAAGAAAGTTTCAATTCCTTTAAAATTGCCAAAAGCTGAAAAATTATTAAACGGATGACGATGAGCACCCAGACGTCTGGAATACAACACCAAACGCCAAAATGTTTCACAAAGCTGGCTCACAACTAGCGGTGAAAGTACAGTACGCTTTCAGATGTAGAAAGCGTTGAAAGTAATTGAATGCTATAACAGAGAAAGCAGGCCAAATGCTCTTTATAGAAATTGGTTTTACTCTATCTAGTCAGTTTTCTTAATGAGCTGTTGGGGTGCTTTCTGTCGCTATGAAGCCGACCATCGCACTGACCCGAAAATCGCTTCTAAGTCGCATTGCAAGATCGGTAATCGGGTCATAGTGCTCATTTAGACTATAAGAATCAGCATATGGCAGGTTGTACGAAGCAATCGAGTTTCCGTTTTATGTCTTGTTATATTATTTTGGAATGTTCATGTCTGCGAGTAAAGGTGGCAAAACAAATTACAACACCTCACGACCTATATCTTTCCCATACCTTGACAATATACCACAGAAATGGTCTAGTTCTAAAGGTTGCGTACACACTCACAAGGTCGTATTGCGTGATGAATTCTTGGACGGGAGTAGTTAAATCAACGGAGCACTGTGAAACTCACCTATTTCTGGTGGCACATTGCAAAGCTTATAGTTCAATGATGATTGACGATCGGGGCTCATGCACAACACTTCCAGTTCTCTCAAGGTGAACAATTCAGCAGGGACATTTTCCAAATCTTTACCCTGGAGTTTCAACTTGTACATGCTAGGATATTCCCTATCTTCTGTCTCAATGTGCAACCGCAGCGATGTGCCGGCCATTTTGAATGCTGTTGTTTTCTCACATCCAGCATTCATATTGCCTTCGGTTTATTGATTGTTGTTGGTTGTCAAGCCTGCATCAACCAGTCAAAACCGTTCAATTACTTAGTTGAAATTATAGTTGTTAATGTGATAACAGTCTCACTGGTCTTGTCCTCATTTGACTTGCTGCTAATGTCACGTGTGAGCATTTGGCTCGTAGAATGAAGAGGCACTGAAAAGTACAATTCAAAATCAAAGCAAAGTAAGTAACCAAGCCTAACTAACGGTGAAAAAGGTGACTGCCAGCACTCTTTATGCTTCTGGTATACAGACAGCGAATATAACAGCTATTTTCCATACTGCCACATTCAAACGTTCACAAAAATCCAGTACAGCACTCGTCATCTCGTAGTCTATCTGTTTTGAAGTGCCGGACGTCGGACTAACTTCCGACATATTCGGCTTTTAGCCGGAGACGCGCTCAACTGTTAGAGCGCGAATTTACTGACCGGAAGGTACGCAGTTCGAAACCGACCTCTGCCTCTCGACTGTCCCTGTTTAGGCTTGGGAAACCTGGCAGTATCCCAGCCCTCGCGCTTCCTTCTGGTGGCATGGCAGTTAGGCACCGAAGGGGTCCTACAGCTGAACGATCTATCTACATATCTATCTGTCTATCTATCTATCTATCTATCTATCTATCTATCTATCTATCTATCTATCTATCTATCTATCTATCTATCTATCTATCTATCTATCTATCTATCTATCTATCTATCTATCTATCTATCTATCTATCTATCTATCTATCTATCTATCTATCTATCTATCTATCTATCTATCTATCTATCTATCTATCTATCTATCTATCTATCTATCTATCTATCTATCTATCTATCTATCTATCTATCTATCTATCTATCTATCTATCTATCTATCTATCTATCTATCTATCTATCTATCTATCTATCCAAGCACTCAAGTAACTATCGGAGATGCTGCATTTAAATACAGTCCATTAGAGGGAAGCAATGTTTCGATCCATGTTCTAATAAGTGGATAAACAGGCAAATACTTAGATGTTTCAAACACAATTGTGAGCACCAGTGGCGATGAACGTGGGTGTGCTCCGTAGCATCAGCAAACGGGTATACAACTGTTAAAACTGTCATGTTTGTTTAAACCACAATCAAGCTAACTTTCAAAAACATATCCGCCATACTTCAACCATGAGCATTATCTGACAAAATCACCCACTCGAATGCACCGACCCACAGGCTTCCGAGATATACAGCCAAATCTCATTAGAAAACCTTATTCCGACAATCAAGGAGGTTAATGTGAATGGCTCTGAAATAATTCCGGCAGACGATGATGCTAATTATCCCGTCGTCGTGCTTAGGTAATTATTTTTCAACTCAATAATGCATAAATACTTTGCTGCTGTAACTGTGGTAATTAAAACAGAACGAGTTGTGTCGGTTGAAAAGGTTGTGGTCAGCACAGATAATAAAGGATGACAGCCAGGTATTGTAGGTCCTCAGAAAGAGAGCTCCTTTAGCAGGCTCCCAAAAGACTTGCCTCGTTTCTAGAACAAAACTGAGGTAAATCCCTTCAGTATTCAGTGTACTGAGCATCCTCGGTCATTGAATGCAGGACTTTGCTGTAGAAGTTCTTGGTACGGTATGCATCCGAATCCAAAAAACCCCTAAGAACTGAAGTTGTAGGTACGCGATGTGGCTGCACTTTACTTATTCACATTTCAATAACTATTCTGCAGTAACTCCCCACAGTGTGAGGGTCTACAGCGACCACTTCTACAGCGTGACTGATCTGTTCCGTCAAAGCCCGGCTCAGAACATGTTACTGCCGTTCGTCCACTTTACTAACCCGCATCTAGGCTAGATGAACATTTCAAACCGCTCATCGAGATGTACTTCATTCGCGGAAATCCTACGGTGTTCACTCACCAGTATCACAGGGAGGGTACTTTAACTAGAAATTGAGTTGCTTATACTACCTGCGCAAGCTTTCGAGGTGCCAGAGCTCCAGGTGGACACAATGATGTAGAGATCTCAACCTAAGGCTCCTGACTTTAAACGATGTCAAACATAGGGCTTTGAGAAAAATCTCGTGTACGGATAAGCAAATACGCATAATGCAAGGAGTGCATTTTCTCAAAAAGCAATCAGTAGTTTGCTTCAGCCCGAATTTATTTCCCTGTAGCATGGCTGACTCTCAGGAAAGCATCAAGGTGACCTTATTTAGATGTGGTGATAGTGACACAGAAAGAATTTCACGTCCGATAACAATAAAGTTAATGCAGTATGGTACAGAACCATGTAGATGAGGTCGGAGTAGCTGCGGAAAAAAATTACTTCCAAAAATGGAGTTTTCTTTGGACAACTTTGAGTTCTAAACTGGTCAAGACGTTAGCCACCAGGAAAAATTTCCGAAGATTTCTGGCATATTTGCCACTCCTACAATATTCCACGTCTACGGTTCAGATGTTCTGACCTAAAGGTTTTCCCTGTTGGTCAAACTACTGGATCCATAACTGTCAGTTACACTATGTGTGATAATTTGCCACAACTAATTTCATGGTATTTTCGGAAGACAAAAGTCTGCTTCTGTCCGCTTTCGATTGCTGCTGGTCAGACATGAAGTCAGACAAGAGTTCACTTCAAACAGCTACCTCACATACAGCGTAAAAACGGAGACCCTGGATCGCCTGTGCTCGTTTCATACTTATGTCTCGAAAGTTCAACCTAACTATCTGACTGAAACATCTGCAATTCTGGCTAACTCATCGCATGTGCGTTGGTTTTAGTTTGTCAGCCGCAATTCGTTACGGCGGAACACAATAGAACAGGTAGATTCTCAGAAAACTTAGGGGGAACAGTGAATACAAGAGTGACTTTCCGTTGGAGTTATCGAAGCATGTGAAAAATTCCATACTTCAATCTTGTCAACTTCTGTCAATATCTCTGTCAACACTTTCGCGCGTAGAAACTGAAAACGCTGATACTGAGGCAGAAGTCAACCACTTATTTGACCATCCCCTTGAACTTCATTCTCGACAGGATGTTGTTTCAAGCCAAAACTGATTGACCACAGTAACCGTTTTTGTCCCTTTTCCCCTATTCCAAATGTGCTTGCCGAACGAAACAGATGAAAGCTCTGCCAAAGTGCAAACAAAATACCGTTACAGTAAAGCCAAGGTGCGTGTTGTCATCGTTTTCTAAATAAGGCTGATTGTGCGTCTCAGATCAATAAAATTTACCGAACAGCAACCTACAAACAGCTCAGAAGATGAAGAAAATTTATTGGACGAGTGAAAATTTTACGTTAGAAAACGGGAAGCAGGTCAACAAGCACGAGCGCCTAATGTGGTTTCCGTGCTTGAAGAATAGGTGGCGCTATATCTTGTCTAAAAGGGAGCGGTTAAGTGTCCAAACGATTAACAGGCAAGTTGCTTGTTCGGGACTCTCTAGGATCTCGTCAGAAGCGCACTGCTGATGATTCTCAATAAGGTTGAAAGTGCTGTAGAGTGCTTCACAGCTTCTCCTCATAAAGTGGCTTCACCTACATGACATAATATGTTCCTATAAGTTTAGCTTTTCACCTGATAAAAAAACGGCCTTCAGACCGTTGATGAAGATACCACTTTATCTCCAACTGAAATTCTGGGAGATTAGCGAAAACAGCACCCAGGGCTCTCTACAATTCCCGTCCACATTTTAAGAGGCTTTATTTTACTGTACACTGAAAATGTCCATTTTTGCTTCTAGCACACCAGCTGAGTAGGCTGATGATGTCGCTATGGAGAGTTCCTCGGGATTAGAACTTGCCGCCGTTTCCAGAACTAGTCCGTAGTAGCTGATACACAACAACTACCTTTACAACAGAATTACTTTGATTGCATTTTACACATCAAACTGTGTTATGCGGCTTTCTTTGACTCAACCGGAACGTTATATGTACCTTCAAAAATTGAAAAAAGGTTCGACGACCTTTTGCGATGTTGGAGTGTTTTGATCGCCGACTGTCCCCCGTGTATTGAAAATCTACGCAGAATAGACAGTATCTGAATTTTGTAAGTTTCTGCCCGCTGCAGCACAAAAGTTTCTCAGTTTTTATTTTATTTTATGGATTACCAGGATACACCAGCGACGGGAAAGTGAACCGCTTAAAAAATGTACTAGCTCAAATGGTTACTACTCGGAAAGCTCCTCGCCCCTTGTGATAAATCGAAAACGTCAAAAAAGCTGAGCAGAGTAGCTTGTGCTCAAGAAACTCTACGATATTAGCTGACCCTAACGTAAGCCATGGTTACTTTCGTCAACCCGCCCACTGGCTCGCTATTCAGAGTTGTACACACAATTGCAAGAAAAATAGCATTGAGGATTTTCCCGTCGATCCACTGCTGGAAGCACATTAGGAGCACGAGCATGAACAACAAATGGCTGTCCCATTAGTATGTTACAGAGGCGGCAGTACAATCAAGCGAACAAAGAATTTCACAAATGGCGACAGTTTATAGCTATTTCGTGTAGCTGAGATTTCCGTAAATCTGGCTTTGTAACCTCTACCCCAGGAGTGACCTACGGAACTACGTTTCCAATGAATCATTATTACATGGCTATTTTGGAGTACGACATTTTGAAGGGCATTTTGTGCCAACCTGTTACAGTAAAGTCAGTGATTTGCATTCTTCAGTCATCATATCGCTGTGTGGATTTTACCGAGTGAATCGGCCAGTGGTAAGCTCATATTTATTCACGAATTACACGAAATCTTTTGAAGGTTCCAGGTTGTTGTAAGACTGTTCCTGATTGGTATTTTTCTTCCTACTCTCATGATGACGTATACTGGACACAACCACGATTAGTGAGATGTGACCGCCTATAAAGTTGCATTGGTTTTCTGCGACGTAGGAAAAATCATTACTTCGTTTTGTACACATTTCTAGTAGTTAAACTGCACTTACCTCATAGGTTTGGGATATATCATGGATAAAATCTCATCTATCGTGAATGTGTGTGTCATTTCTCTAAGCATGCAATATTATTGTAACAGTCGGTTCGGCGCATTCCTCGTGTGGGTGGTTTACAGGTGTGTTCATCGATGTTGACGTTTGTTGGATCAGCCGTCATCATCAGCCGTCAGCAAATGATGTTCGTCGTGCAAGATTTCAAACTTTTTCACTTGTCCATAAACACACCTTGCTTGGTTTGATCATGATTCTCTCTCCGGTTGTGGGTAGGTTGATCAGCGGACTGGTCGGCCAAGCAGTTCAGTAAAACAGCGCACACAACGATTTTATTGAGTTTGTTCAAATATCATATCTGTGGCATCAATGCCCAGATTTGCCCAGCATTCACACAAGTGAATTAAAAACTCCGGCCTTAATAACTTGGTATGTGAAATTGTTCTCCTGTTTCAAACACATTTCTGTGTTTTCCACCGCATCTTATTTACCGAATATTTGGTCATCCTAACGTGAGTTTCTGGCCGTTTAGGCGTTAAATTAGAGTCGGTATTCGAGCATCAGAAGCAGATTTACTGTAACCAAAGTTTGGTTTTATTGACCATTGTAATTCTGTATCTGGATGGGGAAATTCGAAGTTTCGCAGAATGATGTGAACTGGATTCAACAATCCTGTTGGTGTCTTTTGGCAGTGTCGTCCACCCTCGGGAGGATCAATTCAGTTCATCAATAGAGCGTTAACAAACGACCTCGAAATTAATTCAACTGGTCCTCACAGTGAACTCGTAGAAAAAACATCATACGGGAGTCCATAAATCAACTGAAACTTCAACAGCTCGTATTGTTTAACCCTTGCTAAATGCCACTGAATCTAACAAAATGCCGCGAGTCTGTTGCGGCCACAATGACTGTGCCGTGAAATAAAAGAAGTTGCCGATGTCTCCGAGAAATGGAATGGGGATTTTCAGCACACCCTTACACCTTATGACTGGGAATTTTTTCATTAGGATATAATAACAAGTCCAGCTGGAAATCTTTACTTCAGAATAAATTTCCTCTCTTAATTACTCAAATGGACGGCACTCACCCTCGGTAGAGTGAGTGACTACAGGCATATGGGATTATTTTTGTGTGAAATTGAAACAGAAGCGCACAGCAACCTCCGGTGACCCACAGGTCCAAGACAGAACAACTAAAAAAACAGACCGTTCGTACTGCGTCAGTTTGCTCGCCAAATACCACCAGTGTAGTGTAAAAATGACAAAGCTGACCAAACCTTGTTAAACTGCACTTTTATTTTCCCAAAATGGACGTAAATGCACGAATATTACAAAAATAGTTGGCATTACAGGGAAGGGTGTGGAATCAACGCTTTCTGTCAATGGACGAGTCGTTTGTTTCACAAGTAGTGTCGGCGGAATCCAGGTGACAGTTTAAAAATGCAGTGTGACCTCACATCACTGGTTGTTGTTGTATTTAGTGCTTCACGCCCCTGCTGGACTCAACACGATGACTAAAGCAACCAACGCCCAGCCAATTACAAGGAAAAGAAATTTTCCTAATTTGTCTCCTGAATCGTCCCTGATTTCATTTGTAAGCAGTTCGCAAAACACAACATAGCAAAATGTTCCACAAGCCAGACCCTGTAAGGTAGCTTCAATAAACAGAAAGCTCGTCGAACCCGAATGGTTAGTGACAGCCCAGCCAATCAATGTACCGAGCGGTGACGCCCCTGAAAATGTCAATATAGCAGCAACCTGAGAAACATACAACTTCACACTGTTCGGTCGCCCGTTCCCGAGATGACTTTGTCTGGTGGTCTCAGAGACCAAGTTGATCCCTATGCTGATTGCAATGATTATCTTGTGCATTGAAAGCGCAGCAAACAGGGTCAATAGGGATGCGAAGGATTTGGTCAAGCCAAGCGCCATTCCCTCAAAAACACTGTGTAGCGAAATGGCACACAACAGTATCAAAACCCTGATCCATCCGCTTTGCATAACTGTCAACTGGTGGTGATAGTGCCCTTGGTGCTCTGACTCTGCCGACAAACATTCGAATTCTGGCATAGGCGAACCATGAAAATTGAGTGCCTCAGGGAGAACCGCAACAGTTTCAGTGATCGCAGTCAAACTGGTGGTCCGCTGACGTATAGATGAACGCTGTGAAGTGGTTTGAGAATTGATTGCTCCTTGAATGGCACTACCATCTTGATGTTGCATTGGCACATCTGTCCCTGGGGTTCTGAAGAATTCCAGTGTGACCTGTTCGACGCCGAGTATAAGGAAAAATCCAAGTAGTGTAACAAATGATGCCAAAGGGAAGTCAGTTGTGATATCCGCTTTTGCTAGCGCCGAGTTAAAGCATTCAATGGTGTCAATGAAGACGTCCAGGAAACCTGAAACAAATAAATGATTACATGAACAGTTCTGGGAAAATGTTGTACTCACGGAATCGCGCACACCTCGACACCATAGGCGAAAGAAACAGAAAAGTAGTTTGGAGTACGAAAATTAGCCTCACAACTCTCGAAAAATTCCTTCTGCTCGGTTCTGAGAAACAAATTCAGATATCCTACTAAAGTTACGTTAGTAGTTTAGACGCTTTCGAAGTTCAAGTGCTTAGCCCTTCTCACGACCTTTGCGCGACTGTCTCAGATGTCACAGCAGGACTACATCTGCAAATAAATAAATGAACAAGCACACTGGGCGCCATTTATTTCCAGGTTATTGTTATTTTTACGTTCTGAAACAAACCTTAAGACCCAAAGTTCCCGATTTTTTAACTGAGATCATGTTTTTAAAAGATAAAATCTGAAGGTTCAGAAAATCAGTTCGCTTGCTAAAGCCCTACTGCCTATTCCATATTATGCACGGGGCGTTTGATTTTTGAAAACGAGTTATACTCGTATATAGTACTTGGCGACCAGTAGAAACCAGCTCAGACAAAAGAAGGAGGGACGAGAACGTGGCTACGCAATAGCAAATAAACTCTATTGTGGCTATCCTTTCCGAGCATGCCAGTGAAGAGTTTTGAATGAAACATCAAAACATATTCAGAGTGATTCCACAATTTGTAATCTATACTGCTAACTGTTCGCTGCTGTCTTGACTACGACCATCTCCTCAAGTAATATTGTGGAATTGATTTTAGATCCACAGGTTGGTGTTGTGTAGCCACCCACAGAGTGGTAATTAGCAAAACATACAGGAAAAATTGGTCTTCCAACTCCTAGAAAGACAAGACCAGACTATAGTGACAAATTTACTGCCCTACTTTTCTCAGGCACCTCTATTCCAGAGTGAATTTAGTGATTTGGCTGCCTCCCACTTTTTGCTTCCCATCGATTACTGCTAAACAGTAAGCAGGTAAACAAAATTTATAAAGTAATCAGATAAAATGTATATTTCCTCCTGCAATTCGTATGTTTTGCATGCTATGTTGAGGCTGTCCCACTCTTGTGGCCTAACAGCAGGGTGCACTCTCGACCTTTTCCTTTCATGAGGTAAAAGAACGCATATCTAGGAGGGACAAGATGGTATACTTGTAAGGTTCTACTGTTCGCATCCACATCACTTTCTTTTGTAACGTCCTGCTGTTGTACCAGCAAGATTATTCATACCAGAGGAAGGAAGCACTTGTTCTCTTCAATGATAAGCCAGAGAATCAAACTGTAGGACAGCGTCGTACGACTTGAGTTTGTTAGTACTGATCTAAGGGCGTACAATAAAAATACCTGAAGCCTCATGTTTGAAAAGTTGTACGAACTCGGTGTGACTAGGTTTCAGGACCTCATGAAAGAGGACTCGGAAGCAGTTCTAGTAATGTCGATCGACTGATCCACGGGTCAGAATTTCAAATAAATTAAGCTTAGAAAAACCTGATTTTTCTGGAAGCTTAGTTTGCTTCATTGTTATTAACCCCTGCCAAAACTTTGACAAATTAAACCCATCAATGTATGGAGCATTTATTGTGACTGGAATTCGGATTAGACTGAATAAATTAATCTCGTTCACTGTGCCTCAAAGTTTCGGAGTGCCTCTTGAAACAAATGATTGGAATAACGCCGTGGTTCAAAGTGCGACAGTCCAAACTAGCTCTAACCGATGCCTACATTTTGATCTTGTTATTTTTCTAATTTTGCATAGGTTTCAAAGTCGATTTTGGCCGTTTGCTCAATTATGGTAAGCCTCAACTCAATCAGTGTAAGAGAACACATCATAATTCGTACTGGATTTTCTACCTAATGGGTCCTTAGTGTTTCCGGTTGTAGGGATTTTAGTCCAGATTGCAAGAAGGTAAATCTTAAGGCCCAATGATATAAAGTAGTGACCATATTTTAAGAAAGCAAGTTAAGTTTCAATGCGATCTTTGAGTCCAGTAAGTTCCCTAGTTTGGGAGGTCATTCAATATTCATTTCCAAAGTGCCAAACGACTGAAGCTCAGGATTTCTGTTCGTATGTAATAATATTCACGTATTAGTTCACTTGAACAATCCGGCCGAGACATTTCTCGTAAAAAATATCCCACTATTCAATCGAAAGATCTAAGAGTTATTGTTCATGGCCCAGTGCATTCACGCACGAGCATGGCTATGATTCTGTGTGCCTCAAGCATCAACACATAATTCGAGAGAAGTCTGCATCTTTGAGGCAGTCGTCAGCCACCCTTCACTCAATGAAAAATCTTTCTTCCTCTTGAAGGAATCTTACTCATAAAACTGATGAAATATCTTCGACAGTTTGCAAACGGTTTTCCTTTTCCCGGGGCTCATCAGATAAGTGTTATGTTTCCTCGAGTTATGTTCTATTTGAACCCAAATAAACGAAATTCGCGAAATAAACTCATTTTCACACCAATTTGTTTATGGCTGTCGAACAGTTTTCAGCAAACTTATGAGTGCATTCCATGAAGAAAAAGTGTTGATATCACTCAATTATTGTACCAACTGAAACAAGAGGAGGACTTTGAGCAAGAAATTAAGTTGAAGAGCACCATAAATGAGAGATTCCGTTAAAATTCAACTGAGTTTCCCGATAAGACTGAATAAGCGAGCAAATAAGTGTATTTCGAGGATTCCTTTTTCCTTCTTCTATGCTTCTTCCTCGACAAATTCCTGGTTGAATCGATATGGAAGCTACGTACAACCTGTCGATCTTCGCATTTTCTCAGGACTACTGCAGATAATCCGTCCCAACATTTGGTGTGCCAGTATCTTTGTGTACCACCCAAAATAGGCTTAGACAACCGTTATCTTGTAGCTATCCCACATACTTGACTGTTCAGCTCAGAGTTCAGCTCATTGGATCATGAGGCTCGTCTTTTTTTAACACTCACAAACCACGCCTATTCATCTGAAATTGACTGTTCGTACCGTCTAGTAGGCGTAGCAACAAGTCATGTGCTGACACACCCACGTATACGCAAACGTACTCACATACAGGAAAGCCGATCACAGTTGAGACACGCGCGCGCGCATGGGGCAGGATGTCAACCGCTTTTCACAACTGCGTGGACAACTATGAAACACATGTGGGGCCCATTGGCCGCACAATGGTCTTAGCTGCAAAACCCTTGCGAGTGGATTAAAACGTTTTACGCCAAAATGTTGTATTTTAATTTGTATGTGCTCAAACCAAAAACCATTCTAATCTACATTCATATTTTTGCAGCTCACTAAATTTTATTGTCCACTGAAGCAATCATATCGCTGACGGAAAAAGTCTGGTGGAATACTTTCCTATCACCGCTGAGACACCGGGATGCCTAAATGGGGCCGTAAAATTTTGGGGTCGTACGCTGAACTCAATTGTCTGTTTCATTTAGTCCATGAGGGACATATCATAGCGTTCGAAAATTCAATTCTATTGTGCGAATACTGAACGCCAAAACGTGTAGCAGCCATGCTGCAGAGAAAACACGTTTCCGCCGTCCGGAATTTCACCAAGGCGCTCTCACAAACGATAAGTTCCCCTTTTGACTTGTTCCACATTTCGCATTTCATTTATTTTTATGCGTGTTGCAACTCAGCACTTTCAACAATAGTCAAGACTGTTATTAGTGCATACATACCTTCTGAATTATATTATGGCAATCATCAGCACCAATAATCTAATTGACTAACTCCAAGTTTGCTGAAACATTCATCAAGAAACATGCCTCCTTTGTAAGGGACGGTTGATCACTGCTCACGGATGACATCTAAGCTACAAATGAACATCACTCTACTCACGGATTGTATTTTATTTATCAATAATGAAGGTTAGTGCGTTTAATTAATTTCACTATCTGGTATCTTATTAATGTCTCGTTTTACGTTTTCTCGCCTGGTGAACCAGTGTGTGCACACAACTTTCAGGACGGAGGCGGGCAGCTAGTTTAACAGCCACTATACTGGGATTTGAACACCGGTGGCAGAAACGAAAATCCGTGAAGTTAACCATCTAGATATGCGCACTTTAATCTTGATTTTCCGCCCAGAGTAGTCCCACAGCATTTCGTGTTTCCCCGACATATTACTCACGAGAAACTCACTTTACATTCAAAGTTTAAATCCGGGGACCCCTTTCAAACATAATTGTTCTACGTATAAGGATGCACGAGAAATTCAGAACGCTTTCGGCAACGTTTCTCAGACCAGATATTCTCTTTCTAGTTGGCTTGAAAATAACTCTTTTTAGTGGATGGAATCGAAAAGGAGTTTTAATGTTGCAATGGAATTTGTGCAGTTGGACAGGGATGAAATATCAACGTTTGGATGGACCCATGGGTCTCGGTGGTATGCTGTGGTCAGTGATAATGTCAGACGAAATTTAAGTATAGACGCAGCACACTATCCATAAGATTGCTGAAAACTACCCGACAGGTGAGCCTGGCGTGACAGCCAAACTGGCATGCACATGAGTATATCTGTCGAATTTTAAGTAGGATTATCGTGGGATAGACATCACGTCTAGGGCTTTATCAAATTTTAGTCGTTTCTCAAATGGCGGTCAGCCTGCCAAATTTTGCGGGGCAGACTTTATTTGATAAGCCCGGCGTAAATCACGAGTGCATTGATCATTTTTTTCTGTTATCAGAGCAAAATCCCAAACACTTGAGTTACAGTCGGAATGACTGTGTATACACCCCGGCTGATGTGCAGAAAAACGTAGGTGCGTTCCTACGAGGTTTTGTCTAAATTGCATTCCGGTGAGTACATATAGGTCGCTGCTATAAAGATAAGAAACCTGGGAACTGAAGTTCAGGAATACTGGTCGTTTAGACAACCATTGGCCTATCAGAGGTATTAAAGGCTGACAAACTTTGACATCGACATTTTATCGGCATGAGCTTAGAGCAAATACTTTGCTAGTTTGTTGACCAATACATCCCAGTAACCACTATCAGAGGTTTCTGTTTGCAGCTTATTCTCATTAAGTAAGGCTGTCGCGCACTAATAAGTTTCGCGGAGACAATGAACATCCATTTTCCCCACATCGACTTTTTTCAAGGAAACTGCGGTGAGAAGATATAAGGGAAGGTGGGCGATACAGCGAAGTTGAATATGTGGATTTGACAAAGTGTGTTGCAGATACGTTCACCACCGTGGGTGTTTGTAATGGGTTAGAACACTTGTTACGTTTATCAACGTGCTGCTTCGAGTCATCAGTGCATCAGCGAGCATCGTCTAACAGCTCATATTTACCTATAGTTAAACTAACTTATCAACGGGTCATAGGTCGTTAGTATGCGAAAGAAAGTCTTAACCTGTTCATGCTTACGCACTCTTACATTCATCGAAGCACTCTTCCGTGCACGCATCCATTTCCTCCAGTCAGTGTTGGTTTGCTTGTAGGTTCCATTAGATAGCCTGTATGTCAAGAGTTGATCCTAATCACGATTGCACAATATATCTTTATACTGGAAACTAGTCCACAAAAGCCGAGTAAGTTTTATTGCCCTGAAAATAGGTTACTGAAATGACCATGCTACTTGAAAGGACTTGCCATAATAGTTCATCACAAAAAGAGATCCTGAATGCTATTCGCTACAGTTAACTTTTGTAAACGATAGTCAAAAACTGGCATCCGTTTGCTATGCTCAACGACAGCCACAGCCAGTGTTTTTGGTGTGCGGTAATTCATTTACTATAGGCCACTGCTTTAAAAGGCAGTATTGGGCCCTTGATGGATCTAGTCTGTTTTAGTAGGGATCTCCAGAACCTATTCGCGACGGGAACTGAACTTCTTACAAGCGTGGCTTTGATTTAGAGACAGTTCATTTGGTTTTAAGACCCTTGTCGTACGGAGCTAAGGAAACGGTGTGCTGAAAAGTTCAAAGACCTCTGTTTCACAGCAAACTAGTATGATTTGCGGAGCGAGCTCAGTTTAATCTTACAGAAATTCTTTTTTCAACAGATTGGATCGGGGAGACTTACATTGTGGAGGCCTTTGTTGAAACACTGTATAGATCTCATTTCTAGTTACAAATATGTATGCAAGTCAAGTTTTTCAGAAGTTACTTCTGCAAGGAAAGAGAAAGAATTCTATTGGATACTACTTATCTTCGTAAGGACTGTACGGTAGATTGTAGCTCATGCTCTTTTAGACTATTCAGGTGCGTTAACCGTGTTTGGTTGCGTATATTTGAGGTAGAATGCCGTATGGTGATTTGGTTCGCAGTAAAGTCGAAAATATTTGTGAAAAAAAATAAAAACCAAAGGCACCGGTGTTTTTGTATGAAACCTCTATTCACGCACACACCAATTCACAATGATTTAGGTCCTATCTATAGAAGCAGCTGTTGGAAGCAACTATTCCGATATAACCGCTTTGATGAGACCAATAGCTATCAGGAAAAACATAGTTTAGTCAAGGGCCATGGTTTAATATACCTAGATAAAATATGAATGAAATAATATGAAAAAATAGTAACTCTACTTACCGACCGAGAGAAGCGCGCCAGCAGCCAGGCAGTTAGACCGGCTAATTATCTTTGTCCTTCTCTCCGGTGTCCAAAACCGCGAAAAGCACCCAGATTTTGGCAATAAACCGTCAGTTTCTTCATAAGATCCATGAGGCAATTTTGCGGACTGCTCTTTTCGGTCAATACAGTGTACAATAAGAACGGGGAGTGAGCACGCAAGGAAGGAGTAAAAGAACATGACAGCCGCCAAACCCAGTTTTCCTCCGGTCAGAGGAGTTCTGTCTCCCGTTCCATGCAGAACGCCATGCTCGCTGCCAAATGCCACGCTTGATAAATATAGCACAAGGAGACTCTGTGTGAAAAAAAAGCACGAAGCGATTGAACTGGTTCTATGAAGCACTTTTCAGCGGATGCTTTTCGTAGGAGGCCTTCTCAGATAAGAGCATTGTATGCACGAATGAAGTTATGTTGTCAGTGCAGGACTTTATTTGGAAAAAATATCTCGACTACTGTCACCACTACTAATAGCATTGCTTTGTTAACGGGGAAGGAGCTGAAGGACGGAGAATAGCTTTATCCAGTCACTTGTCCTAAATAGTTCCTATCTTTTGCAATTCTCTAAGAGTTTATCCACTCAATATCTATGATCTTTTCACGTTAAAGAAACAAATTTAGGTCAGTTCGTGAGGAGCGTTAGGACCGAATCAGAGCTTTCAAGTTTGCTATCCCACAATAATCAAGGTTAGGTACTACAAGCAGAGCTGTGCCACAAATTAAGTGGGCTTCCACTCTTGCAAGTAAGTAGGAAATTTAGAATGAATTAATTAGAAGCCACCCGTTCTTGTAAAACAAAAAAAGTTTTCCTTCAAAGTTATAACGCATCACAAGTTTGATTCTCAACAGGCTTGAGGGTGAATAAAACTGCCAGCCGACGAGATCGTATCTGAACACTGCTGTATAGCTACTGATGATCCATTGGCATCGTTTTTTGCCTTGAAACTGTCAGTGTGTTGAGCAATAAAGCACGGAATCTTCAAAACCCCCTCATCGCTTTGAGACGTCGCTACCCCTAATCCAATATCTTTCTCCGATAGAAGGAAATCCCAGCTCATGGACCACCCCCTGAGAAGTCAGAAAACACCAAGGCAAATTATGTAAATCTGACGTCCCCAAACACCTTGGCCGTATGGTAGAGGGTGATTGCCACCCGAAAACTTATGAGTTCGAATCTTCCTTGAGATTCTCTGTGAGTGCGAGGATGTCGTGAAATTTCAACGAGGATTTTGTCCCTAAGTTAAGCCAGTCTGTGATGTACGGCTGCTGCATCCATATTGGGAATCATCAACCATGTACACCTCATGAATTTCTGGGGAGATTCGTATCCACAACCTTTCGGTTGGTAGTCAAAAACTAAAATATTTGACCACGAACGGCTGATCAGTGGTGATTTAGTTCAATCATCCTTCAGTCACGAGATTCACATCATTTGACTGCATGCTGTTTGGTTCACTGAGTGATAACTCAGACGGAATGTTCCCACAAGCTATAAACTACTCCTTCTGAGCTACGTACTACTGAGCGTGTGAAATGACCACATTGTTGATCACCCACTCGTAGCTGAAAGGTCTAGTGTCCAGCCATCAGCCAGATGTTCATGAGTTTGAAACAGCAGTTGTGCACTACTGATGATTTCAAATGAAGGTAAAACGGACTTACAGTGCTTTTCAGCTATTCGAGACCGAATTTTTCACTTACAAGTTGAAATTTGTGGGATGTTTACCATTGATGTCCTTAAGTAAGGATAAAACTGTTAGTGACTTGTGTTTGTCGTGACTTTTCCCAAGACTATTGTGGAAAATAGTTTAATTTAAGTCTAGTTATTTATTGAACTAAAGGCGGTTCAATATACGGTTTCCTTTACCACTGATTCACTTCGTTGTGAGAGATTGCATACCATATATTTTTGAACAACATTAGCGTTTTCGCAACTTGAAAGCAGTTTGGGTGCGTGGAAGTAGTTAATTTGGAGTCTCCTACAATAGACAGAGTATAATGTTCGGAATAGCGAATTTGGTCTATTATGCGAAGTGATATGAAGACAAATAAATTAGGGGTAGAATGGAATTGGAACACAAACTGGGAGTAGCTTTGGAGTTTATAAGTCCCAAGTGAGTTTCTATGATGCTGAAAAGCCGAAAAGCACTGTGTAGCTGTTTCTTCTTTGTTAAGAATCGTCTCAGTGTGACATTACGCAATTCTGGAGGGCAGCTGAACGGCATACTATTTGAAGACCAGTGACTAACCAGTGGTGAGATTAACTTGCATTTAGATAGGGAAAACGTGCTCATCCTTCCTTACGCTATTCACTTCATGTGATCACGTGTCGACTGGCACTTCCGCAGACGACCTGACTGTTACTGATTGCGAGATTTTCCTTTCCAAGCTGGTTACTTCCAACTTGTCTGGAAGTAAAAATTTATCCCGAAGTTTTGACTGGGATTTCTTTCTATAAGCAAGATCATTGTATTCTGAGAAGCTGAGAAGCACCGTAGAGTTTTCTCACTATTGTCGGACATAATTGGCTTTGGATACATGTCTCAAGAATGTCTAAGGCGATTCCAACATGCGGCCATTTCTAAGTTCCGTCAAGGGAGTTTAAATCCCAGTAATGTCGGTTTTCTACTTCTAACAGAGTCGTTCTTAGTCTATGCTAAACGCCCAACCTGGGCAGCCAAAATATTTCAGCATTTTAAAAGTAGTCTATTGCTATTCAGAAGTAGCTTTCGGGCAGTTATCCTAAGTTCCAAGCTAACAGGCCTCCAAGTTTTCCTTGCACACTTGCTTCTCCACATGCGCCTGGAACTAAAGCTTTATAGTTTAAATGGACTTGATGGGAAGACAGCGATTAGGCCTTAGTATTTCATACATTCAGAGGATGAATAATTGTACCAATTCATACAGACTAGAAGGCATTTGGATGGAGAATCCTTCCTGTGAGTGAAGACTCACGAAACAGTTCGTGATCAAACGGTTATATGTTTAAACTACTACCCGGGAGGTCGCAGGTTCCAGAGATTTCGTGAGATGCGCACTGCTGCTGATTCTCAATAGAGACATCTTTTTAGTGTTTCTTGGCTCTTCAGCATAGACTGTCTTCACTTACAAGGCAAAATCTCCACCAAAATGCTCACAATACTACTCAAAGCAGCGACAAAATAAGGGACTTTGTGGTTGCTCAAAGTTTGATAACTGATGGATATCAGGACGCCTCTGCAATCCTTTTCCCTATTGAGGCTAGATAGCCCAAATACTTCGTGATGTGAGCACAATTATGAACATCAGTGCGAGTTTCACAATGGAATCACAAGGGAGATGTTTTTGTTTTCAGGAGTATTCTGTTAACTATCTCCCAAATATTTTCTGTTAGATACTATATATAAACAAGGAACTCACTTGTGTGAACTTCAGGCTCCTAAGCATTGTCGGTATGTAAACCGTAAGTTGACAAACAGCGCTTTAAAAGCTTTAACGTTTGGTGCAATCGGAAGCTGTTCCTTTATGATTGGTCCAAAAATGTTCCAATCATCAGAGCGCTTGCATCTGTGCGATATTACTCCGACCGAGGTGGACTTTGCGCATTTGAATCTGAGTCCACGGAAATCCATACAGGTAATCTATTACAGTTCTCACTGCGTTTGAAGTTGAAGTCCATAGACCGGTTACGCAAGCATCACCCACCCGGATGTTGATAAGTGTGTTAAGCATGACGTGGAAATATTTGGTTTCAGTGGACAGCTTGCCTTACTGGTAATGCCTGATCGTGTGTTAGGGGTTGATCATGATTGATGATTACAGAACAACATAACCTAGACCAACATTTGAACATTTCATGAGCGGACTTTCTTGTCCGTCACCACACTTCCCATGTTTGCACCTCTGAAAGCCACTCACTCTGTCTTCTAGATGGAGGCAGTTGTCTCTTCATGAGTCGCGTATATGACGAGTTTCGGTTGTCCGAGATGTAAAAAGTACGCAACCCTATCCAGAACTAATGACCAATGGTAAACTTGATGTCTGGAACAGAGAAACCCTTACACTATGTAGCCAGCCTGCCTGACGCATACCTGATGCGAAATTGAGATTTCTATATTTAAGTCGGATCATTGTTAATCATTTTTTGGAAAAATTTGTGATGGAACCAAATCTGACACCGGAGTGCAGTAAATAATAAGCCGATAAAAAGCTAACTAAAACAGTTTTTTGACACGTCTTCAACCCTTATTCGATTGAATCATATAGTATGTTTAGCCGTATTAGGGGTGGGAGGTAGGCTGTCGCGAATTGTATGACACTATTCATATCATCATCCGTCTACGTATCACGTAAGAATATTGGGAAATATTGTCTTTCAACAACCATGTGATGATGTAGCGTACGAGGTGACCTGTGATATAGCATTTAGATGAGCTTTTTTTTTTACTTAAATAACAAAGCTTACAATCACCGAAAGTTTCGTTCGCATCTGAGGTGTTAGAAGGGCTATAAACTGTTGAGAAGGAGAGATCGGGCAGAGAGACCGTCACAAACAAATCCAGAAGCTCATATGCACTGGCAACCTGTACTGCCTGTAACGAAACGCCTTAATAACAATCAATGAACTCGGCGAAAAATTCAACGCCCAACACTAAGGCTGGTGGACACGTCGATAACATCCTTCACCGATATATGGGCCAGTAGACAGTGAGAATAGTAATATGGGTTGGCCGACGCTGTAGCTAAGAGACAAACCGTAGCTAGATAGCATAAGGTGGACTTAACCTTGCCCCGTATAGATTAACTACGTTGTTAGAAATATCCATCAACATACGACCCACCTAACACTTCAAGTTGGGCAAGCCACTTGGGCGACTGATCATATACTTGGCTTTTAAGCATCAAAGTATGTGCCACTTTGAAATAACCTATTCGCTCGTTATATTAATTGGCTTGCTGTACTGTTTGAAACGTTGTCACCACTCGGCTTAGTAAAGCTCTGTGTGGGCTGCCACTTCAGTTCCATAGACAGAGGATATCGAGAATTCGGTCACTGGAGAAAGAGGCAGAGACCAATTAAGAATTATTGTGTTCTCATGTGAAACGTGTTAACTCGAAGAGTAGCTTTCAATCCCGCTCCAAGAGACTTTCAGCTGATTTATTTTCATCCCCGTTGATAAATATAATGCCCTCCTGTCCCCTCTTTTACAAAACATCCTATTCTTCCTCAGAGTCTAGAACATTTATCATGCCACACAGTACACGCTCTATCACTCATGTACGGTTCATGTGAAGCGTGACCACTCAGCCCTTCAAACATCAAAGTGGTGTGATCTTGTCACTTACCGTATGACCTTTGGAATTGCTGTTCTGAGTGCCTGTTCCGGCCCTCGTTTTTTCACTTTACAGTTTGCTCTACTTACCTGGAGGATGTACCGAAGACTGCTGTAGGTAACCGGATTGAACTGATCAAAATATCACAACCGATTGCGTCCTATCACTTTCAAATTCATCTAAGAGAACCAGTGCTTGGCACTCTGCAGCTCGTCAGATACAAACCGAGTGGGTCAGTGAATATGCATACTGATTGGTGGGCTTTTTCTGCGCCCGCCACTTAACATCCGCAGTTTGGAATGCAAGAACAATTCATTCCGCGAAACGCACTCATTTTCAGTCTAATCTAGCTGTAACCGGAGACTCAACTGAATCCCAGATGAATGTTTATTTTATGATAGTCTTGAACAAAAACAGCCTTATGAGTAGTGCGTCCGGTTTAGACAATTTATCGCGATATCTCGAATATCGTGCCTATTTCAAAATGAGACTGTCCCTCTGCAGTGCTTCACTTGAGGAATATCATGAACCAGGGACTAAGCTAGGGTTCCGCTGAGTCTCCCCAAATTACTCTACAAATTAATCTCTCTGGCTAATTGTGTGTGCACAAAGGGTTTGAGCGGATCATAAGGTTAAGAAAACCCGAGAAGTGCGCCTACTTAATGAGCTCAGCACCGACTGTCGTCGGATTTCCCACGACATTTGGGCAGAATACTCCGTCCATAAAAGACTAGTTTCGCTCACCTCGTCCTCCATTACACCGTTCAGTGTACTCCTCATCCGGAGATGAATTCTTCGCCCTTGATTTCAAAAATGGGTTTTGCTGATCTTGCTATAGGTGTACTGTATGCCTTCCTTGATCATTGCTATATGTGCCACAGCTTTCCGTTCTGGGGAGTTTTATTCTCTGATTTCTTTTCATTCGGATATAAATTTACTTACCTTCAGTGTAATAGATATTTTTACTGTGTTTACCAAAATCTTGTTGAGAGCTAACCGGGGTCCGACACTTTCATCAAAACGCATTGCATAATCTTAATTTAAAAAAACTTCATCCCCTTCTTCCCACAGATAATACAGACTGAGACTTGGTTTTGTTCTACTACCATCCATCTCTTTGTATGACATTAAAGCTGGTTCTTATCCAAGAGGACCACTCTTACACTTAAGGTCTATTTTCAACATACCTCTGGTCACGCGGTAAGCTGCCGCGTAGCCCTTAGCTGAGGTTCTCTGAGCTGAAAAAGCAGATGATAAATTAACTTCAATTTTTTCACCTTTGTAACTGTTAACATCTTGGTACCAGCATATTCGGTCATTTCAGAAAGAGAGATGCACTCAAGGCCCGTAAAGAAGGTACCCCGCCTTAGAGTTATTCTGCGTGCGACAATGATGCCATTTGGCTGGTGGACCTGTTGCACCCAACCGTGATGTCTAAGGGACCTCACTAGTTTCAATAAAAACTCGGATGGTATATGATTAGTTCCGAGATTGCGTTACAATTGTAGTTGATTTTGAAAAATGTACCATTACATGCCCACACTTGGGTTTAACTGATGCGTAAAATGATATCTTCCTTGGAACGAGTGTCAGACATTTCGTAAAACCTGTTGGTCATGTGCTAACATTTTGCAGGATTCTGACATCCGCGTTGCCATTACGTTTGAACAATTCTACCGTGTTTTGTCGTGTTGTTACTCTGCATACTCCAATCTGCGAGTTCCGCATGAGAATAAATCCTACTTCACTTTGTCCTTTCTGGATGTAATTGTGAGTTTGCGGGTCGATGGTTAGTGACGAAATTCCATTCTTCGGAGTTCAACTTGGAGTTCTTGATATGTGTTTGTTTCGTGCCGGCCTGATTCCTCCTATGCCACCGCGAACTACGTGCATCGAAGCTCGTTCCTTCCAATTTTGTCTCAGTTCGTTCACTCAAACAACTTAATTGGTTCATCTGGTCAAACGGTGTGTATAGGGAAGTTTGTAGAATCAAAATGTTCCCTTTTTTCCTTAGCCTGAACTTTCGAGACCCAGTGCCACTTCTACCGTCTCTAATTCACATCAGTTTGAACTTTTCGGAGACTAGCCCCAATACAGCTTGACAGTTTTCATCTCTTTTACTCTTTTTATGGTGCTTTTGAACATTTTTATGGAACTGTTTGAGCAAGATGTCCCTTGTTCTCCATAACGCACCTTTCTTCGGAGAAAAGACCAGAAGGGCAATGCAGAACCACTCATTTAAGGTGCTCCACTCTTCAAGGCGGAAAAGGTTTCATATTTAGGCTTTTGAATGTTAACTGTTAGCTCAGTTCAGCAGTAGTTCAACTCGAGTCCAACTTTAAGCATAGGTTAATAATTTAATAACTTAATTAATTGTCGTCTTCCTGATTACTTTCCATTCATCCGGTTCAAGCCTCATAGAGTGTGTTACTCTATTAAACAAAATATCTAATTACCTGGCGGAAATTTGCAGGGTATTTGTCTTCTAACTCTTTACTCAGACGTTGATTGAAAATCTGCAACCACGGTATAAACGTAAATATGTGTCAATATTTTTCATATATTGATGTGGACATTTTATGTTGGACAAAACTAAAAGAGGGAATCTTGGATCAAAAATTGAAGCGAGCATGAGAGACCTGAACTACGAATTATCCCATTATATCGAGGATTCGGTACACCCCAACATGAAAAAAGTATTCATCCTAACGAGGCTGATATATAACTACCAGTATCATCATTCTTTGCCAGAACTAATTGTCTATTAAAACACTGTCAACACCAGGACAGAATGGTTTGATACCACCGCTGTCCGCTACCTTTGAATTGAGAAACACGAAAGCATGACATAAGCACCAGCTGAATACCTGTTAGATAAGAACCTGAAGCTAAAACAATAAAGTGATCCTGTAAATGTCGCAAATACACTCATTTGCATATCGCGGTGTATTTTCTCAGAGGTAACAACTCACATGGTAGCTGAAAACTCTTCGACAGCCCACGACAGGTTTCGGCTTTCTTGGGACTCATCAGGTAGGCGCAGATGGAAAATCGGGTGCTACCTGGTGAGCCCAAAGAAGGGCGAAACCGGTCGCGGGCTGTCGAAGAGTTTTCAGCAACCTTGTGAGTAGTTTCCTTTATGGTCTTGTAGATCTTCAGCAATGCCAGAAGCTGGAAATTGCATGTTTCTTTCGGGACGAGTGCCAGAAATTCCGTACTCTTTCCGAGGACCCGTCTTTTACAGTTCCCTTGATATTCACTTCACTTATCGCATCCGCTTACAGAGGCCGGAAATTTCGGGTCTGATAACGACGCTGGTTTTGCAAAATATTTGTGAAGACATGACTAATTTATCGGTCACACAAAACAGTATGTCATAGTGTGCATAAACTAACAGCATCTGCTTCACGTAAGCCATAAGATGGTCTGAAGCCGGCAAAGTTCAAGTTCGATGTCAGGGGCCATGTCGCTTCAAACTCACTTAGACAAACGTTGTCTGTTAGCAAATGGACTGAACTTCGCAGTTAGCAAAAAATAATAAGAGCAGAGTGTCGAATCAATGTTTCAAAAGCTTCCTTTAGCGGAAGCTGAGAAGAGACGGGTCAGACATACCAAGGACAATGATTTGAGGGGAACCAAGAGGCTGTTACTGGGAGACACAACACTTAGGGAACTGACACAGCCTGTGGTGGATGAAATAGTTGAGGGAATAAGGGTGTTTGAATCCTGACCAGTTTGGTTTTGACACAGTCGTTTACTCATAAGAACAAGATCTTGCAACGGGACTTCAAATATCCTCAGTTGTAGCTAATATTTATATGGAGATTTTCGAACGAACGGCCGTGACGGGATATCATCGTCCGCCGAGAACTTTCCGGCATTATGCTGACGATAAATTTGTTGTAATCAAACATGATGAGGTCAACAACTTCCACAAATATCTCAATAGTGTGGATCCTCATATCAAGTTGAGCATGCAATTGGAGTCCACCTTGGGCACACCACCCTTCCCGGACTGTAAGACATAAAAAATTGCGGAAAATTAAAAACCCCTATCGACTAGAAACCAACAGACACAGGGGCCGTTTTATACTATTCATCAGCACACTCAAAGTCTGTGAACGCAGTATTGCCCCCTCAATATTTGGTTGGATGAGAGTGCTGTGCACAGGAGAGGTCGACTGAACAGTAGCTCAAATTGAGATTACCAACAGACTTCAATGAATAGGATACCCACCGAGTTCGATTAGACGGCAGTTAAGAAGGATATTGACTCCAGCTTCAAGAACCAGTAAGGAATGGATGGGCACAGCAGTCATTCCATATAAAGCAGTAACATTAGAGGTCATTCGAAGACAGTTGAACATAGACCACATTCGAATAGCGTTCCAGGTGGGGAAAAAAGTTACACTCAGTTTTGGTGTAATCGAAGGAACCCTCCCCGGTTGAAAGGACTGGAGGCTTTTCTTTACACAACCATCTTAGCACTAGCTCATCCACACAGAGGGACAAAAAGCCTAAACGACGTTCAAGAGAAATCTTCACATGAAGCGAACCGGAAGAACTAGACCCTAGGTTAGACCCAAATCCATGTAGGTTACCCACTGGTTTTTAGCAAAGAAGATCCTTTAGCAGACACCCAACACTGATTTAACCTAACTTAGCTGCTTCGTTCTCATTTCGCCTTAAATCTCGACCAACCCTGTGACCTAATCACAAGACTTGACGAGGCTTTTGTGTCAAAAGCGAAATTTTGCCCAGCAATAAATCCACCAACTGTTTCCCAAACTTTTCGTAAACTCACTCAGCTTAAAACAGAAACGAGAACAGTAGCACGAAGAGTGCGCTAACAGGATCGATACATCACACTCACCTATTCGCTGGAGTTCTCATACATGCCTGAGTAATACTAACTAGCGCAAATTTACCCAATCGTGTGGCGTTGGCGCGTCGCTGCAAACAATGAACTTGACTTAAGCAGTGGCTGTTTATGGATGTGTTGTAAATGCACACATACTCAAGATTTCGTCATAGTCAGCATGGCACCATCCAGCCTAGGTGTGACCGACCGACAAAAGGGTTATTTTGTTTCGTGTAAAGCATTTAGAATTTTTGTCGTTGCTAAAGCACAACTGGTCGCGAATACGGTACTACTACCACCACTATTGAGACCCACTGAGAAATATTTAGTGTGTGCGTAATAGTCCAGTGAACTGTTTAAAATATGTAGATAACACTGATGAATGCCATTCCACATTGACGGACGGCTAGGTAAACTGAATCCTAACAGGTGAAATCGTTAATCAATGTGGAATAAAGTACTGTGTGATGTCGGCATACTTCAGAAGTCACAGTGTCCTTGTCGGGATTCAACTTTTCAAAGTGAAAATCAGTCGGAAGTGCACATTTCTTTCAACACATCTTTGCTATTTTAAAGAAAAACTAGGGCTGAAAGACGGCTGCTCAAGTACATACTGTCCGCCAGATGTGAGGCCTTCCGAAACTTTGATCGATATGAAAGTGTCCGGTTTCCGTTCAACTGAATGTAAAAGACTAACATGTTTGTCCCAGTTCAGTAAGAAGAATACTGGTTGTGGAAATGTACTGTCCATAGTTGTTAGTATGAGAAAATCTGAGAATTTTCAATGGAGCTTTTGTCTTGTAAGTGAAACCGGTTTATGCCGAAAATCCGAAAAGCAATGTATAGCTGTTACATCCCTATTTGGAATCACCAGCCACTCAACGCAGAATGCCTATGTATTCAAACTGCTAGCACGGAGGTCTTGGGTTCGAGACTCCCCAAATATTCATCAGTTGGGCATTGATGATTATTCCTAATAAGAATAAAAGAGCTGTAAATTGCCTCTCAGCTTTTCAGCATAAATTGGTTTCAGCAATGTTGTGGAATATAGGTAGCTCGGGTGCGCTGATTGATTGTTGGTCTGTTCCCCGAGCTTGGCAGTTGGATTGCAAACGTTTCATCACTAATCGAGGTGACATCAGCAGTGCGGGGTTGATGATGATGTCACTGATGATGTCACCTCGATTGGTGATGAAACGTTTGCAATCCAACTGCCAAGCTCGGCGAACAGACCAACAATCAATCAGATTGGCTTCAGTTGCGGGACGAAATCTCCATTAACATTTCTGAACATTGTAGATATACCCATCATTTTCGGGGTCATATGTGAACAGTAGGGCTGAAATTGTTGCCATAATTTTCCTACTGTCGTATACCAAATTCAGGGGTTCATGATGTGATATTTCTTCCTCGGACTTCGAATCTCATCACACTTATATCTCCAGCATTGGCAACTAATTCAGGTTTGTTCAGTCTTCGAATGATAGGTGGACAAACAATGCAACCCATATTGTGTGCCGAGCTGACTGGGAGTTGGCGTGTCCGCAAACACTCTCGTTTCGACTGTCTTTTAAAAGTTATGAATCAGTGTGCTCGTATTTACTGTAGATGTCATTTTGAGACCACTATACTTCAACTGGTTCCAGCTAGCAGCAGCAGCTGGGGTTCCTTGCATTGATTTTCAGTACCAAACACAGTGTAGGGAGACCAGAGCGACCGCATACTCGATACATCATAACTTTCAAGAAATTAAACCTGCGTAAGTGCAATTAACGATTAAGTTATACGCAAACCCTGGTGCACAGTTAAACAGTCGTACATCGCAGACTGAAAAGCGGGTTTTCACTTGTGCAACGAGAACTTTCGTTGAAGAATGTGTCCAATACTAGAAGCTGTTTTGATTAGGCCATGTATTGCGTATGCCGAACCATCTTTTGCCGAAGACAGTGCCGTTTTTCGTGCCCAGTTCAGAGTGGCGGAAGCAGAGAAGTGATCAACCCTTGAACTTTGATGTCCTTCTGTCGATGGTGATGATGATGATGATGATGATGATGATGATGATGATGATGATGATGATGATGATGATATCGTAGATGAACTTATACGCGTAATATGATGTATGATCACCGATGTGTATCTAACGGTGGAATTTCATTTGTGCAAAAAATATTGTTGGAGGGTAGGGATCCAGAAGTCGCATGATGTAATCACTTTGGGTTTTGGTAAGGGTCATCAACACTAGCTGGCAATGTCTAACTCTGGCCCTTAGAATTTCAGGCCAATCCACTACCCGGTATCCTACGACTAAACGTCATGCGACTACAAGACGCAGTCCATCGAGGCTAGCGAGTCTATGCATACTCAAAGAGCTCGTTGACTACACGCGACGAACTCAGTCATCCAAAATGCCGGAATTTATTGGTACAGCCGTTCAGTGCTGAACGGAGCTTAATAGAAAATACACAGCCTACATAATACTACATACTACAACCTTCATAACATGATACTAACGTAAATAAATATTACGTCCAAACATCTGTGTTATAGATGAAATTAGCATCAACAGCATAACTAACCAATATGTGCCATTTACCTCTAGTGGCTTAATATGGATCCTTCATGGCCTTAGTAATGTATTGATGTCCTAATAATTGGACTTTCAACTCCGTCATGGAAGTAAGGGTCGGATGAGTAACTATTGATCATAAAACCCGCATGGAGCCAAAGTTGGCGGAAACAGTTTGAAGCAAATCACTGTCCACTGATCGGTGTTTGACTGACTACTTTGCAATTCAATTTTGACCTGGTGGGTGCTTATTTTTTTTACTTAGCTAGGATTCAGTTGAGCTTCCCATTACCATCAGCTTAGTTCGTCAATATTTAGCTTATTTTCATCTCGAGTTTGTCCACAATTTAGGTAAGACTTACTTGGTACGACTACTGGATATAATACGCGCTTGTTTTATTGGTGTTAGCAATGAAGTCACTATAAATACTATATCTACACATTCTGCATCCTTCATCGTGGTTCGTCGGATGAAATTTCCACTCTATGATTATGTAAAAGGTGCGTGCACACAAATGGACACGTGGTACAAGGCAAGTTCACAGGATGAACTCACCCGCTTTTTAGCGCTCGTACAGGGTTACCGCACACAAAAGTGAGCAGTTGTCAATTCACTATTCACTGCACCATTGGATTGTCAGAGGATAGCCCTTCAGTCATTGACAAAGCGACATTGCTCCAAAGTTTTCAGGAGTAAGGCACAAAATAATGATTCACAAGAGTGAAACCAGTCAGGGGGATTTATGAAGTGTAAAATGCGAAGCGGATGTTGAAACCAAGGGTATATTCTAACAACCCAGGGCAGAATATTCATCAGGTAACAAGGAAATTCACTGAAACGGCGCATGGACGAACAGTGGGACTAGGTCAGAGGAGGGGAGTAAATCCTCTTTATTCTTCTTTATGCTACAGTCAAAAATAAACAGACAGACAGCCAACTTATAAAGAAAAATGTCCGGTGAATTATCCAGGAGTCTTTAGCTGTATTCAGTATATGAAGATCATGAGCGTGCAGATGAACAATGATATAATATAAGTGCTAAAAGCGAAATGACTTACAGATCTTAGCTTTGGCTAAGATTAGCTACCAGGGACCATTGCCACTGCCTGGCCTTTAGCGAACACTTGAGACTTGATAATTAGCATGTATTGCTTATAAGGTGTCTGAGTCAAAATAGCCCCAAGGGTAGTGTCAATTAGTCGGTCGTGCTTTGTGCCAGTAACGTGGCAAGTGTAGAATCCATACAGTAAAACGAGCTTCGGGTGGTTGGATTTCGATTTTATTTTCTCCTACGCAGACTCGAAGTTATAAATGGGTTTCGGTGGGTAAGTCCGCATTCCTGGTGTCGTGTAGTTGGAGTCATTAAAACGGACGGTTAAGACGACATGATTAACACAGACAGCAGGATGATGACGACCAGTGAATAAGGACAATGACTATTACAGTTCTACCTTTAAAAAGGCGAGTAGGGAGGGAGTAGGAAATCCCTGAAGTTAAGGAAATTTGTTAAACATATTGTTAGATTTTTAGAAAAATTAAAATCACCAGGCGGAGATCGACAAGAGATATGAACTAAATTCTCAGGAGGCGTAAAAATCCCATTCAAAGGGGCACCGCGTCCTAAATGTTTACCTCATTATGAATCCAGATCGTGAACATGTGGACAAATGTTATCACGCTGCTTACGTGACGCAAAGTATTTTGGCAAAACCTAACGAAATCCCACTACTCAGTAGACACTGATTACGCTCCATGCCGGTGATGTCGGATAGTCACATCAGACGTTGTTGCCGTTCTGATAGAATCAGAGCATTAGATCCACTTATTTGTTTATGTGTCTACAGGTCAGGGTCGATATTCTAAATGCTATTTCGAGCTTGTTACAACTTTGCCTTCTTCAACGGAGAAAAATCTGTTGGTTGTTCGAGGCCTGCGCTGTCTTCCTTAGAGTTGAAGAAGCATCAGCAAGCGAATGAAGCTAGCCAGTAGGCTTCCAGTCCTTGAGGTATGAAATAACGGTTGTACTGATACGACAAATCGTTGGGATTACCAACGGAGGCAGTCATACGCACGTAGTGCATTGCGAGAACTGAAATCCGAAACAATGTCTGGCTTCTTTTGGACGGCAAGCTCTTGGAAGTGTTTGGTCATTTTCGAACGTTACGGGAGAGGAATGAAGTCACGATTTGCAGAAGAATGAAGACGTGCAGGTTCTGAGGTGAAAAGCTTCATAGGATACGCATAGACCTGCAATGCATTGGGGTAGATGAATACAACAAGTAGGGGACTTACAAGTGACTCCTCCACGCCTATTTCAGAAATATAGCAATTACTGAAGGAGCCGGTGGATTTTCCTAAATTTGAAACACGGACTATCATTTCACTACCACCATTGGTCCATTTTTAAGAGTCGCACTGCCTAAAATTATCTGAAGTTAATTTGTGCGTGGTGAAGCAACTTAAGTATCCATCTAGAACCTCCGTTTCCGGGGAAAAAGGACATGTCTAATTTATACCTTGCTGAACTTATTATCCGACGATCAAGCAGATACTGGCGAAATCTGTTCATTTTTTTTAAAGACTGTTGACCACTTAAAGAGAGTAGGGGTTTCTGTCCTGTAACTGAAGAGCCTTTATGTCGATGAGCTGAGGAGTACTGTGCAGTTGTTTCATCTTCATTGGGAATCATCAGCATTGCGCGTCTCACGAACCCCCGGGGAGATTAGCCCTCACAACCAAGCGGCTAGTTTTTGAAGAGTAAACCTTTCGGCCACGAGTAGCTGATAAGCATTTAGACAAGATATGGTGTCACTAGTCCTTCAGTTATTGGAGAGACACCACGCAGTCATTTCTAAAAGAATAAGTTTGAATATGGGAAGTTATCTTCTTAAAGAACACCACCAAAAAGTGTTCAAGCATTTTGGAGAAACACGAGTAAATCATGAGGAATTTCCACTGAATGTGATGTGAAACTCGCGTCCTTTGAATAGTGAAAAATCGAAAAACTTTTATAAGTAAAATCATCTGCTCAATTTTTTTTAAGAAATCAGTAGACTCTTGCACTTCACCATGTTCACCAGACTAAGGATAAATAAATTGTTTGTATTGTGTGGACTCATATTCACTGACTTCCTGAAAAATGGGCTTCACGAGCTTGGGAGCATTTCAGTTCTATTGCTCGATTCACCTCAATGAGCTGTTTCAGTGTGTGGCAAGAATACAAACTTGAGATTAGTGATACCACACTTTAGTGATTCGGCGAGCTCTACGGGGCAGAATTAACTAGTCATAATCAAGGTCACTGCATCGGAAATGAGGCGATCACACAGTAGAGTTAGTCAAACCTACGTGAAGAAACCAGGTAAAAGTTGCCCCGAACTATTGTCAAATTATTATGAGAAACCATGTCACCTACCAATAAAGAAAGCACTTAGGCTGAACAGGTATATGACTACAGACAAAAGTCGATTAGTAAGACATGAAATCTCACAGCTGCTCTGGCCGAACGACCGACCGAAGCGGGCTTTGGAAATGAGATATTCGCTAAAGCGCGGCGTTTCCTAGGTAAGAGCGTCCTCAGTTAAGCGGCAAACATATATTACAAATTTCCGAGGTATGTCATGTCTCTCTGAACTCACCAAAATCATCTAATATTTCGAAGCCAAAACTCTACAGCAGCCAGTTAAAAGTTTATTGATAAGAAAATAATCACACATGGATCGTTCGTGACTATCAACAAGGGTACGCCTAAAACTGCTGACAGCTTTAGCTCAGCTCCTGCTAAGCACCCGTGTGCTCCAAAGTAGTGAAAATGAATAAAAGGTAACGTAGCCAAACCAAGACGATTCTATTGATTTTTGGATTGGTATATATGCCCCCTATTTGAAGACAGTTTTCTTCGCGCGTTGACTCGTGCTAAAACTTGCAAGTGAGGCTTGTATGCTGTGGAAAACCCTGTGGCGAAGGAAAGAATGGAATTACGCTATTGCGATTACTGTTTCGACATTCTAATAAGATGCATTATCTTACTGACGCAGTGTCAACAATGTACTCTGGACGTTCTTCAAAAATATAATGAGGATCACTTGTTGATCCACTGTACGTACAAAGCTGAGAGTGAAAGCACTTTTAAAGTTTTGATGTGCAGGTAGTTCAACCGTTAGTTTTTTCGTTACAAAAGTCAATGTACAGGAGACTATCAGAGATGTGGCAGTATGTAAACTTTCACAACTTTGCATCCATGCAACAAAAGGTTACACGGTTTGCAGCTTATCCGCAGTAGAGAGGACAACACGACAGGAGTCGAACTCAACTTTATTCCCAATATGCCAGGAGTATAGTACAGAAATTGACTAGATGCACAGGCCGACTACTTGGCCCAATCATTGAGAATACACAACTCCATTCGCAGCTGACGAAATTTACCGTATTCGGAAACATTCAATAGAGTGTTTAAATCTAACGGCCACCTTGAGGAGCTGGACTAATTCGACTGGTAGTTAACCTGAATGTGGAGACTAACCCATCCGTTGCGCGTTAACCCCTTCACCTGCTGATAAGCGGCCAAACAAACTGGTCGGACATCCGGACATTCAGCAGACAGGCAGCAGACAGGTTTGGATGAACCATAAAGCTTGGTTTTGGGAATGTTGGGGGAAAGTGTTGAGCCGCAATTTGAGTCGCTTGGTTGAAAATAGACACGATGTACAGGTTAAATAAGCCTCAACTTCCAAGAAGAAGCCAAAGCAGGTGAAAGAGTATGGCATAGCAACACATGTGTCCGTCGTTATCAGGATTAGTGGTCCTCTTCTTTGTCTCCCGAAAAATACGCTTGGTATGGTCTTCAACGAAAGATCCAACAATCTCGGCAGATTGATAGCTGTCTCAAACACATGTAATCGACGGTTCAATGCAGGGGCCAAAGTAGAGATCAAAAGGGGAGCTGAGTTGCTGATAAGGGCTTTTATACTTTGTTATCCAGTCATTGTTTGACGTCCTCTGGATTGTATCATCCATTCGCGTGGTTTTTTAAAAGACGCTGTCCGAGTAGGTCGGTCGACTAGTATACGGAGCACGTGACCAAGCCAGAGTAGCCTATAAAGTGTAACCTGGTCATCTATCGTAGGCAAGTTATTTCTTCCAAAAATCATTCGACGAACTTCTCCTTTACTGACCCTGTGTTCCCACCAGAGTCGGGCAATGTTCCAAATATATCAGTGGTAAAAACCAAATGCTTTTAACGTCCTCAGCGCGCGCAGGCCAGGTTTCTGATCCATACGGTAACATAGAACGGACCCAGCATTTTAAATTTACCCCTTAACAGAAAATCTTATTTCAGACATACGCCACAGGTGGTGCAGATTTACGAAAGCTGATCTGGCCTTCAATATGCAGATAAAAATATCATCTTTGGCTAGACTACCTGAACTGATACAGCTTCCCAGGTAGACAAACCATGAAACAGAATTATTTACTATTGTCTGTAGTATAATGAACTTAGATCCAAGAAGAGCTATGCCTTCTGCATACTTGGTATCTCTGAGGAAATGCCATGGGAGCATTCGTTCACACAAGCATTAGAGGCTGAAAGTGGGACTTACCTCATCATGTCAATGAAGAAGTTAAATAGAAAAGGTGAAAGGAAGTCTTGCCTGAAACTACTTGATGTAATGAACTCGTGTGAGAGCTTCCAGTAGACCTTCACGCGTCTGTTGGAGTTGGTATACACCGCCTTAAGGAGGGTCAAGAATTTACGTGGGATACATGTACCCCATAGACACCACCAGAGTGTCTGACGAACCACCGGGCAAAGGGCGAATTTCAAGTCAACAACTATAACTTTCAACAGGGGTTTCATCTAGTCAGTAAAGCTCATCTATACAGAAAACTCTAGACGCATTGTACAGTTGTCTCATCCTTGTTGGGAATCATCAGCAGTGCGCATCTCTCGAATGTCAGAGAGTTTGGAACCCGCGAGCTTGCGGCCAGTTTTTGAACACTATTGAAAACCAGTGTTTGACCATCATTGTTGGTTGCTGAATGTAATGTCGCTGTTCCAGAATCTGACGGAGGGTGAAACTGTGATCGATACATCCTTCTGCAGAACAGAATCCAGCCTGGTTTTCACTTTTCTGTCTCTCTGTGTGTGCGTGTTCAGTCAAACTTCGAAGAAGACAAGAGAGTACAGCTACCAGGCTGATGCCGATAGGGTTTCGAAAAGCTTACTCTTTTTGAAGACAAGGATAATTATCGACGTGCGCCTACGCAGGCACTTTCTCTTCACTCTATATTGCATCAGTTAGTTTTGAGACGGATCACCAATAATTCTCCTTCCCCTTTGAACAGGGATAGATATGAACCAACCGACCCCGGTGCCTTCTCACTTTTCAGTATAGATATTTCCTATTTTATTTCTCCTTCTGGCGGGTGAGTAAGGTTTACGACCCATTCGCCTGTATGAGCTGTCTCCATGAGTTGTGTTACAGGAAGCCAACTAAACTGTTCTTCGAAGTGTTCGGTCCACCCTTCCAGTTGAATTTCTTGAAAAAGAATTAATAGACCTACTTTTTACTTATCGCTCCACCGACCGTTGCTTTCACATGTCCATTCGATTGTATCAATTAGAACAGGACACGGCTGCTTCCGGTAGGGAAAGCCTCGCCCATCTTTCAATATTTCGATATCCACCAAAACTATCGGCCTTTTCTTAGGCTGTTTTCTATATGACGTTTCTATATGACGTTCGCGTGCTCCGTCAGACTTATTTCCTGCGGGACGGTTTTCCTGGCATCACTCAGGACCAGCGATCTCGGCGATATCCAGTGATAATTTGATTGTATCGGGCACACAGAAATGAACACCGCTAGCATAGCTGCTTTCACATTTTGCCATGCGATCAGCATACGACTGGAAAAAACGTTTTCCGTTGTTTATGAGGCGAGCATCGACTTCTAACCGATCACACAGAGTGATTCCAAGGAGCTCAAATGAACGACTTAGGTGTTTTTATCACCCTCAAGGATCGCAATGTCAGTGCTTCTTGACTGACGAATGAGTCAGAATGATTCTCGACAGTAAATATCCTTCTCAGCGTCAAAGCTGCGGCCCGTTTGGTCATATGTCGAATTACAAACAGCCACTTTGTTTATGTCAAAAGGCAGTGAGCTTGATTGATCTGGATAACTGAGAGGCGCAAAGACAACTGTTTACTGAAATCCAACCTAGCAAAACGTGTTCAGCTCTGGAGCTGTGCGCAACTCCCACACATTCCACGAGTCATCGCCTTTAAAACACCAGACAAACGGAAAGTGAAATATGAGGGTATACTTTGTCCTTTGTGTATTTGGATAGTACAAGGGGCACACTGTAGGTGTCACGAGCTATTGCACTAGAATTACTAGACACCCGAAGAATATGAGAAGTGCAAAGAACCTGGACTCGTCCTGATCAGTTTGAGGTGTGTAACCAAACTGTGGTCTCACGGGCGTGTTTCGGAAACAACTTACATCGAGCGAAACAGAAAACGAGTTTTGAGCAAGAGCTACCTGTTGCCACTTTGGCCCAGAATACGGACTTTGAGAGCAGCAATGTGGAACAGGTCACTTGAAGTTAATACGAGTTCGTTTTGACTTACGTTGCTGTGTAGAGGCTTAGATACGGTTCGTTTCAACTTACGTTGCTGTGTAGAGGCTTAGATACGGAGAGGCAATCAGCAGCTAAAAGAATCACAGATTCTTGTGTGAGGAGCAGTCTGTAGCTGTAGCCTGAAGAAGGGTTTGATTGAGGTACCTCATCTTGCTCCCTTGACTCAAAATTCTGGTCCACAGCGCAGTTAGTGGATGTAGAATTTTGCCCAGGGATCCTTCCCCTAACCTTTGATTGAAAAGTCTGACCCGCGAGGTAGAAGGCAGTAAGATTTATTTTGGGGACCCTGCCAGAAGCCAATGACTCAGTAATCTGATCTACTTGGCAGTAGGAGCTGACCTGACCTGAGCGCGCAGAAAGTAAGGCATAACTGTCTGACTCCTAACTCGGGCGCACACATCAGGCGTCTTCTGAAAAGCACCAGAATGTGACTTAAAAAGTCTTCCGGCCGTATTGAGTAATGTGCCGGCGATGACGGCCAGTTGTTGGATTATCCGAGGGTGCGGTTATTAGGGCCTTCCTCTTCCTTGGGCGAAGTTAGTATCGCTATTTCCATACATAGGAACATACTGGCCGACTGAAAGAAACACTTTACTACCTTCACACTCTCAGCAAGAAACAGTACTACTTGCCCCCAGACCGCATCGCATTACGATTAATACTCGTAGTACGATGTCTCGTTCGTCTTGGTCCTACCGCTCTCCTTTGGCCTTCATGGCATGGTTGCACCTTGTGAAACTAAGTTCCATCCAGTATAGCCCGTTCGATCACTGAAGCACTGAATCTTGACCACCGTGTCAAGTGGAAGCGTTAGGCAGGGTTCTTCCGTTTATATTCCTGGTCGAAGAGGCGTTGTGCAAGACTTTAGGCGAATTCTCATGGTACAAGGATTGTATTGAACCAATGTTCATTTGAGTGGGTGCTGATAACAACATCCTCCTCAACCGATATAAGGTGGACTACGTTTCGTATTGTGTAAATGATTATGTAGTCTCAACTAAGGGGTGGATTTCTCACAGAATCCTCCATCTACTCAATAACTACATGGCATATTGAGTCACCTCAACAGCGATGGGTACTTCTTCCAATAAAGTACACTGACCTCTGGGTTGGTTTAAGTACCGCTGCCCAAAAGAACAAACGTAGATCCATGCTAGTCCGTATATCCAATTGTATGTGCAATGACCTACGAGGTGGTGGACAAGTACGAACGTCGAATGACACCGAATATAGCAGGGTTTACTTGAAGTCCAAGTAGAAAGTCAAAATTTGTTCAGAGTGACCAATGCATGCCGGCTGCCTGGCAAGTTTAACCTACGTAGGAGTTGATTCCATGAATCCCTAAAGACCGATGCAGGATGCTAAATTGCATCGAGATATGCTGAAGCCAACCAAACTCAACGATCTCGCCTAAGTCATTTGTCTCAGCGGATGGTGATTCTACATGTGTAGCACACGGCAGAACCAACAGAACTGAAGTTGCTGGGTGGTATCCGCGAGCAGCCGAATACCAGTTTTCTAATTGCCTGGTTGCGAATTCGTCGTCGATCCCAGCAACGCCTCTGAAACACCGGTGGTCAGAAAACTGAAGACGTCTCAGATCACAGACGCCATGGCTGGCAGCAACATAGTCCTTAATGTAGCCTGGGACACACTACAAAGGAGACACCGTGATATGAAGTTTCGATAGCACAAGTCACGCAAACTAACAAATGTAATGTGGGCCTTTCAGATTCTTGCACTAACTCCATCATAGCTAATATAACTACCGAGGTAAGTAAAATCCTCCACAACATCCAATGCTTCTCAGTGAATTTTAGTGGGAATTTTCAGAGGTTGCATTTTATGAGGCCTTTAGTTGAGAGGCAAACGTCGAAAGATGGTGTTGCGGTGGTTAGTTTATTCGACAGTACTTTTGGTTTGTCTCTAACGATTGTAGAATGTATAGAGTTAATGCCCCTGGCCATTGCACCTCGCTGAATCAGCTAGCAACTCTCACGGAACAGATCGCTTCTTTAAGCAAAATTTCACGCATGATAGTACGAGTGCAGCATCACAATAACGCTGAAAGTGGATGGTACCAGAGTAAAGCAAGCAGGTTGGTGCGGAACAGTCGTCGTACCTGTATGCGACGGCATCATATTTTATCAACTTCATCAACAAAGAAAGTAATGCGAACATTCTTTAGTAGACGCCCAAATAAGACACCATTGTTGATTTTGTTTGCCCAAAGTTGGACGCAGGTGTCGAACGTCGGAAAGCAGCAGAGTCTGGAGCGAATAGCAGTTTTTGAGAAAATTTGCCCACTCGACCACGGACCAAACCGATCTGCAGATGGAGACTATGAGACCCTCATTAACTCTTCTGCTCCTATGTAGAACCAAGCTGTCTGTGCTTTGTGAATTTGAGTGAATTCTCGGCTTCTTTGTTGGGTTATTTAGCAATATGGTGTTGAGATATTGAGGTTCACGCGTTTCTTCGTCAAAAAGTGTGGTCAAGTGTGCACTTTTCCTAATGCAACCTGGCGCAGCTTAAAACATACATGTGTCTGAAGACTTCTAAATTGTTTCTTGTGGAAATCACCTGCATAATTCACTACCGAGTGCAAAGAAGTATTGTGTGCTATTTCAGTATTGATATTTAATTTCATTGCAAATCTCTTGCCGTACTCACTTTTGCATCTACGCTGGTGCGAAATATTTTGGAAAGATGGTTGAGGATCATGGCCCTCTTGGAACTTTACATCATAGTGAAAACGCACACGAAATATCTCGATTTCTCCTCTTTAGATGGGAAGTCTCAGATGCCATATCCTGGGGTAAATAAATGACCCCTAATTATATGCTACTTGAGACATTTAGGTAGTGAAATGGGTTGGATAACTTACATCAGGTCCAGTACTGTGGAAAGCAAATATTCTATGTCCTGGTTCATGCCGACGAGTTATTTCTGCATTTGCTGCGGAACTAGATTCGTTTAATGCGTCCACTGATGATGGAATGCACAGCAAATGGAGTGGTTAGACTGTCGAACCTGTTTTTCGTGTGTACTTTGTATGATCTACCAATGTGGGTTTTCAATTCAAGTAATTAAATACGGCTGTAAATTTATGGACGATGCACTTGCTGGCGGCTATTCCCTCGATTTCAGGCAGATAATGGGCACATTCGGAAAAAAATACCCAACCGGGCCATAATCAGCTGTGGAGTTTTAAGCCTCCAGTTTTATGCATCTGACAGTCAGCATTTACGCATTGTTATGGGTTTATCTTTAAGTCAGTTTCGATTTCTAGCGCTGCAAATGGTTGCTATTAGAGTCCTTTACGGCCTTCATGACCAAATATCGTGCCTTCTGTCAGCACTTATGAGTTGAACTAATACACCGCCTAATTCGCTGAACACTTATGTTCACATTCCCTTCATGCACCGAGGAATTACGACATGCTTAGGTCTCGATGTATACATATCTGATGATTATAAAGTGGAAGGTACTTCACTTGAGCCTTAAATTTTTAGCATCAAAGTACCAAAATGGCGCCACTGATTCATATGGTTGTTGCGGTCTAAGTGTCGTAGGCAAGGTCCTTGAATTTAGTTGGGTACGACACAACTCTACGCGACTTAACAGATTTGATTTCTTGGTCACCACAGTATGAGCATCAGTTTTGGGAATTTGTGCTGGCAATGATCAGTTATCAGCCAACGGACGGCTAAGGTGACCTCGATTCGAAGACTCAGTTACGATTTCACGAGACTAGACTGTTAAACTTGAGCACGCATGACAGAGGCACGGCACTTTGAATTATGAATCAGTACAGGTATATCCTCGTGGGAAGTGTCTTTCCTAATGTCGAAATCACAGTCCTGAAATAACACAGGCACATGTTTTGGTGTCGATTGGTAGTAACACGGACTAATTTGGATAACCGATTTCAGGTTTACGACCGAAATGGGATGTTGTGTTTCGGAGACACAACATACATCGATCAAAAAAGAGCAAATTCTAAGCAAAAGATGTCTGTGGCCAAATTCGACACAGAGCACGGACGTTCAAAGCCACAGTGTCGAAGAGAACTCTTGGATTTACTGAGGGTTTATTTCGATTCATTTCACCGGACAGACGCTTAGATATGCAGCAGCCGTCAGAGGATTGACGGCCAAATGAAGCAGTAGTAAGTGTGCAGTGGAGACATTAGATGAGGAGCTGTAACGGAGAACGATACTTCTCGGTCGCACAGGCCGAAGGGGGCTTGGTTGAGGTAACACACCCTGAGGATATGACTCAAAATCATGACCCAGTAGGAGGATGTAGGGTTTTGCCCGGGGATTCTTGCCCCAACCTCTAATTCAGATGTCTGAACTGTGCAGTAGCGATAGATGGGGTTTTCTCGGGGGACCCTTTTTGGAGCAATTGACTCAATAGTCTGGCCCACTTGGATGCAGATGGCCAGCCTGGCCTGACGGCATATAAACTTGACCCTTGATGCTGCTACACACAACAGACACGTTTGGTACCGTATCGGGCTTGAGATGAGGCCTACATAATTTTCGACCATCTTGGATTATTCGCCAGTAGTCACAGTCAACCGCTTGACGATCAAAGTGCGCACTTTCTAGAACTGACCCTTTCCAAAACCGTCTTTTCTCCGGGAAAGGCAGCACAGCTGCTTCCATAAATATCAAAATGCTGGTCTCCTGAGAGGAACATCTTACTGTCCTCACACTCCTGTCGCAGCGAACAGTACGAGTTCACCAAAAAAGACCGCTGCTCTTCACTGGAACACTTTCCAAGCAGAATTGTGGCTATGATACTCAGCAAAAAGGAATTGAAGAATGAGACCTGAATAACACTTCGTCAGCATCGAACCCTGAGTTCTTAAGGAAAAGTGAAATCGATGCGAATGTTCACCTGAAACTAGTGTGGGCAGCACTTAGTAGAAAACTTCGAAAACTGAACGTATGTTAAGTTTCGAGGCAAATGTGAAACTCTAATTACCTTACTGAAATGGTTGGCACAGGAGTTTTGGAGTCATTCAATGACTAAAGCCACCCATGTCAAGCAGCTACATGCGACGGCCTATGCAAAAGCTGATGTACACTAGCCCAAACGTGACTCAGCTTAAAAGCGCCATTTGTGACAGACGATTTCTCAGAGTATTTTCAAGTTACCTGTTATGAATGTGTCCCATCTTGTTTAACGACAAAGCACAAGGTTGCATGGACTTACATCCGCAGACGTCGAATAGGCTTACTGACTCCAAAATCTATGCCCGGGTCTAAGCGGCAATAGCGTGAAACATCTGAAGGAACAGCCTCCCTGAATTCCTTGTTGATCTGTTCACCGAGCTTAACAGTTGAATTGTATACACTTGATCACCAATCAAGGTGGCATCGTCAGTGCGAGGTTGAGTGGGTTTTCCTGACTAATTTGCGATACAGTCCCAGACTGCAGGTCCTATTTATGGTATTTTCTACACCGGCTAACTTATGTAGTTGACGTCTATCACATATCAAGCGGATGAGTTACTTTACCGCCTCATTTTTACAGAAACCTCGTCCGACTTATTGAGAATTCATGACATCCCTCTGTTATCTGGGTTCATTATCCGCGGATGATTGCAAAACTCGGCGGCTGAAAGGCTCTCAAGCATATTAATGGCAATAAGCCGTTTATCCTGAGCAGTCTACACCAGATCAACGACCACTAGGCCTAATATAAGGTTGCCTTTCGTAATAAGGTCCAACATACGGTTGAATATCTCTATGGTAACATTTGAAAATGAAACTTCAATTCCATCCATACTACTTACAACAGTAGTGAAAGGATGCAAGGGACGCGATGCGCGCCGGCGAACAACTTGCACAATGACTAGGTCTGGCATATAGGGGTATCTGTCTTCTATATGTGCCTTTCAAATTAATATACTGCAGTGTGTGACATAATACATATTATGTATAAAAATAAACAATAATGTGGATTTCTGAGGTGTCGAGAAAAATTCCAGAATGCACATCCAAAATTTCCCACTATTCCCCTGAGTACCCCTTAGCGAGTGGCTTGGGGTCGTCTGTATGGAGAAGAAAAACATTATACTTCAAGTTAAGTTCGTGTCGGAAGAATCCAAAAACTTGGGGGAAATGTGAACAACCGCGAGGCTATACATGGCGCTACGCTAGAACGCAAAGGTTCTAGCACGAAGAGATTGTAGACTGAAGGGTTAAATGCAGTCGACCGGCATCGAAGATACTGACCGAAAAGCTATGTTCACCACTGAGTGGATCGAAGATCACATTAACGGAGAAAGCAGTGTTGTCGGACAACGAATCCAATCCTTTGGACCAATCTGTAGGTAAGAACAGAACACCCTGTTGTGGACCTGCGGATTTCCAGCGGACTGGTTGTCCCGGGACAATAGAAACACTCGGACCAGTCGGACTGTAGTAAAACTCACTGGCAGGGTCCTGATCAGGTGGCACACACCATTCAGCCCAAAATGCAATTGCATTCACTGAGGGCGAAGTTGCCTTCATGCAACCGTGGCTCACCACTATGGCGTCATCTGATTGGATTGCCTTATCAAGCTTCATTTCAAAAACAACAACTGGCAAAGAAGCAGATTTTGATGGATATTCCCACAGCGGATGTGGCTCGATGAATGCATCCGTCTTCCTCATCGCAGACTGAACTAAATCATCGAAAGCAGTTAGGATGAACCCCTCGCACGAGCTGATCGAAGCTCGAATTTTCCACAAATCACGCAACTCGACAAGCACACCGTAAATTCGCAGTACAGATGGACACAATAAACAAGTGGGAGAAATCGATGGGAACGCCATAAGTAGCTGATTTCGAGCGTACCAAAAATAGACTGAGTCCCAGGGTAGCGTCCCAGCAGCTGTGTATGGTTCAGCGACCACAAGAATTGAGGGAGGGTCTGGGGATACATTACTGATAGACGCATGACTCTGTTTGTAATGATCAATGAATTTGTCCATTGACTCAAACAAATGGATACTGAAACCATTCGACTTAGCTCCCGCATATACTCCCTCTAGGAAACGGAGAGAGCCATGGGCCGTCTCCACATGATGGACGTTGATTTGATGTTGTCTAGAATGGACACGTGATAGTTCAGCAACCATGACGGGTAACAAAGAGCAGTCTGAGACAATGACAAGATCCAGTGCAGACGAAGCGCCCAATTTGGAGAATATCCGGTCAAGAATTGTTCCTGTCAGCATGCGATATTCCTCCGTATTCAAATGAGCAATTCGGTCACGCGACCATGCATAGTGCATCCCACAATCGCATACAGGTCTTTCAACTGGCTCGGTGGCAAGCGCCACCATTTCAGAGGGGGGAACAGGTGCCAGGTCAAACCATAGAGCAAAGGAATCGTGGTTGAACAGAATTCCGAGAGGATCGCCCTTACGCACTGCAACGGGGTTCCGCGGGAAATAGACTGCTTGCATCCAATGATCGCGCCAAGCATACTCGGGGTCATTGGCCCATTTGGGAGCGGTGCTGATGTCAGGCACAGTACCCGTTGGTTCCATTTTTAAACGCCACCAGACAATAAAAGCATGAACCGATCCATCGCGCACGGCCACCAGACGGTCCCCATTGTTTGTCTCTGCAAGTTACAAGAAATGTAAGCAAACATGACCGGAATTCACAAAGTGATACTGTTAGCAACGGATAGCTTTGGGGACAACATCAGTCAGTAGTATTAAAACAGGAGAAAAACAGTCAGTTAACTCCTTTCATTTAGTTGTAACACCTTTTCTGTGGTTAGTTGCCAAGCCACTGGAAAGAAGCAGAAGGGTTGGGATACTACCAGGTTTCCCAAGCTTAGACAGAAGTCGATAGGCAGAGGTCGGATTCGAACCACGGACCTTCCGGTCAGTAAATTCGCGCTCTATCCATTGAACCATCTCATCCCTTTGCCCCTTTCAAACGTTTAACAGTACGAGGGCGTGGTGCAACGAAGTAAAAATGAATCAAAAGTTCACCGATACATGGACAACTTCGAAGCTCTCGTGGTGCACCGGAAAACTATCATATTTTGTCCGGTCTCCTAACCTATTCACCGTAAAATGAAAATCTCCTGTCCTCCTCAGACAGTTACATCAACCACAACTGGACGTTCATGTGAGGGTTTGAGATGCTAGTTGGATGCGCTCTACGAGGTTCGTCCACTGAAAACCCACCACATGGACGAGTAGCTCTAAATTACGGCCCTAGATGCATACGAAACACTTGCTTCAACTACTTCCCACTGGGGTTACTGTTTATCCTCTCGTCGCGCCGCCAAGCCACAATTTTACATACGGGAGCAAGAAACCAAACCGATGGGGTGTAAAGCAAAGGCAGTCACCTAACAAACGAAACACAGCCAGCGAATGTAGCTGACGCACACAAATCAACTCATCAATGGGATAGACATTTGGAATGTTATCAAAGAAAATTAGTCTCAAGTTGGCATTGCTCATTTGATGTTCACTATGATACTTGTAATTTCTCGAAGACTCAGACGGCCGAATACAAGCAAACCTGCTGTCTTCAACGGAGAGATCACACTTCACAGCCGCAAAGCAATGGACGCATCATCGTGTTGCGAACCCTGTCTTCGATCAACAGGCTTATCGTCACGTCGATTCTAAAGCTGCCTAAGTTGAAATAAAACACCGCGAAATCTGACGAATCTAGAAATCATTTCTTCAGCGATGCTACAATCCGACGTGATATAGCTACTCAGATAGGTAAATTTGTCCACTATCTCCAGTGGTTCTGATATCATAATCAGCTTCGTGGTGCACTTGCTCAGTCTTGTAACAGCACTTTGCACTTTGAAGGAGTAAAACGGATGTCAAAACACATGACAAGGTTATTTATACTTTGTACCTGGATGGAATCGGAACCAAGTGGCGCGATAACGTCTATGATAACGTCTTGCTATGAAGCAGCAAGACTCATCATTTCAACCAATTTACCAGCTATAAACCGTGTAATGTAGGCAAATTGGTTCCAGGTGCTACAGTTTCGATCACCGTAAAGTGGGAGAGTATGGAACACAGAGCGAAGCCTTGTGGGTGATGGCAAGTTCACGCAGTTCGGGAACTGGGTAGCTACGCATTGAAAGCAACAGCTTTGATGCACGACCGCGACTGTCTGCGCGATTGGGCCATTTTTGCCCGTGTCAGTCACCATTAGTGAGTTCAATCCCGGGGTCCTGTGAAGGGAATTCCGCACCGATACCGCTAGCAGTTAGGCGGTGCTACGGCCAAAAAGCCTATCCTGCACGTGATTGGCCCGAAGATCGGGCTGTCTGATGGTCCAGCATAAAGACAAGCCCTGATTAACCGAAAGTCTGGACCCAACAGCCAACCATGATTCAGTATCCCGGGGTTGCCATCCAGAAGGCACCGGAATTTCCGGAATGTTGTCGTCGCATAAACTTTATATAAGACGCGCTGTACAAGTGTTTTTAACCTAGTTTTGGGCGTTAATACACTTTGTACACCTTTTGTGGTTGTTTTGGCGATAACGCTAGCTTAGAAGGTTCAGACCGAGAACTAAGCTAAGTAAATATGGTTAATTACAGGTTCCCATCCAGCGAGGCGGTAGTTGTCGACCCGACTAAGTTTACTGGTTACTGTTTTCATACTTAGTTTCCAGCTCACACTGCCCATCTCTCGGTCGATTCCACTCAGCACAGGGCTGAACGAAAAGAGTTCTGCGAGGCAGACGGTCTTCTGGCATGCGGAGTAGATGTCCTAATCAGTGTAACCTATGAAGCGTAAGTAATTCGTCTATCGTGGGAGAGCTTCCTTCCTAGGACCATGTGGCGTACCTCAGCATTACTAATCCGATGTTCCCACCAGACCAGCTGACCAATGCTTCGGAGACACCGATGATCAAACACTGACATCTTTCGTATGCCCTCTGCGAGTAGACGCCACGCCTCTGATCCATAAAGCAGTATGGATCGCATTGCCGCAGTATCAACTCTGTCCTTGACAGAAAAACTCACATCATGTCGGCGTATTGGTGCCGGAGGTTGGCACAAACTGCCCTTGTCTTCACGATCCGAGAAACAATCTTAATTCCAGCCAGTCCACCGCAACGTACACAACTGTCCAGATATACAATTTACCTTCTACCTCGATTGGCTCGTCTGGAAGCATGAGGTTTGGGTTTGGTCTCACCCAGTTTCGTAGCAGTACTTTACACTTTGAAGATGTGAAGCGCATGCCAAACCGTCCGACAGAGTTATTTAGGTTATTCAAAATGGTTTGCATTTTTGGATGAGAGAAACAACTTCCGCATGCTCAATGTCTGCGAAGGAGCATTTTGACCCTCGAGGTTTCAGAGGCAGGCACAGAAATATCAAGCAGCACATCAATAACAAAGTTGAACAGGAAAGCGAGAGAGGGCAGTCTTGTCTTACACTATTGGAAGTGGTAAACCCAGGGTAAAGCTTGCCGTGTACTCGTAAGCGCCCACAGGAGTTCTCACGCAAAGCCCTAAAAAGAGACAAAAATTTGGGATACCAGAGAGCAACTTGGATGCGAGGGATACCAGGTTGATGCCACCATGGTTTTCGCATGACGGTTCGATCGTCATGCACCAGCTGCGGTGTCGAACGCTGTTTTTAGATACAAGAAGATAACAATTGTTCACTTTCTATACTTGCGGCAGTTTTCGGGAAATGGTCGTGGGGTAAAGATGTGGACAAAGCATCTACGACCCAGAATGAATCCTGCTTGGTTTGCACGACCCTCCCTCTCGCAAGTGCTATTAAGCCTGCGTAGATTGATAACTTGGAGCAACTGGGAAGCGATGACAACTAAATGGACATCCCGATGATTCTCACATTTGTCGAGAATTCTTGGTTCGAACTCCGCTCCATTAGTGCTCTATCTCTTGGCCTGATAGACCTAGTTCTCGTGTTTCCTTCCCGTGGACTAACAATTATACGACGGAAGGATGTCGCATATGAAACTCTGTTTGTTTTCTGTCCTAAATGTAGAGTGACTTGATAGTTAACAAGCCACAAATAAGGAATTCGCCTTAATAGCCGATATGATCAAACGATTTGCCAAAAGGCAATTCCTACCCACTGGGACTCCTAATGCGGAAGTACAACGAATGACTATATTACCATCTGGGTTTTGGTTCATCCTGTTGGTCAAAGAGAAATATGACATTTCAATAGCTGTGCATTTTTCAACCAATCTGCGACTTTGACAACATCCGGCCCAGGTAACAACCTAGTAATCAAAATTGCTGCCAAGCACAGTTAAAGTATTGCACCTTTATTGTCATAGGTAGCATAATGTCTGTTCATCAACTTACAAGCATCGACGCCTCCAACTTTACCACAAAAATTGATACAAGGCGCCTGAACTGATCTGACGCAGCACCGTCAAGAAGATTTGGGGATGCAAATGGATCCGCTTAATTATCCATATTGTCGGTTGTCAGCGCTAATTCCTGAGTTGCATCTGTTGCGAAAAGCAAGTGGTCAGTCATGCGGTAGTCGTGCCCCTGGAGCCCAAGTCAGCCTGTGGCCTCGGAAAAACAGACCTTGGAGAGGGTAAGCATCTGGTTCGTATTTGATGTGGACCCTTCTAATCGATAGTACAATGTTTTTTAATAAATCCGATAGACTACTCAGTTATACGTAATGGTCCACTGGATGGCTAATTTGGTGTTGTTTACGCGTCCAACGGCATACAAGAAGACAACGTTGAGCGGCCAGAGATGACAGACCAAACGGCGTCCGTGGGGTGCTCGTTTTGTTGTAGATGATTGGACTTTGGGGGATGGAAATCGGTATCTGGGTGAACATCATCGGCTACTAGAAGTCAATGTGTGCTTGCTGCAAACAGTAGGGAGGCATTCGCGCAATCGCAGTCCCCTAAGATTGAGAAACGGTTGATGTACTCAGAGATTCGAACACAGATGCCTACCAAAATCGCAGAAGACAGGGTCAAATTTCTGAGGCTATTGGACGGCAAGACGGAATACGATGTTCCCCTTTATATCTCTAAAAAACGACTACGTAGAGGAATGCGGTATCAGTTGACAGAGAATTTGTTCGAAAACGGGTATAATGCCAATACAAGTCCTGTTGTTGTATTCAAAAAGCGGAAAACAGATACGATTGGAACCGTCTGTACTAATTTAACAAGAGAGGTGATTCCAGATGAACACTTTTATCAGAACTTATGCAATCTGCCACTTGTGTCAAAAAGACTTGTGCAAGCCATTTAGTGGAAAGTTCAACCAAGGTAACATCCAACATCCGGCAATGTGGGGTCTGTGTAAAACGGTTTAACAACCAATTTTTCCCCAAATAATAAATCTTGTTCTATTGCATTGCGTAATATTGTCACACCCGTACGTCGACATCACCCGAAACCTATTAGGAGAAGTTCAGGTCACCGTCATCACGGTGCTAACATTCGTAGCAATATCTGACAAAATTAAAATGCCCTGCACTTATATTTGCTTGCTACGAAGGTTCCGAAAAAATATGCTGATCAGTTTCTAATCAATGGAACTTTTGTCCTGTAATTGAAGCCGATCTACCCTGGGAAGCCGAGAAACACCGTGCGGCCGTTTCACCCTTACTGAGAATCACCAGCAGTGTGTACCTCACGAAGCTAAAGGGTGATTCGAACCCGTAACTTCCCGGCCGGTATTTGAAGACTAGACCGTTTAACCACAAGCGAATGAGTGCCACTGTGATTAACTCACACTTAGACGGCATATAGCGTAGCTCATCCACCAATCAATTAATCCATATCACGTGGCCATGTGCTGACTGTTGGGTAACGGCAAATTTGCTGAACCACAGATAAATGGTTGGTTGATTGAAGCAGCCTGACTCTGTGCGAACAGAGAAGTTGACTGGAACAAACACCGTTGTATATGGCTGTGTAGTCCTCAGGTCCTCAAGGTAAGCAAAGATTCTGTGACATATCCTTTGGACTCCTGGTAATCCGAAAAAAGGCCCAAATATTTCTGTGCCTGGTGTTTTCGAACGATAAAGCCTGTTTTCCAAAACGGGTGAATTTAATCACTATGTCCAGTCCTCACCGGCCAGAACTCCAAGAAAACTAGCTACCACATTTGACTGATAGTGCTACATCCGAAACAATGACTTACTTGTGATAACAAATGAATCAGATAGTTTTATTTGTGCACTGGGAGGTCCGAATTCAAATCGTTTCACGCGTATCGGCTCAGCTAGTAAGCAACGCAACTGCCTGTCGCCCAATGGCTCAGAAGAGTCAGTTTCCAAGGCTTCTAACTCTGAAGCCTGAATGTCAAAAACTGATGGCGCTCCGGGACATTTCTGCATCGCGTCACTGCTGAATGAATCTCGGAGGCGAATGAGGGATGGGTTGTCGTCCGAGGAGAACGACTTCAAACGATTGAACGACCAGAGAAAGGGAGAGTCCACAACCTAAAATCAGTTTGACGGTAAAAACAATACAGTCTACAATCACCGATAACCGTCTACCCGAATAAACTTGTTCTCGGTCTCCGTTCAGATGAAGAAGAAAAGAAAATCCCCGTGGTAGGTAAATCTACGGAATATTAGCAGTCATGATGTGCAGCGCTGTCTAGACAAAGATTTCATGCGATAAGTACGCTATTCGGACGTTCACGCAGGAAGATAAGTCTGATGATGACCTATTTTACGGCGTATCATTTCGATGGACGAAAGCTCGCACTCAGAGAGAAAAAGCAGCCTGAACACACAGTAGAATGCAGGTTGGCAAGTTTTGAAACCGTAAAAGGATAGAAATATAAGCCTTTAATTAGCGCACAGACTACCAGAAAACCATGGCACTAACAGAAAGCGGGTGAACTTCACCTAAGCTGTGAATTTTCATGCGCCTAATAGTTGTGAACAGCGAGGAAGAACAACTACCTCAGAACAATTTTCAGCATGACTTTATTGGTTGTTGATCAGTTCGCCGAGCTTGGCAATTGGCTTGCAAACGTTTCGTCACCATACGAGGAGACATCATCAGTGCGCAGTTGGAGGGTGACTTTCATTAGAGTGAATGGAGATCCATCATTAAATTGATAACTACAACGTCCTAGTGCTAATGCAAAAGGAGCCACCAGAGAATCACCACACTAAATTCCTCATTACATGTCGGGCGCAGATGAGAGTTTAAATTGCTCGAATAAACTCATCTGTTCTGGTGTCATTGTCCTCAAAGGATCGCGTGGAACCATAGATAAAAGTCAAAAGTTAAATCAGGACTAAGTACCGAGCATTTATCATACAGGGATGCGACGAGCTCATCAGCAACGATTGCCTCTCGTATGAAACCGCAAATACCCATTTACTTATATTAACTTACCACCACTAAATGCCCCATAATATCTACGCATTTCGGGAGGTTGTATTCGGATATGTATCCTCACTGGTGTCAAAACAAAAATACGATTGAATCCTAGCCATGTAGCAAGAAACGTGATAAATGCTATAGTGCTGAAAACCTCATAAAGCTTGGAACAGGGACCGACTATTGTGACGTCCGGCTACCTCTGGCACGTGGTGAAATAACAATGTCCGTTCGAATCCAACCTCCCCTGTCTAGGCTTGGGCAACCTGGCAGTATTCCCAGCCCTCGTGCTTGCTTTGGGTGACATGGCAGCTAGGCATCGAAAGGGTGTTACGTATTATATATATACATATATTTTATTTTATTTTTTTACTGAACTTTGAGAGATAGGATCAAATAAAGCAGTGGTTGTATACCACGGTTATCATCCGACTGTGTGGTCTTTGGCTGAGAGGAATGGAACTTGGAGAAGGTTTTGTCGATATGGACAAAAACTAGAAAACACGAGGAGGTTCCCGCACAAATGGAACGATGTGTGAATAACGGCAGTGAATGAGGGTTGGCAATCCACGGAGTGGTAAACGTACCTGCAAATACAAATCAGCAGCGTAGGGTACCAGAGTAGCATCTTGCGTTAACAAGCACTCAGCAGCATGTTTATAGGTAGACAACGCGGCCTCACCGATCAGTTCTGTGTCCAGTAACTCAGCAACTAGGAAGTTTGCTCGTTCACTGAGATCGCAGCCAACCACAAGTTTGTTTGATCGCTTTGTAACCAAATTTATTTTCTCGCTAAGCCCATTTTCTAGCAAAATTGTTCTGGCGCAGTTGGCCACTGGGAGAAACGCCTCGCACGCCGTTACCTTGTCTGCACCTGCGCGGGCGGCAATCATGGCCAAAAGACCAGTCCCTGTACCGATATCCAACACATTAATTGATTCGCCGGGATGACTCTTTCTTCGGTGTCTCAAAGCGTGTTCGATCGCTAGGCGGTATTTATGGTTTCGGTCGGTGTCATGTAGCATGTCTCCATAAGCGGACCGAGCAACCTCCTGAGCGTAGTCGTAGTCTGGTTGAACCAGTCTCCATTGTGTCTGTCCAACCACAGGATTGTACTGTGAAACCAGATTCCAACCATCCGATGGATGTTTCACTCCGTTCATCATAAAAATCGTTGACATAAAACTAGTGTTCGTGAAGCGCCGAAATGAATGGAAACAAGCAAATGTTGAATGAAAGCGAGGGGCGATGCCAGCCACTGTTAAGTGTGGTTTGGTGAAAAAGGCGTTGATAGTTTACGCTAGTAGAAAATCGTTAAGAAGAAATCTGAAAAAGCAAATGTAATTCCGATGAGAAATCATCATCATCATCATCATCAAAGACAGCAACATCAGTGGTGACACTGATGCTTCACTGCCGTACAACCATAAAGTTCGTCTAATTTCATATATATATATATATATATATATATATGAAGCACCAGTGGCAACAAGGGCGCTGGTGTCCCTCATAATGATGCTGTGTGACTCAGGTGATGGAAATAAGTTTGGGACCTGAGTAGACGTCTACGGCAGCCGTTGACTGCTGAAAAACATCAGGCAGCCTTGTCGCACACTGGGATTCAAGTAGGACGTTGTTGAGATTTCCTTGGAGGTGTCTGTGCAACAACCGGAGTCTCTCATGCGAGGCTAATCACTGGTTAGGTCTCTAAGCCGTCACGAAGAGACGAGAACTTAACTGGTGTGACGATTTGTGCACCTCCCGCGGCCCATTTAGCCATACTGAGGTGGTGTCCGCGAGACACTCGCAGAGTCTCTCATATCCAATTGGTCAGTAGTTAGAGGTGTGAAAAACAGTCTCCTGGTCTTCCAGGTTGGATATTGGAATATGCGTGGCGACTTGTTCTGTAAAAATTGAAATGCGCTTGCATTCCCCGCCAAATACCGCTGGCTTACGGTCAGGCTTTTGAGCCAAGGGCTTTGGTTGATTACCCTTATCGTAATATTGCGTCCGGGAGGCGACAGACATCAACCCCACTGGGTTTACTGGTTAGTGCTCTCATATTTCGTCCACAAATAGAAAATTGTCTATCATGTCTGAATACGCCATACCCGACTATAGCTCCGCCACCAGTAACGGCAGTTTTTGTGATGCTTCGACCGCCCTGTTAAGGCGGGCCAAAAGCTCAGCTGTCATTGTGGTTGCCACTGTGGCGTTACCGCCAGTCCCGAAGATAATTAAACTCGACAAATCATCAGACGTCAGATGGCGCGAGATGGCTCAGTGGTTAGAGCGCAAATTTACTGACCGGAAGATCCGTGGTTCGAACCCGACCTCGACTTCTCCTGTCTTGGCTTTGGCAACCTGGCAGTAATCCAACCCTCGTGCCTCCTTCGGGTTGCACGGCAGCTAGGCACCGAAAGGGTGTTACAGCTGGACGACAAGAAAACAACCCAAGACGTCAGATGAAATTCAGCGTGAGCGCAAACCGTGAAGTCTGGTGGATCTGAAAGGCTAAGGGAATGGATGAGGTGGAGAATGCCGGGAATGCCCAAAGATTACTTCAGTTGATCAGTGCGACTGGCCCTCTAAAACCGCCTGTGAGCAGAACAACCAAGAATCAAACTGCCGCGACCATCTTCAATAAAGAACTCTTCGACTGCTGAGCCGTGCAATTTGAAAAATTATCGTGGTCACCAGCTGCATGTCAGTCAGATCGTGGAACTAGAACATTGGGCGGTAAACCTCGAACACCCACGGCCTCTGAGGTTATTGACTGCGTACATTCAATCAAGTGCTACCGAGCCCCTGGTCCGGATATCGTACCACCCATACTGTTCAAAGATGAGGGTGAAGTCCTCAGTCAGTACTGGGTGATCTACTTGCCTACTTGCCTCTTAGTTCGATAAACCAGGACGCGTTGCCCTTAAAAGTGTCTATTTAGAAAACAGGCCCGTAGTGAGTGCAGTAATCAAAGAGGGATTAGCTGGATTCCAGTAGTGACTAGGTGATAGCAGCACACAGGATTCCTGTCTGCTATGGATTGCGTTGAACAAATCACACTGCGTCAAATGCTAGAACAACGGCATACGTATACCTGGATTTCCAAGAAGCATTTAAATCACCTGACCAGTGTTCTTAACACGCTTGCTCGGCGAGGAATACCCCCGAAGTTTTTTGTATTCACAGGCTCACAGGTGTGTCAAACTATATAGGGAGCTTACCAATTGCTTCTGTACACAAAGCGGTTGTCCGAGATGAGACAAACGCAGGGAGGTCTTCAAAACCCTTTTGTCCATATAGCTGCTGACGAAAACCTTGTCGATCTGAAATATGCGGACAACATCGTTCTCGTCTTCGGAGAGAAGACACAGGTGTCTTTCGATGGACTGACCAAAGCCATACCGTCCTTTGACAGGCACTATGTACCCATAAATTGTAAGGTCATGCTCTTTGACATACAGTCACTGAACACGCTCCCTACAAACCATGGACAGCCACTTGAGGAGCGTTTTGTCTTAGAAGTTGTATAAGTTCTAGACAGCGACGTGGTAAAGATGAGACCGGGAGATTGTTTCGGAGGAAGATTTCGAGGAGGTTGCGGAAGCGGCTGGACCGGAGACCGACCGGGGCAAGTTGGCGGCACTGAAGACCCTTCTCAGAGGCCGGGTGAAGACGGTCCTGGATGCGGCCAGAAGGGGAACTGCTTTGCAGCATTCGTTTACGATTGAATGATAGTCAGTGAATATCCAGGAAAGTTCAAGAAGACGCGTTTAAGAAGAAGATGGATATTCAGTTTCCTTTAAAAAACAAGGTGTACATGAGAGGTTTACTTCCCTGTCCGATAATTCGTAACTGTTTAGTTGGTGTTTTCTAAGGGCAGCAAAGGGCTTTCCTCCTTTCACTGGTAGCATCCATCCTTGAACTACCTTCGGGTAACAAGGCATCTAGGCACCGAAAGGATGTTACAGTTGAACTATTATTATTATTATTATTACTATTATTATTTATAAGGTCCGATTGCCGTGAAACTGATGAAGTCAATGCACGAATTTCAAAGACTGGTGTGGCGTTTGTTAATTTGAGATACTTATAGCGGCATAGTGGCACATCCCTAAACCTCATGGGAGTTACGTACCAGGCTATAGCACGAGACTTTCGGTTGCACGGCTGAGTTATGGCCTCTGCGAACAGTGAAACTGAGGCGCCTTGAGGTCATCAACAATAAACGTGTCAGAAGAGTAGCACATGTAGACCGACATTGGCTAATCCGGACCTGAAACAGTCCACTTGTGGTGGTGAGGCTTCAGTGCTGCAGTGATTCTGCGGGTTATACTCGATGAAAATCAGTTCCTGAAAGTTTGACTACACCAGGAAGGTCATTGGGGAGAAGCCCGACGAAGAACAGCGAGTCCTCACATTGCAATAAATCCCATTACGGGACGGTCTGGAGGGCAAGTTGTACTACCCGTGCGATAGGAGTGTGAAGGCAGCCGATGAGTACGTCCATGTATGAAAGCAGCGACGTTGTCCCGTTGTGATTCTTTTAGCTGCTGATTGCCTCTCCGTATCTAAGCCTCTACCCAGTAACGTAAGTCAAAACGAACTCGTATTAACTTCAAGTGACCTGTTCCACATTGCTGCTCTCAAAGTCCGTATTCTGGGCCAAAGTGGCAACAGGTAGCTCTTGCTCAAAACTCGTTTTCTGTTTCGCTCGATGTAAGTTGTTTCCGAAACGCCCGTGAGACCACAGTTTGGTTACACACCTCAAACTGATCAGGACGAGTCCAGGTTCTTTGCACTTCTCATATTCTTCGGGTGTCTAGTAAGTCTAGTGCAATAGATCGTGACATCTACAGTATGCGCGTTGTACTATCCCTAGGGCTCAAGTAGTCATATTGGACTGGATTACAGTAAAAGTTGTCTTTGCGCTGTTAGGTCGATTGATTCAATTAATATCGATGTATCACGAAGCAGTAAAAAGTGAGCACCTCGACGGTGGCTCCTCTATTCGAAAAGGGTGCAAGCACACCGTGGGAAGGCTACCGGGGTATAAGGTGAGTAGCCATAGCTTCCAGGTTATCCTCTTGTATTATCCTATGCGAGCTGATGCATCGTTGGGAGAATCAAATTTGCGAGAATCAGGTTAGGTTTTTCCTGACTGGGAGTTGCATCGATCGTATTCTGCAACAAGTGCTGGAACTGCGCCACAACTTGCGTCGAGTAACAACGATTGAGTTTCTCTGCCTTATATCTAAATACTTCTGCTGCACAGTAGGGTATGTACTTTGCGCCTGAAAAGTGTGACAGCAAGGTTTGGTAGGATCGAACCCGAAACTCATGCTTGCTCGTAAAAGAGAGGGCCGATTTGAGGTGGATTGAAGAAATTCAGTGCAGATGGTCGTTGACTTGTTCGCTGAGCTTGGCAATTTGATTACAAACGCTTCACCAATCGAGATGACATCATCAGTGCGATACTGGGGAGCGTAGTGGTGCGTAGCGATGGGTTGGTGGTTGTTTACAACCACTACGCACGCACCACTACGACACCACCAACGACCATCTACGCTACCTGAGATACCTACATTTCATTAATACATTTATGTTTTTACTGATCTCGTTATCCGTTGGCCAAGCAGCATGTTCTGTCATGAGCAAGACGAGGTTGTTTATCAGATACCGCATTCGATTATAGTTCAGATGCCGTGAGGTTAGGTGATAAGACCGATTACTATCAGACACAGTCAGTTAGGCGGTACATATCCTTCAGCACCTTTAAGACTGCAACAGGCTTTGAGAAATTCTTGGAAAAAAGCCATTAAAGTCGCACTAGAAATTTTTTGGGTTACCACTTTTGGCTGACCACAGCCAAGCGTAACGTGTCACCTCCATTTGCCACCGGTGGCATGTTTACTGGGCAGGTGAGTCGATCGATATAGTTGATAAGATCATTTACTTGAGCAAATGCATAAGTCCAGGCGGACTTGCAACAGATGGAATCGGTTCCCCAATTGGGAAGGCCAAGGAAGCGTTCGCCAGCCTCCGATATATGTAGCGTCAACGGGACGTCAGCTCGAGTTTCAAAACACAGTTCCAAGATCCGATTGGTCCGACGTTATGGATCAGTCGTAGCCACTGCGTGCAGAATATCTCAAGATTATCGGTGTCTCGAGAGCATTGCGCAAGTGTAGTGGGAAAACAAGATTATAAATGCTGAGGTACGCCGTCTGTCTTCCGAATCCTGAGGAGGCCGTGATAGACAGAATGTCACGGATCATGTTCTGGCATACGACAGCATAGTTTTCGCCTGAAAATCCGTCCTAGGCTTTTCATCGGTACACTAACTGAGCTACCAGACGATTGTGAATAAGCACCATTGTGTCGCGACAGTCAAATGCCACCACTTTTGAGTAAAAGAACACAAGGGGAAGATCCAGTTCCCACAATGAGAGCATGCGACACCAACGTGTAAGGACTTATTACACAATGACGACTGGCGGTCCGGTTGTGATCACGTGTTGATGATTGAAACATTGAATTCGAACTCACCCAGGAACCAAGATACGCTGCGCTTAGAATGAGCTATGAAATCCTGCGCAGCACAAAGAAGGTAAATATTTGACTGCTAAATACTGTTTCCCTGGCTCTTCAAACTCTTAGAACATCCCAAACCCGATATGGAAGTCGATTCATGCACAAGCCAAACTCAAGCAAATGATTGGCTGCTTCGAGGCACGTGGTCCATGCCAAAGCATACGACTGCTCCATACGAGGCCTAGCTGCTTAGCAAACGTATGCACCAATAGCATGCCGTGGCTCGAATCACGGATTCACGGATTGATACACAACATCGAGGCTTTCGCCCAAGTTTCCCGGGTTGGTTGTCGTTCAGCAGCTTGTCGTTCAGCAGCTGTCGTTCACCTGAAAGGCACAAGTGAAAAAAGGGTGTAGCACTGCTCTTTAAGTTCTCAGCGCCGGGCAGTATGTTTGCCAGCGCGAGGACTCGCGTAAATAAGTGTCTAATACTGTTTTGAACTGAGTTCTAGAGGGAGCGTGGACAACCGTCTCAGGAAGGTTATTCCACGCAGCAACTACCCGAAATGAGAAAAAAGTTTGCCTAATGAAGGTGTGCGCTCTGAGCTTAAAAATCTTCTTACCGTGTCCCCGCCGTGTGTTTGCTGGGTCAACGGTGAAAAACCTGTTGGCCAAGCCTTGTTCAAACAGGGCGTAAGTAAGAATTAAGTCCCCTCGGAGGCGACGATACTCCAAGGGAAAGAGGTCGAGCACCACGAGACGCGTTTCGTAGTCCATGGACTTGAGACCGGCAACCATTTTCGTAGCAGCTCGCTGGACACGCTCAATGAGGATTACGTCTTTCGTGCGTCCTGAGTAGACAACCGGGTTGGCATATTCAAGGAGCGGTCTGACATAGGCCCCATAGAGTATTTGGAAGTCCGTGCGAGTAATACGAGAGAAGGTACGCCGAATCATCCGTAGAACAGCGAATGCCTTCTGAGCCGATTTCTCAAGGTGCAGTGAGAAGGACAGGTTTGGAGAGAGCCAGATACCCAAATCTTTTTTGGCATCTATCCTCGTGATGTCTTCTGGTCCTTTCTCACCATGCATGACAAAGGAGTTCGCTGAGTCTCCTCCAAATGACATATGGACGCACTTTTCGTCATTCAGAGGAAGGTGCCAGTCCAACGACCACTGCTTTGCGGCGTCCACATCAATTTGGAGGGCACTGGCATTGGAACTCCACGATTTCAAGTCGTCCGCAAAAAGTAGACATGGACTTGAAATAACATCTGGAAGGTCATTGACGTATATCAGAAACAGCAAAGGTCCCAAAACGGAGCCCTGAGGAACTCCAATGGAGACCGGCGCCGCAGAAGAGTAGGTCGAGCCTACTTTCACTCGGAATGATCTGTCTGATAGGAATGCCTTGATCCAGTGTAGGATTTTCCCTTGAATCCCGTAAGACTCGAGTTTGTGGAGCAGAGGGACGTGTGGGACTCGATCAAATGCTTTTGAAAAGTCGAAAAATATGGCATCCGATATGAGTCCCTCGTCCTTGGCTTGGGTTAAGCTGTCCATAAATACGAGCATGTTCGTCACGCAGGAACGGTTTGGGAGAAATCCGTGTTGAGCTTGAGAAATCAAGTTGTTGGAAGTAAGGTGATCTAGAATGGCTCGCTTCAGAATGCGTTCCATCACCTTGCATGGCACGCTAGTGAGGCTTATAGGCCTGTAGCTGCCAGGCGATAGTCGGTCACCAGTTTTGTAGATTGGCGTGACAATCGCTTCCTTCCAAACAGAGGGAAGGTGGCCTTCGTCAAGCGACTGACGAAACAGCAGATGGAAATGAGTTGCCAGTGTGTACGACGTTTCCTTCAGGATCCTTGGGTGGACTTCGTCGGGCCCCAACGCGCAGAATGGGTTGATCTTGTGCAGGAGTTGACGAATGTCCTCCACCGTGAATACCAAGTCGGTTAGAGGCCGTTCGTAGGTACGCCTTGACAACGTTGGATGTGACGAGGACGCTGGGACTGAATACAGACCTGCATAGTGATCTCTGTAGAACTCAGATACCACTATTGGGTCACTCGTGGGTTCCCCGTTCCTGTCCCTCAGGGAGAACGCGGATGGCTTGTTTCTTCGGCGATGCCGCATGTATTTGAACAGCACATTTCTGTTCTTCCGGGCGAGGTCTAGAATGGTGGCTTGTTTTCGTATGTTCCATTGGCGGATTTCCGATTTACAGCGGTTCCGCATTTTACGAAATGCCAGCTCATCTTCTGTGTCTCCTGTAGTCAACTTTTTGAGAAATAGTTGTGACCTCTTTTCCAGAAGACGCCGGATCCTTTTGGGTAGTTTACGGCTCGTCCGACTGCGTGCTGGTTTTTTTGGGACGAACATCGCGTCAGCCTCGTGAACTTTCTGGACAATAGTCCTATATAAGTCTTCCACTGAGGCTGGCCCCAGTTTAACTTGGTTAAGAAAGATGCGCATTCCCGAAAAGTCTGCACGGCAGAAGTTTCGAATCCACGTTTGGGGTTCGGGATTTCTGGCCCAATAGCAGATGAAATCAAAGGTGAGCACACAGTGGTCGCTATGTCCCAGTGGAGCGTTAATTGTCACCTGATCAACGAAATGTCTTTCGTTGGTGATGACCAAATCCAGGAGGGACGGTTGTTGGCCCGCGCGGTATCTGGTGGGTGCAACGACATGTTGAGTCCAAGCGCTCTGTTGAACGACTTCGGTCAACGCCGCTGCAAAGGGTCCACTTGATCCGACGCACTGGAGCTCCGTCCAGGGGGCCTTTGGAGCGTTGAAGTCACCTACCAGCAGGAGATGAGTGAAGTGGTAGCTGGAGGAGAGTTGCCCAAGGGTTCGTATGAGGAAGTGGTCATCTTCCGGAGGACTCGAGGGGCTACGGTAGACCACACCGAGAAGGAGAGAATCGGACCCGCGCAGCGGGACTTGAAGCCACAGTGCATCACAAAAAGGTGCAGGAGTGGTATCAGAGAGGACAATCGGGATTGGCAGGGCCGCATGTAAGTATAAAGCAACCCCACCAGCTCTCCCTCGTTTTGAGTCAGCTCGAAAAATAGAGTAGCCGTCTATTGAGATCTCCGCGTCAGAGACATCTGGTGTGAGCCAGGTCTCTGTGAGTGCGATAATGGACGGCTGTTCAAGACAAACTGACTGTTTAATATCACAAAGTTTGTTGAAGAGGCTAAGACAGTTTGTGGACAAGCATTTCAACACTGCCTCTGCTGCCTTCGAAGGTGAGGAGCCGAGAGTTGTGTAACCAGGGAGGTTAGCAGGCTTAATAGCTGTACGTCGGGTTTGAGTCGAGGGCTCCGAAGGGACCTCTGAGGCATACTTTTCTGCTCCTTCGATTGGTGGTTTCGTGTGTTGCCTTTCATTTGCAGGTGGGAGCACGGTTTGCGCGGGCCTATTACCTTTGGTGGACGAAGTTTTTTTCCCCGTGGGCGAAAATTTCGACCATTGCTACTTGTAGCCCTTTCTTTAACTTCTTCTGGACGGCCAGGTTCGCTGTTGCTCAATGGGCGATCTCGCGTCTGTTTGGCTTCTTGGGCATTTTGGCGCGATTTGGTCGGAAAGGTGCCTCTGTGATGCTTTGAGCGCTGGGTGGCAGCACCGGGTAGTTCTTTTGGTGGTGCTCCCATGAGGCTGGTTTTCTCAGAGGACTGCACCTTGAAGCCAGCCAGCAGTTTTCTGATTTGGCGAGTTGTATATGGCTTGTTTGGCCGCAGTCGCCTTTCTTTCGCGCCTGTGTGGTCATCCGAGTCACCCGCGATCAGCGTGGCCAACTGGGTGTATGAGGGACTGTTCGGCTCGCCGTGGTCAGGCTTGTGGCTTTGATTGTCATGGTCCTGGGCAAGAGTTGTGTCCACAATCAAAGAGGCTACTTTAGACGGAGTGGAGCTAGAGATTGGCAATTTCACAGCCTCAGTGGATGTACGGTTCTCGCAGCATTCCCCGATGTCGACGTCAGCGCATGTGGTTGGTTTGCCGGTAGGCTTCACCACTTGACTCCGCTCGTTTGACCCAATCCAGCTCGGTTGTAGCTTGGGTGTGGAGTTCACTGTTGCACCTTTGACGTCTGTTACGGAAAGAAGTGCTGATAACTGTACGTACTTTGGGCGCTCCGTCCACGTGAGGCTTGCCTCCTCCAGAGCGTCACTGCCTATAGAATTCGAGGGGTCCGCGGTGGTTGAGTAGAAACTGCTGTCCGGAGTCGCGGTCGTTTGCCTCGGCGTGCTTTCAGGAGCACAAGGGGCTATAACTACAATCGGTTTGGCCTTAAGTTTGGGATCGGCCGAATTGGCGCCATCCGGAAGCTTTTTCCGCATCTCTTCCCTAGAACTGCTGTGGCCTGGCTTCCGCGCGTCTAGAGGGCGATCCTCAGATAGACGCCTGATCGTTGGATTTGCCTTTTGGACGCTGACAGCCCGACCCAAAACCTTCTGTACGGCCGACGGCGAGGAAAGGGTAACGAGAAGCCCGAGTGTTCGCTTGCTTCCCTTCTGGCGTAACCAGTCTGCGTGAAGCGATTCGTGGTCAGGCTTTGAGAGGACACTGCCAAGGAGCGATTGTGCCTGCTTCGTTGGCGTGACTTTTCTAGAGAATGACCCCCAGATTATCAGTCTGCTCTCCCTTACGCGCCTGTCTACTAGAGACGCCGTGGCGGTCTTTATTGCCGCATCGGAGAGCTGGATGAACCTTTTCGCACCCAGCGGACCAGGGGTGAATAGTGCAAGGTACTCGTTCAGCGAGGAAGGTTCTTTATCAACTTTCGTCCAGATCGCTGCGTTTTTTATGTTTGCGTCCGCCAGAGCTTTAGAGAGAAGCTCGAGTTTCACCGCGAGTACATCGATTAAGGACGAGCACTTACACTGGTCTGTGTGATTCGGTAGTGAGGAATTGGTTTTGTTTTTTATGGCTTTCTTCTTATTTTGGGAATGCATTGCACCATTGGTGTAGAGGCAACTGGCGCATACAAACGCGGTCAGAATCCTTTGTCGCACCGTGACTAGGGCGGTTTCTCCGGGTCCGCCAGTATCCACCCTGGGATGTGCACGTTTGTCCTTGGGCTTTAAAACTCGATGCTATTTCATTCTGATGGTACCCGCAAATCTCCCGAGTCATGTATTATTCTGACTAACCGTATGCTCATGCCTGACGATATGCCACCCGCTAGTTGGGAAGAAAAATTAGTATTGGTACCATATAGCAGCGGAAAAACTTCTCATTGGATAATTTTTGTGGTAGTTGCGAATCACTGTGGTGCTGTATGGAGCCGAAGATAATAATCCCGTAATGGCTGAATTTCCTTTAGGCCTCTAACAGTTTTGCAGTGGCATCTAAGACAGCTGATCGAATTTGTCACTGATTGAAAACGGTTCATAGTTTGCCGGTCAAGTTTTGCCGGGAATGTCGCTCAGATCCATACGTGGAAATATTCCATTTGAAGGTATACCAGGCGGCCCAAACAGGCTCTGGTGCATTGGGAGGTGATCAACCCAACGAGAGCTTTCCATACCAGCACTTGACGAACGAACATATGTTCTCTCTACGCACTCAGAGCTGAATAGTTTTGTTTAAATGGTTCCGATCGACAACTACGTTTACTTGAGGTCCTGCTGGAAAATGCATCATCATTGTTTCAGGTCTGTTCATCCCAACAAAAAGGCAACACGTACTCGTTCGGTAGTTTCAGCCTTACATCTGCAAACGTTCATGCGAGAGATGAAGTATAACTTCTGACACACAAATACTAAATTTTATTCCCAGCTGGTTGGTGGCTTACCACATGTTTGATCATAAAGGTTAGACAGAATAATGACACGACTAATGGCAGTTATGGCAATGCTATGCCATCATTGCCCAAGCAAATTTCGGTTTCTAGACAACCCGTAACGGACGTCAAGTTTTAGGCGATCCGGCTTGAGAAGTGCAATTCTGTGGGCAGACGGATTTGGGTTAGCCAAAGTTATCCACACAGGCGAAACAAAGTCGATGATAGGTCACAGTTACAGTTACACGTTTGCCAGACCGCTCCTTGAATATGCCAACCTGGTTGTCTACTCAGGACGCACGAAAGACGTAATCCTCATTGAGCGTGTCCCGCGAGCTGCTACGAAAATGGTTGCCGGTCTCAAGTCCATGGACTACGAAACGGTGCTCGACCTCATTCCCTTGGAGTATCGTCGCCTCCGAGGGGACTTAGTTCTTACTCACGCCCTGTTTGAACAAGGTTCGGTCAACAGGTTTTTCACTGTTGACCCAGCAAACACACGGCGGGGACATGGTAAGAAGATTTTTAAGCTCAAAGCGCACACCTTCATTAGGCAAACTTTTTTCTCATTTCGGGTAGTTGCTGCGTGGAATAACCTTCCTGGGACGGTTGTCCACGCTCCCTCCAGAACTCAGTTCAAAACACTATTAGACACTTACTTACGTGAGTCCTCGCGCTGGCAAACATACTGCCCGGCGCTGAGAACTTAAAGAGCAGTGCTACACCCTTTTTTCACTTGTGCCTTTCAGGTGAACGACAGCTGCTGAACGACAAGCTGCTGAACGACAACCAACCCGGGAAACTTGGGCGAAAGCCTCGATGTTGTGTATCAATCCGTGAATCCGTGATTCGAGCCACGGCATGCTATTGGTGCATACGTTTGCTAAGCAGCTAGGAGTGAATCCATGAATCCGCGAATTTAGACTAACTTGTAGGTCCATGTGGAGATAAGGTGGAGGACAGGCATTGCTACCCCTATTTCTATGACCCTAACCTCTGTGCTCTACTATATTTATCAAACTGGTGAGAGCTGTTATGTAAATACCTACCGTCCCATCAATCTCACAGGCATTCCACGCATTTGACAACCTAGGTAACAATAACTCCGTTATGGTACACTGGTACAATTGTGGAATCCACGTTCCTTTCACTCCCCATTTCCGATGTTTATCCGGAAGTTGCAATCCAGAATGGATTAACCTAGTGAAATGTCTCCAGGAATCTTTGGCTTACTACTCACGTTGAAATCTATCATACATTCCGTCGCCTAATTTCAAGGCCGTAATTTCTCCTTGAAACCGCAGTTTTTTGAAGTCCCTATGGATTTCCACCGTGGGGCGCCTAATAAGGACGGATATTAAAGTTATCTGCATGACAACGGAATACCTAATTAGGAAAAACAGCGACACTAAATAGTCTTCATCATTTATAATTCGGATCAGCAGCTGTCTATAGATGGTACCAGGACAATTCACAGTTTTGTTTTCAACTTATGAAGCCTCGAACCTTGGAATGACATGATATCAACCGTTATTCATTTGCTTCACGTTTTCCATTCAAAATAAGGATAAAAGGAAAAGAGCATAGAAGATTCTTTGCGCAAACAATGCAGCTTCTCTACTGGGCAATTTAAATATTGCTCACTCAGCTTTAATATTCCACCGAACATTACGCCACGTATGGACTATACCATGGAAGCATGAAACTACCGGGTTGAAAGTGCTGAACGACTGAGATATCAGGCACAGGGTCGAGCCAGTAAACTGATCCATCAACCATCTAGAGGCCGGGGATTTTTTAAAATGACCTCGACGGTGTCCTTCTCGAAATTCCCATGATTTGAAAACCGAAACTGAACCCGGAGCGAACAAGGTCCATAACTGGAGGAGAACGACTGGAATATCGTATAGTATGGTGAGTTGTGGAGAGATGCAAATGTAAAATAAGGTGAGTCCGTTTGTAAGGTGAACTTGGTGCTGAAGTCTCTTTGCTCACAACAAAGGAAAGTGCAATGCCCACGAAGCTACAGAGTAAAGAAGCAGGTGGAACAAGCTGAGTGGTTTGAAGCATGGTGGCCCATTTTTCGCAAGACGCCAGAACATACGTTCATCCGCAAAAGGGCGTAAAGTTTGTGGGGGGTAAGATTACATTTACGGACTGGAACATTTTCGGTTGCGGGATGCACACCGGCATACCAAGCAGAATTTAGAGCCATTGAGCAATCTTTTTGGTCATTTTGTCGGTTCGGGTGCCGTGTGACTGTGAATCAACCGGTGATGCTATCAGTATCAGCCAGGGTCATTGAACAGACACTGGGGATCTGCCTCCGAGGATCCAACCAGCTGCACAGTCAATGCCATATTTGCACAGATAATTAGAATTAAACCTGCTTAGTGGATGATAGCTACGACACGGTCAGGAGACAGCCATTCGCACACACATGAATTGTGGTACAGGTGGTCCTGCGGACAAACATGGAATGAAATCCCTAAAAAGGAGTCCTGCGGGTTGTGTGAGCCAGCTCCCAGCAAACTCGAAAGATAAAGTTTCGTACATCTTGCGGAGAATTCTATTTCCGCCAAACTCTGATGTCACAACCGAGGGGCCGACAGACCAGGCTGATGAAATAACTGCGACACCCAGTGTCAGTAGTCAAGCTTTTGCACGTCCAGCGGAAAACTTCTGGCTTTTGAGTCTTTGCGAAAGAGAAAAAAAGTCAAAGAGCGAAGGGAATCACCATTCTTTGAAGGCAAAACTGGGTTGGGAGATTCAGGATGGCCTCATTGAGTTCTTCGGGTGTCAAAAATCAAAAGAGACCCTGGGTCTGGTGAGGTCAGTTTATGGGGCTAGTCGTCCGATACAAAGAAAAGCTATTGCGCAAAGTACTTTAAAACGTATGTAGAGTAAGTGGTCAGATCTGCGGACAGTGAATATACGCCAAACAAAATTAGAAGAGCGGAACAATGTACGAGCTTGAAACTCAGTACGACGCTCACTACCGTTAACTACTATTGTTTACTGTCAATTCAGGGTCAACACATGGTTAGGAAATGTTGGTAAGCTATCAAACGGAAATTTAAGCACACAATTTGTCATAATTGACAAAGAATTAGGTATTCAGAGGTCAGTCTGTTTAAATTTACTACCTGTAAATAATCACACGTAGGTTGATGACACATAGCAGTTTGTCAAAACAAATCAGCACTCGCAACGACTTTGCATCTGAAAAACAGCAAGAAATTTATTAACAAAGTTACTAAGGCTAGTTAAATAACCTAGAGAGAAATGCGACGAAGTGTCTGACTTATGTTCTTAAAGCCACATATCATAGTTAGGATGATCAACTCTATGACAGTAAAACCTAAAACAATGTTTTTTGTCCATGGCTAACAGTTTGTTCTTGGGCAAATTGAAACCGTCCTTAACAGGTCTGACAAGGCAGATTATGGATACAAGAATCGGCGAAAGATCTTGTTCAGTTGGACCTGCATAGAGATACCAGTATTCATCCAATTTGACAACGTGTATAGATTTTGGCTTTAGCATTTGCGTCAAGTGTTCCGACTGGTGTTCTTCATCCGAGGAGACGGCAACAAACAAAGCCACTGAATTTGCTGATAACGGCTTCCACCCTCTTTGCCAAGCTATTATTTCACCTTCACAAACGTCATTCAACCTTTTGCGTCGTTGTGTGAAATGGACTCTGAAAAAGTTGTTCTGCTGGCATGTCGAAGATGTGACCAAGCCAGCACTGTCTATGGAGTGTGAACAGTTCATCTACTGTGGGCAAATTAATTCCTGCAACTCTTGAATTTGGATAACTCCAGCGTCACTGACTTGGTTCAACTCTCTGTCTTGAGTAATATTTCAAAGACATCCTTGGTGAAACGTTAAAAGCATTTGACATTTTCGGTTCGCGGCGGCCAGGTGTGTGATCCACATAACTGTATGGGGAGCGCAAAGCGTTGTAAATTAAAATCCTAACAGAAGGGACAATGTACGACAACGCCACAAGCAATAACAGTTTAGAAAAGCTACTCTGGCCTTCCAAATATGGATGTAACTACCATTGGCCGGACTAGCAAGACTGATACAGTTGTTCAGGTGGATTAGTGTGTATACTACCTCATGTGGCTTATCTACAAGCATGAGATTAGGGTTCTTGTCCACAGCCCTCCAGACTTTGCAGGTAGAAAGCGCATGCCAAACTACGCAAAAGAATTGTATGGAGTATTTAATTTTGTCTGTATTACGGTAGCACTGGATCCAAGAAGCGCAATGCCGTCTGCATGTTTGACATATTTGAGCAAGTTTCTTTGGAGCACGCTGTCACACAGGCATTAGAAGCTGGGAGTGGGTCTTGAATGACTGCATCAATAAAATTGATTTGAGAAGGAAAAATGTAAAAGAACAGCCTTGTCTAATATAAAGCACTCAGGCAAGGATTTATGTAGGCATTTACGCGCCCAGATGTTATACTGGCTTTAATAATGTATCAGTTAGACACGTTGGTCCACCGGAATTGCGAAGACAAACGACTTCGAGGAATTTATGCTGCAAACGAGTGGGTCGTTCCCTGATATGGAATTCAACTGAACCAGAATATAAAAAGAGCCAACATTCCAACAGGATGTCAGTGAGAGGCTGAACTGTAGAAACAGGGTTTCAGTACACAAGACAAATCGGTAGTAAAGTGGATTTGTTCGCTTAAAGGTAGTCCTCCTAACATTTTTCGTAGGAATGCTGTTGGGGGATGAGGTGCATTGGTATGACGGACCTTCGTAGGTTCGCAATTTTTGCAAATTACTGATTTATTTATCGGCTCTGAAGATTTTGGCTTTTGAGCTAACCCAAATGTATCGAAAAGAATCTCCAGTGGAGGGGCATGACGGACCCACATAGGGAAGCCTACGTTTACCCCATAGACATCTTTTCCAGCACGTTGCAAAATTATACTCTGTGTCCACTTTTCCACAGTACCACGATAGTTTTTCGCTAGCATAGATTCAACGGGTATAAATATGTTACTTGCAGTACCGTGATGTCGGCTGCACTGAACTTCCATATTTACGTTTCCACCGGTTGGCGAATGTGGTGTTGGACGGATGACGTCAAGATGTAAATGAATCTTCCCGTTGATAAGTACCTCCGCCGGGAACTTACCATGTGCAGCGTCAACATTTAGTGTCAGTTTGTAACTCAGCAGAAAATCTCGATGAGTTCTGTTGTGTTGTTCTCCCCTTCGAGTTTTAGGAGTGCGCGCCTGAAAGTGTCCACAAATCTTTCAACTTGGCCATTTGATTGTGGATGGAACGGTGGTGTTCGCACATGTTGTATGCCATTTTCTTGAGAGAAAGCGGAAAATTCAGCGGACGTAAATGCACTGCCGCTATCGGAAACAATGGAACTCCAAAGTGGCCAATCACATGCTGTAGTACCAGGGTTCATGTTAAACATTTTCTATAAGCATCTACTAGGATCGGATATTGTTGGCCGTTGAGTGGCCCCGCAAAATCAATATAAAGTCGTGACCGTGAAGTCTCTGGAACAGGCCATAAATATGCCTCTGCTTTTCGAGGGAATTTTCCAGACAATTGACATTTTGAGCACTTGCGTAAAAGTTCTTCTAACTGCTTATCCATGTTCGGCCAGTAGACATAACTACGTGTTAGCGCCTTCATGCGGTTAATGCCAGAATTTTTCAAAGTGAAATTGTTTAAGGACATCACTCTGTAATTCCAGGGAAACAATTACCCGTTCTGCAGAGAATAAGCAACCATCAATTTCGGAAAATGAGGATCGACGTAGGTAGACCGGCTGAAGTTGTTTATCGGAACATACTACAGGTCAGTGTGTGCGGTGAAACTGAAGTACCTTTTGAAGTAACGGATCACGAGCACTGACGTCGCAGACCATGGCAGAAGTAACCGGAAGTGCATAGATTGTAGTGACAAGCACTGTGTTAACTTCTGGTTCTATTGTTATTGCGGCAAAAACAGTATCCTCAGATTTTTTCCGTCGAGAATCCATGAGTTCTGATAATCTATCAGCTTGACCAATAGCATCAGTAGACTGACACTTGATGGAGAAGTCGTAGCCCAGAAGCATTGTAACCCAACGTTGCAACCGATCGACTGTGTAAACAGGGATGCCTTCCTTTGATCCAAAAACGGCGAAAAGCGGCCTATGGTCGGTGATGAGCGTAAAATGACGCCCATGGAGCATTTTGTGGAATTTTTTGATGGCAAAGATTACTGCTAAAGCTTCTTTTTCAATCCGACCATAATTGCGGTAAGTAATTGTGAGAGATCTAGCTGCGTAGGCAGTTGCCTTTTCGTTTGCGTTGGGGAAAACGTGAGAGATGACAGCGCCAATACCATAGTTGGATGTATCTGAAACCAAGATAATGTCCAGGGCTGGATTGTAATGTGTGAGTAGCAGCTCAGAGCTGAGAAGTGGCTTCACTTTGTCAACAGCGGACTGGCACAGACGTGAGCAGTTCCAAGGCACCTCCTCTTTTAAAAGACGCTTTAATGGCCCACGGACACCATGCATGTCTGGCAAAAACAAACTGCAATGGCTTACCATTTTTCATGACTGAGGTTGGTGAACAGATCTTCTGGTACAGGTAATGGACACTGGTGAGAATCTAACACGGCGTTTAATCCAGTGGAATAATCAGCAAGTATGTGCACCTTACCAATTGCTTTCTTGATGGCAGCAATAGGAGCTGCCCATAATTTACTGCCTGGATACTTCCGGATTGCTGGAGACGAACAAGTTCATTCTCCACAGTTGCGAGAGGGGCAAATGGTACGGGACGCTTCGGTCTGAAACCTGGTGTGGAATCAGGTTGGAGTTTGAGGCTTGCCTTGGTTTTGGTACAGCTTTTAAAGTCACTTTGGAAGACATCGTTGAGTTTTCTCTTGAGTGTGTTAGTTAAGTGTTCAGCACTGTCTGAGGAGGATTAAACTTTCGGAGCATTGCACACAAATAATAGAGGTACAGATCAATTTTCTAATTCAGTCAAATCCAAGAATGTCAACCTAGGAGAGTCAGTGAGATACCAAGTTCCCGAGTACAGTAGATTGTTGAATGGTGCATTACAGGCCAACTGTTCAGCCAGTAGAAGGGAACTGTCAGATGCACTTTGGGCCCGAGGATTCGTGAATGACACAACAGGTTTTCCAATCAACTCCCAACGGAATGCGAGACCAACGTAATATCTGAAGCCGTGTTCAGCTGCAGACGAATTGGAATTTTGTTAATGAAAACTGTAAGGTATTTCCTTTGGGACTCAAATTCAACTTGGAATGTTGCAAACACAGATCTGGACTGCAAACGCCTCTTATATGACTGTTTTTTGACTATGTTGCTGACTGAACTGTTGAAGCTCTTTTGGTTATTGGGTACGGTGGGTTTTTGGGTACAACAGAAACCTTCTTTGTGGCCCCACCGATGATACTTTTAACACTGGTGCTTCTTGAATGGACAGAAGCGTGCATAGTGCCACTCGCCACAGGACCAACACGATGTTGGCGGTTTTTTCATGTATAATAGTGGTTCCTTTCAATGCCATGACACCACTGGGATTAGTAATTCGTGAGGTCTGCTGTACGTTATCGCAGTATCGCCTTTAAGATCACGCAAACATTGTCATTCGGTGGTGAGTATTTCCACGGTAATATCCTCCTCGTGCTCAAGCTTGGAAAGCAATCGAATGCAAATACCTGATTCTTACGAAGACTGAAGTCCAGCAACGAAAATTAGACACTTGAACTGATCCTCTGTAAGTGACTGCAATTGGAATGTTTCTCACTCACGGTTGACGATAACGACCAAAGTGACGTAATGGTCGGCATCGCCCCTGGCCATTCTGAGACAGTTGCATCGAAAAGTAAAAAGTGAATGTTGCTCACCGAAAACTTCACGGAGCTGCTCCACTGTTTGTGAAAAGCTTAGATCCTTTGGATGTTTTAGAAGAATGAAGTTCTTGAACCGATCGTGCCCGAGGGTTCCAAGTTTCCGAACCAAGATACGGGATTTCCACGCATCATCTTTGTCTGTAAATTTATGCTAGAAAGTATCTTCCAAGCGACTGTACCATGTATCGAATGTGAGACCGATTCGTGGAGAAGTCGAGTAGCAGTTGCTGCGATAGAATCGGCAAAAGATAATGAAGTGCCACTTTGAGATGGAACTGATGTGTGAAAATTAATAATTTGAGTAATAGACTGAATAATTCGCAATTGCCATTGTTCGAACTGCGCTTGCTGCTGTTGAAAGATTACTTTCAAATCCTCAGCTGAAATTGATATGTTTGTGTACGCGTTGGGCTCCCGTTGCTAGTGTTATATTCGCTTTGATAACGTATCAGTCAGACACGTTCGTTCACCGGAATTGAGAAGACAAACAACTTCGAGAAATTTATGCTGCAAACGAGTGGGTCGTTCCCTGATATTGAATTCAGTTGAACCAGAATGTAAAAAGAGCCAACAGTCCAATAGGATGTCAGTGAGAGGCTGAAATGTAGAAATAATGTTTAAAGGTAGTCCTCCCAACACCGGAGAACTTCCATACAACGCCATTTAGAAAATTATTACTGCATGGTGGACACCTTGACTTTACAGAGACTACCGTAGTGACAGTACACTGAGTTCAAGGCAGCTTTCAAGTCAGAAAAGACCACTAATGTTGGTTTCGGGAAGCAGCGCTGCTGTTATAGAACCTCAGGGAAGGTGAAAATGTGATCGATGCGTCCCCTTGCAGGACAGCATCCAGCTTGGTTTACACAGACCTATCTCTCCCTGTGTCCAGTTAAACTTCAAATTATAAGGCCAGAGCGTACCTTCAATGACACCGTGCTTTTCACAAACTTCTTGAATGCCATATTTCAAAACAAGGCTGACTGTCAACGTGCACCATTCCACGGGACTTCTTTTTTACTGCGTATCAATGAGCCTTGTTAGATGAATCACCGGGAATTCTTAGCTTCTTTTGCAGAAGGCGGAATATATGCGGTTTGATCCAGGCGCGCTTTTACGTTTCATTACAGGTTTTTTCGGGTTTAACTCTTCTTCCGAAGGACAGTTGCTGTTTATATTCCATTTTCTCGTCAGTACCATCTCCAGAAATTGTGTTGTGGGAGACCGTCTAATTTCCTCTTCGAAGTTTTCAGCCAGTCATTCCAGTTGGAAGATTTGTAAGTAAATTAATAGTTCACTTATTTTTTATCATTTTCCGACCTTTGCTTTCATATGCCCGGGTGATTGTATCGATGGGTACAAGGCACGTGTGTTCTCGCTAGTAAAAGCATTCTCGAGCTGAAATTTCTATGTCCACTTAAGCTCTCGTCTTTCCCTAGGCTATTCGCCATTTTGCGTTTGAGCGATTTGTGTACGCTCTGTGCTCGTTGCCAGCTGGCGTAAATTCTCTAACGGCAATCAAGAACAGAGATCTGGACGACATCCAGTGGTCAATTGATCGTATCGTAAAATTTGGACAGAAGTTGTGAACGCCGCTGGCATAGATTCTTCCATATTTTGCCATGCTTCATCCACGTGCTAGATAGCAGTACAATATTGGCTTACCGTAGAGAGTAGTTGAGCTAGATCAGCTCTATACTACTGAGCTGCGGCAGGTCTCCAAAGATGGTGGATTGGCATATTTCTTGCTGGCTTTCCATGGCCAAAAGTGGAGAGAGGTATCAACTTGCTGGCACCTACAGAATGCCAGCCCTGAACCGTGGGGTTCCAACGGTGAGTGATATTCGAATGATTCAGTCAGGTCCACAGTCAATGTTTACTCGATGACCGCAAGATTACGCAACAAATATTTCTACTGGAGGTTCCTACTGGTCAAAAGCAACTGATGATCAACACACAACTAGGATAGTTGACCTCCGTTGTCTAAATGACGAGCAAAGATACAAAATCAACTGTCTAAATGAGACTCCAAGGAGCTCAGAAAAAGGATTTGGGCATTCATGTCGCTCACGTATCGATCACAATGTTGGCGCTTCTCACTTGACAGGCAAGCCCAGATAAGTCTTGGTATAAATTATAATTCTCTGGGGCAAAGCTGCAGCCCGTTGGGTCATATGCCGACATTACAAACAACCACCGTTTTCATGTAGAATGGAATTGAGCTTGGTTAAACTTGATACCATAACTGCGCAAAGACGAATTTTTACTGAACCACAACCTAGAGCACCACGTTCAACTCCAAAGCTGTGTGCGATTCCCACGCCACGTATTCCACGAGTCATTGATTCTGAATCACTCGAAACACGGAGGAAGAGTGTGCATTAACTGAACTTTTCCCTGGCGCTTTAAAAAGCCTTACCTCGCTTGGGTCTTTCATGCGTGTTTCGGAGAATTAACACACACGAATTTAAAGGAAGTATAATTTCTAGACAAGTATTATCCACTTGCTCATTTGACGTAGAGTAAGGACATTAAGGCTGCTATATGGAGAGAATATTGTGGGTTTAGCAAAGTGTTATTTCGTTCATTGATAACAGGCATCGGAGTATATAAGGCGTACAGACCTGATGACTGACAATGAAACTACCCAGAAAATTTGTTTGTGTGGTTAGAAGAAGCTGAAGAGTGAACGTCGGCGAACGAAAATATGTCTGGGCAAATCACACTTTCTTGTAGCATAAGGAAGTGGGTTTGGTTGAAGCACCACATCTGGAGCCTTTGACTAAAAAGTGGGGAGGTAGGGAAGGTAGGGTTGTATTTGGAAATTCTGGCCCCAGCCTGTGGTTTAAGAGTCTGACCTTCAAAATAGCAGGCAGCAGATTTTGCTCTGGGAATCCTGCCTGGAGCCAATAACTCATTAGTCAGACTTGCTTAGCTGAAGCGGGCTGGCCTAACCTGAGTGCGCAGAGAGTGAGGCATTACTGTCTGATTCCTAGGGCGGATGTGCACGGTATGTTCCTTCTGAACAGCATTAGAGCCTTTGGTTTTAAAGTTATTTCGCCGATATTTAATAATGCGCTACTGGCCAGGACCACCTGTTGGGCTGTCGGGGGTTGCGGCCTTTAGGGTCAACATTTCCTAACACGTCATTCACCAATGGATGGGAAAATAGCTTCCTCCATATATATATATAAACATTATAATTGGATGAATGAAATACCTTACTGCCTCCACATTCCCATTTCAGAAGACAGTATGACTCCAGATTGCCCCGTCGTGCGCTTACTTGTAATATAGTGTCTCAATATTCTTGGTCTGGCTGCACTTCTTTGGACTTCCTGTCATGTGTACACCTTATAGAACAAAGTTTCAGCTAGTACAGGTCGCGAAATAGTTTCAACCTTCATGCCCATCAACATATCAAGGGGAAAGTTTTACGTAGCGGCGCTGATCAACCAATTGCAGCTGACATTAGACGTCCGAAGTCTTGGCCACTCACTGCTCCTCGGTCTGTTCTACGATGTGAGACTTGAAAAACTACTTCGTTTCCCATTACCTTAAGTCTATCAGAATTCTACAGGAACGTGCTCAAATCCATTGCCGATGGCTCTTGAAGCCCTGCCATTACTCCATCCCTGGCTTGGATAAAATCCAGCCTCTCCTTTATTCATTTATTTATTGCTTTGACATTTTACCGCTTCTGCCTGTCAATGAACGTTAAACAGGTTCACAGTATACGCAGAAAGGGTCTCACCGAGAATAAACAAGGTTCCGGGAGTTATGAACCCATTCATATGGCCGCCTCTTGTACAGAGTCCTGAGGATACTTGTATGGCAAGCTCTATCATAACACAACGAGGATGTCTCAACCCTTTATTTGGTGCAACATGAGTTTTACTATGACAGCCTCAGCAACCTTCAGGTTACCAAGATCAAATGCACAGCTGCGTTTGGCCCTGGTGCTTGCCTTGTTGTTGCCTTCACGGACGTTGAAGTCGGGCAAATTTTTGAATGGCCAGTCTTTCAAAGTGCAATAGACGTACAGGTTTTGGAATGATTTGCCAAACTAATTTCGCAGCTCCTTAGTGGGTCGCTACTTCCCCTCCAAGGTTAGGGAAACCATTGGAATCGGACAGGTACAAGATTGATCTTTGGCACTACCGGGGAGCATTGAGTTGTTCAGACTAAGCACGCGAGATTGCTACAAGCATCTGACGGATATTGTACGCTAATTTCAGCACGCCGTATCCGATAAATTTAATACGGCTGTAGGTCATAGGTGTCGGCCGGTGTTTTCAACCGAACTCTGAATCACAGTCAAGGGAAAGTTGGGATTTATTGATATCTTCAACCTGTGAAAACGCTCTCTTGCTCAGTTAAAGTTTCCAAGACGTTCCCACAAAGAGTGCTATCCTAATCCTAAAAAGTTTGTTCAGCATCTGAAGATCAAAAGGACAAAGATAACTAACTCCTAACCTAGGAGATCGAAGCACGATAATGTATGAAAATTCCGCATAAAAGAAGATTCAAAGCCAACGCGTGTACACAAAGACAAGAGGAGTGGCCAAAACGGGCCTAGGTTTTGTCATCGAGATAGTTGCGGGACTGAAATGTGCTAACTAGCACAATCAGTGCACAGATATAACGCTTCCGGTAGGTTCACTGAATACGTGGCGGTTATCCATTCACTGTATTTAAGTACCCAAGGATACAGCTTCACTAGGGTTTGTCATAATCACTGGATGTGGTTAGAACTGTATTATTCAGCTTTTGCAACCATGATATGAATGTTTCTTGTCCAGCTGGGTTGTCTTGAATACACTGGTTTTCTGGTTGAGTGGGTACAACAAAGAGCAGAGGGCTAGCATTTATTGAGACCATGATACTTGCTGATTTAGGGCTGCGTTCGGACTGACAATACTCAACCACTCACATTGCTAAGCCTAAGAAACTATTTAACATCCGAAGATATATACGAGGGTGATGATTCACAGGGAAAAAAGGGAGAAGCTATATAGAATTCAATTTAGTCTAAATGCATTAAACGATTCTAAACAAAAAACAATTTGAACTAGAGTCGATAACAATACTTTCTCGGTGCGTTTTTGAAGTTTCACGGCATGAAATCTGCACAACCAAATTTTACCCAAACATTTTGGTGCTGTCATCTTGCTTAATTTAGGGTATTATACTCTAAAGCGAGTCTCTTGTGGATTCAGATGACTTAAGACTGTAATACACGCAAATGGTTTCCGGCCTGCTTTTGAACAGCACACAATCTAGTATGCATTTCCTTCCTTCCTGCACCATTTCCTTCAAAAGAAAAATGAAGAACGATCGTAGACAAAGAGTCTCACTGTTATTGGGGAATGGTCACGCTCAGGCATTCTTGTTACGTTCAATGAATTGTGTCGCGAGAGAATTAGAGGGGTCGAGGCAGCTATGCAAAAATATCACGTCTTACGAAGTTATTTTCCAGCCAACATACTTGAAACGGTCAAAGCAACCAAAATACATTCCGATTTGGTCACTTGAGCTTGTATGATTTTTCTACAGCTTAGTCATTTGTGTTATACACGGGTGGCAGAAAAGTTAAAAAGGTGGCAGCTAGTCAGCCAAAAACATGTCGTAGGGTGCGAAGACAAACAGAAGATATACATATATATATATATATATACTGGATTGAGGGACGAAAAGGGGAATCGCGACTCACTGGAGATCGGATCCCTAAAAGGAGTACGAGTGAAACAAGGCTAGAGGTACAGACTTGTGAATGGGCCGGATATCCGTCCTAACAGGGTAAAACTTAAGTGTCACCATTTAATTTCCACACACGTGCACCTGGATTCAAAAGCATTATTGCGACGGTCTGTGGTTAACGAAGATTAAGTTTGTATGTTGACGAAAGCAGACTGAAAGCAGACTGACTGGCGCAGGTGATGCTTTTTTTTACAAATCAAACGGTTTTACTAAACGACTTAATTCCATTGTGGGAGATTTCTCGTTGCGTGCGCAGATGGACAATTCTTTTTCTGTTTTACTTAGAGGTTACATACACTGTTATACACAGTGTGTTGTAAATAGAATTTAGAGCGTGTTCTTACCGGACAAAAGCTCCATCTTCTGGTTTTTGACATGTATACTAAATTCTCTTTAGGACTGCTATGTTGTCCGTACTCCTCAAAATTCGGCGAAGTTGCTTCACGAAGTATTAATTTTTTGATACCAGTTGACATTATTAACTTTCCGGAACAAAAGAGATAAGCTGTTTGATAATAATCCGAGATAAACTGTAACGATGAATGCTTGCTTACGAAAACTGTAAGAGGCCTAAAGGAAACTACTCACAAGTTTGTTGAAAACTCATCGACAGCTCACGACTGGTTTCGCCCTCCTTCGGGTTCATCAGGTAGGCGCAGTCACCCCTACTTGCTTAAATCCGTTGTACAAATTTGCAGGTCAGGCTAGTGATCTCACCAGTTATGGAGTAGAACTGTCATGTTCGTAATGCTATCCCTGTCGCCAGTTGTGGTGCAGGAAAGATGTGACAGCGAATGTCTCGGCAAAATGTATCCAGCAATTGAGTACCGCCGTCACTGGCCACTAAGTGACCTGTCCAGTCTCAACATAGAATGCAGTAGTCTTAAAGGAAACCTGGCATATACTGAATTCCCTTGTGTCGTCCAATCACTTCTAGTGCTCAAACTCTGGGCCTGTTCTACAATAAATGCTGACCCAACGAAAACCGAAAGATGATAGAATAATAACTCCTTGTCAGATCCTAATGGCTACTGAAATGAACTTTGCAAAAAATGGTGAATCGAGAAGGAAGCATGCGCCTTGGGAGGCATGGTTTAGTATGAAACCACGATCCATCAAATTCTGTTTCAAACACATCCTACGTCTGTAAACACTGCAAAACTCCCAGGTTTCTCTGAAGTCGTGGAACCTGTTGTTTCTAGCATGGTCACCTACTAGCAGTGATTGAGTTCGAAAGGAGAAAACAATTCATTAGGACCCTGTGTCTATGGCAAAGTTTATAGATATGACTGTTTATTCATTATTTATTTCTTCACTAGCGTGTCTTTACTATCAAAATTAAACCAAGAATGCTAAAGCAACTGACCTTTTTAGTTCGATAGATGACAACAGACCAGTCAGAAACGGTTGCCAAAGCGGTGAACGCTATGGAGATGCTGCTACCTGGCATATGTTCAGGAAGTAAATTGCATCACCGGAGAAGCAGCGCGGGTTACACCGTGTGTGATGACTGGTCCCTTCTGTTGCATTCAGTAGCAAGATTGTCCTAAGATGAACCTGAAAGAATCGTTCAGAAGCCATTAAGGAAGGATGGTGGCTATAAAACGGTCTTGTAAAATAATGCTTTCTTTTTTACCTAGTTTGCTAGTCCATAGAGAAGTGCAACACCGGTATGAATTTGATAGGGTTTAAAGGCCCCTGAATAGCACGAAAGCGTTCACTCTCTGAACGCGCACTAGCCCGGAAGAGAGCTTTAGCCTTGTTTTACTTCATAATTGGAACACACTATCCACTTGTTAACAAAATATGTTTGTTGCACTATTGTTTGATACCACCCAATGTATTTACATTGCGTTTATTCGGGTACATCGTGTGATTTTTATTTGTTGTTTCCAATACTGTCTAACTTAACTTACTTCCCATCGACTTGAGTCCCTTATGTTTGTGAACTGAAGATTGTGCGCCAAACACTTTTCAAAATAGGGTTAACAGCGCCACAGCACTCATGTTCTAGGAATATCCTTAAGTCAATTGCTTTCTGCATGATATATAAGTTGTTTTTATAAGACTACAACTTTTCAATCCTCACGGTTAACAGGAGCACCGTATGTCATCCTTCTAAACTGTGGCCTTATTAGAAGTGTAAATTACAGCCTGAAATGTGGCTATTATTAAGAAATCTGGTTACCAATGTCTTACAAGAACTCTCTTACACACTAAATTTTGGTTTATTTTTTTCTGTGGTGTTGAAAATGGGATTCTAAAACGCTAAACCCAGTCGACGCACGAAATATTTCGTCTGCTACCCACTCTTTGTTCACAATGAAAGTATATTTTTCGATTACTCATGCAACATTCATATACGCAGGCAAGGATTGCATCAATTTCGAGACTTGGTATCAGTCTCTTGATAGCTTTACTTACTGCTTACAAGAAGAAAATATCTACTTGTAGTCACGATAGTGTTTGTTTCATTTAGGCAGTATTCCGTAAGAAACACTGTGGCCTGCTTTTTTGTCCTTTTCTATAAGTTGTCCAGTTCCATGAACTCGTTCGTAGTTAAGAACTAACCAGTGTTAGTTCTTACCCCTTATGTGAAAATGGTGCACTATGGAGACAACTGTTTTATAAACACCAAGTGGAATGACACTACAAATGGGTTTAAGTCCACAGCAGACTGCCCTATGATTAAACTTGCCTTTGAAATACGTTTGATTATACGGACTACGAGATGCCCATATATACCCACTAGCACCGACACCGTTATCTGCCTGTATGCGTGTAAACATGCTTGCCTTTTTTAGATTCAGACAAAAATATCCCGGACGTGGGTCTTGTGCAGTAAACGCGATCCACTTTAACTGGGCTTGTTTACTTTAACAATTTACGCTCTGCCGAAGGAACTGTGTTAAGCTCAATCAATGCGTGGTTGAATAAACTGTGCGATTTGGGTGGCACCACAGTTTCATGTCATACTGCCTTTTTGCTTAAATTTATGATGAGGCACCAAGCCCAAATGTTGTTAACAATGGAAGCGTTCCATTCCCACAGTGATAAGCGAAATGACTGCATGCAAAATTGTCTTCATTATGATGAACCTATGGAAGAAATGGACAGTGAATGATAACTGTACAAAATTGAAGAAAAGTCTGTAAGTACCCAGAGAACGAGTTTGAGCGAGGAACAACATAAGACACGCAGATTTCCCCATTACGACATAAACAATACTTGATTATAATATCAATGAAAGTTTTTACATGGAGTGATCTATTTTGGGGAAGTATAGGTGAAGTTCAACTTGATGTTAGAGCAAGCCGCTTTGAAGATATCCATCATATCTAAGCCAGATTACTTGATAACTTAGTGAACTTGAGACTAATCTCTTAGTAGGACGCCTACATACGACACTTTGGTTAGGAAATCGTGTATAGGGATAAAATTAACCGGAACATGTGTTTTGCTTTAAAGTGTATAGAGAGTTTTTCGGAAAATTCTCCTGAATTTTTTCTTAGGTGTATACTGCTGGCAGGAAAAGCACTGATTTCGAAGCTGAAACAGTGCCAATGTTACTCAACCGAACTCCAAGCACGTCTCCCGTTCGTTTTTCCCACCTGACTTTACTGCACATGGGCAGCTTCTTGTTACATTTCAGAACATGAGTAAGATGCCGGAGTACTTTGCTTTGCATACAACCATTTTCAGTCACCTAAGCAACAACTTCATCATCTTTTGGAACAAAATCAGGTGTCTTGGAGGATAAATGCCTGTGCCAGCGCCAAAACTGTTCACACCGGATGGAAGCGTTGAAACTCACTTGCGCGCATATTTCCTTGACACTCCGGGTTGTGGGTGGCTTCACTTGCCCCTATCAGATTATATCGGAGCCAGACTAGCGTAAATCAGTACTTGACTTTCACTGTTAACGGGATGCGATCATAGCCCTAGCACAACTGAAGGTTAACCGAGAAACACTTGTGAAGGTTGACGCGCTATTGAGGGGTACATATGCAGGCAGATTTGGGTGTCGGGCCTGAATTTACACCTCCTCAGAAAAGAGGTGTCGGGAGGTAAGTACGTTAGTATTCAGCTGGTAAAGTTAGCCATGGACTTGGTCCAAGCCATTGTTTCGGCATCTGAAGTTTGAGTTCTAGTAGTTGATATTGCAGTCGATGGATCTTTCCAAGAACAAAATGGCACTGTATCCTCTGTGCTTAGTGTCCAACAGGAGGAGCAAGGTATTTAGAGTTAGTAGTCATGGATATGTGGCTACTTCACATAGACGGTGTAATAATCTAAAACCCATCTTAAAATCTGAGTGGTTGATTACCTCAAAAATGTGAGTGTCTCCTGGATGAACAGTACATGCAGTAAATAAGATATCCAGGCTGTCTATTCTGTTCCCACTACTTCAGAAAGATGAAACCGGTTACTTAACAACAAAGCACCCGTAAGCCTTGTTAATTACATGTGTATTATTTGAATACCAAGAGCGGAGAACTTTAGAATCTCATGATAAATGCGAACAAGTTTTCTCGAAACAAACGCAATATGGTAAACCATTCCTAGCAGCTGAGGTTGCGTAGGCAAATTTGGCGTGTCTTATTTTGAAGGAATGAATGAAATGGATTTACTGCAATAAGTGACCTTGATTGTTGTCGACCAACCGGCGCTCGTTATATCTGAGTGTGCAGAATCCTCTTGTGTATTGGCTTCTGCACAATGTAGCTTATGTTGACGCACGATTATTCAGGGGATTACCATTTGTAATTCAATGTTTTTCCACATTGATCACCGTGATCATAAAGGAGAGGAAGGTGAGTTGCTTTGAGTGACCATTTATGAAACAAACAATTCAATTAGGAGTCTGAGTGTTCGTTGGATGTAAGCTCGCTATCGAAAATCACACTCTACATCTCATCAGGGACCAGGAAAGACAGAGTTAAGATTCCCTTTTAGTTATTCGATTGTTTTTAGAGGTTATCTTTATTCAACGTATAAATTAACGCCCCTGTGGTGCGCACCTCTAAAGTGATACCTCATCAGTGATCACTGTGTTCACAGCCTACGCATTTCGGTGCCACTGGGTAAATTTCCTCACCAAATAATGTAATAAATAATTATAGCTAATACCAACTCTATGGCTTGAGAAGCAAGACCACTCACTTTTAAAAGTCTTCACAGCTACTGTTTTTCTGAATAACTTTTTTGATTGAGTTTGTCAGTAACCTTCATAGAAGTCTTTATACAGTTTCCGACCCTATATAGTGGTAGCTTTCCTGATGTGACACCAATTCCCGTGCCTCTGAACACAAAAAAAAGATTTTTATATCCCACCTGCTACGAGGCTCTGAAGTAAAAATTTGTAATAATCCGCAACAGGTGGTGCTGTATCCACCCCTCGGAAAAGACTGTATCCGACTAGTACAGCTTTGCAGGGTCTTCGCTGGACCATGTACATAGTTCTCTGATGACAGTACAAAGTGATTTGCTTTTAAAATTATTTTTTAGTAATTTATGAAAGGAAAAAATATATCGAAGTTTATTCCTTCCAAACCTATAGCTTTTGAGAGCCGGCTGAAAGGCAACTTGGATGTTTGTTCCAGTAACTTGGCTGCGTTGAAAACGAAATACTCGGTAAATATGGCTGGTCGCACAATGAATTCTGTATCCTTCGTTGGGTCGAACGATCTACACGTGGGAGATAATCAGTTCCTACACTGAGTTAAATATATCAGCGGTCCCACCTGGCTTCCTGTGAGCGGCACTTACACCGACCACTCCTTTATTTTGGTCGCGATCAAATTCTAATTTAGATTATTTACAGGTGACCTTCTCTCTTTGGTTGTAGCACTAGTTAGCTTACGCAGGATTTAATATTTGAGAAAAAATTTACCTCAAGATACATCCTACTTTATGGGAATCGCATTGACTTCGTTGACCTTCCACAAAGAGCACCCTTTCTTGACTGAACGATCTCAATGGATTCGGTGGGACAAGGGGTTTTAAGAAACATTTATTGTATTTACGTGTAAACGCAGACAATGATATATTCTTCTGCGTTTTTTTCACTATTTGAAGAACATTTATCAGTTACAGCGAGTCCTATTTGGGCTCATCTAACAACTGAAGAATCAGCATGCAAAAATGCAAAGTTTTCATACAATTTTCACTCTTTATTAGACTGTGGACTGCAGCTTCACAGTTAGGTTGAAAGCCAAATAAACATGAAGGTTCTGGTGTTTGATGGAATCCTTTAGACAAAGGTGCAACTGATCATAGTTCTGTGCTGTTTATTTCGTGACGTGCTTTGCTTGATTGCAGCCTTATTTGTTTCAATCTTTGGAAGGTACGGAAATTAGTTTTGTTAAACAAATTATTGCCTATATGACGCAGTAGGGATAGCAGTTTTGTTGTATTCTAGTGGCAACGTAGTTTGCGGAACGTAGTTTTTAAAAAATCTCTGGACTGAATCGACCGGACATTTATTATTTCCAGCCTCTCTCTCATCCGCCCACGTTGTGATATCTGTCATTTACGAACCCCAGATGACGTGAACATGGAAATCACTAGCAAGTCTGATCAAGGACACAACAGGCCAACAGATTGATCTTTTATTATATATGTTTGCAGCTTAATAAAATCAGTTTCGGTTTGTTGCATCGGACTATGGGCGAATCCTAGTAGCACTGAAACTACGGCTTGGTTCAACAGCATTTCACTCTTGTCTCAATAAAAACTTTAGAAATAAACCGACTTGATTGTGCATTCAATATTGACTAACTGTAAATGACAAGTGTGACGTAATTTGGAAAAGAACAGCTGTTCTGTGGCAACGCAGTCTAAAGATTTCCACAATACAGACCTAAAAATAGCGACACTGATGTGCGATCGTTATTTACTTTCACTACATTAGCTTAGGCTAGGGGAAAAATGCAAGTAAATGTCAGATAACACTCTAGTGAATCTTGCATGCTTACGATTTTTGGGACGGTTTCTCTGATTACACAGAAATTCACAACCTACGACTGGCCAAAATTCAAAGGTTCACGATGTATTACAAATATGTATTATTTATCAGACCTGACTTCTTGGTGTTGTTCACCAGTATCAACCGTTGACTTTTGCCTCACGGCACAGCCATGCAGCTGGCCTATGGTTTTATTAGAGACAGATGCAGTAGAATAAAACGCTTGAATGTTTTCCGGATCGGAAAAAAATATCACACCTTGGCCCGTTTTTCTATCGATTTCCTGTAAAAAAAATTATAATTACATTTCTTTTTGTTCTGCGTCCGTTTCAGATTGATATTTGGACGATAGATTTTCATAATGAGCGAAGAAAAGCAACCCATTACTAGTGTGGATGTAAAAGATTTTTCATGCTTCTCTCAACGAATCGATCCATCTCACTTTCAACTTTTGCGGGTATTGGGAAAAGGATCTTTCGGAAAGGTTGGTTCATTTAACACCGGGGTTGACCAGCATTGACAGGTATTTCTGGTTCGCAAGCGCACCGGGCCAGACAGCGGGACGATGTTTGCAATGAAGGTGCTTAAGAAGGCGTCGCTTAAATGTAAGTGTTTATCTGTTTCTCTTATGGGCATATCTTAACTCCAAACTGATACTAATTACTGTTTATTGGTGGAATCCTCTGCAATCAGCAAACTACTTTATCGATCCTATTCAAACAGTGCCGGTGTGGATATATAAAAGGAAACCTGAAAATGCACATCTCATCTAAGCAAAAGAAATTCCAGCACTAAAGCAATTCTCGAAATGCATGTTAAGAGCTCAAGACCCATGCGTTCTTGTATAAACCTCCTTCAAATAGGACGTGTGAATTTTTGCGATGCTCCGACGATAATTTTCCAGTACCAAGTCTCAAAATCCGTTTTGCCTAGCTATTTGCCACACAGCATCTTTACTGATTATATTTTTGCGATTCTAAGTCATTGGCTGTCATGTTTCTTCCAATTACAGTACGTGATAGAGTGCGAACAAAAGTGGAACGGGACATTCTGGCAGCCGTTCGGCACCCGTTTATTGTGCGGCTGGAGTATGGTAAGTGCTTCCTCGGTCAATCTCATTCCCATATGTTTCCTATCACATCGGATTTCTCTCCATAAGGCATGTGTACATACGCATGCTTCAACTGCTACCAAGCAACTCTTGACGAGAAAGCTTTCAGATAAACCATACCACTGATCTCTCACTTGAGCTACCACTACTCACTTCTATTGCTGCTCTCTGTACAGAAGTTTTTACTGCATCTCTTATCATAATATCAGCTTTTTTGTTAGCTATTCATTCATCCAACGGGTTTTATTCCTGTAGACAGAACGCATACGCGTCTACATGGAAATATCAGTGTTTTTCCCCAAATAAAGAGCTTCTAAAACATAAAATATTCAAAATAAAAGAAGGGGAGTTAAGCAGGTATTTAATGCTGTACCACTGAATAGTGCACTTGAGAATACTAGTTACGTCTGAAAAATTTCCACGACCGCTAGAATTCGCGAGCACTGAAAACCTTCTAGATAGATACAGTACGCATCCGACCTCACGAGAATCGGGATGTGTTAGGCAGTCAAGAGAATTTGAGTTTAGTTCTTTGCTGGAGACGTATAGGGGTTGGGGTCTTTGTGGAAGGAAGCCACTGTTACTGAAAGTCATGCTACCGCCTTTTCCTATGGCCCTGAATACTTTGGGTATTTTGAAACAGTACTTGAACAGAACCTCTGAGTTGATCGATGTTCAAATACTTCTTTGGGAGCCAGACAATTAACATCTGAATAACAGTCATTCTTGTCTTGACTGGTACTATATGGTCTAACATCACATTAGATGGAGGATACATATGCAGTACAGTTGTGTTAAATTTTAATGGTTTTGTAAGTTATCAGGTAATTCGTAAAAATATGTGTGCTATTTCAAACTCAGTGTCCAAAAATGGAGATGATGTTTAGCACTCGATTGTGTTCATAAACCGACCAAATTCAAATAAAACGTAATAAGCCTTTAGGGAGTTATTAATATTTTCTGAAACATTGGTGGCAAAATGAGGTGTGCGTGTTTCATCTGGATAGTTTTTGTTGACATTAATACACATGTAAATAGCTACTCTGTCACGAGCGAAATCCAATTAATTTGACTCCTGTTTGCATAGTTTGCATTCATTTCCCTTAGGGTCAATCACAAATCCGGCGTAGGTGTGCTCTTAAAAAGCCCACGCAGATTATGCATGTTTTGTTATACAGGGTGAGGAAACGAATTGATTTTCCGGAAGAACGTTTATTCAATATCCGTCTAGTTTCACCTCCTCCATCCTCCCACCACAACGTTGGGAAGAGAGGCGTTGTCTCGTTCAGTGGCCTATTCTCCGCCTACGGGCTAATTTCGGGTATTCTGCCAAAACATATTTCAGAGCTGTTTACGCAGGAGAGGAAACTAAGTTGTTGCGTAGATAAAAGATTAATCCCCTTAGTAACATGAGTGAATGTGGGCTGACTTGTTGAAATTCTTTTATTTTGTGTTGTGGGGCAGTTGCAGTGTAATGTTTGGAAGCATCACTTGGTTGTGTTTTATCCAACTACTGAATCATTTCACGTCCTTTCACAAGTTGAAATTGCAGTTAATTTTGGTGTAACGTGTCACCGTCCTAGATGTTTGTAGCACTCAGTCTATGCACTGACATGACGAACCTGTTATAGGCACTAATTTCTAATAAACGAAAGCTCCATCTGGGAGGGAGCTGTTTTCCTGTTCTCCGCAGGTTTATCTATTCAGCCCGTAGTGAGGAATCATCAAGGCTCTTGGTGAATATTTTGTGAGTGGTCAGCAGATAGCGAGGAGATTCTAATATTACATTTTTGTTTTAGTTTTTACTTTTCAACTTCACCTTACAGGTGGATGGATTATGCGTCAAAAAAGCTGGGAAGTACTGCACAGCATTTCCTTCCTTACTGCGATTAATCGCCGATGCAATCGTGCAAATCTCCGCAGGCTTCCTGTTACTGACTAACTGCTGTCCCATTCGACCTCAAGATATTGGAGTTTGTGTTGGCTCACGGGGTCTGACTAAAATTCTACCTTCTTCAGGTCACCTAGTTCACATCAAGTAACTAGCTTCTCTAATAATGGCCTCTCACCTTGGAAGGCTTACACAACCTGCGGGTTTGTTCCTTTTCTGGATGGATTACTCATTATCCGCAGATAGCAGGTGGATCTAGACGTTCCAGAGACTATATCCCGTAGGTTAATCCGTTCAACTTTAAAGAGCCGAGGCACTCGTTGGCTCTTAAACCGGTTTTCTGTAGTGAATATCCTGTCCGTGTCACACAAAACACAGCTGCTTTGTTTCAGACCGCCTCCACTGCAAGTGTCAGAGGTGTGGGATCTGCTAAGCGTCGGTGGTCTGTACAGTTAAACACCAAAATTTCAAGCAAGATCATTCAGCTTGTTAATTAGGTGATAAACACGGCGCTTTTTCACTAATTGTTGCATAAATTTTTTTAAATTTGAAAATGCTGACGGAAATAATTGGAAGTATGGCCTATTCCATACCCACAGACTTCGCTAGCCTTAGTATCTCATAAAAATGCTGGCCATCCTTCTTGGTTGTGAACCTTAAAATTATCGGCCAAACTCCGTTATCTCACAGTTCGACACAATCCGCTGTCTTACGGTTTGCTCATGAAAATGCTTGCACGATAAATTTAGGCTGGATAGCATCCTACATCCGTTCGAAGCGCTACTCTATGCACAACGGTTTGGTTGTTATTTGTAATATCTTTACACTTCAGGGTTACGAACAGTTCCGCTCTAATTTTCGGATGTGGCAGCATGCCATTCTTTCTCACCAGCACTGTGTCAACGAATGACAGCACGATGAGAGTAATCAGGTAAAATAACAATGGACAGATCGGATAGGAATGTAAAGCAAGGACAAACCGACAGTCTTGTTAAAGTAAATGCACTCTCACGAATCAAGAGCATTCTGTGGTGGGGGGAATTTAAATGATGTGGCAATGGGACAACGAGCCTTACAACGTAAAAATAGTCTCATGGCAGACGAAGAGAGTTGAGGGGAACCCTAGGCGGAAATACAGCGCAAGTTGAGAAAGTCGTATTGGCCGCCTCTCTGTGGTAACCAGTGGTTGGGCGATTGAAGTACCAGTAACTTTTTTAACCAGTGTATTTGCAACACAAAGCCTACCTCGACCATGATGATTGAAGAATCACTTCACATAGAATGTCTTCTCCTCTGAGAATCAGACTGACGGAAGACTGCCAACTAAGTGAGCCTAGCCATACATGTAAATGTTGCTTATTTCTTTTCGTGGTGCAGCTTTGGTTTTTGAGCTGTGGCGAATGTCATCGACCGGAGTGTTCGGCGGGCTATCAGGCTTATTTGATAGTCTATTGTGCATTTATAAGGTGGTTCTCCCGTGCTTAGCACCTCTCAGCTTGCTTCCACAAATAGCTCCTAGCCCGCTGAATAAGTTCGAGAGATACTCTGCGTTCAGTTGTATGACAGACGGGATGATAAACTTAGCTAAATGGAGATAAAGCCTAAATGATGAGCCACAAATATTCGAGAAGACATGGCAGTGACAGTACGTGCCTTACTGCAAAAGACGTTTTGAGGACAAAGGTGTTTTTTTAAACCCTTTTAAGTAAGAGTGACGGGTTATAACAGTTGTCCAAAAAATGGAGTTTAAAGGATGTGCATCAAAGGAGTGGATTTTTCTGAGCAATTCTACGTGCAGGAGACGAAGCAATGCAACATATATGACACATGTACTGTAAGATCTAAAATTTGCGCAAGGAGCTAATCTATTTTGGGGTTAGCTATGTTATCTACAAAAGTTCATCACTCTGGAAGCTTTTTGGCAAAATATTTCACCCACGCAACCTGTAGAAAAGTACGCGGTTCCCGCCAACCTTTTTGCATTACTAATAATAGACGCAATAAAAACATGTTTATAATCTGAAATCACCTTTTTACCGAAATACTGTTGCTCTAAATAATATGGAGTATGAAAGCTTTTTTAACTTTCATTCAGAAGTAATATCTCTCAGGTAGTATTTACTCACTGACGCTTGAGGAACGGTGTTTACTTTTTTAGGGACACAGTTCTGTTCTACGTAAAACACGGAAGAGTTATTTTAATCCGCTCCACACAATGTTTATTTCTTGAGTGCATTACGGCCTATGCTGCACAGAGTGCGGACAGGTTAGTGTACCGAGTCGAAGTGACAGGGACACGTGACCCAGCAGGTTCGCCTCTTATCATCAGTGTCAACTGGAGTACGGAATACGGCAAGTCGGTAAACCGACAAAAGTATTTGGGTGGCAAGTAGAAATTAACTCATCCCTACCTTGCGGAACCGACGGATTTACTGAACTCGCATTTCATTGGTGTAACTTTCACGAAATTCCCTGCCCTATGTCTGACGGAATCTGAATAATTCGTCTTGAAAAACAGAAACACTTTGCGTCTGCTTACGCCAATCCCACTAATAGCTGGCACCGCCGAAATCCAAAATTTTCCGACGAGCATTTGCACAATGTACCATTCGGTTGAGCGGCGTATAAGCAGTGTGATCAACTTGCATTCGAACAGGATCTAATGTCGCCATTCTTCAGTCCGACAGTTCACCTTGTGTGGACTGAAATCAACTTACTGGTCTGAGTAACTTCTCAGAGAAAAATCCATGCGTGTGCAAATCTCTTTGAGGATTAATCTGTTTCCGTTGGCCTTTAACGAACAGGAGCCAGTTGTGCGACTTTTAAAGAGAGGCTGACTTGCATGGTAAGATGGCGAAAAAGCTTTGCCAGTTAGGCAATGTTGAGGCGGCTGAAGGATGTATCGGCGACTTCACATACTCTGATGCTATGGTGGTAATGGGGACTTCTCAGGTATTTAAAGTGTATGTGCTCCAGCATGAGCTTCATTCACACGACCAAAGCGCTGGAAAATACAGTGAGAAAGACTTTTGAACTTAGCTTGGTAACTTAAACTGGAGTTAATGTCGAAAGTTCAGTTGGTTTCGCAACAAACCTATCCGACAGGTCCCTTTTACCCCATTTACAATGTCTTTGTAAGAAGTTACTCATACTCGGTTGCGTCCAATTCTGGTTGTACAAATTTTAACCCCTTCATGGCAAGATGCGAACCAATCCTAGGCAGCACTTTGACGCCCCCGCAAGTTTCCTTGTTTAGGGTTTTCCCCACTCAAATCTACATAAATACCCCTACAGCATAGAAAATTTGAAGTCAACCTGAAAAAATATATTATAATCCGACGTTGTCGTTGCCAGGAACAACCCTTTTTAAGGATTTTTACAATCAACTGACTGAAAACTGGTTGTAAAAATCCATGTAGAGGGTTTCTCATGGCAACCGAAATGTCGGTCTATAACATCTCCCATACGCTATGTTTTGACTTCAAACGTATCATACTATACATCAAATTGTGTTCAATTTGTTTACAAAGATCAGAACCGAGTTTGGTCCGGGAATCTTAAGCCTATGGTCATATAAGTTTGAACAGATAAGTTGTAACCATGTGATTCTGAGGTGGACTGGGCAGAGAAATGAACAATGCGGACTGTGGGAAAAAGAAAAATTGCGAAAAGTTTTAGAAGAAATCTGTGGACTTCTTTTGTTTTTGTACTATGATGGCGAGTGAACACACAGTAGTTTAATTAAATCACGCTCAGACAAAACACAGCAGCACTCATTCTCCAATCACAGAATGCACACCACGTGGTCACCTGTTGACTGTCTCCTCGAGTGACGTTTATTGTTTGACGAGGTCGTGTCTAAACAGCTCTGTAACAACTCGCGGTTTATATGCTGCAATAAACTTAGAACCAGATGTTTGACATAACGATGGTTCTGATTAATATAAATCGTTGAACATAATTGCACGGCCCAGTCTTGAATTATTTCGAAGGGTTCCACTCATATCTGACCAGACATACGAGTAATAGCCCACCTTAACCAATTCGTACGCGTTATAAACCTTATCTCTATGAGGAGTTTAATATAGATGGCACAGATCTAGCAGTCACATTAACAACGAATGTCCTTGTTTATTTGTTCATCTAAAAAGAAAGGTTGGCTTCACATGAATACTAATTAGCGTATGCTCTTTTCGGTGTGTAGGGGCTGCATGGGGTGATTAGACAATGATGGGTGAGCTACTTGGTGAATCCACCCTTCACGTTAGTGTTGCTTTTATTCAGACTTTAGAAATCTGTGTGTATTTGTTTCCCCTCAATTCCATTGGGCCTATTGACAACTAAACATAAGATGCTTTGGTATTACCCCATAAGGTTCTGTCTTGGACACGGGATTAAGGGGTCCGGTCCCATCGAGCCCCATTCTGGATATCGTGATCAGATGTCATGAGCTTAACACCTAAGTAAATGCAAATCCACCAAGTAAACTTAACTACAGTGACGATTACTTGAAAAAATGGAGGTGATATCTTGATAATACGATAGCGTTAGACATTCAACGGAATACCGAACGGAAAGATTGGACGGACAGTGAGACTGTTTGAGTGGTGTTTCAGAGGGATTGGCCGCAAGGGCTGGGGCGGGTAAGAGTTACAAGGAAAGTTAGAATGCCTCATAGCTGATGCAACTCTGGACGGGCATTTACCAAAATAACTAAGGAATGGGAGAAGCGGTTTCTTGTTGAGCTCAGCAACTAGCTCACAGTATGGCTGTTTTGAAGAAAAACAATCACCGGATTGTTTAAAGCTATCTCCAGGGAAGATTTCTTATAAAGTACAGTACTTATAACCTGCCCTATCAAAGATTCCACTGCGGGAAGGGTAATAGGTAATGTATAAACCGGACTGCACTTGAACTTTGTCGGGAAAATAAACGCGTGTCTGTGGAAATACCGATGGAAGGTAGAGGAGTAAGAGTACTTTGAATGAACCATTTTCTTAGTCTGCAGGAAATTAACAAGGTTGTCCCCCAACAACTAGCCTAGTTAACTCACACAGATAACGAATCGTCTTTCCGTTTATCTCCGAGAGGGCAGGAAAGTATAAGAAGATTACTGCTCACAAATTCATATGTGGATTGTACGTGGTATTCGGGGGCTAGTCGTGCGGATCTGCCAGCATAGTTTTACAAGGATAGAAGAGGCTTTTTATCGTTTGTCTAAGGGATGCTTCTATGATCGACCGTCTATCCACACAGCAGAACTCGTAAAGTGTTAAAAGCAAGCAACACTTGCATTCCTTTGTGCTTACCATAGTTTGAATCGACATCTCACGAGAAAAACTCCAAGGTTGCGCTACGTCGTCTGCAAATTTGTTTGTCTACTTTCTAGGAAATGTCGTTACTTCCATGTTCTCGCCTAAAAAAATTATGTGATCTCGCGGAACAACCGCGATTGCAACTGATCGACTTACAGAAAATTCTGGCATGCGTCCAACTGTTCGACTTGAAAATACTCTATGGATGTATTTATTTTTGTGTAAAAGGCCAAAATGTCTTTTGCTTAACTAGAAACTTCGTAAAACTGCATCGAACTCACCGACAAATTGCGATTCGCTTTGCTTTGGTTACGGTTCTTCAGATGGATTGGTACTTCATATTCCGTTTAAGAATTCTTCCTTTTAAGCCAACAAATCATGATTCTTTCAGAATGTGAACACTAGTTATGTTTACCAAGTATTTCAACGTAATCTTAGAAGTGAGCGACAAGACGGCGAGCGTTAATCAACACACTACAAACTACCCCATGCTTCTACAGTTTACAATGATCTTAAATACTCGAACTTGGGTTGTCTTTCATGAGCATTTTGTCTAGACTTCAGAAACAACTGATCGTGTTTGCCATCAAATCACAAACGAGGAAAGTTCCCACTGAATTTAGCGCAGCTGCGCTAAATACTCTGCGCCACTGCGCAGAGTAGCGCAGCTTTTAAAGATCTGTCTAAGTGAACAGTAAGAGTAATTTCAATAAATAGCAAAATGATGACAAATTTACCATTCAGTGGTCGTTGGTGTGGACCTGCTATACCGGGTTTATTGAAATGATTCATCGCCAAACAAGCATCAGGTTTCGACCTTACGACACTATCGATAAGTAATTTTATATCTATCATGGATATAGCTGCAGCCATGGTTAGAACTAAACACAGAAAATAAATAAGGCCGTTCGCCTCACCCATTGGTGATCAGAGTCTGGAGAAGGTATTATATTTCCCTTGGCATCTTAGATTACGAGGTGTACTCATCCTATATAATGCAGTAATACTAAAGTTTTTGGACAGTTGTTTAAACAAGTACCTAATCGTAAAGCTATGGGATCGTTCAACCGTACCGGATTGAAAATTATTTGTTTACGCGGTGAATACGATCCAACTGATCATTGCCCATTGTAACCGCTGAAGCCCGGAATGGGCAGTGTTTTGTTATCGGTACTTACACATTGAAACCGGTGACGGACTACAGCGGTTCTACTTGTTTGCTTTCCACCATTTAAGAAAAGGATCCACAGACTTATCCCGAAACTGATACGCGATAAGAAAGCGCAAGTCTGAATATATTGTAAGAAATAGGTTTCGCACCCTTGTGATGAAAGCCCCTTATAGAAGAGCAGGTAGGAACCACATCTTGGAGTTTCAGCCAAGAAGTAATTTGCGGCAACGTGGTCCTTGTTTGTACGCATCTCACAAACCACAATATAGTTTGAAACCATGAAATATCGAGTAGCGGTCATGCTTTATACCGCTCGGTCACAACTGAAGCAGCAACAGTGTTATGAAATTGGACTCCTAGTTGACCATTCGTCGTCAAAGGTCACAGGGTTCAATGACTGAAGGTGGACTTCATCTATGAATCCTGCCACCTGAGGTTATACTGGCCGTGTGAGCACGCATTTACTGAATGAATCACTGAAGTCACCAGTTACTTCGGTATAAGTGGGTTGATTGTGAGAAGTTCTGCAAATCATATAACTGTGTCAGTCACTTAGTCAGTCTATCTGCTATAAACCGCGTTTTATGATCAGCGTGGGCTGCCAAAAAGAGAGAGCACGGGATGTACAGCCGCGCACTAGAGACGACGGCTGATGAGCACCTAACGGTTAATTGCATGCCATGAAATGCTGATGATGCTGGTGGTGCGAACTGAAAGCAGGCTATTTGTGTAGTATCATTGTCATTTCAGAACAATCCAGGATAAAAACAAGTAAGTGATTTTAATTTACCCACTGATCAGAATTCGCTTAGCTGACGTGAACTCAAATCACAATTGCTCAGAAGGGTGTTATTCTGTCTCATTCTCTTGTACCGTATAATCATCCATCAGCGTTTCAGACACTTTACGCGCTTTACGTACGACGGTTCGGTGCACAATTTCCTTTTTTTATACTGCCTTATTTAAAACAGCGTTCCAAACAGAGGGCAGACTCTACCTTATCCTGGAGTATCTCCGCGGTGGCGATCTTTTCTCCCGCCTGTCAAAAGAAGTAAGTCACAGACTTCTGTCAAAATGCAACAGCACAAGTGGCTTATGTGTTGAGTGGTACCACAGGATTTCTCCAAATTCACTGAAAAGTAAAAACATGATTATACATTTACCTACATGTAGAGTCTGTATGAACAACCGAATCTGACGCGAGTAAGTTGTAAGTGAATTTTGGAAGATACTGAAACTTCTTTTTGCGTATCATCGTATTCTTTAACAAGGGGTGTACATACAAAAGGCGCCGGTTTACATTTATTTGGTATTTTGTGGCTGTTTTCTTAGTGTCCTACTTGAAGGACAAAGAGGTACGGCCGATATAAACCTAAGTCCAAAGTTCTCTGTCAGTCTTCGCCTTTGGGCATTGTCGCGTCAGTGCGAGCCAACAAGGGTGGTCTATAAAACTTTGCAAGTTTTTCAAAATACCCGTTGTTTGCGGTTGTTTAGCATGAGCTATGTACGTACTTCATATAATTACTGGATGAATTCTCAATCGACTTTTACCACAGGCCGGCTGATCAGCATTCTGGTTTACCTTTACATATGTAGCACGAAGAAATCTAGAAACGGAGCAAGTTTCAGTCACTTGATATGTTTCTACCTGGCTCATCATATGAAACCCATCCCAGAAATTAGGAGGTCAAAGAGCTTCGGTTTTGTATTTGGCCAAAAAAATTCAGCTTTAACCCTCGCCGAACCCTAAAAACACAATAGTTTGGTTTCCAAATTTCTGAGGAACTTTTGCAGTGTGCAACTCAGAACTTTCGAATAAACGATTAGGGAACTTTGTGACAATTCAAAAAATATGTTGAGCGACACAGTTTGTTATGGCGAATGACTGGCGGTGTCAGATCTACAATAGCCAGACAGAATGTGTCCAAGTACATCTACAACGGTCTCCTTCTTAACTCTGTTATGTTACGCAACTCAGCTGCAAGTATTCGGCAAAGCAAACTTAATACTTTGCAATACGTTTAGGTCCTTGGCACATAGCGATCACGGTACCGGAATAATCGTCCAGACCACAAAAAATGCCTTGTTGTGTGTTTTAACATCCATCGCCCATAACCGTAAAGGTTTTCTTTTTGGCGCCTAAAGTAAGCAATCTGAATGTCCAAAACATTCCGTTTATTTCGCATGCAATTCTAGGAAGTGGTGGTCAGTGGTGGTCAGTGGTGGTCAGTGTAAGCAACGTTTGCTCAGAGACGTTGCAAGTTAAGCCATTCTTTTCAAGCGCCGATTAATTTTACAAAACACCGTGTTGTCTAGGTGCTTGTCCGGTAACTGTCCTCATTAGGGTAGTGAGTTTTGAAATGATTCCACTCGTGGACATTCCACCCATTCTTAAAATATTTGGAAATGCAGCTGAACTCTCACTCTGCAATTTCTTCCACAAAAGCTTACCACTTCTGAAAAAACCTAGATTTCGAATGACTATTTTGCCATTTTTTGAGAACCTCAAGAGTACCTTACACACAACTACGGGATTTGAGTAGATGGGAATTGTTCACCCTTTTGGTCAAAAATCGAAATTCATTGATCATGTTGCGGTATCCTGATTAACAACTTACTCGGTTTACATCCGATTCTGAGTTTGACTACTCTTTGTCAATCAGTGAATGGATTGTTTTACGATCGAAGGATTCATTTCCGGTTTTCTCTCGTATTTTGCTGCTTTAGGTTGTACTTCCGGAGTCTGATGCACGTTTCTATATGGCTGAATTGGCCCTGGCTTTAAACCACGTGCATCAGTTGGGCATCATATATCGTGATCTGAAACCGGAAAAGTGAGTCGACACTTACATTTTCCAATCTGCGTTCGCTTTTAACAATCGACCATAGGTTAGTATTCAGCGTGAAGCTGCACATTTCCCGTAACTTACCCTCAGGAGCTTCATGTTCCCGTTAGTGTCGTTTTTTTGGTAATCGATCGTCCCGGTTGCCGACTGATATGGTCAGCGCGCAGAATCACCACGTGTTTTGCTTTGCCACTGCGCGCTAGGCTTACCAGTTCTGTCACTTAAATTCCATGTTTGATTCTTTAACCCTTGCCAATTACTTGAACGAAATGTTGATGAATCACCCAAAAATGGGTGTTTTGATAAGGCACATTGGCACACGACGTTTTGACCGCTATCAAAAGACACTGGTTTGTCAATCGGTGAACAAACCTTTTGGTAACAATAAAACTGAGATAACTGTAAATATGAGCGTATAACAGTGCTGTGCATTTTAAATGAAGAAAATTGTAGACTCGTACTGGGACAAACATCTGTGCTTGGATATTTCCCGATAAACCATTGAAATCGAATAACCTAACCTGGAAATCTCGCTGGCTGAATTAAATTGCCAACAACCGTCAACCTAAGCGGACGAGCTACTGTAAGGCAGGTGAATTACAAAGACTCCAGACAAGGCATCTGCATCCACTGCCAGTTTATCTTTACCAGACCTCGCTGGCATACTTACACATTCACTTGCAACCACTATGGCTGTCAGGCGCTGTGTGATCCAATCTTCTAAATAGCCGACGCAGAATTTGACAAAGAACCTCATGCGCAGCGAAGTATGGCTGACGTGACCCGTCTATCAGTGTACTGTATCGTCACAGGCCGTCAGGTGCCCACATACTAAAATAAGTGGTTAAGGTTTTGGTGTTATAAAAAAATGACGAACTAGCCGGAAATACTACATAACAGTTTAGGCTTGTACTAATATCTCAAAATGGAAATCAGGGGAACCGCTTGCACAGGTCACGTTTGAAAAGCCAATTTCATCTACGATACTTTCATAAGGGGGGAAACGAACATAACATTGGGACAAAAGCATGCAAATATTGAGTTCCAAAGCTTAGTGAATGGAGATTGTTTTGATGTTTCGTCGCTGCAGTTTTAGTTGAACGTTTATTCAGTTTGCCAACTGGTTTGTGCTGACTAGAAGCATAACTGGTTAGACATGAAGGGGTTGTTGAAGCAAGTCAAAGATGTCTCGTGGTAACAAGGAAGTCCTAATAGTTAGATTGCTCATATCTTAGTGATATACTTAATGTAACTGTACGCAGTCTAAACCACCTTATGGTACACGGTCGTTGACGGAATTACTAGTTGGTCACCAAATAACATGAAGCCTACGGGTAGCCTTCGTATGATTCGCAGTAAGCTAATACGATTAGGACGAAATTTTCCGATCTTGGTGTGCGTATCTTTTGAAATCTATCGAAGCCATCTTACCTGCTACCGAGAACCAGAATATACTGTGAAAAATTTGGAAATAATCAGAGTGTGGTACGAATGCATCTGGTTCCATCCTTCGGTAAACGAGATAGGAGTCTACAGCTTAGGAATGACTGGATGGCCGCATCTATCTGGGAGTGTTTGTGTACTTAGAAAGCATTGTTCTTGCTATTCCATAATTAAGCATTCTACTCCACTTGCTTATACCAAAGAAAAGCCTTTTACCTGTTAATTGGTGCACAAAGCACCCTAAATATATGCTCATGGAGTTCAATCTGGCAAACGTTGGCAGAAATCGACAGTATCGGCCTTGGGGAAACATACGATTTTCTTCTGTGGCTTTAAATGTTTTTCCTCATTTTATGTTTGTTATAGGTAGGTGTGATGCCAAAATATGTAATCATTATAGAAGACGAAGTTATGGCTGTTCTTCTTTCGTGAACAGAGTTTTGATGTCTGTATGAAGGAGTGGTTGATATGCAGAGTTGTTTTGGTCCACGAATTAGACTCATGTACTTAGTTTGGATAACCTGTAAAGATATATTTGCACCGCCTGTCTCACAGCAGCTTGTGTTGAACCAGGGTACTTTGTAGCAGGAGTAGTGGATGCCTCACACTGAAAAAAACGTTTAACTGCTGTTTAGTTTGTTCCTTGTTCCTTGATTATTTTTGTGTTGTCACTATCCACTGAATGGTTCTGGGTGCCTTGAGTGGTTGGTGAGCTCTTTGTTCCAAGTTTGAAAATTTTGGCACTTGCAAAATTTACCACGCTTATTGAATTACCGTCATACCGAAAATGAGCGACTGCTTTCATTCTATAGACATAGCCTCCCTGGGTATGACAATTTTTCGGTCGTCTGATAAAAAAATTAAGTTTGTTTTAATCATTCGGTAACAACTACGTGACCACCTTGCTTTTGACATCATATCTGTCTGTTTATTGGCATCAACAACCGGGGGAACCTGTCGATGGCTCCAGTGGAAGCAGTCGATTTATGGAGGTTCTACTGAGACAGCGTTTTGTCTGACGTAGAGTTGACAAAGTAAAGGGCCAACGGAAGCGAAATTACCTAGACATATCGAACTGTCTACATTGGTCTAGACCGACCGATGTTTTTGTGGCTATTCAAGCACTCATCAAAATTACATTTGACTATTGATTTTTCGGCCTGGGCTATTGACCTCTGCGAAGGAAACGGCACGACTATTTATATACATGCAACCAAAGTTGAACCGGCATTCTTGTTTTTAATAATTTTTTGTGGTGTCTGATGTTTGGTTGACACAGGATACAACTTTGCACCGCAGGGTCTTGAGTGTAGTGTTTAGCCTGTCTACCTTGAAATTAATCCGGTGGCTGTTGTTTATCTTACACCTTTAGCTTTCCATATCCTGATACCGCTGTTAATATGAGCTCATTATAGTTACCAAATACAGCAAACAAATTATGAATGAATAGTTCCATAATTGGCCTAATCACTCATTAAATTTCATTTCTTTTTCACTTTGGCAAGTTTTTGGCTCGAAAATAGACTGATGTAACAGGATTTAGCTGCAAAAGACGAAAGCTTATTTTAATTGCTTGTATCTTGCCGACCTCACCAGCTAAATCTCAGAGTTCGAATTAGATAGGCTGGGTGTGTGTTACAGGGGTGACTTACCGTTGAATGTGACTTATCTCTTCGGTGACTATGCAGGAATTGCTCGTCTGCAACACTTTTCATCTGATTGTGCTTGGCGAAGACTGCTTTATATCTTTACAGGAACAATATGCCATATAGTAGAGTAACTCAATGCAACTCAGAAAACGAGTAAAAACGCAGGTCGAAATATTACTAGTTTCGTCTTTTTGTGGCTCTCATGTTAGTCTAGTTTCGGGACCACCCTCTTGATCAAACTCCAAACTGTACGTATGTTGTGATAAACACTTGAGAGCAAATTAAATGTGGGATAGCGGGAGTTTCACCTGAAATTCACCTGAATATTTCGTCTACACTTTTCCTCAGCTGAAAGTAATGATCAGGAGAAGAATGTGTCATTAAAACTGCATAAGAAGTCAGTTGATTCAAATTTAATTAATCCAGAGCCGAGTTTTTTGCTGTTTCTTGGACAAAAATGCAAAGGTTATGTGGGCTATCAAACGCATAAAGACCATGTACACGTGATGTATATATCTGGACACATTTGCCGTGCACCTCTACCTTAGTTTCCAAATATTCACGCCTGCCTACCGACGTCATATGCACCAAAAGACGTTTTTAGTTCACATGGTCACATTGATGGACACAATAACGTGCGTACTTTAGGAGGAAAAGTGCAAAAATATTGACTTTTTGAATTTATCAACCAAGTGCGTACGAAGGAACAGAGGGTGAAATGCAGTGGTACCATCGTTAGGACTGAGGAAAATTTCACTTGATTTCGATTCATCCAAAAGGATTTCTTTATGCCTCATGCGCAATGCAGCTGTGTGCGCTTACATGAGGCAGCTTTGCACATTATCATTGTCATCATCATTATAAGTTGCAAGAACCACGTACTAATCGTACAGTGATTGTAGTTGGCGCAGTTTTGTCCACCGATGATTTGTGGAAGTGTGGTAGGTAGCTGCGCATTGGAGGCGGGAGCCGATAAACTGGTGCGTAAATACAGGTCTATCACTGGGCTTTTAAGTGGAGAAATCGGGAAGGGAGCTATACGTTAAAGGCATTAGCTTGGATGCATGAACACCGTTGAGGGCGCGACTGGGCCATGTCTGACAATATCTCCAACCATTGATCTGGCCCGTCTCGGGGTCTTCATCCAGGGAGACAGCAATGAGCAACACAACTGAATTTGCTGGCAATAGCTTTCACGCTCGACGAAATAACCTATAGTTTCGAAAAATTTTGGAATAAGCTAATCAGCCAAAAAATAAAGCTAAGTTATACATGATAAACCTTGAAAACTAAGTTGGGCCGACTAGTCTTGAATGCAGTTATCAGGAGCGTTATCAGGAGCGTACCAATAAAGTCAAGTTCATCTCAGGGGCACTTTTATTGCGACGCTATTGCTTTCCTGACGATGGAAAATATAGAACCAAAACGTTAACAGACTCGGATAAGTTACTGACAGAACGCTATGCTAACGGAACTCCACACGACACCTTGTTTGCAGTTATTGAAGCAAAATCTAATTGTGGTAGAATGGTTGAATATAGATAGGAAATAAGACATTAGGATCCAAAGTAAAAACAAAATATTAGCCTGACATAGTGAGGAGCTGTGGTAAAAACGAGGACAAGAGAATGGGGCTAGGAACAAACACTTTATTTGATTTACTTAGTTAGTAATAGATCAAGAAATTAAACCCAAATTATTTGCTAGAAATGCAGTAACTCCCGGCTGGCCAACACTCATCTTGTCTGCAGATATATTGCTAAAACACGGATAGCGACAATCTCAACAGCTGAGAGGGTATATTCATGTACAGCCAAGTTGAAAATCTGTTTACTCGTCACGGGCACTGTCCATCAAGCGTTTTGATGTCGTACCACTCTAAAACTGAGGATATGTTCTACGCGATGTCACAAGCAGAGGCGTTGTGGGCCGCGCGATTTATGTAGAGCTGTATGTGACGTCAAACTGCAGAAGCGTACTGGTTGCAGGTGAAAGTTAATAGGGTCTTTCATCGTGACAGCTGCCAAAATTGTGGCTTTCTCAGTGAACATAAATCAAGCGACGTTAACAGTCCATTTTTTTCGCGAACTCAAGCAGTTTTGGATAATCAGTAAGACGTCATAGCATCGAATGTTTAACTTGAGATATAAAACTTTCCAAGAAGTGGTAGAAACCCATATTACTGGTTACTCTAGGTAAGCAATAACTCTATTACATCTCCGACCAAAATACGTTATACTGGACATACGTCCTTTTTAGCCTAATTCGTTGTTGTGATTTGGCTCGTCCCCTGAATTGAATGTCTAATTAATACTCGCTTTGGGCGGATTGCCGTAGAACTCTTAAGACGTAAGAATGGACCGACGCCAGAGTACTGTTTGTAAAAATATATCCAGGACCCTTGAGACATTATTTTGCCCGGTAGTAACTGTGAACTTGAGTATAAAGCTTAAGCAGTAAACGTCTCTCATTCTCCATCAACCTGAAAGCGGCAGTGTTTAGTTACCATATGAACATGTGAACTTATTTCGTACCCCTTCGTTTTAGAACACAAGTGATGTCCAGAAGCAAAAATATATTTCGAGCAATCTTTATTTTAGATTGGACCAGTATCACTATATCCAATTCTTCATAGATTACCACAAGGAGTCGGCCAACTGATAACTGCCGTAAATTTTTTCAAGTGCGTGTTCTTACAAGAAAGTTCCATTAGAGAAAGCACTTATGAGAGAGACTCTCTGGCTGAAAAAATTTTTCATTGCGTCAACCCTCTCTAATACTCAAGCACTCCTAAATAAAAAACAATTTCTGGATCCTGAATTTCCTAACCACTACTTGAAAAAAAACAACACAGTGGATATGGCTGATGCTTTTGGCAGAGATTTACAACTCAGGTCTAGCATCGGAGAGTTGAAATCACATGCACCGTCTGCATATTGCCCCTTCAAGTTTCTTCGTTTTACTGGTTTTATCATAATTCAGTCAAGACTACTTTGGAAAATATCACGGGGAAAGTAATATTCATTACAAACAAAGATTTTACTGCAGATTGCGCAAGACATGACATAGAGTAAATTCTCAGTAATTGCTATCTATTTGTTGCTATGTTCTGATGTGCGTGGATTCACGTGACTTTGACTGGATAACAGGAATTTCTTGTTGACATTTATTTTTCCTGCAGCTGTACCATTGCTTTTGACGATCGGCAATGATCTTGAGCTCAGATTTGCCTTGGCTCTGTTGATGGCCAGAAACTGTGGTAATATCTAGCGATAAAGGGTGTTACTTTGAACGTCTTGCCTTTTATAAGGGTTCCAGATGCATCCCCTCGAAGAAGCGCACGTGATTTTACGTCATCCATCTCCAGTTGTGTCCGGCAACAGTATCGTCTTCTTCGTTTTATCATTGATGTTCTGCTTGAGTAATCTTTATCAGCTTCTAACACTTCGGGGATCGATATACTCCCGGAGCGTTTGCTCACGGACATTGATTATGCCGAGGATGTTGTACTCCTTGGAACAGACTCTATAGGATTGTAAATGATCTAAAACAATCTAAATAATTCTGCTGCTGATTTCAGTATACACTTCGCAACTGTAAAACGTGAAGTATCACTGCGAGGGCGGCTGAGATCATGCCCAAACTTCATCCTTGCAGATAAAAACGGTCCATCTGGTAGACAGTCTCGTTCTCTCTAGACGAGTCGGAGTGTTTTCGGGAAATTCCATTTCGTCGATAGACCATCAGTTCACGATTCACAATATACGCTGGTTAAGTCACGTACTTCGTATGCCAGAATACCCTTTGCCTTGTAAAACCCTCTTTGCCCAATCAGATGAAGAAGACATAGAGGCAGTCAGTCTAAATCATGGGAAAGAAGCGTAAAAGCTCTCTTTCTAGATAAGACCGTGGGAAGAGAGAAACCAAACCAAACCCTGGCAGATATAGTTGTGTCAAGCAACCAATGGCAGTCTTGTAGAAAATCTATAGCTTTTACTTCGTAGCCACCACTTCCCGCCATACTGGATAAACAAAACACTGGTCCTCCAGCGCGTGACTCTCTTTGTCCTAGTCTCCTTATCTTCAGTGTACGGAGCTATGGAAGCTGGAACCAATATATGTCGGTGTGTGAACTGAGCTTCCACGTTGAGCACTTTACCAACAGGTTTCAGTCAAATATGTTAAAAGTATTGAATGTCTGGTAGTCGCACTGTGAACGAAGTGAGAAAGTCCCATCGCATGCTAAAATAGTTGTTTGAATTCTTCTAACAAAGCGCAAACCTTGTTAGACTAGCATGAAAAGCATGCGGTAAAATTGTTTATGCGTCCGTCTTCGGAGGTGGAAAATTTAAACTCGTCCAAATGTACCTTTTGACGTAAAGTAATTCTGAAGGTTTTTTTCAAAAGTCGACTGAACGTGTCATTTTGATGACCTGAATGATGATTATTGGTTTGATAGCAAACGTTTCATAAAGATACGGTAGAAAAGCCCAGGTCAGCGATTTGGCCATTTAAGCATGCATTCCATTAGTCGATGGCACTGTCCACATAGACTGTTACTCAAAAATGAGGCTAGAACTAAACAGAAAATATCATTCCCGACAATGAAACCATGGAAAGGTGCCTTCCAAGCGAATTATCACCATCTTAACGTTGAGATAACATTTATTTATTAATATTTTAGGTTCTCCATAAAATGAACTAAACAGCAGCTGCATGCTGCCATGCTAGTTGCTGTAAGTTATCTCTGCCACTCCAGGGGCTGCAACAGAACTGAATCGCTGACTGATTAAAAATTCCAGCTGCATACAAACTACTTCAGTGAATCTGTCGTTTCGATTACACCATATGACACAGTCTTTCCTCCGGAAATTACTGTATGTGCGTTTATTTCACTACTCTGCTTTCAATTATTCACGAACGTTTGCTGACCACCGATACAGTCGTTAGCCTGCTTTCAAATGCGACCATTAACGAGCGACGTGGTCGGTTAAATCAATCTGCTTATATGTGCGTTGCACTTAGGCTTGCAAAAAATTAACACTACTTTACAAACCATGTAGGAGAAGATCATTTCTCAGAATCGTATTTTGAGGCGTATATTTGTGCAGTCGACTCTCTTAAAAAGACAAAATGTTTAACTCTTTTGAAAATTACAACAAATTCCAAGCGAATTATTGTTTGTCACGGCTGCAATAAGTTGAATGTAGCCGTGAGATTAAAATACACTGACGCTAATTGTCTGACGTTGTTATCGGTTCTTTTGCATTTTACAATTCTGGGATTACAAAAGCTACAAACCAGCGTTTACTATAAACCACTTGCCTAATGGGTACATCAGCTCAGGTGGTAATGAGCTCCTCCACTATTTCCTTTTGGAGCCTAAAGTAGTTTATTTCTGCTCACTATAGTCGTTTTTGCCATCCATCTGGCCCAATTACCACGTGCAGTTCTGGTGAGACGGATAAAATCTGTGGAATGAACGAGGGCACACATGGTAACTGCCTGTGTCTCAAGTTGGGTTTGGGTGGGCAGGTGTCCACTCGGTTCAACTGATTAACAGGGATTATTTTTACGTACTAGCCGATCAACATCACAAATTTATGCGAAGTTAATCTTTGCGTTTCCCCCAAACGTCACCAATTTCATATAATTTGGCCACGTGCAATCCGAAAAGCCTTTGTACTCGTTTGGATAGAAATGAGATAAAGTACCACATCTGGGGAATACTTTTTGTCCCATGGTTACAATTTAACCAAAGGATTGCATTATGAAATTCCAAATCACTAAGCAAGTGTTTCTGTCAGAGAAATATATCATTGCGTTGAAATATGCAACGCAATGCAATATGGTTATTCTAAGGAGTAACAAATCGTGAACAAATATTAAATGTGAGTCACTAGGTAATAACTAATCCTTAGTATCTGGAAATGATAGGACTCCCTGCTAGTTCCACCAAAATCAAAAGAATCTGAAGTAATATCCCCCTATAGAATCCTGAAATCTATTGTTCGCAGAAACAACAGCAAGCTGGTCTCGATGGCCTTCCATTTGTTACATGCAGTGCACATTAACTTAGTATAAGTACTTCCTCATTTATTGCTGTAATATTTAGTCGAAAAATAGACCACAGCAACACTCAAAAGTTTTCCTTACTTGAATTGCATCCAGAGTTGAAACGGGATTTGTGGATATTGATCAAACTCTATCACTTACTTGCAGAGTAGAACTGCCAATCACCGGTTTTCTGGAAGTTTTTCGCAAACTTTTGTTCGTGATTTTATAAGATTCTAGACTGTCCGTGTTCCAGACTTACGCAGATTGACAACATCTGTTTTGTTGGCTAAGCGTACTCCAGAAAGCTAGCATCGAAACGATCCCTACATCTTGTCTACTCCACAGACGAGAATCTGACACCACTATGCCAACAGTTCAAACTTATTTGTCCAATTTATTTAGTTCAAACTGTCCTGTAACATTCGTCCTTTACGGTAAAAGTTAATCAACTGATCCCATTGTCTTTGAAGTGCGCCTACCGTTTTAGGTTTCATTAATCTATTTTTACCTAACTGGCTATATGTTTTTGCGAGAGTTGAAGAATTTACTTTCATGCCACTCGTCTAAACAGTCCTCCACCTGTAACCTCCTCTGGTATAGACTCACCCGAACAAATTCACCATGACACAAAGAGAACTGGTAGAACGGTAGTTGTCTAAACGTTAAGTTTATCTAATTATAACAGATGGAAGACATTTACAGTAATATCTTAGTATTTTTTAGCCCTTGTCACAGACGTAAAAATGTGGGTTACATAGGGTTAGGAATGGGAAATTATAGAGCAGCTACACCTAGGTTGGCTTTGAATTCACATCAATAATGCCCTGGTGACAGTATGGTTTTCCTGAAAGTTGTGTTCACACAGACTAGCTTTTTAAATATTTTGAACTGTACATGCAACCAGATACCCTCTTAAGCATTCTTGATATCTAATAGTTCAAGCGCCATTTGGATCATCGTACGGAAAATTTGTTGATTTTGCACGGTTGTATGTGGGATAAGGTGTAAAGTTGACATAGTTAACATTGAAAATAATGACAATTTGCTTCGCCCACTGTTAGATCGAACCATCATGAAGATGGATTGGTTAATGGGACTACCAATCAGTAAGTAGTATTGTGCCGGTGATGGCTGCAGGCCTATTGGATGTTCTGTGTGGAGTAGTGTCAATTTTACCAAGCTGAGATAATTTGTCAGTAAGAATGAGTATGTGTGTATTTCGGGGAGGTGTTGACCAAGGCTGAATGGTTACGTGCAGTCCAGATACTTAGTCAGATCATCCCTAGCTAGATGGATGAGAGACTGATGTCCCGGAATACCTCACTCGTCCAAATTTTTATCAATTCCATTATGAGGCTTTATTCAAATGAATAGATGTGGTTCGACGGAAGTGAGGTAGCAGTGTTCTGTGATGTTATTGTCAATAGTGATGCTGTGGCGATTAGCATCTCAAGCGCCTCAAAGCCGTACAGTCTGAAACCAGACGGATATGTTCGTAAAACGGTCCTGGTCAGGTGCATGCCCCCTGTTATTTCCGGCTTTTTCATGGCAGGTGCACTTTATGGTGAGAGAAACGCATGTTGATCCCAAATGGAGTTTTTGAGTGTGGCACTGAATAGTGAGGAGGTCATTCTCTGCACCTGGTTCAGCAAACAGTTGGTACGATTCTTTGCGGTTGTCACTGAATTTTTTTGGTAGTTCAAAGAACCGTCTCATTTCCGCGTTCTTTTGGGACTTTCCAATTTTGTTCTGAGGTTCCGATTCTGTAAGTCATATCCATTAAATAAGCCATCTGCATAGTATCTTTGTAGTGTGTATTAGCAAGCGGCAACAATATTTGTTTTGTGAAGACGATGAATTTCTCGCTATGTTTCGTTTGAACACAATATATTGTCAAGGATCCCATAAAAGTGAGGATAAAATGAGTACCAGTGTGAATATCCGTCTGAAAGTGGGGACCACAGGAAGAGAATCACAGTTCTTCAGTGACAAGTGAAGGTCAATGAAACTAGTGGTTCTATGTTCACTTTGGTCTCCGAAGTGATTTTGATGGTGTTGCACGGTTTGTTCGAAACGATGGCAACTTTATAATCTCTGCAATGAAGATAAACACACTCGTTTCGACATAGAGCAAGTAAATATTAGCAGCCATAAATCTCAAGGTTTTTCTAGGGCACATTCAAAAACGTAAAGAATTTTGTTTGCTGGACAAATTTTCTCATGTACTAGTGTCCTTTGGCGACGTGGATGACAATTTTTGGGATAAAACATCGCTATTCAAAATAACGAGAAGCCGTTTAGATTCCTTTACCGGTATTTGCTACAGGGGAACCTAGGTGGAAACTCAAATCGTGAGACGGATTGTAAGAACTGAATAGAAAGAAGTTGTTCGAGTAACGAAACAAAAAAATGTAAGTTTTGTGGAAGCTTCTGATGGATTTTAGCAGGGTACAAACTGCACAGCTGGTGCATGAATGTGCCCGTCCATTTCATGGAACTGATCTACTTTATTAGTTCTTGGCGCAAAGGAAAGCAGCAAAGACTGGCCAGATTTAGACATGGGGGCATGCCGGCATTTATTTACTTCTGGCTTGACGCTATTGAACAAGGGATCTTCATTATTTTTTTTCTATAGTTTCATATGGTTCTGATGCCAGATGTTTCTGAAACCCTCACTATCCTACCCCATGGATGTACAATAATTATCCCAGCTGTTCGCACCAAATTCAACATTGCTTTTGCCTGCCTTCTTATGCGTATTGTTTTGTAGTTTCTGGAGCAGTTGATTTCAGTGTGTGTCTGGTTTTGAGAATAGCTGGCTTAGCAATTGCTACCATGTAACGAATTCCCAGTGTTTTGATATATATGTAGTTTAGGATGTATAAGCGCAGATCGCACCAAAGAGGATGAATGTGGTAGAGAGCCGTCTGCTCATGATCCGTCAGTGCCTACCACTGGCAACGAGGAACATCTTAATTTGAGCTCAATAAGGCTACTATTTTCCAGGACCACTTGCAGGAGAATCGGCTCCTCAGCTGGCAGATTTCTGTCTCGTACGTTTTACTAATTGGCTCGAATCGAGAAATTGCACCAACTAGACTTTTCTTCTAGTCTTCTTTCGGTCAAAATGAACGAATTTTCTTTTTTGCTCCAGAATACATTTTTTTATGCCTGAAATACTCAGTTCACTTATAGACCTGATTTTCTACCATGTTTTAGTGAGACCAGAGTCCTTGTGGAACCAGTAGGATAAGTGGTTCTGAAGCATAAGTTCTCGATGGTCGCGGCGTGAGTAGTTTATTATCTGGAAAAAAGTAGATGATAGGGTATTTTCTAGTGGAGGCCGATAGATATAATTTATCCGGGTGTTTCGGAATGATGCGTCCAACGCTGGAAGTGTATTTGACATGAAGGGCTTTCTGAAGGAAAGTAAAAAAACGAGGATGTGGTTTCAGCGGTTCTTCTCTGTGCGCAACCTTCGTATCCCATTGTTGTTCCTAGACAAAATAAAGGCTATCGAACAGAGTAGACATCGTATTCTGCTGGCTGAATGAACAACAACCGTCCAGCCCTTGCATACTTGATGGAATTCCAAATATCTTGTGTGATTTCAACACAATCCCTCTATAACCATGTTATCAGAGGAAAATAAGACTAAGAGATCCCCTAGTATAGGATCATCACTTTTGCTACATTATGTAGGCCAGGTAAATCAACGTCGGACTAAGTCCTATGTTCTATTCAAGTTAAGGTTTCATCACTTCAAATGCGTGCATTCCAGCTACGCTTATAGATCCACAATTCAGATTTCGATTTCACAATAGTTTTTGACCTTCACTTATCAGCGTACTTTTAGAAGTTTACTGAACACTATCGTTTACTTCAAAGTGTAACCAAAACACCACACCATGAAAGTGCTTTTGGCACCTGAACGGGACTGAATTTTAGAAAAAACTGTCAGTGCCTTTGAAATTGTTTAACACCACAGCATTGTAAGTGGTGCCACAAGCGCGCTTACGGAGCTGCATCCATTTGGACTGATCAAAATCACACACAGAATAAGAGTAAGTGAATCAGTACGGCCGCTGAAATTTCAGTAAACCAGAATTATGTACGAATGCGAAATCAGAACCTCGTTAAATTTCTTGGATAATAAAATTCCTGGATTAACTGGATTAACTTGGAATTGAGGCCCCGTCACCGATATTGAACCTACTGCTTATAATTCTTCTGAAAAAATACCACCAAGTTTGTTACCCTTCCAGTATAGCGAATAAATTGAAATCCAGTCGTATAAACAGAAGGTAAGCACCCATATGCCAGGACATAGTTCTGGGATTCACTGGGTCTTTTACTGATGACATTCTTCATCGAAAGATGGCTCCGATATTCCGATTTTGAGTGATCCTTCCGTTCACGAAACATCTGTGTTAAATTATTTGTGCTTTTTCCATCTTAATTTCAGGATGTTGTAGCCACGGTTCCCCGAAACAGATCAGCTTTCTGTCTTGAATATTTTGCTCCTTGTGTATTTTGTGGGTGATATATTTCCACCATAAATTATTCGAACTTGCTTGAGTCAAGCCAGATTAAAATTTTACTGGAAAACAATCCTTGGAAGAGGTTGCACCCTTTACTTTGAAGGTTTGTTACTCTAGACGTCTAAATCTGGTGTATTGGTTGTATCAATTACATTTATTTCATTCGTGCTCTAGCATTCTTCTTGACACTGAGGGACACGTCAAGCTGACTGATTTTGGACTGTCAAAAGAAGCAGTCAGTACGGAATCTGGGGGTCGAGCATTTTCATTCTGTGGGACGATTGAGTATATGGCCCCGGAAGTGATCACGCGTCGTGGGCATGATTCGACTGCCGACTGGTGGAGTTTGGGAGTATTAATGTATGAAATGCTCTGTGGCCTACTGCCATTCCAAGGTGACAGTCGTCGAGACACAATGCAACAGATTTTACGGTAAGTGTTTCACTTTAATGATTCCTTGATCAACTGATCGGGTAAGCATGAAGTTCGAGTTGGGCTTTGCTGGGCCTCCATGTATTAATAACCTGTTACCATTTTTGCTTCTTGCGCTCAGCACAGATTGGATGATCGAACACCGTTTCAAAAAGATTGGCTGAGAAATCGTCATATTTTGTATTCCGCTTTCTCAGTGAAAATGATAACTTGTACAAGCAAATTTAAGAGAGGGACAATTTAGTAAAGGAATACCAAACAACACAGCATAGAATGTAACACAGCTGAGCAATATTCGATCAGGAAGATAACATGGGTTTTCATCTTGTGTATGCCTACTGAGTTGGCAATATGTAGCCGTTACTATCGCGTTGGAGAGTACTACCGCCCAGGCCTACAGAAACCTGGTATGGTTTGCCACTGGAAGCCCCTGGTTTAGGTTTCCTAATTATGCTTTTATGTTGGTTGCTAACTCAAACTTAGTTTGAGGAAGTATGCAATGCGTAAAATTCTAATTCATTGTACTAGGCCTCCAGCTTTACTACCACTTGTCTTTCACATGTACAGATCACAAACTAATGAGTGTCACAAGTGGCTTGCCACTGATTCAGTTTAAGTCGATCGCTTGCCTCCTATTTCTCGCTTTCCTTCCGTCTTGCCCCATTAACCTGTCTATATTGGACACCATAGTTCCATTGACAAATAATTTGGAGTAGGTATATCGTTTTCGAGCAAGAAACGCTCACATCCTACGGTTATTACGCTTCCGCGGCGAGACCAAGTGATTGAACCCGATCAAGATATTCCAGACTGGTCGTGCACGCTACCTTGCACTCCTCTGCTCCTCCATCAACACAACCAGCCACCTGGCCAGTTTCAGTAAGGGTTGCTGATACGGCAGTGTGGGAAGAGAAAAAGCTGTTCTTTAGGACCAGTTTACGCGTTCAGAAAAACTGATGCTATCTAACATCACACTGCCATTGTTTTGGCAAACTGGAAGTAAATGGTACTCTAAAATCCGGGTGTGACCCAAGTCCAGGTATATGCCCCGACTGAGGTGCTATATATACTGCTTTTTCAAGTAGATACTTGGAAAATGGTCGTTCTGCCGGCGCATAGAGAGCGACGGCAGCTGGATGGCGTAAATCAACTGAAGCTAATTCCACACCCCGGAAGGTTAATTAGAAGTGATTACGTTGCCATACCCATAGGATCGTGAGGCGTTAAAAATTTCTCGTCCACGCTGGCGACCAAGTGGATCTTCCTGGAACTCGTTATTTGCAGTGGAACTAAACACATGCGGAATTGTTTCTCGGTTCTCAAAGAAACATGGCTGGTTAACCGTGGATGTTTGGCTCCGGATACATGTTCTAATGGATCAGGTACCCGACAGGTGGAAAATGAGATCATTTCGGGTTCGCCCTGGCCGGTCGCAGCAAAAAATGCTTGATACAATCCTGTGGTGTCATTCCGCGCCTTTCTTTAATGCACCCGAAACTGCCAAGCCAAATCTGATGAGTAGCTACGCCCGAACGCTTTGCTATACAGACGACAAATCCGAAAAAGTCTACTTCGATGCTTATATCCTACTTCGACCAGTCCCGAAAAGCCACAACATTCTATTGATGAGAGGCTTTAACTCACGTGTCTATCTAGATTATTTCCGTGGCCATGAATTCTAGTCCGCCATGGGAAGGTAATTGTAAACGCCAACGGTGACTGACACCACAGCCTTTGCGCTATTATCACGTCTGCTATCACTAAGTCCAGATTTCGGCCCCAAAAATTACACATAACTATGTGGGTACGACCACCCATTGGCCAAGCGACTTATTTAATTAGGTCATCCTTCGCCGTCGAGATGTTTGAGCAATGTGCATTACATGAGCGATGCGAGAAGTCGTCTGTAAAAATGACCACGATCTTGCTTAGCTGAAGATCAGTTTAATCAGTGACCTCATAATGTTTGACGTCGGCCTTCTTGAAGATCCGGAAATGAGGGTGATATAGCAGCATAGACTGGCATCCATTCAACCCAATGACGGAGGCGTGATAGCACTAGCCAGCCAGATTGAAAAATGCTTCCAAGATGCTCTGACCACAACATGCAACATAAAAAGACAGATCGTGAGTAAAAATGTACATTGCTCGTCTAGATACTTGCCAAAGAACAGAAGCGAAATAACCTGAAGCGACAACTCAACCGCATCAAGCACAAAGGGGGAAGTGAACAAAGTAAGTAGATCAATAATTAGCCACTCGGCTTCATTACGAAGAAGTATACGGCTGTCTGATGGCCATCTGTGAAGTGAGCGTGAAACCGACATGGGAATATCAGCAGAGTGTACCTGCAGAAATACGGGATGTGTGGTGCAACCACTCGAGAAAACGGTCAATACGTAGATCGAAGGATAAAAGGGGTCACAGTTCGAGACTCTTTGCTGGAATTTCGTGAGAAGTGCACTGTTGATGTTTCCAAAAGAAATGAAAAACAGCTGTACGGCACTTCTCGGCTTTTCAGCATGCGTTAACTTCAATTACAGAACGTAATGCCACCTGAAAATTCACGAAATTCCCCACGCTACTACCAACTTAGAAAACTGAACACACTGACGAGCGTCAGCTAGGCGAGATAGGCTGTCCACAAAAAATGAAATTGTATCTGGACCTTTTCCGTCTACCGACCACCAGCTGCAGACATGGAGTTGCGGAATGGCGAGGTAGCTGCAGGAAACTTGATGGCAAAAGTAACGTTTAGTTACGGTGATCCGACTGTGGACTCCTTCAACCTGCCTACAAGACCTAGAGAAAACAGGAAGTTCCACCAGAATTCAAGGAGGCTCAAATCGTGCCACTCCTAAAAATAAAATAAAATCAAACTCCACCTGGCTTCTACAGAGGCATAAGTTTGCTGCGGCGAACAGGCAAGATATTTTTTGAGTACTACTTAATTCCCTGACACCTGAAACAATCAGAACACTGATGTCCGAATAGCGAATTAGTTCTGTGCAGATCGTAGCACAATGGACATGTTATTAACAGCACGACTGCTTGAAGAAACGCCCACTACCACGATGAGTTTCGTTCTAAACTAAGGAAAGAAACCCGAATAGAATTCATGTAATAAATCCATTATAGTAAAAGTATGGTCATGATACTGCTGATGACGAACAAACTTTGTAAGCAACGACCAAGAACGAGAATCAGCCGAGTTTGTGCAAAGCTGGGGCCCGAGGTCTCAAATCCAGTTTTATTTAGCTTTACACTCCAATCAGTCGGTGGTACGAACTAATTACCCAGCCATACGTGTCCCGAATGAGTGTATGAGTGGCGCCGGTCACCAGAACAACATTTGCACACACTAGCACCCAACGTTTCAATTGCCCGCGCTATTATCCGAGGCATTGCTTGGGCAAGCTAATAGCTGTAACACTGCTTTATGCGGTTTAGTCGCTGGGTATGTTCTTTTGAGTGTAAAACGAGCAGAGTGTTTAATCGGCTTCATATGTGGCTCAGTGCAAGTCACATTCGGTACTAAGTATTTTGTGTCAGAACCTATCGGTGCAGTGTGATGTGACAGGCAATTCCGGGAGTATATTTAACCAACCGCATTTGTTCCGCCCACACATTCTCATGTGCCCGAGCCATGGGCATGATGACGGTTGAAAATATGCAAGTCATCCAAACTTGACATCGTTAATAATAAACCTATACAATTCATGGAGTTCCGAAAACCAAACAGCGGGTATGACGAAAATTCCTATTACAATTTAAAAGGTGACGGGTTACTCGTTAAACTTATTGCCCATCCAAACAATGGTATGTTACGTCATTTGCTGCCGTTTTTACCGTTCCTTTCTGCATAACGTCATGGCCGCCAAAATGTTGTTCAAATATGTTTGCTTTACTCATTTCAAGGCTTACCTTATTACGTATTTTCGTGATAACTATGTTGGTGTTCATAGGGTCCATGTCTGAGAGAGTTTGATCGCACTTAAGGACTGCTCAAATTTAGGACCTCAACAACCAACGTAACTAAGTAAATCCCCAACCGTAAAAAGAACTGAGCATGGCTGCTGAAAAATTTTAATGCTTAGTAAGTGGCAAAAAAATTGTGAGGCTATTTATTTTACTGATGTTTAGGAAAAGAAGCACCTGTGAACGTGCGACAGAGTTGCCGCAGAAGTCAGAATTCTTCCAGTGTCCAGCGTTTAGTATTTTGTGGCACTGTTAGAAAACATCTTCTAGACACGGGTATTTTCGTCCTGGGTGCTCTTGTGACTCTAGTTATGGAATGAAAATTATTTTTCCTCAGTGAAATGGTCAGATTTTGACGACATTTGTGCCTGTGAATCTTCCAGATGCACCTTTAGGTTTTAGTTTCACATACCCAAGGATAATGTATGCCTGAGCATACATCTTGAGCGAAGTGACCAATTTCATCACACTCTGCAGTGTGACACTTATAACATCCGAAGACAGCAGGCTTTTCTTTGAGCACAGGCACATGGTATACAAAATGCTTCATGGTTCCCCTCGCTCGGAAGTATGCGCCCCCGTCGAGGGGAGAAGTAGGACGTTTCTTCGGCGATGTAGTCCTATATCTTTAAATGAAAAGGAAAACTTCCGATCTAAGAATGAAACGTTATGGGACTGAAATCAGGTCGTTGTTTCCGTGGATAGTTGTAGTATGTCTATATTAAAGTTTCTGATGATGCAGTAACGAATCTAGTCTCCTTATTAAAACATTGTTTGAACGCATTTCAGTTTATAGCTACTAATGCGACGTTAGCGTACAATTGCTGGAGGCAGTCTTAAGAACTTCAGTTACTTCTTTTGGGATCATCATTTTCCACGAGAATTTCCGCAAGAATTCCTGAACCACTGTTCTGAAAGACTGAACCAGAGGTAGTTGAACAGTTTTGGCCCGCTGTTGGGTCACAATACAAAGAATACTGCAGAAAATAAATTTGCTTTCCCTTTTGGGTGGAAAAACGTTATAATGATGTCATGAATTAGCGGAAGAAATCTGCAAACCGGTTCCATTTTTGATAATTGTCTTATCCTGGTTGCTGACCTTGTTGAAATGACGCCACGGAACTTTGCGCCCCAGTGAGTCAACCGACTGTTTCCAAATGTTTCCGAAAACAAAGTGATATACTGTTTAAACTGAGCATATATCAATGTCAAAATTAATCACTGGGCTTCTTGTGTGTGGTTCAGACCAACTGTCGCTAGTATGCCCATACAAAGAATCCTTGTTATAGTGTTATGTGAAGCAGGGCAGGCATTATGGAGGAACAAAAATCGTCACAATTATCTGGGAGGGAAGCCGTTGTTTTTCAAAAGTAATGTTTCAAGCGTGTCTTTGTATTGCTTACTTGTCAGTTCTTTATATGTTCAACCGATCCATACATTGGTGTGATATTTAACGTATAAACTACCAAGTTAATGCTTCATAGCTACTGACGTAAGAGGTGATGATTGTGACCGACCACCAAAGTACATTGTTTTCAGTGTAACAGTAAGTACTAATTGGGCGTAAAGAAGTATGTGGAAATTATCCACGCTCTATACGTTATTAACTAGTGCTGGGTTGAATGTATTGCATTTTTTTATGAAAAACAACTAAGCTGCGCAAGGCCTGTTGCATTTTTTGATTGATAAGAACTTTTATTTTTTTCAGAGCCAAGTTGCGGATGCCGCAATTCCTCAGCCTGGAAGCTCAGAGTTTACTCCGTGCTTTGTTTAAAAGGAATCCTACAAATCGATTGGGTACGTTCAGTTTGAACGCCAGGTTCTTCATTTACACGTGTAGTAAATGAATTAGAACAAAAAAGTGAACTAAATTGACTTGATGTAGACGCTCAAGTTTTCACTGACACATCTGTTACACGCTACTGAGGAAAAGGTTTGAACGAACTTTTGTAGCTGGCAGCCTTCAAATTGCTGAAGGTGACCATTTGTTTACTTTGACAGCAGATTATGGTTTTTGACGTAACACACTACTCATGAGATTGCTAAAAACGCTTCGACAACCCGGTTTTCCTTTTCTGAATGCAAATAAGGATGAACCGTTTTGCCTTTACCGACTGCCAACTAACTCACTAATAATTTACATCAGTATCATGCATCACCACTACCATCACAACTATCCGTTGGCCGTTGTGTCCAAGAATCACTCAACCGGTATCAGGAAATCATGAAGCTTAGGTCTTTCAGTAGAGGACGATCTGGAACGATACGTTCATCGCTGGTCGTCTGGACTATATATTCTTGCAGCGCTCCGTGTTTTGTTTTGTGACCTAATGTTTGATTGACCGACAGCGACCACCTTTCGTAGAATTGAGAGGGTAAAGTTAACCTGGTTCCTTTAGAAGGCGTGTCAATGTGTGATCCGATCTGATATTCTGCCATTCCCACCTGGCGAATACTCCACTTTTGGGATGCAAAAGGTTGCACTGCTACATACCTTACTTAATCCTGATATTTACTTGTTTTATTCCGTAAACCTGGAATGCTCTGGTTAACTATCCAATCTTTTACAGGTGAACAAGTGGAAGACATAAGCGGTGCCCCAAGTAAAATAAACAAAAGTTATCCGGACGTATCTCTAGGACAATATGGGTTTCTGCCTGGATTAAATCATCATACCTGAGAAAAACTCGTATTGGTTACAAACTAAAATCTCGAAAAGTTGCTTACCCATTTATTATTACCAGTCAATTCACTACACATATTGAGTCGGTATGCCTTAGGACGAAGTCCTCATAAATCAGTGGAAGATTTTTTTGTTCGGACACTTTTAACGACTGAAGCTTTCGTGGACAGGGCAGGCGGATGACGGTAGAGCTATCCACATACAAAACCCCTTAACGAGAGGATGCAAAGGGAAAGAGATTATTGATCCTGTCTGGGGTCTGGGCTATTTCCTGATGTTGTTGGCATCCTGGTTTCCGTGCTCCAGTTTGCTCTAGTTAGATGGATAGTTCAAGGTATCAAATCGTATACGAACGAGTCGGTGCAATGCACGCCAAGTGCATACAATTTTAAACAATTTTCGGTTATCACCTCAAGACAACTCAACTAAGATGCCAGGCGATTTAAGTGGTTGATGCTCAAACTTTCATCTGTGGTTTCACGATTGTTTCTGCCGCTTTTCCGGGACCCTTCAGAGTAATTTCCCCCATTACCCTGCTATGGCTTAGCACAGACGATATCCTGATCTAAAATTGATGTTGTTTAGTAAAAACAACCCTAAATGCCTTGCCCACTTACCTCAAATTTACCACTGCTTGCCTCCCGAAGAACAAAATTCGTATTGCAAAATATTAAGCAAGTGGAATCGGTCATGAATTCAAATTGTTTTCGGTTGCATTCGTTCTTCAAACATTCGACCACTGGTGTCTTCATGGCGCACCAAGAGCTACGCGGTTGCGATATTTGTAACGAAGTAGCCGGTAAACTAGTAATTTCACAAAGCGAAAATAGATTTGTTTTCACGTAGGCCTAGATTTGCATTCCGCAATAAATGAAAACATAGGTGAACAATTTGCAAGTATTTTGTTAGTTTGATAGTCACAAGTGTTGCACTGGTTTGGATTTTGTGCCATTTAAGAAAGTGTTTTTAATCGAGTGCAGCCACCACCCGGAAAATCGCAATGAGCCAACACAGTTTAGTTTTTTTATTGTCTGCATATGTTTTTACTATGGTATTCGTCCATCTTCCGGTGGTGGTTTCCATCTCAAACCAGAGGCTGAGAGGGCCGGTGGTTTGACACACCCAAGACCCTAGCCAACGTAGTTGGTGCATCATTAGGAGTACACCCAAAAAACATTGCTGTCCTTTCTCAAATGCTGTTTGGTCAACTTTATCTTTGCTCGTATGTTGGTATCACCATACGCGGGTGATGTTTTGTAAGCATCGCTAATCAAAGATGATCAGTCCATAATTATCTTCCATTCAAAAGGCCCATGTCTCACATCCATACACAAACACAGAACGTACCCGATCTGAGTACCCATCCTTCCAGCAGCAAACTGATGTTCCATCAACGCCGCAGATGACCAAGAATGAGATGAATCCACTTCCTCTTTATCCATATTTTCAACTAACTCAAGCCTAGTGCCTTTTCTCGTTGACCGCCGACAGTAATCCTGGGGTCGTTGGATACTGGCGACTGGTTTAAACTGATGGTCACTGCGTACATGTGGGTGCTATGGCTGTGACTAACTGAAATATTCTGCCAACCATCCATATAGTCCAGCTGTCTTTATCACTTTATTCACTGATTTTTGACTAGTTTTGAATCAATTTTTTGGCTTCTCTACTAATATAAAATGGCTCCCTTGAGATTCCGGAAGCAAATGCAGCTTCTTTATTGGCTTCACGGACTTGTCACTTCGGTAGCTTTAGTGCCTATTTGTGTTCATGACCGGCGAGAATAACTTGTTGCGAAGTGAGCGATTCGCCTGGCCAGATAAATATCTAGAGAGTATCCCGTTGTCATGCAGTAAATCCACATGAATGAGTACTTTCAGCTCACAATGTAGCTCAGATGAGTGACCGGTGGCTGGTGAACACTTGGATTTGAATCCTCAAGAGGGTTTGACCTGATACATTTTCAGCAGTCCTGGCTGTGCCGGCTGAGTTAGTTCAAGGTGTCTGAGACGTTCCCTGGATTTAATAGTAATTCTTACTTAGATCAGGAAGTTAACAGATTTGATGTAGGTGTCCAAATAAGATCAACTGTTACTGTACTGTTACTGTGTACATCCTTGTCATCGTGAACTGATTATGATGTGATCTATTTGGGTTCATGGCTATAGGTGAACACGGTTGAAAACCGTTCCGGAAATTGGAGCTAGAGAGCTAGCTCATTGTTCACACATAATCGTATCAGAGGAGGTGTACGGACAATGTACTGAATAATGACAGAATACTCACACTCCGGACTGATCTCACCACTTTCGAACCGACCAACTTGGGCGTCCCTACCCTCAACATTCGTGTTATGGAATTTTTGAATAAGATAGTTCAGTTTAAAATACGGTTGATCTTTCAAGAAGTCAAATCGGTTGGAAATGGAGGAGACCAGTAAATCTTGAGTTTACTTTTGGATATAACCACCTACAGCCCAGAAATTATTCAGATTTTGAAGAATATGCCATAAGGGTGAATGTGATTCCATCACGCGCCTATCGAGACGCCACTGTCTCAAGGCCTCCTCAGAGGCGCTAAATGTAGGCGTGCTTGGTAGTAACTGATGGGGAAATAGATTAAGCGCCGCTGTCATGCCATTATTTCTGGTTTCTGAAACTCCACCAAAGTCAGGGGTTAGAACTTAAAAGCAGGGCTGTACAATAGTCCCACGCAAAGACATCTGGCTTTAATGGTCTGTGAAGGTTCAGCATAATTTTTTTCGGTATTCTAAATAGGATAGGAGCTTGGCTAGTGGTAGCACGTTTGCGATTGAGAGAAACATGTTAGCAATAGAAGAAGAAAGGGCAAAACCTGAACTTCCGTAAGAAGAGGAAGGCAAATGAGAAGTTGGTACCGACGCTCTGTGTCCAGAGAGTAGCATGACCATCGGCATCCAGGTCAAGAGAAAGCGATAGTGTTGTATAAGCAAACAGAAGAGCAATATTGAGGTCACGTGTTTGTGTGGGCAAGATAAATCCGCTCGTTCAGACGGAAGCACAGCGGTAACACTGGAATCTTCGCCACAGGCCTTTAATTGAAGCATCCTAGCCCATAAGGGAAAAGGACTAAATGAGAAATACACAGCCTCCTGTAACCGGTGACGAAGTCCCAATTATTGCATCTTTTGGACAGACACCAACTATCTGGCATACCCAGAACAACCATCTCTCCGTAAGTCCGTCGGTGAACAGCATTTTGTCCTGGATTTGTCTGGTGTGGCCGAGTAAAAATGGCGTCCTCTGCCGTCTTTTGAGGTTTTAAATCAGGCTTCAATCATCTCCCTTATGTAGATACCCAGTTAGTCGGACTATCACTTTCGTCCTCACTGCAGTGAAAACACCCGCGTCACTAGGAAACTGTGAGCAGTAGTTCTTAAACAGTGGTCAACTGAGTAATATTGATTCGGAAACATTTCTTGAGCAATACCAGAGGGTTAGGACGTGCCAAACAAGGTGACCTGTGGAACCTATCCTGACCATAATGTAACATTATTGGGGGCCCCGCCGAACCTCCTGTCTTCGGGTCTGGGATCTTTGCCATTTCCTTCTCAGGGTCCACGCTGTTCTCCTCGCGCACACCGAAAAACGTTAAGGGACGTCGCAGGGGGGGGGTGGGTGACGCCAGCGCTCTTCCTTGCTGACTTAACTGTCCGACTACGCTTTTTAGGGTTTTCTGCTTCGCGTCCTGTCCAATGGATATTAAGTTGGTCTTAGTGATGTCAATCTTATTTGCGTTCATCTCAACCACGATTGAAGTTTTAGCTGACTAGCAAGTCATAGCGACATGAAATATTTTGTTCTCCTGTGAAAGTCACTCAGAGCTTATCTTTTTGGTATCTTAAATTGCTGTGAGCACATCTGACATTAATAACATCAACCCAGGAGCGTCGTACAAGCCTAGTATGCAACTGCCTGCCAAAGTTTTGGGCTTCACTTTTGACTTACATTTTTGCAAAACTAGTAAGAGAGGAGAAAATGCAAATAATATGCATCAGACCTTCCGACTGGACAATAGCTTCTTTCAGAAAGGAACAAATAATGAACCAAGCACATGTGAGTTCACTGATGGCAAGAAGTGTTTGTCACTTCAACGTGGCCAAATTTGTAAATGTTCCTTGTGGAAAAAAATTTACATGATACTACTACTGCGGCTACTTATAGGAAGTAATGTTATCAAGGTAAGGTGACTTAATAGCTTAAAAATCGACCCCAAATGTTATAGCGTGGTTTTTGTACGGCAGTCTGGGCTGACGAATACAACTACAAGGCAGTTCATTTGAAATGCATGTTTAGCGTCACATCACTCTAATACCTTGTTCAAACAGACTATGCTATCGAGGTCTTTTTGCTGGTCCTTAAGGCGGTACTGTATCAAGGACATACCAATGAAGTTCTCGTGGACGGATATGGAAACAAAATCTCATAAGGAACAAAGCACTCTACTTGATATTACCAGAGAAAGCCGATTCACTGATTTGGACGCCCGGAACTCAACCTATAAGGAGGATCATAACCGAGAGGGTCAGACAAATCGAACGCCGTACTAGTTACGAAATCGGTTACCCCTCTTTGAATTTGAAGCAAGCACTTCCCGTTTAGTTCTTCTAACTGAGGAGGTTGCCGCAAAATAAGCCGCTGCATCGCATTCAATGTAAGTGTGTCCTTCAAACAGTAGAATCAAATGAAACCATACTCCATTGCGTCCAAAGTGTTAGAATGTACAACCAAAATTTTCAGAGGTACGCAACATAATGACCTGCATGAACTCGCAACTGATATAAATGCACCAATCTCTGAAGTATATTTTAGGGCGTAGTAAACTGTTAGATGTTATGGAAGCAAATCAGGAATCAGAGTTTTTCGACTGGTTATTAACTTTATCAGAGAAAGTCCATCGCACCATTTTGCTTCTATTTATGGATTACCTCGGTTATATCAAGATTGTTCACCTGGTTACCATCTGTTGAGGTGCTGAACGTTAGGATCTACCATCAGTATCTTACCATTTCAACGCCCCACAAATTCGAAGCTGTTAAGCACGCGGGTTTTCAGGTGCTTAGCTATTTAGAATGAGTTGATTGGAGAATTCATCTCACCCGGTTTAGTAGAACACTGCTTCATAAGCGACAATACATATGACTTTAGAAATTAATGGCTTACACATAGTGCAAGTATAAATTAGAATTAATTCTAACCAAACATCGGTAGCTGACTGTTATAAATTATCCTACCATTCTGAAGGTTCCAGTTTAAATTTCTTCTGTAGCATAACGACACACATAGTGCTGATCGTTCCGAAAAAGGAAAAAAACGGTTGCACCATGCTCCAGACTTTCCCAAAAAGATTAAATTTAGTTGCAAGATAAGTTCATAACTTGATTCAGTTCAGCAGCATGCCAACTAAAAATAGGTTACCTTTTACACAGTTAGCTAGCGGTAGATTCCATTTTATTTGTTTGGTCTGGTTAAATTGTCCATCATTCATGAATTCACATAGGTGTGATTGTAGCGGACACTACGCATAAGCTGTCTTTGGTGACAGCAGAAGTTGATGATTTTGACGTTAATAGTAATGCAAAGTTGTGACTTCCGTTTACGGCTTCACGGAAGGCCGTGTACCACCATTCGATTAGTTCTTCATTCTTTTACAGAGGAAGCCAACGAACTGAATTAGAGCAAGCACAAACTGGGTGATGCACGTGCAAACCAATATGTTTCTGTCTGAGATGTTGTTTATAAATGAACGTACACAGCCTGACATATTGGTGACCTCTATTGTGCCCAAAAATATTCTGGAAACCTAGCTACCCTCAGGAATACACTGGACGATACCTACCCAGGTCACCCTTTCCAAAATAAACCACAACTACATCTTTATAAATATTTTAGTGTGATGATTGACACATCTTCCTTCAAAGGTTAAGTTTAGAGCAGAACGTTTGAGTTCCACGTAGTAAACCTGACCACTTTGAAGTGAAAAACCTGATTGAACAAAGCAATCAAGTGATACCGACTTCCAGTGATGACCGAGGTTTACTAAGACACATTTAGTCCATACTTGCTAGGATTAACAGGCAAGGCCTTAGCCTTTATAATAAACAGAAACACACTCGAACCTTGAGAAGCCTCTGTAACACAAATTATTGCCATATGTGGATCGAAAAAATGTCGGAGAATGGCCTCCCAGTAAAGCAAACCACAGTTCCAAAATCAGTTAAACTATCTCAAACGAATAAACAGCCTCGTGTAAGTGAAGAAAGTATAGTACACCTGCATGCGGCACTCGCAAACGCATATCTTTTGCACGTAGGGTCCTGTTGAGGTTTATGTTCTTGGACGACCAAATCTCCATTCCGTGCTGTGGCCTGCTTTTTGAAAGGAGTAATCGAGCCAATTCGCAGATACTTATGTGATCATGGCCTGCATCAAAATTTACCTTTGGTGACTCCGTTCAGGATATATAAGTGGTGGGCAATATGGTGTGCTTTTTTGGCGTCCTCAATATTTGTTTAAATGAAATAAGACCGCTTATAAATAAAAACTCAGGGACTAATGGGCTCCTAACTTACAACAATTCTATCCCTCATATTTATCGGTAAAACTGAAAACCAACTGGCCGCGATACTGTGGATGCTACTCTCCAGGGGTCATATAAAAAACAGGCAGATTCACGGTTTAGAATGTCCATCCAAGAGACGCTCGTCGGTTACTCCTGTGACGTTACTGCTTCTAAGTTGGATTATTTGCCTTTTTGTTTTGATGGAATCATGTAAACCAATAATATCACCGGAACCTGAGGCATAACGCCAAAATTTCTCAACCTGTGTTTGACCTAGTTTTCTGGATCTCTCGCTCCTTTACAAAAGTTTCAAACATTGTAGTTGTGGTTTCTGTTTATTTTCACCTTGGACGATTCCCCTCACCTGTTGAAATTAATATTCACTCCATAGGTTATGGGCAAAATGGATTTCGTGATTTGCAGGCGCATCCATTTTTTAACCAAATATCTTGGGACCGGTTGCTTCAAAGAAACATGCCAGCGCCTTTCATTCCCACCTGCCCTCCCGATCCAACAACAGATGTGACGTATTCAGTGTCTTGCTCGTCCTTTGTTGGTAAGCATTTATTCACACGGAAACAAAACCTGACTAACCATTGCTTTATTTATTGAGACTAATTGAAGTAAATTTGTGCTTTTACTATCTTCAAAATCCGAAGAGTGTTTTAAACTCACTCTGACTTGTAGGCGATTTTATGACTCACCAGTTATTGAGTAAACAAGCTTCTCCCTGTCTGAGCCCACAGCATTTTTGTGGTTGCTTTACAAGCCCTACGTCTCTGATGGCGGTTGCCTGCTGGAGATTGTTATTCTGGAATCCTGCAGTGGTTAGAAGCACAAATGATATGTTGTTTCTTTCCGGATACCCGCGTGAATACTAGGAGATGAAGCACTGTTTATTCAGTCCGAAAGGTCGCTAAAAATCACAATCTAAACAATCGGATGCAACAAAGAAGAGGACAAACCGGGTTCCATGATTCTGTATTCCCATCTCTTCCTAAATTTTGGATCTATGGTTTCTATAATTTGTGAAATAATACAACAGCAGTGGTCAGCTTAGATCTACTTAGAGGTCTTGAAAGTTTATCCATGTTGATGTTGTGAATCAACTGAACTTCACGAGCTGTGCAAAGTAACACTCTCTATGGCTTTACTCCAAAAACGCATGATCGTTTCACTGTAGTTCAAAATTATTAGCGGTACATCAGGTTCGGAGGTTTATTAACAAGCTGATTACACTGAATCGTGAACTCGGTGCACGTAACAGACATACAGGACTGCTTCTACGGCATAGCCTTCGAATGCTGTAAAAGATGTCGGTGAAATGGGCCAGCTACCTAAAACTGGAGTTGGTTTGAAAACCCTCATAACTCATAAGAACCGATCGTCACAGAACTTCACGGTTTCGTTCAGTTTCAAGGAAAGTCACTCTTTGAGCAGACTATTTTATCTTGCACATTTGCGTGAACTAAAAATAGGGTTTGGTGATGTCCAGTCAAATCGCACCGTAAAATGCATTATACTGGGTACTCCTTTAAAATATATAAGCAACGCTTGATAATTTAAATATAATTCTGCCTACACATTAGGCAAGCTGCTTGCACAATATTCCGCATATTACCGTTTCATTCAAAACGCTCTAGTCAGAGTTACGTTCATCAGATTACCTTTGGAACCCGTTGCAATTTTGGCATGATGGTACTGCCTACGTAGTGCACATAAATTGCATCCAACTAGTAGTTAGCCTACCCGCGGAGATAATTACAGGTGTTGCAGGTTGGAAAGCAGTGCAGGCGAATGCCTACGACTTCGAAATTTCCAAATTAAACCCTTTTATTTTTAATTGTATTAACAAAAGCACAGTTTCAAGGTAAGCTGCGTTGCCGACTAGATATATTTAGTGACGCAGATGTTTTGCAAAATGCAGTATTCAAAAGTTTGAAAGACATCCTTTTGAAGGAGTTAGGAAATTTGACCACGAAGTTTCCATTAGAAGAAGAATGAAAAACATACCTTTGTAGGTACTGCACTCTCAGTTTTTGTGCCTTGAAAAATTTACCGAATACCAAATAAGACACTCCGCTAAACGCTTCTTGGATAGTCGCATATTTTTTTCGTTTGCATACTAACTATTTTAAAACCAGGTCAAATCTAATGTTGTGTCTTTGGCCTTGAGAGTCTTGTTGCATCACTTGGTGTGTGGATTTGATAGCCAAAGTGGCATCCCCCATAATATGACAAATGGCGATAATTCTGTCGGGATCTTGACAGCTGGAGTTTGATTCAATGTGTACTCCGGATCAGAGTATTACCTTTTACGGGAATTGTCCTCAAATTTCAGAGGACCTGTTGACGTGGAATCTACATCATTCAATATTTGGAATCGAGGGAATTCCAATAAAAATCCATAAAAGTGAAGGCAAAAGTTTTCAATGTTTGGATTTTTCTTATCCAAGTTAAACCTTGCCTTTATTATTTTTTTCTAGAATCACCAGATATTTCTGCCAACTCCGCAACATGGGACACGTTTTCCGGTTTTAGCTATGCTGCTCCAGACAGCCCTATTCCTCCAGGAAACAGAAGTGAAAATGGTTCTGGTGAGTTGAGATAACAAACCGCATGGGACTGCAGTTATAACAACCCTTATTAAATGTGCCGATCTCTAAGACTGCAAAATCTTGTTCCACTGGAAAGCCAAAAATCCAGAGCACAGTCCTCCGGGTCACACAGATTGACAGGGCCTTAATAGAGAAAAAAACCCTGAGTTATTCTAATCTAAAAACGAAAAAGAGAGAATTCAACCAACAATAGCAAATCTGGAATATCTTTGGCGTTTGTACTAAACAGCAAGCTGAGCTCGTTGGCAAGAGTATAAAGCTTTTATATGATCTTAACCAAGCTACCGAGTGCAGCTAAACATTCGGGATTTGTCGCCGAGGTTCATGTACCAAACGAATGTTTAAAATAAAATTACTGATAAATGGATAATTCCGATATAATTTAAAACTAACTGTGAAAGCAAGATACTATTATAATTTCCTACAACATCTATTTAAGAAGTTCTTATTACCAAATAAATCAACCAGAAATTTAAGCGACCAGTGGGAGTCCTGATTTGAGGAGGGCGGTCTGCAAAATCCATAGCGCTGATTTACGTCTTGTGTGGAATTTCTTCTGATCTGGATGAGGTCATCTGTAGGACGGTAATACACACTCATCCCCGCATAGGTGATCGCTGCAAGTGAGATGATGAATAAGTTCACGTATGATGTCAACAAATTATATATATATATATGTGTAAAAATTTACGTATACACATAACCAGCAAGTGTAGTAAACTCTAATGAGTTTTGGCTTTATAGAAAAGCACACAAAGTTTTGTCTATCAAGAAAGATCACTCTAACTAGTGGTACCTTATCTGTCAATCCCGGCCATTCTGAGCGAACACTGACGACCAAAAGTGCTTTTACATTTTGCCTCCTCCTGCTAGTCTCCTTATTCCTCATCATTATCACCGGAAGCATGTCCAGCCTTGAACCATGGTTCGTGGTCTCATTGATTCGAATGACCACTGAGAGGAATATATATAACATATATAAAATTATTGAATAGTTTGGGATCAGTTGTCTCTGAAGTGGTGAAACTAGTAGGAACTCTTACAGTAAGCGATGAGTTTACAGATACTGAGTTGTCACTGTCGACATTCCGGGATCTTTATCCGGTCATCACCATAATGTACTTGGGTGAACACTTCATCATGTTCTTTAATCTAATACGAGTTTAGCAAATAAAGTTTCGCGGAAGCTTCTCCGTCCAGTGTGCAATGCACCAAAGAGAGCCTACACGCAGCAATTTGTTGCGTTACGCTGACAGGCCTAATGGATTCCACTAGGTGAGGTAGAAACCTAATCTACTGTTTTTCTGAAACTTCCAGCACTATTACAGACTGGAGACGCGATTTACTATCCTTTGCATCGAAAAACGCTCAGGATCATTTTTCGTGAACCAAATTTTACATTTAACCTAGCGTGGCCGGCTCATCAAATGCCGTTTTACTTTCTGGCAAACCTTTTACAACACAAAAAAACTTCATAGTAAACTTCAGGTGCCTCTACCTTCCGATTGCCTTAGAGTGACATGGGCAGTAAATAGCTCAGATAATGTAGTGGTTGATAATGTAGGGTTTAATCATGTTTTTCAAGTTACCTACGATCCTACCTAATCAAACGCCAAGTATTTCCTCAAAATAAAACCGTTTTGCACCTTACACACCTTTACGGAGTATTGGATTTTGTTGATTTGACAGCGGATTGAACCATTCTTATATACGTGACACTGAAATCATGTCTTTAAGTTTTGGTTGCTCAAAACTGAACTGACCCTCATGGTAACTTAACGTTCTTCTGTTGATCCACTTCTGGTTTTTATGTGGCGCTCCGCCAGCTCCTCCATCCAGCAGATCCTAGTCACCAGTTGATTGAACGAGCGTAGTTGTTGACCATATTCACAGTACGCTTGCAGCTGGGACTGTTGCCAAAGAACTAATTTGCCCGGATGCTCAACCCAGGTATACCCTTTTCTAATCGAGTATCCTCCGCTTTACTTACCCGTTAGATATGCACCACCCTTAGGTCATTCCCACGTCACAGCGTAGGTTTGCATCCCTGGATTCGTGGCTCAATCAGCTTTTCTTGTGTACCATGGCGATGGCCATATTTTTCCAAATGCACCGACTATTTCGGTAGTAAATCTGGGTTATTGTCCGGGTCACATGTTCGAGGGCGGCCATCAAGAATGCATTGCGAAACACGTCCAGTTAAAATGCGGAATAGCTGAAGAGTGGTCTTATACTGAATATTATGTCTGTCAGGTTTGTCTCTTTAAATGGTTGTCTTAGTTGGATGCACACAGCAGTTGACCATGCGGTTGAGCTGTGTTAGAAAGGTGGTATGTCAACGGTCAGCATTACATTCGCTTCAATTTATTTCTGAAAAACCTAGAATTGGGCAAAGCCTAGGAGAGGACCGCTTGCTGAAAAGCAAGCGGTCATTCCATTACATTCCGTATCTACATGTCGAGGTGAACAACAGTGGATCGGCCTAGCAAGAAAATGTTAGCCAATCACGGGTAGGCTGTAATAATCGACAAAACACATGAATCAATAAAGTCACAGGCAAAAACTACTTCCGGCAGGTATGCGGGAACCGCATTGGTGGAATCAAATGTTGTCACTCAATTCATGACGCAATTAGCCTCGTTGTTAACCAATTAAGGCTGTTAACTAACCCGAGAAAATGACCGATAGTATATACCAAAAACACTTTTCCGACCTTAGTTGCGACTTAGATCTGGTTACAGACGTACGTGGCCGGTGTTTTACAAAAACGCCTCTGTGTAACTTAACAAAAGAAATTGGGAAAAGGCAACCCGCGTTACTTAAAAAAACGTCGGGTTTGTGTGTGGTGATAGGACCAAAAGATCCTGAGATTTTAAGGTCAGATATATGGTGTTGTGAATTGTATTACCTGTGATTAAGAGAGGACGGTGCCGCTCCAAAGGGTTCTTTCAGTTCACTGTGAGACGTAAACTGGCTAAGAAATTCGGTCATCCTGATACTGTTTCGCTCATTATATTTTCAACTACTATCAACGACTGTCCACTCCAAAAGGCCAATTGTTCGAGACAACCTGATGTTTCAACCTCGTTCGAAGTGAGCATTCTAACTGGGGGACAGAAATTGCCTGTACAAATCTCCCCGAGATGACACTTGATGGCCTTTCTCATTCGCAACAAGTAGCTAAAATCAGTCGCCTCCCGAAATGCCCATTTTACAGCGCCGATATACACCTATACGCGAGATCATTTGCATATACTATCTCGTGCTTTTGACCTCCACATTGTCCCCTGGACCCAGATTTCTCGGGCTAAAATCCACATGGTTTATTCTTTATCACAAGCCATTTTCATGTTTCACTCTCACGTCACTACTTATTTTTTCAATTTTTTCTGCACAAAAGTTGTCTGCCTCGGGGACGTAACGGTTGTCTGAAAGTTTGCCATTAATTTTTATTGTCTGAACATTATTTCGTCGGCTGACAGCAGTGTCTACTCTGAATAGTAACGAAAAAAGTTACAACACCCTGATAAATTAGTCTACTGTTGGTGGGAGGAGAGATCATGGGATCTATAGCCGCGCGACAAAGAAGTAGAAAATATCTTTTGGTGCTATAGAGAAGCGTTGCAAACTGTAAAATACATAAATCTTGGTTCAAGGGACTTGCGTTACATTATAAACTTTTTTACTTGTTGGGGACACTTATTTTTAAGCAAGTTTATGGAGCTGTTTGTCATCAAGCAAACTCCGCCTGCAGTTTTGATCCCTATATTTCCGCCACTCATAACATTCATTTAAAGTCCGCAATCTAGTTCGTCAAAAAACTCACAAGTGCACTTGTGGTAAAGACCTTTTCCATGACAGCGGGTCAGTTAGTAAAAAATCGTTAAAAGCCAATTAGTTTCTGGTATTATTGGAAGACTCAAATGAATTCTAAATGAATCTCTCATTTATGCTATTTGTGAAGCACAATCAGTTGAAGAATATAAGAATCAGGCGGTTCATCTTGGAATCAATTGCATTTCCCTTAGTATTGAAACGAATGTATTTCCTAGTTGTATCAAATCTGGTGTGCATTAGTAATGTAAAAACACATGGCCTACAGCCACCTTTTTAGTATCAAGGATAGAAACTCTAATAGTTGTTTTTCGAGAAAATTCTAGCTAACTAATGGGTGGTGTATTGTATGCCCAGACAATATTTTTAACCTCCCAGGAATCTGCTAAAAGCGAAGTATGTGCCAAAACAGACGTGGTCCACTAGATGCAAGCATTGTGTTACTACGTGTTATCTAGACCCGGAATAATAAATTTGTTTCAAAGTAGCTGTGCAGTGGATGTAGCTATGGATGAATACTGTGATGCTCTTCCGTTAATGACTGAACTGGATAAAAAACTACAGCCGTTTTTGTGGATGGTGGCCGTCCAAGGCCGTCTCATGTTATGACTGCCGTAATACCAGCACAATCCAATATTGAAAATGGCTGACAAATGAGCCTCAAACTTGTTAGTCTGAGCAATAGTAGACTTTGACGATACAAGTAATGATCGGATGTATACGCCCGTCGAGTAACTTCCGATTTTGAGGACCACTGTTTATAATATGACCGTGTAATATTTTACCCCAAGGCTGAATGTTTTATATCTATCCACATGGTCAGCTGCTTCGTTTCCTTACAGTATAAAGTGTATATAATAGTGCAGATCAAAAGAATACATCTCTAATCTGTATGACAACTTTAATCACCAAGCCTGTACAATGTACTCCGCATTCATGCTAACAATTTTTTGATACCCCAGTGGAAGATGCTTTCAAGTTCACGATCTTAATGACAAAAAGCACAAAGACAATACTGCTTTCCATCTGCCTGGATCCACAAGTAATCCGTCAGAAAGTTAGCAAATTCCTTCAGCACTTTCTTGATCTCTGATCTTATTGACATAACCCAAGTGAGCTTGGTCATAGTCGCGTTTTAGAAGACCGTATAAATGTGTAAAAAAGGTAGTAAACGGTGTTTTGGCAAACGTAATGCGTGCTTGGATGACATTACTATGTCGAAATGCATGCAAGCAGTGAAAGTGGAAGCTGTGGCCCATTGGACAGTAGTTACATGCCTGTTCTGTACATTCAGACATAACTGCACCACCCATAGTCACTAATGAAGTCACCCATGTCACTCACAACCACCGTTCCCTTTCTAGAACTTTCGGTGAATGCATGTAAGTAGTTGCGCACAGTAGACATTTCAAGCAGATTGTTTTGTTTTAGTGCAGAAAGATAACGTGTTTCTGCACTTTCTAATGAGTTACAAGTAGTTGCAATTGTGCTATGATTGGCCACTGGTAATTGTTTTAATTTTCCTGTTCACATCCGGCTGTGTCGCTTTAAAACTTTACGGAAGTATCCGTAAACTACTTACTCAACAACTGAGTCTGCCTATTAGACGTTTGTAAAAATGTACTGCAAATAAGTTTAATCTGAAGTCTTAACTTGGTAAGAACCCACCACATTTTGGTACCAAAAATGGCCTGTCAAAACTAAGACTTGAATAAACTCTTGGTATGACTATGCGTAACCGTCAGCAATTTCTTATCATTGGGTTTATTAGACATCAATGTTTCTAGCATACATAAACGGTATCACAGACCATTATGTGACTTGCATGAGAAACACCCGAGTTCTCCCCAAATTTGGTTGGTGTTATATTTTCCCAAGGTAGATCTTCAGAGTCTACTGATGCAAACGACATTGCGCAGGTGGCTATGTTGCCCGTTTTCGACCACTGTTTTGATGTGTCATCTTACAAACCAGTCGCACTAAGATCCATCTATAAATGAATCGCTCTGGACCTCACTTTGCATTAATTGTCACAACCTTCTAATCACGAGGATAGTGTGACTTTGAATGTGTCTGTGATTGCAATGGGGCGGTGATCGAAGTTGGCTCAAAAGTTTCAAGCACGCTACCAAAAGGAAAGTTCAGCGATCCGCCTGCTTTCCTTTCTTGCACTACCAACAATCGCGTGCCTGAAAATGCGCCTTATTCCACCCTTTGATTGTTTTAGACAGAATGGGTTTTCCAGGACGAAAGGAGCTAGACAATAAATCAGCACAGCATTTTGACAGTTTTCGCATTAGCCATGGCCCAATTGGAAGCGGAGGTAAGCAATGCGAAATAGCACATTAATTTGTGATAATACAAAGGCCAAAATAAACAGCAACAATTTTCTTCCACAATAAATGTATGTAAATGTTATTCCATCCATTGCTGCACTGTCGGTTGTTTTAGCAGTTTAATGATCTATTTCAGTAACACCGGTTTTATTCAATTCACACAGCCACCTTGAAGTATCATAACGAGGCGGGGATGGACAACAAGAAAGATTCCCCGAGGGAATATGGTGGAATAACCACTGTTCATTTCAATGCAGTTTTCGAACGCGACAGGCGACAATCCGTGACTATTTCCCCGTCCACATATTTAGCGACCGAGAAAGATTCAGCTGGTGTTGTAAACGCACGAAGAAAAACCAGCGTCAATCTGAATGGAGTTCTTGATGCAACCTCAACCGACCCAACTTACAAAAGTCTGGAGCTATTCACGCAAGAGTATGAGTTACGAGAGGTTATTGAGCAGAACATTCATATCGTGCAGCGACGGTGTGTGCATCGTCATACATATGAAGTTAGAACTGTGAAAGTAAGTTTGTTTATACTGACAAAAATGCAGTTTTGTCTTTCTCCGCGCATCGGATAAGGTATGAGCACTGATCCGCCCAGAGTTTTGGATTGGAACCTATCAATGGTTCCTCGATAGCGTTCAGGTTGTATTTTTGTTGAGGAAGTTATGACGGGCCCACTTTATGTTCCCCGGATGCATACAGAACAGATTATCACTAGTCACTAGTTTTCAATGACTACAGTGACAAAAAGTGAGGGTGTGAATTTGAAGGAAATGGAGCCATAGGTAGACACATGGTGCCAGTCGATCAACAAACCTTTAGGGAGTGTAGCACCCATAAGTTGGCTGCTGCATTTTCGCGAAATTAATGGGACAGGTGTATTAATTAGATTTATGTTTTATGTTTTATGACATTCATCTTTTTTCCTTCTGAGCTCAAAGACGGAATACCTCAAAGAAAACATAAATACAAGCCACGAGATGGTTTTCATAATATGGTTTGCCCAATTAATTGGATCAAAGCAAAATACATAGCTATAAGAAAAACTGGTCCAACAGCAAAATGACCAGTTTTCATCAAGTAGCTGTTGAAAATAACCATTATCTGGACAAATATACCAATCTATTGACGGGATTCAGATCTCATACGAAACAACTGCCTAACTAGCTAAGATGATTCAAATATCCTCTGATGTATTATGCGCCAAGTTGTCCGATGAAATGCGCCATACATTGCGATCTTCGAGTTGACAGGATTTTCATTCGGTAAATGAGTGACCTCAAAACTTGTCTCCTATCCGGTTGTTTACGTGTCTCTATTTATTCACGGTACTTTGATTTTTCAATAATTACCTGGTAATTCTACCAAGATAAACCTTTAAAAGTAATCTTATTATTTTGATAAACGGTCGTAAGTTTTTATCTAGCATGTAGATATGTTGAATTGACTACATTCTTCTTCTACTGCTCCCTCCGATATTCAGATGGTAGACAGAAGACATTATGATCCTACGGAAGAAATTAAAATATTGGGAAACCTCCGCCAGGTGAAACATGTTATCACTCTCTTTGACGTAAGTCCTTTACTTGTACATACAACCATTGTTGAGTTTTTGTTCGAGCTGATTTGTCCACATTAACTGTTATGAATCGGGAGAATTCCTGTGGTATGTGAATGGTTCATATCACTGAAGGATTCCTTCAAAAGATAGATTTAACTTACTGATAAAAAAATTCCAGGCATCTGTTACGTTGATTGCGTTTCACAAGGAAGTAATTCTCCGTCAGCATGAAACCAAATTAAGAATGACGTATTTCTGACTGATTGACGGGGTAGTGAGACGTCTGTCTTGGAGCAAAAAGCATTTCTACTGCAGTTCTCACTTTGGTGCTGAATGATGAACTCGAATTGCAAATGTAGTACAGATGTTTTCAATGTGCGGATTCCCGTATGACGTTGGAACCACGCATTTTCCGCCTACCCGATATAAGTTACCCAGATGTAGAAAAACCAAATCATGTGCTGAGAACTCCTGTCTACTTGTAGGTGGATTTGGTTAGAGTTTCATGTTTAAGTACTTCGAGTTTTTTTATTGTGTGCATAGACTAACAGGATGACATTGTGGATCAGGACGCATTATAGCTTGCAGGCAATGTAAAACTCAAACGGCAAAATGACTCGGTTGGAACCTCAAAGGCGATGCCAGCATTAAACAAATCGCAGAATAAGTTGCTTGTGAAAGAGAGCAAAATGTTTTTTGGGGAATCGTGAATATCTAACCCGAGGTCAGCCGGAAGTTAAATGGAAACGTTTGCCTCCAAAATATGCACCACTGACCCACCAGTGAAATTTACCTCTTCTGGGGCACTGGGAGTCGATTTTTTTTTCATGTATCATATAAATCTTCCGTGACAGTTAAAAAACGGCAAAAACTCGAGTAACTCAAGTTTTTGGTAACACATTAAACAACAAGCAACCTGAAGCCTACAACAAACAACATCCTCCGTCATTGTCCCATAATCCAGTCTGCTTAATTCAATGAGTTCCGCCTGTACAGTCCCAAAGGTAACGTAGTGTTGCGTACCGGCAACATGTCGACCTACGATAAGGGTTCGTTGGATTTTTGAAAACCGCAAAATTGGCCTTTCAAACATATGGCAGTTTTGGTTTCTTTGTGCTCTAAACGGTGTTCAACACTCCTATAACATAATGCAAGTAATATTCCCGTCCATCGCTTAGCGCGCAGTGTGATGCAAACAGACTTGAGTGTGTTTGCCTTGCTCAACGTCCAACTCAGGAACTCAGAGTTGGGAACTTTTCGCGAGGAATTCACTCATGTCGTGGGTTTACCAGATTTGCATTTATTAGACCTCATATCCCGTGACATTAAACAAATATTGTCTCATGCATTTAGTAGACTAACCACTAGAATGGCTTTTCATTGCGTGGAGTAGAAGGGCACGTGCGGCTTAACGGCAAAGTATGTGCATCCAGTGGCAGCAATGTCATTCCATGACGGATATTTCATTATGGTTTGATCAAATTTAACAGGCTCCACTAGAGTAAAACTTTAAAAATATAGCCATGGTCAGCTTTTAAGATTTAGCATAACTTTTTGGACAGCAGTTGCTTGTGCGAAACCTGAAAACGTCATTTTTATCAAAGGGTGAACAACTTGTACCAGGAGCCTACAACAACCCACCCATGTTCTCATCAAACTGCTCTCTAGAAAAATTCGCTAAAAGCGAGCACAAATTGAGCCATAGGAATCATCTGAAACCGTGTATTTTGCTTTCTTACTTCTAAATACAACAGTTTTGGTGGATTCTTTGAAAGAATTACCTGTGCACAATTCAGAAGAAATTTTAGCCAACGAGTTAGACTCCTTTAATGACATATATATGGCATTGATTAGGAATAACTTTTTAAAGTATCTGTACACCTATGAGCAGCATTCGGTGGTAAGGGACCTATAGATATTTTGAGGGCAGTTATCCCATTAGCCAAGTTTACAGATATTCAAAGGTACCAAAACTACTTGGGAGAAAATCATTGGATTAGTACTGGTAGATGAAACTGAATAAACTATTCAATCATTTATTATTCATCCCATAGAGGTAAATAAAAAATACACCGAGTGTTAATTCAAAACTACGTTACAATGCTCTGGTCGCACAGTGGGCTACCATATTCTCTCACAAGTTGTGACACTTGCCTTCCGCATCTACCATACACACGCGACTATTGTAACAAACCTGTTGTCACTATATGAAGTATCTTCGGTGGTCTGCTGACAGTGCTTATTTAGGCAAATGAACCTTTTTCTTGAATAGGCAAGAAGTTTAAGAAACGCAAGCTTTCGTCTCCAAAGCCCTATCTTATGATCATTTAGGATGGGGGTAAAGACAACGTAGTTAGGTGATAAACAAACACGGGATCACACGTTTTATTAGCTTGAGAGAATGACGTTTGTGATAAACCCATTGCGCAACACGCTGGCTCAAACTAGTACCTTTTTCAGAATATTCTGCAGGTTTTCGGTGAGATTACTTTTTGGTTTGTGGACAGTCGAATCATCTACGAAACCATTTAGCCACTTTTGCGGCTTAGTATAGCTTCATATCCTAAGCTTTCTCTGTTGGCCAAACGTGAGGGTTTTGCTTTCATACGATCACTTTGAAAAGTCCAACAAAAACTTTTGAAAGGAATTTTATAAACAAACATGATAATTAGGACGAAATTCTTACTGCGTAGAAAAAAGAAACACGTCACTAGTTTGGCATTTAAGATGCGGATACTCTCAAAATCTCATGAATAATTGTGGCATAAGCTGATAAAATATCGACGGCATTGGCTGGTTGGTGATCAAATCACCGGTCTGGTTTTCAGGAGATCCCAGGAAGGGGGAAAACGGGGATAGACAACATCTTTGTCGTAAATTTAACTATTTATTTGTGTAAATCTTACTTTGACATAAGAAACAGCAACTTCTTTCATTGGCATTGATTGGAGGCTAGCAAAATATTTTACTAAAATTTAGTTTGATTCTGGTAACTTTCATCAGAATGGATATCATACAATAAACCAAGTAGTAACTTTTCAAAGGTTTCTGCAGTTTTTCTGTTAATAATCACTGAAACCTATGGCGAAGCGGCCGTACTATAACTGACAGCAAATACTGCACATCAACTGGCCATGAGAACAGAGATTAATTGTTGGAAGGTCACTCTGCGTTTCGAAAATCTTAGCCTCCCAATTTAGATATTTGAAGTTGTGGGTCACACGCTTCCAAAATGAACCTTTCCTCCTATATCTGAATAGGTGTTTTTCACGTGCTTTTGGAATTAAAAAGCTGTACGATAGTCATCTCTACTTGTTTTGAAATAAACGTGGTAACTGGAAGGAGTCACATGCTGATACGAATGCCCACACTGGGGCTAAACTCATCATCGGCTATAATTTGTCCACTCCATGACCAGTTATCTGCTTAGAGGAATCGATAATAGTTCTATGTATTTTAGAGTCAAATACTGTCATGTCATGTAATTCACCTCTTCTTAACTCAGGTGTATATTTCGGAAACGCACATTTATCTGGTCACAGACTATGCACCGGGTGGTCGACTGAGTGACAGAATTTTGCGTAAAGGCCGGCTTTCCGAATTCGAAGCTTGCTGTATAGTCGAGATTTTGGCCACCACCCTACAGGTGCTTCACGAGAATGGCGTAAGTCACGTGAATTGCCGCTTGCCGATTGCCTGCACTCTAGAAAACTTTGATTATTCCGTGTCAACGTTATAATGCTTGCAACAGCTTTTAGGAGTTTTGTATTTCGTAACACAGGAAGCAGCAAAGTGTTTTTCACTCAGCGGTTGTAAAGTCAACTTTATTGTTACAACCGTATTTCATAGTTATCCTTAGTGTAGCCAGATGACCATAAGTAGGACATCCTAATGTTTTTACGAATGCACTGAAAAAAAGTCGAGTGGTTTCAAAAGATTGTAGCATTATACTGGGACGGAAAAGTAACCCAACTGGGATTTGTGCCAACCTAAATCTTGGTCAAAGCTTCGCTCTCTCATAAATATCAGCTCAACCTGAACAATCTTCTTAGATCTGCTCGACCATTTGAGAATTCCTATGAGGCCGAAGTAAATTGTTTTATTCCAATCGCGAAAAATACGGGGATATTTAGACATGGAATTTGCGTGCATCGTGCGATTTATTCCTTTGCGTTCCGACCACTCTTCATCCACTAGAAGTCAACGCATGACTGGGTTTCTGTTGGTGTTATCCATTCGCTTCAGTCGGCACACAAGTTACTATGGAGACTCACCAATTAATCGTCCCAAGTAAATTCTTTTTCCAGATATCCACCCAAAGCAAAATTGGGCACGCTTTTAAAGTTACCAAAACCGATACTAGTTAGTCGGTCTCAAAAACCATTTGGTTTGCGTCCCAGACAGCCTCAACATTATGGACACACCAAATCCCTCCGAACAAGGAATCCCATTTTGAAAAGGAAGGGACGAACAATAATTAACCTGTTACTGTGGAGCATCGCCAGATACAACCTATCCCGAAGTATGTCGGTCTTCTTCGGATTTGAACAACTCTGAAACGTTAAAATTAAATCTGTTGGGTGGAGAACGGTAGATATTAAGATTTTAAAAATTCTTTCAGCTGCCCTTGACGGCAGAAGTCTTACTGATCCCAACTTCTGATTAGTGTCTGACAAGGTTTTACACAGTTTTGTATTTAGAAGTTGTTAGAAGTTAAATTAAACTGGCGTTTTTTTAATACAAAACTCGGAAGGCCATAATTTGTAAACTTGCATGAATTGCTTGTTTCCTCCTGTTGTAGACACTGTAGAATTGTCTAAAATTATACCACGTTCCCTAAAAGGCATTGGTTCAGTAAGAGGAATGCTGGCCATCTTATCAGCTCCAGCCCATAGCCCAAACGATATATCACGTTGCACGTGTTTGTCAGTTTTTGTTATTGAATCTCTCTCTTTTAAGCCTTTTATCCTTCATATCCGTACTTTTTGTTTGGGAGCTGTCTACAATTTCGCCTAATCACTCTCAGAAAACTGCACCACAAACTATTCCAGCTGCCCATCTCATATTGTGTTGTGAACACTTCGGATGCTTTCACCAAGTTCGCCCAATTGATCTGCCCTAAAAATATGCGCACTGATGGCAGTGTTTTGTTTTTTGGATCACAATAACAAAGAAGCCGGATAATGTTTAGGTCTTACTTTGACCTGTGGATCGCATGAATATTGAAACACAAAAGAATCGCTTCCCAGTGAGCAGCATCTCCGTAAATGAGCTGAGCGAAATGTTCGCTAAACCTTCAGTGGTTTGGACCTCATGAGCTTAAGAAAAATAGACGGGAACACTCGAAAAAGACCAGCCAATGGAGACATATGGCCTTTGTTTGAAGTCATCAAGTGGGCAAATGCGTTGATCATCTCTGTTACTGATTACAGGACTGGCAGTTCACCAACAGGAATTGGTTCGATTTCAGTCAACTAAGAGAGAGTCGTATAAAAATATTTAGTAGTTGTACTTTTGATCTAAAAATCGTGCATACTCCCGACTGACTAGACATCGAGAAAACCATAATTTAGGAACTCAACCCATTCCATCAATCATAGGTACATAACTGTTGAAATAACTCCAGAATGCATTTACTATTCGCCCTCGATCGCACCTGTATTCAGCTGTTGGCACTGACTAACATTTGAACATCCTAAATGTGCTTTATCGTAAAGTCCTTGAACCAAACTTTTATTTTGGTGGGGGTTCATACTTTCGTCCTCATGACAGCCATTATTAGGATAAAATTTACCAGTAACAGAGCTAAATCAACTGGTTTTCACTTTTTGCGTATCTGTGAAGTGTGTGCCGAAGGGATATAGCCCCCAGGCACCGAGTTTCAGTCAAGTGAATATATGGGTGGGTTGAATTTGGAAGTCAAATCAATACACAGTTATTTGAGGCCAGAAGTTACAACATGTTGGCGTTGGTGATCTCATTGCATTTCAGAAGTGGGAAACATGCCACTGTTGTCTCAATATTCCTCCTGTCCTGGCGCAATTATAGCGGTTTCTTCAGCATTTCGGAAACATAGTTATCAACCTTGGGATTTTACTCCTACTAGGTTGTCATAGCTGTGAACAAGCCAGTTGAAACCCAGGCATGAGGATTTACAAGGGTTGAGAAATGTTAATTCTGATACGGCAGTCGTGCGCCGCTAGGAAAGTGGTAAGGCGCCAGCCTCGCATGTTTTACCTCTGGGGCCCAAATCCATAGACGACGCAACTCACACAACATATGCTACCAGGATTTTGCTGTCGCCTACACGCATTCGTTCAAGTTGTGGCGAATTCGCTTAGAAGGGCTTTACGGACTCTCGAATCCAAACTTGCTACCTTAGGTTGATTTACAATCTGTGTTCATTTGCTTTGACTATGTCTTACATAAATGTATTATATGTTCGAATGATCCATTGCAAATCTAGATCCGACTCAGATTTGGAGGGTAAAATAAGCCGAAAAATAAATACAACAAGTGGTTTCTAAATTTGAGAAAAAAATTGTCCGGCATCTGAAGGCATCTAAGCGTGCATTCATTAGGTCGTAGTGAGGAGTGATGTGATACGGTGAAACAATATATGGTAAGAACACCCATTTGCAAATCAACTGGATTTTTACGTGAGACTCTATTGGTTCTCTTGTTTGTGATATCCTCCGACCGAATGAGCAGCACAGTGTCCGCCTCATGTTTCATTTTAATTTTTGTGCTTTCCATACTTGGCTTCGGTAGCTGACTTTTGTTTCGATGTCCAGAGTTTGAATTCCCGTCCTGAAGATTATGATTTCACACCGCCTCAACCGTAAAAAAACACTTCATTCAACTGCAAATCGGCTACTTTGATGATCAATTTTATTTGGACGATCATAAGAAAATTTAACCTTTAGAAAACTAGCGACTCATAGTGACACTTGATGATCCAAAACAGTACAGGGCTATATGTTCGGAATAAGTACCAAACGTTAAGCACTTTAAAGCTCTCCAATCCTCTGATGCTTTTTTATACCTCGTGAGTTAACGTTGCGGCAATCCGCAACATTTTTTATTATTACAACATCAGTTGCTGCCCCACTATTTTCTCCTGGCTTAACCCGATTTAAAATAAAGATTAATTTGCAGGAATTCTCATCACTGCATTCGTGCATCACTGTAGCGAGACACTTAAATATTAGTTATATCTGTTTGAGTCGTGGAACTGGACTCTGTGGCAATTAGGTTAGTGCTGACTCCAAACAGCCTAACTTCTATTGGTTTTCCAGGGGTACAAAAATGTATCACGATTTGATGGGTGGATTTGCATGTAGATTCAGATTTACGTGTGCTCAGTAAAACGGACAAGATAGTTTACAGCATTAGAGCAGTCCAAAAAATCCGCCGTGTATAAATTTATTCAACTATATGACTGATTTCTGTCCGAAGCCTCAATGTCGATTACAAAAAGCATTCAGGGCCTCTGATTAAAGGAACTCAGCTTGATCCTAAAGTATAAATCATGGGCTGACTCCCATACTTTTCCACCAGGGCTTAACTGGCCTATTTTTAGGTCATTCGTACATAGTACCATTGTTCTGATCTCTCGCGAAGGTTTTTCCTAGAGGTGGCTGACGGAAAACGAACCAGGGAAACCTACCAAAACTTGCAGTACTATCCGTCTCCAAAGGGATGTGTTCAAACAGTTGCAAAAACGGATGTTAGTTTTGAAACATTTTGAAATTTTCCGTCGGGTTTGAAAACCCCCAATGAACCGGCATGATTAGATTAGCAGTTACTTCAATGTAGGTCTGATCTAGACAATACGCAATGCATATTCTCTTAGCAAATCCAAAACGATACGGCAGGTTACTTTATTCTTCTACTCATCAATCCAATGAGGTGAGTTCAGTCTGTCAGTCATTTTTTGGATCTTTCAAATACTTCTGACATGAAACAAAGTGTTGGCGTTTCCCATTGACTTGGCTGTTTGTGGGTCATCGAAATGACGTGCTGATCATGAAAGTGTTCAAGTCAGCGCTACTGAACAAACAATAAGTAGGCAAATATTCTGATTATGCTGACGGCTCGTATATTGGTCATCCACAGTCACTTTTTTACTAAAGGTCATTCACGGAAACCTGAACGCATCCAGCGTAGTTTATTCTGGTCTGGACCAAAATCCAAGTTCCATGTTGATCACAGACTTCGCGATGGTCAAATTCAGGAAGAATTCTGGCGCTGAAATACACGGAAATTCTGCAGGCCAGGTGCGTCAATTTTGTTATCAGGGCGGGTTTGATTGCCGGATATTTCCATCTTTTGCGTTGCATTGATTGCAGTGGGAATTTTTCAACAAATTAAACCACACATTGTGTCTGAATGCGTCTTTTGCTTGCAGTATTTCCAAATTTATCCGTTTAATCGGTCACTTGGCAATTTGTGCGGTTTTCCGATGTGCTGAGTTTGCTTATTCCCCTATGGCCTATCACATATCACACGTTCATATCAAGTACAAATGTCCTAATACCAAAAATTAAAAAAGAATGATTAGAACAGCTTTTTAGAAAGGGGCTATTTTGTAGGTCTAAATAGAGTCAATACACACTTTGGTTCAGACAAACCATGAAGTAATTTTACCTTAAAAACAGTAAAAGATCCATGGGGTTGATCCTCGCTTATGTACACGCGTGTCTTTACGGAGACCAGAATTTTAGGGAAGATATTGTTTGGTCTGAATTGTTTGCATGTACCAGGTGTAGCATGTCAGACTATCATATCCTAAGCCACTTGGTAACACTGGAACAAACATCGTTATCTCACATGTTCGGTAGTTACATTGGCTTATGGATGACTTCGTCAAAAACAGCTTATGTGCAATTTTGTCAATCCAAAAGGGATACTCTGTTGTGTCCTCTTTCGAGGGCCCAGCTCTTGGACAACCTCCAGAAAGCAACCAGTTTATGCACACTAGATAACTCATTTTAAAAGGCGAAGAACAACTATTGGAGTCTAGAAGCTGACCAGACTCTGGATCAATCCTTTTTCCTTCGTACCGTCGGGTGAACGGATATTCCATAGACAGTGTCTAACGTGTTGCGAAAAAAGAATCAGCAGCCATGCTGAACGAAGCCAAAAACCATACAAATACTAAAAACGCAACATTCCAGCTAAAACATGTTTCTATCTCTGTAGGATCCACATTTCAATGCTCCAGGAGCTGCTGATGACATTCGGGGTCTTGGACTAATTCTACGGGACATGCTTTTGGGTCGAGCCTTGCACGCGCACGGAATCTTCGCATCCACACAGGTTGACGTGAATAATTCGACTGACATTAAGCACAGCCCGCGATTTCAAAGTCCATCTGCCTCAGCTCAGGTATGTAGTGAGTTTCTCACACTTCCCCGCTTCCAGAGCCATATCACTATATCCGTGCATTTTGCCAGAATTATATGTGACAGCGGTCGACTCTAACAATGCATATACAACGCCTGAACATTGCTCCTTCCCCAATTACCAGTATGAACTACATGTAGACATGGCACACCTGATTTCTTGGTTGCGCCTTTTGACACCCATGATATATTACTGACAGTCTTTCTTGAGTGCTGATTTCTGTAGTGTCCATGCCAGTTTGGATCCTCAGGTTTCCGAGCGTGGTAACGTAGAAACATTTGAAACGGTCACAGTTTACGGTTCTGTAATCACACCCCAGAAGCTCATAAGCGAGGAATTGTAGGAAGTTTATCCTAAAGAGTAAGGAAGCAGCCACGATAAACTAGAGCAACAAAAGACACGTTAAAAAAATCCGCGCTAAAGGACCATTGGTTAGAGCTTTTCAAAGAAATTCACATCTGAGTTGATCCATTTAGCAAGCCTTCAGCTCACAGACAAATACGTAAATGTGAGCTGGCTTCTGATTTGGAACGTGTTGTACATTATCTCAGCCACGTCCGCCATCTACCACCAAAGGATTTGCTCTTCATAAACTTGAACCTAGGTGTCACGAAGCGACTGGATCTTACCGTGGTGTGGCGGTTTGCGCACCTCAGCAACCCATTGAGCTATACTCGGGTGTGTCCCCGCGACACTCACAGAGTCTCTCATACCAGGTTGGTCAATGTTTAGAGGTCTGACGAACACAGCCCTCCAGTTTGGGGGTTTGAAACATATGGCGACTTGTTCCGTTGAAATTGTAATGCATTTTCATTTCCCGTCAAACACCGCTTGCTTGCGGTTAGGCTTTTGAGACAAAGGCTTCTGCTGAGGACCCTAATCGTCCTCCTGTCTAGGTGCGGGCGCCCTGACATTATCCTAGCCCACGTACAATCGTGAACTGCACATATACAACTAAACTCATGCCACATTGACCGTCGCGTGGGGCCATTTTGTACGGCAGCGAAGCATTGGTGTTGAACACTGATGTCATGCTGTCGATAATGATGATGATGAACCTGGGCGGTCTGGACTATCTGCCTCCTAGGCAGCTTGCGAGCTCTCCTGGAGCTGCGAAGACTCCGACAGCCCTGCAGCAGAACGCAATTGGAGATGTTCGATCCACATGTTGTCAGAAATAATATGAGTCAAAGGTTAAATCACAAGGATGCGCCCTCAGTTGTCAGATACTTGTTAGATGCTAGCCATCGGACTACCCTGGTGAACTCATTGCGATTCTTGCGCGAAAGAAACCCCAGAATTTTAGCGGAAAACAAAACTCTGCTAAACAAGTCAAGGTAGCTATGACTATGTGCACAAAAGCGGTTGAAGCAAACGAGTTGGGTACCCTGACCATGATCAGAATAATTACGAAAGTCAACTAATCACTGTCTGCTCAACACTGTTACTACTCTTTACTTATCTGCCTCATAAATGCTACGCCTCCGCAAATATATATTCTATCACGCACTTTTCCACTGAAATATATTCAAAACCTCCCAATCGAACAACATATCTCATTATTCGATGCAACATATAACCTCCACCCCTTCTTTTCTGCCTTTTAAAATCTATTTGGACAACCAATCTCACCACGCCGAGCACACACCCAAAAAGCTTCCACAAGCCATACAATAGAGATTGCAGGCTGGATTATACAGTAGTGCATGCAGATTTAAAAGTAAATAAGAGTGAGAAACATTTTAGTACTGGTCTATTTGGTTGCCATTGGATTTCGGAACAATCTTCGTCAAGTGTAGGTCTCTTATTTGAATCTTGAACCAGTGAAATGGATGGAGAAATAGGTTGAAATTGTCGTCTTTACAGCTGCCTTCTTATGTTGACCTCAGCAGGCATCAAGTTGCTGAGTTTCTCGCACATGCTGTACCGTAATTCAAACTCTCCTGGTTTTTCGAAACAACCAACCTTGCGCGTGGGTACGTGAGACTACGATTTTCCTTCCTATGGTCTATTGTTCACAATATTCTGTTTCCTTCAGCTTCTTGGCAAGCAGAAATTTGGTCTAGCAAATAAGACATATCATTGATAATTGCTGAAAACGGTTGACTTTAGTCTTGTTTCACGTAATTCCCCCCACGTATTTAAAGGCTTATGAACTCAAACAATACCATATTTTGGCGTGTTCTCCTTCCTTCATATATGCAAAATTTAGCAGAAGACTCGGTTTCAATCATGTAATGGAAACATGTTTTCGTTTAGGCATCCTTATCAATAGCAGACACACCGCAAGCTCCTTACTCATATTTCAAGGGAACAGAATTGCAAATGTTACTCGAATTTGCTACCAAATCACTGGGATATGAATACGCAGTAACCAGTCGCTCTAGACCAATCAAATTCCTGTAATCAGGTGATGCGGTTGATATATCGATACTGCCGGCTCTTGCTCACACAATCAAACTGGCAGTGGTTAATCCAAGGTAAATTAAAAGCTTATGTACATAGTGCAACAGTCTATATCAGTTCAATCAGTATGTATAGATGTGCTTATGCAGTTGTCAAAACAATTATTCTCCTTTATTCAGCATCCATTGGCCTACAAGGGACAAGTCGAACATTTTGCGGAAAACCGTATTAGGGTGGAGGTCCCAAGCAGCTTAAGTGTTTCAGTGAGGTTCATTAAGTGGGACAGATCTGTGATTGAAGGCAATCTTTTAGTGATCTCCATTACTTTTTTGAAAAGTGCGACACCCATTCTCAGGTAAAGCTAGATTGTTTTGACGTCCTAGATCTCTTCCCAGGTAACATTTGTCACTCTGACTCAGCCTCTAAGGCCCTTCTGTGGTAAACTTTATGGATTTAAACAAGCACTTTAAAAACCGAGCTGGTGTTACTTTTCGTTGTAAAAAGGACAAGGGATGAAAAATGGCGAAACAAGTAGCTCGTTGTCGAAGCGTTTCAATCACACATTTTAGGACTTTTTCACGAAATATCTATTTATACAGAATCGTGATTGTGCTGTTCACTCATTTATAATCAAATTACCCATGCATGTATAGAATTATTGTACCGAGGGCATTAGATATTCATCATCACGTGATGAATGACGGTTGTCGATGGCGCATTTCGCGTGCACTGGCAACTGAAATATTTTGGTTTCAGCTTGGTGAAACATCCCACATGTTCTTCAACTAATCGGGTGATCACAGAATACGCAAAATTTTATTCATATTACCCTTGCTCGGACGATCCTGCTGTCACGGAGAAATTATCCTGGTTGGTATACATTAGAAAGGGAATCACTAAACTCGGGTTTTTCTATTTTAGGAATTCATGGGCGGTACATGCCACTGGCAACGCCGGTAGTCTAACGTAATATGACAGCAAGTAACACTACCAGCTGACACAGGTAAACGATCGCATACGATCAACGTAATGTGCTTATGTTGTTGCTGTGTGATAGAATTACTAAACGGCTTGTTCGAAAGCACAGTAGCCGTTCTGGTTTTCCTCCACCAATTGTATCCAGCAAGCTTGATGCTGCTTTATGCCACCTCACATGGAAGTCGTGAATGGCGGATCTCTCGGTGGACAAAACCAGAACCTGTAGTAAACTTTCGAGCGTGTGGGCAACCCACTCTCGTCACTAATGCTTTGACAGATTTGCTTGTTCGGATCTGGTAACTAAATGCTCCCATTAAGCACTTTTTAGGCAAACCAGTTTGGCACAAGTCCAGGATTCTAACCCGGCATAAACAATTGTGTTCACTTCTAACGAGAAAGGTAATCTGGTCCACCGCTTCCAAAATTTTGATCATACTAACCAGAATGATTGCATTAGGGCATAGGATAAAGTTCTAATCAAGAAAGGTGTGGATGAAAAATTACCATACGTCGCTCCGTACAGCATATATATATATATATAGGTTTTTCAAGTTAAAAAAGGTAATGGTGTAGTTTTATTTTTACTTCATTTGCTTTCAAAGTACCGAGTACCACTTTGAAACTACAAAGACTGAAGTGCGCGCTCACTGGAAACCGGCCCAAATCGCGCTCTTTTTTCAAGTCGTTTCTCTTGGGTGGATATACTGTTCTCCGTAAATGCCACCAGATACCAGGCAACATGCATCAAAGAATGGCCCTCCTAATCAAATTAATTCAACCTAAATAATGTAGGACTAGTAACATAATAAATGTTAAGTGTCTCTGTTGGCAATCGGCCTTTCAAGTGAACCAGAAAATATATATATTTTGGGCTCTATCAAGGTCAAAACATTCATAGATCAAACGGAAGAGATTACAAGAAGCATTCAGGTTACTTCTTCGTCCGTTTGTTCGTTACTACCACATGGCATTCCACCACCGCGAAGTCTTCGATTTTTCAGTTGAGTTATACAAAACGCGCCATGCACGTTGGAATGCAGACTTGCCATGGGCATGCGGAAACAGCGCAATACCTGTCTATAAATCAGGTAATTGAGCACGTACACATTACGTCCATCTTTTTCCGATACGATTTTGTTTAAAGCGCATAATGAACCTAAAGCTTCCGCTTTTTTTCCTCAATTTCACACGGAACGGTTGCCAGAGCCGCAAGCGCAAAAAGCTACACTTGGTGATTTTATCTAAAGCTTTTCGCCTATGAAATATGAAATTTCGTGATGCATACACCATATTAATTCTTATCATACTTTTCTTCGCGCATTTTTATATATTAAAAATTGTTTTCATCATTTCTATTGACTGAATGTTTCCCACTGTCTACAGATCAAATACAAGAGTGCGCAGTCTTTGTAGTATTGGCACCATTGACCTTCGAATAGGAAAAATGTTTTAATGGATGTTCATAGTTTCCATCCTGACTGAAAATCAGAAACCTCCGTTATGTTGGTACGTTCTTGGGGACAGTGATTCACCTCGCTAATATTTGATGATTTTTTCCTTGGTTCTAGAACCTTGTGCAGCAGATGGTACATCCAAATAGACTGAAAAGATTTACGGCCGAGAATGTGCTGAAACATGCCTGGATTCTAAATCGGCACGATTTGCCTCGAGAAATCCATTCGTCTGTCTCCCACAATTCACTTGATTCCCAAGTGAGTTTTACAACTGACGATTTTCTTTGGTAGCCTCTTTATTCAGTCAACGTTCGCGTGGAATACCGTCAAAAGGTCATGAACGACTGCACAAGTATTTTCCACCCTGTTGGTCAGTAAAGGTCACGGATGAGGCTTCAATCCTTATTGGTAAACAGTTGCTTATAAGGTCGGCCGAAATTGTACCCATTGTGTCCAGCCCCCCGTGAAAGGAGTGAGTGACGACCAGGGAAAGCCTTTGTCGCAAAGTGCACTCACAAGGGTTGGCTAAGCATTCGGTTGGTTTAGCTTCAGCTCTGACTGTCCTAACATAAGATAATTCAGGTTGCTTCTTTGAATTGCTTACTGAAGTTACATGACCTCTTTTACGGACGATCCATTCCGCATACTACGATCGTGCTCCAGTCGTACAATATTATTTTGCCGGCATGTATGCTGCCTTTCAACGCCCAGTAAAGTATTTATGCCAGAAAAATTGCTTTTACATCAGAGACCTGTTTTAGGCGTGCGCATAGATGTTCAACTGAAGAGTCTTACGATCGCTCTGCCTATTTGGTCCATTTTTTAAAAAAAATTGGTTAGAGGTGTTCCTCAAGGCGCTGTGTGGGTCTTCTTGGAGGACGATGAAGTCGCTCTACACAAGTTGCGTTAATTTGAAAATGCATAGATTAGTAATGCTGTAAGGACATAAAGAGTACTGTTAGGAATGACGTTCAGTTGTAACTAGAAACTAACTTGTTCCTTCCTTTTTATTCCGCAGTCCCTTGGAAAATTTTTACGATATTCAAATGCAATGATCTCGCCACCATTCCCGATTCTCGAACCTGTCACGGCCTCCCGAATTGCAGCTCGTCGACGTCAAACTCGTGTAGGATCCATTCCAAGGACAGTGGTTATTAGACCCCCCATTAAATACGCGACCATCAATGCCATACCTCCGATATTTTCCTCCTCCTCAAGTTGTGTAAGCTCGATCACCTTACCTAGAATTCATTTGCCCGACCAAGTGTATACAGAATTACCAAGATCGGCAGATCCCTGGACGAGCGCTCAAACCGACGAGCGCTACTTTAGTTCGACGACCTTCGTATTGAACAATAACGAAACCAGAAAAAAATTCTACACATCCAATCAAAGTGATATGGCTGGACAACATCGCGTGCCTGTTTAACGCCATCTACCATTATCTAGCTGGCATTACTTTCATATCCCGCATCGGAAAAGACAAACCAGCCAACAACGTGCAATTACTATGGTCTTTCAGATTCTTTAGTGTGGTCATTCACAGATGTACTTACTGATCTGTATTTTTCTAGACTCGAAGGCTTTATCCTTCATTCTGTCACCGAGGAATGTAATAACACACATATGATTAGTGTCGACCTCACATGTTTAGTTCTTCCTCCAAGACTGTCGTGTTTTCTACTATAATATGGAGAAGGTAAGAGATATCACCTGAGTATGAGTGAATACAAGATTTATGGGAGTGAGATCATTTACTTTGTTTTGTAATATTTCCATCAAATATCAATAAACAGAACCTGGTTAATCCAGAGGTCTAACAGCTACAGTTGTCCAACCCTTAGGGATAATGACCCCCTGAATGATCACTTTCGGTTGATACCAACATACATGTGTTTACGTTCACTGCGCATAATGTATTATCAGTCTTTTGATGGAACCTCTCTAAAGCGGATAAACGTGTCCGGACTTGATGAAATTGAGATCGTCGAAGATATCTATTTATGCGTCCATAATAAATGCTAAAAATCGAAGTCAAAAACTTGATTTATTCACTTTACTTGACTAATTCGTGAGAACTTTTAAAATAAACAGGCCAAAAAACAACTAACGCCATCGGCCTAGGACGAGGGCTGATGCGGAACGACAACCGAACGCAGAAAGGCATAGATTTAGATAATTTGGTTTACCGATAACAACTCCGTCGTCTAATTTTGACAAGATAGGTATGCCTTGGTATACGGTGCAGTTCGCCTCTTAACTAGAGGTATGCTCTCCAGACTTGATGCAATTTCCATCTATTATCCAGTAAGTGGTTACATTCAGTATATGTGTGGATGGTCCTGAATTAACTGGACAAATCCGGTAATCATTTTTACAATGCTGCATTATAAATAAAGAAGACATATGACGTGCGCTCGGCGGTTGCTTTTTGTCATTCTCAGTATTTAGCATCATTAGTGTGCAACTGCTTAAGATCGAACGTCCCACTTAAGTTACTTGTATACAGCATTCGTCACACGCTATTACAAAATGCGGTTCCCTTAAAAGTTAGAGGTTTAAGTGCACTTGTACCAGCTAATAATGACAACCGATTTTGTAGACCAAAATGAGACACTTCCAGGAACAAAAGCAATGGACTACCTAGCATAATTCCTATAGGATGAGATTAAACGTATTTTTATTGGTTGTCCTAACTCAGGATATTGTTATTTTGCTTATTTTGCAAGCTAAAAGTACACTCCAGTATACTGAGTTTTGCTTAAATGAACTTAAATGAACACCTGAAGGGAACCAGTTGAGCATGCTGATGGCTGCCGAACTGCACATACTGTTCGCCCCTCAGTATCATTCTCTCCGGTACGGGGCCTTCAGGTTCAAGCTAAATCTGCTATCCAACAGTTGGACGTCCATAACGCTTTGATCCAGCTGGTATGCTGGATTTTTCATCTATCAGATTCTTGAATCCGTAATTTTTCCGTTCCCCTGTGAGTGATTTGCTCTTACGAAGCTGAAATCGCAGTCTTCTTATTTGAAAGCTAAGGGGCAGGCAGGTATTTCCTTATGAATTGTAAAAAAAACTCGTATTTTGTTTCGCAAAGTTAAGGAGAACTCCAATCCTTAAATCCAGGATAAAAACAGGCGCATTCAAATCCCTTCCATTGCGTAACGAGATATTACCGTCCGAAAATCAATGGCACGTCAGTGTGCTAATCTAGATTGAAGCATAAACCTGTCTATAATGTTTCGAAAAAAGCACATTTATACTACAAGACTGAACATTGGAGTGAACTCAAGAACAATTTGAGTGAGCCATTTATCGTCACAGAAACTCCCGCTGGTAGTTTTCGGTCAAAATCAAACAGCAGCTGGTGAATTCTCTCTTGGATCTCGGTTTGGATGATTCCTGAAGGAATTTAGCGAGCTTCCATTTATTTACCAAACATTCGCCGGACGACCCGTGTGCAAATTAGCTAGACAGGTCTACTAGAAGCCTTGTAGGTTGCATGGTATTGAACTTTCAAAGTATCAGAAATAACCTCTCACCAGATTTTTCTATAAGAAATAATGTTGTGCTTACTCATGAGTAATACGAAATTACCCGGCATACTCGTAATTTCCGGGTCTTCGAGCTTATCGACGCGCATGGTTATGTTCAATTCAGATGCACCAATCTATACGGAGCTGAAGGAGTCGTAACGAGATTCAACTTACTCCGTTGCGAAATACCCTTTACGTTCCGCAATAGAAGCATACCACTCCACGATTATGCTTTACTACCTTTGGACAATAACCGAAACGGGATAAAACATTTCACTTAAATATATATTATGCGAATTCGCGCAAGAACATTTGGGTCCCCGGTTATTTCACCCGGCCAGCGCGCATCCAAAGTTCTCGGCTCAGACCAGAATGTATCTAGCTTTATTATGCTTTATGACATGGAGGCTTGAACTCCGAGCTACTTTCATTTTATCAATTTAGATCGACCGTTTGATATGCCGAAACAGCCAACTTTTGGTGGCAACATCTGATACTAGAACCATTTGTGACTTTTAGATCCATGTTGAGATAATTAAGTGTTTTTAAGATGGCCCTTCCTCCTTCTCCGTTGTTTTGTCTCCGGTTTTCCTCAGTTCCCTGAGTACACTGAAGCGAGTCTATGTGGGTTGTACACTACGATGGAATAGGTGCGACTAATCTCCAGTAAATTGTGATATTTTTTCAATCCAGAATGATAAAAACTGCTGCTTGGACTTCGGTGTTATTAAAGAAAGTAGTTTTTCAACGAAAATCTTGGAGTAGGTAACAGGTTGCGCCCACAAAACAGACTTAATTTTGGAGGGCATTATAAAGAGAGAAAGTGTATTAAAACACTTAGTTGACTAGATAGTTAGTTAATTCGGCTATAGTGAAGGAAGAACTCATTGGTTCAATCGATCAAAAGATAACTGTGCTTATTTCCAGCTTTGAGTGTGCGTCATGTGATTGCGAGAAACCGTTTTATTTTTGGCTTTCGCGATGTGAGCAGGTAATCATGGGAGTATTAATTTCGAGGTATGCAAGAGAAATTCGCAAGGGGTTATTGACCCCAATTACATGATTCACCCATTCGATTTGATGCCACCGCCATTTGCATTGCAGCAGTCAGTTGGCAGTTGCCGAATGATTCAAATAAATGCAGAGGAAATATGCTTTGAATCTTGTTCTGACCATATTTTCAACACTGAGGCAGGTCTCCCCAACTGCTGCTTCGAGCCCGCAAAAGTCGTACTCGGGTCCAACTCACATAATTGGCCCACACCCACTCTAAGTAGAGGAATATTCAAAGTGAAAATATCAGGCAGAAGGACATCAGCAACGGTTGTTGAGAACTTCAGGTGATTGAACTGACCTTGTTGCACCGAATGTTATGCTTTTTGTCTGACAGAGAAGTCTACGTTGTTCAGGTTCAGGTTTCAAGGTTCTCAGTTGTTGACTTTCTCTAATTATAGATTGGGAATCAAGTGTTAGCTTTGTTAACTACGGAACTGTGTCTTGATGCATATTCTTCATAGTACTCTGGGCTGGTGATCAGGAAACAAGTTTGGTTCAAGCCCCTAACACTCTAGGTTGGTACTGTGAGGAATCATCAACGTGTCAGGCGCCGTAGTATGTGACTAAATATGCTAACTGTTACAGCGGCACTTTATAATATGCATATGCTTAAATAAAACGCTGTTGCAGGTGGATCATTTAAAACGGGAACGAGTCGATTAAACAACCGTTCAAATGTAAACCCCTGTTTGGAAAGAGAGAACCGGATTGGCTCATGAATATTTGCTCCCTGGACGATAATGCCATACCACTAAGTACACCAAGACATCGTCTCAAAACGAATTCAACTCTAGGACCACAACCTAATGTATCCGTACATTGACGGAAAGATATGCAAAACGCCAACGAGCAGCCCGTGTGAAAACGCATACGATTGTGGGATTCGTTAACTGAGCGACTGGTCCACATGGGTTGCCATAAATCTTGGCAGGCTCCGTCTGGTTTAATTTTAGCTCAGTTCTCTCCAAAAGTTCCTTATATGAAAGATAACTACCATTCAAAACCAAAGTTTGCCGTTTCACACAGTTACCCTAATCGAGCCAAACAGGCAAATGATCTTCCCTGCTCGCCAGCAAATACCTGGGGGCGATTTTGACTCCACCACAGTCACTGGTTACTCAACGTTTCGTTGGGATTTACCTGTTTTTGGTCTTTTGCACCGTAAATACCAGTAGAACATATGGTGCTAAGTATGCGTCCGTTAAAAAAACCATCAATAATAGAAGCCTCTGTAATTTTCCGCACTTAAGTATAGATATCCAACCAAGTTTGACAGGCAAATCCACATTGTATGTAAACTTGCCGGATTTGTGTACATAGTACTATATATACATATATATACATATGCCTTTCGTGTTAAAACAAATAATGAACAATCAGTACCGTAAAATTAAGAGAGAAGTTCTGGGAGGTTGTCAAATCGTCGGTAAATATGCGAACGGATCAAGTATAAAAAAGGATTCGAATCAGTGTTATTGTTAGGTAATGGCCCTGGTTTCTTTGAGGTTACACTATCAGCCGTGAGTTGTGATTGTATTCTGCTCGGACTATTAACTTCTAATGAGTTCTGGTCACTTAGAAACCAAACAACTCATTTGCTGCGGTGCTTGACGAAATCTGATTTGCGTAAATTTGCCAGGCGTAGCAACCTGGTGTTCGTGTTTTTTGGTTCTTCATCACTGAATGCGGTCAGTTTTCGGCATTCTTGTCTGCCATCACCAAGGTCTATTCAACTGATGTAGGACTTCAAAAATCATGCTTGATACCTGGATTGGTTGAATGAATCTCACAATTTCAGATTAAGCGGGATTATCTACGCAAACCGTGACATTACAACGAGCTACGCTTTTTGGGGGGCTTGGCTTTAATAGTGTCAATTTAGACAGCAAGTGAAGCCCCAGCTGCTTATGAATGGCGCAGATCAAGAGCCGTTGCGGTCGAAATCCTGTATGTATGTGAGATGTTATGAAACTCGTTTTTGTCCTCTGACGGTGAGACTGAGCTATCCAATCGATATTCACCAAATGTTTGGTGGGATAGCCATGACAACAGTTGCTACGTCTGATGTTTCAGCGCATTCGGAGCGTCGTATTCCCGAACAGGTCCATGAAAATGTATATCATTCGAGCAGAAGTAAATGCATGTGCCCGTATTTTCATATGTTATGAAATCTTGAACTCAACAGATGCAGCAGCCTTATGTAAACTGAATGGAGGGAACAGTACTCTACTAATGCCTGTCCGGATATGTGACATTTGCACGCCGCCTTATCCTCATTTGTACAAGAGACATGAAACTGTTTGGACTGACATGCTTTCAACATGACTGATGCAAGTTTCTAGGTTGTTATTGACTGAAACAAGCTTTATTTTACCTGCATACGACCGGTCAAGTGGATGAAAGAGGATATGGTGACGTTATCTGGTCGAGCAATGGTTAGCTACGCTCACTTTTACCGAATTGAACTATTCCGCATACAGAAAGTTCATTTAGACATTCTGATAGCACTCAACTAGAATGTGGTGGGCATTAGCTGATGAACTCAATTCGGCTGACTGATTGGAATTTCGGTCCTCCGAGGGATGCTTTATCACTGTATATCTATTGGTCATGATCAGTCTCAGATACTAGACCAAAAGTTGTAAAACAATGGACACAGAAAAAAACGAGAAATTACTGGTGAAATTGGTAGCATGTCCTTTCAAATGAAGACACGGCCTCTCCATGGGTGCAAACTTATTTGGAAAACTTCCCGATCGTTCCTATCATGGAGATTTCCCCGTAGAAAGAATGACTATTCCAGTGTGGATCTGTCAGGTTCTGCATCAACACTTTGCATTCCGCTGTCAGGGAAAGCCGTGTTTTTATTCACAACTATGGAACCACTGCCAGGAGAATGTTACACCGAAAGGCCCATGGCCATCATATAATACGGCTGTGTGGTTTCAGCATACAGCTCACTGGTAGTTTACCGTAAATTTGTGCCCGAAAAAAATGAAAAGCAAAGTTAAACTGTGGAATATAGCGTTTATGAGTGGGAATACCCGTTTTGTCTGGAATGAGTCTTCCTCTCCTAGACAATACTTTCATGTCGGTGGTTAGGATGCACGCAAAATGACGTGGCCACCTTTGGGGTTTTAATCCTTAGGCGTCTGAATGTTTCGCAATACAATAGGCCTGGAGGCAAAGTTGACGATCATCGGATTTAATTGGCAATCTGGCGAATTCGGCTTTATCACAGCAGCATAAATTAGATGAGATATCGTAAATGTACCCTATATTTTATCACGAAGATGAACGGGTTTGGATCCAACAATAAAAACGGAGTGGGTTCTTTAGAAATGGTTTGAATCCGTGGAGCGATGCTCATTACTAATGCCATGCTTGTATAATTTGATTTTATATGTACTCAAACTAGAGACAAATTATTTTTTAATTAGTACTCCTTTATTATACTCTCGTCCATCTTGTTGTGATAATTGACTTGGTGCTGTTTTCTAGCTGTGTCAGTATCAGTATGAGCTTTCCCGCCTGATACAGGAGTGTTTTTTCGAATTTGCAGCGGTAACTGAAAAGCTCAGGTAAAAATCAGGTTGAGCTAGTCGTATTAGGTTTTCCTACGGATGACAGCTGCCCAACGTGGCTGAAGTTGATAAAAATCGCGGTTCCCTAGTCGTGTCCGTGAGAAAAATTATCACACAGGACCAGGGCGCCAAGTGGGTATAGAAGAATAATTCAGTCAGTTACGGAATTTTTTCAGAACTAAGATCCCGGGGCAAAAGCCCTTTCAACTGAGATGTCGCTACTTAGCAGGAGTAACTAAAAAGAAACGTTCATCGGGCATATTAACTGCCTTTAATACTTAGTAAGCTATATGTGTAATTGGACAGCAACTGAACTTTTACCCTGATATTTTGAATTCTACAACTGATATATACTGGTTCTTGCCCAGTGGAATCTTAAAGCTACATCTTTGATTTTGTTTTCCAAGTGAGGCACCTCTACGCTGAAATATCGACATGTAGTAGACAGGCGTATGATTCGCGTTAGGAATCATCAATCACGCCGTACTATTCGATCACATTTGGTCCATAAGCCACCTGATTCACATACAACTAGACAAGACTTAGGATCATTCATTATTAAGACAAAATTCACGCCCGGAGCCAAGTCCCAACAGGTTTTCGAATGCCGGCTCGTCAAGATACTAGCGGTCGATACAGATTTCCCTTCTTCCTATAAACCACTTATGCTTTTAGACGTGCAGATGTATCTTATAGCCAACTTTTATTGTGGGATTTTCCAATGTCTTCTCAGCCTGAACTCAACTTGGAAGTGGCTTATAAGAACAGTGAAATTTTATTCATGTAAACTGAAGAGTGAAAAAACAATGTGTACGACTGTGCAATACGATTTTTTTCATAACGAAAACCACTCGCAAGGTTGCTGAAAACTCTTCGCCCTTCTAGAGGTTCATTAGGTAGGCGCAGACCCCAAGTTGCCGTCAACTTTATGTTCTACTTGAACCCAAATTTGACAGATTTGGACAAATACACTCATTTGCATATCAACTTGGTTTTCACAGGAGACTCAATCGAACCTCTCGTTTACGGTATTCTTCAAGTGAATGTGCTGCACAAAGACCGCCCCATGCTTCACCTGGTAAGGTATTTTCCTTCTTGTCTCTATTTAGTTTCTCATATATACCACTTAGATAAGAGGCAACAAAAGAAAGATATGTCAATGTACGTTGTTAGTATGAAGATGGGAGTAGTGGTATTAATGAATGAATAATCCTAAGGAAAGCAACAAAACCTTTCCTCCAGCTGTATGAACTCCAGTCGTGGCTGCAACAAAAATTAAAGTTGCAGCCTAGTCTGATGTGCAGCTAGTCATGTCCAAACTATCGGCTAAATTAAATAAATTTAAAAAACACACTCATCTGCATACCAATTTGGTATTCACGTGAGACTCACCTTGTTTTTAGTGCGTCACGTCTCAGTAATGCACTAATGATAAACCATTTGAATAATAAGTTACTGAAGTATATTGACGAAAATATAAAGGCACTTGAGGTGCTGTAGGAGGCGGGGAAATCACCCACTAGAGGAAGTGGAGAATGCCACACGTTGATTATTAGAGAGACTGTTTCCTCCAGGAAACTTCATGATGGATGTCGTGATGAGGCGTGTCAGCCTTATTTGAAGATCTGGATGAAAGCTTTTCCCTGGTAAAGAAGAACTTATACGTGTCAAGTTGAATATTTTGCAGTGAAGTAAACGAAGCCTACTCTTTCCAAAGAAGCGGAATGCGGCGGCATGGATGAACATTCTGGATAACAGCGGCTATCCTTAAACAGCAATCCACACAGACGTCCCAAGTTGACAGCTTCATTGTAGGTCGTCATTCATTTTATATGAAAACTCAGGGATCCAAAATCGTTTTCTACATCAAATGCTGTAGTTAACATCTTTAACACAAATATTCACAGCAAGTTTGAACAAGGCAAAATTATAACGCAACTGGGATTTTAAGAATGAATTTGAAATGATGCTCAGCTGAATTTTACTTGCATCTATGAGAGTCATGTGTTTTGACCGCATTCCAGTCACAGCCGATGATAGACACCCAAACGATTCCCACAATTCGGACAAGAGTGCGAAACATTTTTTGCACACTGGCAGAAGAACGGCAAGAGGCAACAGCCAAAAGCCAACCTGAAAAGTGGACGAGAAGAAGGAACAGCAGTGCAAGTACTGGTTATAAAATTATTGTAATATCATGGATGTAAAGGAAGACTCCATAATATGGTGAACTAAGCACTTGAGTTCCATGACCCCCAGCGTAAGGCAAATCGATGGTGATGCGGTAAGAAATTTTATGGCACCATGCCGGCTGATAAGTATAGTCTAGCCGCCAAATGACATTCGATAAAGTTATAACAGGTGCTATGAACAAGTTGATTGCCTTTATATCTTTGAAAACACAATTATGACATACACGATTTTTAGCGATAGACTCCTGTAGCTACAGAGAACCGTGCGTCATTTTAGTTCAGATGTCATGGCAGATCAGATTTTGGCTCAAGCAAATATCTAGTGTGGCAGGGATGCGCGTTTGTATATGAAATTGAGGATTGGTGACCCGAGTATTCGGTTTACCTTTCTCCAGAAGAGTCGTCCTCCAAATCTGGGTTAAGAATAATGGACCCAATATGGGAATATGATAGTGTTAAAACGAAAAAAACATGTACCACCGTAGTTTAAAAGTGGCCTTCTCATTACACAAACGCAAATAACCGGAGAAAAATTTTCGGTTCTTCATATTGGGTTATCTTGCTGCCAAAGTGTTAGGCGGAATTCCACACAGATCCCGCTTTACCACCCGCAGTCGGGTGCTGCTTCAGCCAAAAAGCCTACCCCACACAAGATTGGCCAGGAATTCGAGACGCTTGCCGGTCCGGCATCAAGCCCAGATCTGATTGGTCGAAAATCTGGACCCAACAGCCAATCATGACCCAGTATTGGCCGATTGCCGGTTGCCAATGGTGCATCCAGAACGCGTCAGAATTCCAGAAAGTTATTACCGCTTACGCTATATATATGAAGCGCTGTACAAACGCTCTTGACTTTGTTTGGGGCGTTACTATATCTTGTACACCTTTGGTGGTTGTTTTGGCACGCACGCTAGCTTGGGAGGCTCAGACCGAGAACCAAGCTGAGAAAGTACCGTTACTACAATTGGCGAACGGGAACCCACGATGTCAATCGAATTTAATCAGCTCCGAGAAATTTTGCAGCAGCAACAAAAGCAGTTTGAAGAAGCGCAACTGAAGCTCATTGAATCACTGACTCAGAGACTGCATACCCAGACAGCAGCAGCCAGCACTGGTGAGTCTTCTGTTTCCTCAACTGATGCAGCCGCGGCCTCAATCACGGAGTTCACATTCGACCCTCTTTCTGGTCACACTTTTGACTCCTGGTTCAAGCGGTATGAAGACATGTTCAAGACTGATTTTTCCAAGTTTGATGACGGTTGGAAAGTCAGACTATTGCTGCGAAAACTCGGCACACCGGAGCATGAACGGTACACAAATTTCATTCTCCCCAAGCTGCCCCGCGACCTCAGCTTTGATGAAACGGTCGGAACACTGTCTCAGATATTCGGCGATCAAACATCACTGTTCAATATCCGTTACCAATGCCTAAAGTTGGTCAAGAAAGATGATGATGATTTCATCACGTTTGCCGGTGTTGTCAATCGGGAATGCGAGCGCTTCAAGCTCACCTCATTGACAGAGAATCAGTTTAAGTGCCTCATTTTTGTATCCGGTCTCCAGTCGTCCCAGGATGCTGACATCAGAACCAGGCTGCTTAACAGAATTGAACAGGATGCCGAAATGACGTTGCAGAGCCTCACCACCGAATGTCAACGCCTCATCAATCTGAAGCACGACACGGCTATGATCGGCCAGTCATCTGTGACTCCAAGCAGCTGTGTACAGGCAATCAACTCCAGTGCGCCTAAGAAAGCTGACAACAAGCCCGATCGAAAACAGAACAAGCCTCCCACAAGTTGCTGGCATTGCGGTGAGTGGCATTTTGCTCGTTATTGCCGGTTTAAACGTCATAAATGTTCCAGGTGCAATCGTCGTGGCCACAAAGAAGATTTTTGTCGGTCTCAGAGGCCACAGCCACCCGCACACCACCGTGCATCCCACAAATCGCGGTCCAACTCGGTGACGGCGACATTTAAGGTTGATTTTGCTTGCCGAAGGAAGTTCGTGACGGTTCGTATCAACAACATCCCAGTTCGTTTGCAGCTTGATACGGGCTCCGACATCACGCTGCTCAGTGAGCGAACGTGGAAACGCCTTGGTAAGCCGCACGTGAAACCGACGAAACATTGGGCCCGTAATGCTTCTGGTGGTAAACTGAAGTTGACTGGCGAGGTTGACTGCTCCATAAACTTCAATGGCTCGACGGCACAAGCGACGTGCTACCTGACGTCATGCCCCAAACTTGATCTCATGGGGCTGGACTGGATCGAAAAGCTTAATCTGCTGGAGAAGCCAATTAATTCTATTTGCAACCTCACACATGCAGCACCTGGAGATGCCCTCGAACAAACTCACATTGCAACGCGTTCACTTGAGGACCTGGTACAACGCTACGCATCCGTATTCTCCGACGAGCTTGGACGGTGCACAAAAGCAAAAGCCAGACTGTGCCTCCTCCCCAGTGCCAAACCAGTTTTCAGGCCAAAACGCCCAGTACCGTATGCAGCCTTACCTATCGTTGACCAGGAGCTGGACCGACTGCAGAAGGCTGGTGTTCTCCAACCGACTAACTACTCTGCATGGGCCGCACCGATCGTGTTGGTGAAGAAGGCTAACGGGACCATCCGGTTGTGTGCAGATTTCTCCACCGGCCTCAATGCTGCGCTGGATACCCATCAATACCCTCTGCCTCTTCCAGAAGATCTGTTCGCGAAACTAAATGGGGGTAAATTTTTCGCGAAGATTGACTTGGCCGATGCATACCTCCAGGTTGAAGTTGAGGAAGAATCCCGAGAACTTCTGACGATTAATACGCATCGCGGTCTGTTCCAGTATACTCGACTGCCATTCGGTGTGAAAACAGCGCCAGCCATATTTCAACAGATCATGGATACGATGCTGAAGGATGCCCCCGGCGTTGCTGCTTATTTGGACGACCTCATTGTCATGGGTTCCAACCCCCACGAATTGTGGCAACGTCTCGATTACGTGCTCGGTCGTATTCAAGAATATGGCTTCAGAGTGCGCCGAGAGAAATGCACCTTCTTCATGCGGTCGATAAAGTACCTTGGTTTCATCATCGACCAACATGGTCGCCGACCAGACCCGGAGAACATCGAAGCTATCAGACGTATGCCAGCACCCACAGACGTGACGTCCCTCAGGTCCTTCCTCGGTCTCGTCAGTCACTACAGTTCGTTCCTGCCTGCCATGCATCGCCTCCGAGGCCCGCTAAACCAGCTACTCACCAAAGACCACAAGTGGACATGGTCAGAAGAATGCCAACGCGCCTTTGACTCGGTTAAATCCATGCTGAGCTCCAATTTGCTACTCACCCACTACGATCCATCTCTGGAAATCGTTGTGGCGTCGGATGCCTCGAACTATGGGATTGGTGCAGTGATTTCACATGTATTTCCCGACAGCAACCAAAAGGCCATTGCACATGCGGCCAGATCCTTGACACCAGCCGAGCGTAACTACAGCCAAATAGAAAAAGAAGCTTTGGCGATCGTGTTTGCCGTGAAGAAGTTTCATAAAATGCTCTACGGCCGTCAGTTCACTCTACTGACCGATCACAAACCACTCCTTGCTGTGTTCGGCTCGAAGAAAGGAATTCCGGCGTATACTTTGTATTGAGGTTGAGTTCGGTGTTTACTGGAGGAAATTCTTCGGCTGCATGGGCCATTGCTAAATTAGGAACAAATGTTAGTGTAAGAAGATAGGGTTTCTTCTTTTCTTCTGTGAGAGATTGTTCCATCTTGCACTGTTTTGAGTGTGCTAACGAATTTCCTGTCGCCATGTGTACATTGTATTTTTTGCTTCACGAATTTATCTCACTGGTCCATGTGGTGACAAACAACTGCTTGGCGGCGGAGTGTGAAATCCAGTAACAGCAAACTCAGTTGCGCTGGTCATTGCCGTCTCCCTGGATGAGACCTCGGGACGTGCCGCTTCAATGATTAAAGCCATTGTCAGACATGACCCATTTTCCCCTTCAAAGGCGTTCCTGCATCCAAGCCACTGTCTTCAATGCAAAGCTCACTTCCCAATCCCCTCACTTGAATGTTCACTAACAGACCTGTATCTAAGTACCAATTTATCAGCTCTCGCCTGCACTGCGCAGCTACCTACCTTACCTTCTCAAATTATCGATGAACAAAAGTGTGGCAGCTACAAACACTATATGACAAGTACGGGGTTCTTGCAGCCGATACTGATGATGATGTGGTGACAATCGGCGGCTTCTTCCAAGAACTCCTATTCCAATGTCGTCCGAAAAACTCACTCTGGGCTGTTCAGTTCGGATGAGCTAACTACCCAAATGGTCCTGTTGCGCATCTTTGGTGGTTTTCCTAAAGAAAAATTTTTCATTGGGTACACTGAGTAGTAGACGAAAACATTTTACTCTCCTAATATGTCTAGCAACGTGCGCTTCTTCTCTGATACAGGGGAAAGTAGATACCGTCACCTTCCGGAATATAAAACTAGTCACTTGAAGCTGAGAAAAATTTTGTTTGTAAGTCCAAAACTCACCATGCTTAGGGGACTTTCGGATATATTCCACCCTGGTTTTATCTGGCTTTGGAGATATCCGGTACTTTGCGTCGTCACACTTTTATTGTAGCGGATAAGGTGATGGTAGCAGTCATCAGGCTAACTTCCTGCCCACTCGTTGGTTTCTGTGCTGTTTCTTTCAAACTTCACCATAAATTAGCTGGTTTGCCGTGTGTACATGACTGTAGCTGGAACTTTTCTCAGCACAACTTTTCTGCCTCAAATCGATAATGTCATGTCTACCTTGGGTTGTTCTCAGAGGCCAAAAAATCCAACGGTCAAAGCAGATTATCCTAGCTAAAAATTTCCTATTCGCGGCACATTGTGGTGATTTTGCGCACTGGTGAAAGAAATCATCAGTTACTGTCGGAACGTCATCAGTGTTAGTTTTCTCAGACTCTGATTAAAAGCAAAATTTCATCCGATCTTAATTCTCGCTCTCACACCAAATTAGGACCGTGTGAAATTAAACCGAAAGCTTTAAAGCAAAAGGTTCTTAAATCTAGAAAAACAAATGTTAAGATTATTGTGCCTTTTACCAGACTGTCCGTGCAGTTCATCAGGATTTATTTTGGTCGATATTTAAAATGCCATAGCTGTCTTGTCCTACATGAAATACTTCTCAATAGGTAGTTAAAAATCTGTTTTTTTTTCAAAAAATCTGTTTTATTCATCAACTCTTGAATACAATAGCAGCTGCGCTGCACATAATACCTGTGGTCAAAGGCGAATGAAAGTGCGGAAGGGATAAACAGCTCGTATGGTAACAGTGAGCGCATCCGAAAAATTTCAGGCAGAAACATGGACGCCAACCTCGAATTATAACCTACTCTAGTTTTTGACAGTCCAGTACGAAAGTTTATCAATTTAAAGAGATACGATCAGGCTGATGCGGTGTGTGTGCGGTTTTGAAACATTTGAGCAGCTTACCCGAACATTGACAATAATCCACACAGTAACCAAGTAAAGCTACCATCTGTATACTCCACTTTCGTCTCCACGTTCTGTCGACATATAGGGCACGTTGATAAGACCGGGTCAGGGCCAAGTGGAGGACTAAAGATTGTGAGTGGATCTTGCTGATGAATGTCGGACTGATTAGTAGCTGGAAGTTGAAATGTAGAAATATACTGATTCAGCTAAGACATAAGAAATGCACGGAATAATTTTGCGATGAAAAATACTTTGCGCTTTACTGCAGATTTTTCAGTTAGATTCCTACATTCCGCTGAAGATTTCGTAGCTTGTGCTAGAACGAATGACCAACGGTTTCATGTGAAATAATTATTATAGCTGGGCCAGCGGAATACCGTGAAACGGTGGAAAAAACTCCATTAAAAGCAACCAAAAACAGAAACAACCCTTTTCGAAAAGACCAGCGAAGCTGTTCTCCTGAAGCGTGTTACAATATGGAACAGTTTGGAAGACGTTATCCCACATCAGCGATTAATTTTTACACGTCCTTCAGGGTGATGGCTTTAAAAAGGACAACATTTAAGCTAATTACATGTAATATGATTAAAACCAGCTAAATAGTTTATTAGAATAAAAATTTAATTACCATAAATTTATGCAACTCGTGCACACTGCTCATGAATTCCTGTTAGTCGGAACAGTTCGTCCCAGTTCACATGCTTCCTGTACAAAAATCCACTGCTGAATTGTGTCTGTATAATTGAATCGGTAACATGAACGCAATAACTTTCCAAAACGATCAAAAAGCTGCTGAAGTTTTCATGTGTTGCCACGTGTTATCAATGACCACTAGAATTTGCACGCATAAATTGGTTAATCATGATAACCACATTTTTGGCAGAGGCGTGTACATTGGGCACATCGAGATCTCACACAGCACTTGTTACATTGAAAAATTCAACCGGATGAGCCACATCTAAGAATTACTAGATTAAGGTCTATGCTGCGCGACGTACGCAATCGTCCCCAGTGGCAAATATCCAAGAAGTAATTTCTTGGGGTACGTTTAAGTCGTCTTCCTACACGTGTAAATGCTACGCCTAACTTAGTCTTGGGGTTTTACAATGTTTATTTCTCCCGATGATTTATCCGGATGCCTGCATACACGGAAAACATCATTCGTTCCTGCAAACGTATCTGACTAACAGAAACGGTTGGATGTAACTCAAAGTTTGAGTTCGGGCATAGTATCAAGCAATGAACTTGTACGAAAAATGGCTCAACCGAAAACTAAAAAAATATTATTTTGAACAAGCCGTCAAACTGCGCATTTGCTCAACATCATCAGATGAATTTTCATCATGCTTCGGCAGATTTCATTGTGAAAATGTTTATCATCCAGAACATGTCGAGAATAGTAGACTTATTTAAACTCCAATGCGTAAAAATTTCTAGGTTTTGGTGACCATGTTTTAAAACACTACTGATCTCTACCGCTGGAGGAGAAATTGCAGACAATATTTGTGCGTTTACTTTGGTTCCCTTTGCGTGTCTTCAAGACGGTCCCGCACGTAATGTAAATAAGTGGTAGGCAGTATGAATTCAGCATGAAGTTCCTCATAGTTATCTAGGGTTTGGCATTCACGGGGGCAACTAAAACATATAGGTTTCAAAATTTTGTATAAACAACAAGCTAGAATCACAGAGCTCAACAATCAAAAGAGCCCAAGTAAACTAAAAAGGTGATATGGTGCATCCGATGCCTTTAAAGAACCTGACCTGCGTTTTAAAGCTTGTTTTATTACTTATTTCTGCGTGGAAGTACCAAATTTATGTTGACACAAGATCCAACTCAGTTTGCTCACCGGTCATCAATTTTGTTGGATCAGGCTTTTCAGAATCCCGCTCGTCCTGGTACGGAGCTGAAAGATTTATGTAGGGTTGTAAAATATTTGACAATTCTGTTCAAAACAAATTATCAAAAAGAGTTTGTGACAGAATATGTTCTTGACAGCGCGGGTAAGTAGCCCATTGTACTTGTATACGAACGCGTATACCACTTTTGTGTGGAATCAGCCTCGAATTTTCCTGATTCCTTAAAGCTTTGGCTCAGTGGGCGTAAAATAACAGGCGTGAATCAAAATATCAAGCAGTCACCCATTTGTGTGGACTGGTTACCAACAAATGATCCCATCAATAACAGCACGATTTTTTGCTGTGTTTCCTGTTATATCATTATTCGTGAGAGTCTGGATATTTTCCGACAGCCTGCTATCGGTTTTATCCTTTTTCGGGTTATCAGGCAGGCGTATTTCCTGGGAACCCGTCAACCTTGGGTTTTGCTTAAAGGTCAGGTTTTGTAAAATTAGTAAATGATACGCATGTTACCAACTACAGGTCTAGTTTATGACATTCTTCAGTCGAATATGTTGCAAACAAACCTGCTCGTATTTGAGGTGGCGCCATTTTCCCGATATACTTTTGTGATATAACACCCAAATTGATAAACTACGGATACCCGCTGAAACCAAGTCGGGACATTCCTGGTGATGTGCCCCATCAGCTGAAACTTCATAAGACGCACTGAAACTCATTTGCTTCTCATACTCGGTTATCTCACTAGCGTTCGCTCATGAAATAGTGGTATCCAGACGAAACATCCTACTCATAAGTTTTCTGAAATCTCCTTGACACCTTACAATCGGTTTTCTTCACTTTGTACTCATCAGGTAGGCGCAGCTTCCGATTTCTGTAAGTTGAGCTAACGATTTCTTGAACCCGAACAATTCTAAGGCTTTACAGCAACCTTACAAGTAGTGTTCCGTCCATATAACGGAATATCTCGATAATCGTCCAAGCTGAAGCAGAAAGCAACGTTTGTGTAGCACATTCAGTTAAAGAATATTAGCCAGGATTTTGTTATGTATTTTGTAAAACTGGATTATTGTGCATTTGTGCGTATTTCACCCAAGTTGTATTATCGTCCGTCAGTGCCATCCGCCATCAAACGGCTACATACACTCTAGGTTCACGACAACAAAATTTACGTAAACGGAATCTAAGCGGTAGGGGTCGGATGCGAGTTTTTGCTTTTATGAGAATGTTGGCATTGGGCCCGTAAAATATTGCTCTTACGTTAACAAGTCCGGATCACCAAAGATCCATGTTTTTGTTTAACAAACAACAAAAGTAAGGTCCAAGTGACTTCAGTTGTCTCATAGTTTACTGTTCCAGTAGCCCAACAAGAAACCCTGGAAACTCAAATAACCTACACAAGTGCCAATAAATTGGGAAACATGCAAAACTGACCATTGACGGTCAAGAAAGAATTCTGAATTATTCAACGACAGCTTACATGTTCTGTTGCGCAAAAAAATGTGCTTACAGATGGGCGCAATTGTCCGCATAACCGAATAGTCAACGGCAATACTTTTCAATAAAACACATTTCCACAATATTTGAGTCATCATTCATTTTAAAAGAGCGCTTGTACTCGTCCGCCTTAAACATCAAGAGTTTCACTCCAAAATCTTCGCACGCGACAAAAATCTTCACCGAATGATTTGGTGGTTCTTCTTAGCCTGCTCGTTGATGAGTGTACAACCAGTCAGACTTTGTTTCCCGATCAAAAAATGCGCCATGTAGTTTGCAACTTGCAGCCTTATTCCGATCACTTAACCACAGTGGTGATACTATTCTTCCTAAGGAGGCCACTTCCATTTATTCAAAAAACGAAGAAAAATGCCAATTTTGCTTTCACTTGGTATGGCTTAAAAGTACAAATTTTGTAGTCATGGTAATGCTTACAAATTAATGTTCTTAACTAAGTTGGGCGTGGAGCGACGGACTTTGAAAAGCAGTTTCACCATAACAAACGGGCGAGATTTTATCGTTTGGACACGTGGTGTTGCACCAAAAATATAGAAATATTCATGCTTCTTGGATGAATGATGGCTTATGATGATGTGTTATTTTTTTAGATACTGGATACCAGTTTCATTCACCAGATAACTTGCCTACACTTCAGGTGAAAATGTTCCTGGAGTGAAAACAGTAACTGTTTTAGACGGTTTGGAAAAAATGAGTGGTTTCCAAGAATCCTTCAAACTTGCTCAGACAAGGACAAGCATTTGAGCCTGATTAAGAGTGTTTCTGAAATTCTCGCCTAACCAGCTAGATGCTTTAGTTCTGCCCGGTGAGGATAGCCGTCAACTAGCAGATATATTTTCAGTTTAACTTTTGAATAGACACGTCGTTTTTTTGCTTTTCTGTTTCCGTTTTTCCCCGTCGCTTTTTATCATGTTGGTTCACGTTTTGAACCGTAGTCGTGCGTTTACATTGTATGTTAGCAAGGTAACCAAAGGCTTGCAAGCCAAGAGCCAAGTGTGGCGAGCAGATCAATCGGTACCTGATCAATTTTCAAACCTTTTGGTAGTTGTTTAATGGTAGCCAGATGATGACAATCATTGTAATCCTTTCAGCTCATTTGTGGCAGCGTTGCGGAATATAGAGAGGTCAAATGTGCTGCTTGCATGTTGGTCTGTTCACCGAGCTTTGCATTTGGATTGCACCCTTCTCGTCCGCAACTGAGGATAACTTACCGTGTCGCGGTTAGACGGATAAACATCTTTCCTTCTGAATGCGGATGTTTATTTCCTGACATCATCTGATAATTTTCACGTGACTGGGTAATTGCAAGGTTGAAAAGCCTGTTCTCTGACACCCAGTTTCATGTGAAACCGGGGGAGAATACATACAGAAGTCCACAAGACAACGTACGATCAAATGCGAACAGCAATGTTCAGGAAGGAAATGCACACAGACCAGATTCAGGAATACTGTGGCAACCACATGAGGTGATTTTAACAAACTTGCACCAAATGGATCAAGGGGCACTTCAAATAAATATAATCAAAGGCAAAGAAGGACTAAGAACTTCATTAAACATTCCAAAACAATGACTTCCCGATAAAATTTATGTTAAGATCCTTAAGAAAAAATCTCGCCCATTGGGTCAACATAACCGGGACAGGGAGGAATCACTTTTCCGTCTATAAAAACACTGCCAAAATGACTGCAAAACACCGACTGACGACAACATGGATCAATAGTCACCTTCAAGTCTGTAAACTCCATGAGGAGATTTTTGGAACCTAGGGGAAGACTAAACACCACTAAGAAAATAAACGTCATTTACATTCGAATAACTGCCATTGCCAGTGTATTGATCCAAACGTGCCACCAGAAAATACAAACGCAAACACGTCAGAAGGAGACATCGTTCCATATCAATTGTGTCTATTCGGTTTCACTGAAATTCGGATGTTAAAATGGTGGCGCACGTAAGAACTAAAGTGGAGCGAGTTATGCCAAGAGGTAGTACTGTGCAAAGGAATTAACTAGTAAGCACACCGATATACGTACAACCTGTCAGGTCTCACGAACAAAAGAATCAAGTAAATGCCGGATTCTGAATGACATGGGAAATTAAACAGCAAACAATAACCCACAGAGCAATCGGATAAAACACTAGAACTACTAAAACTATGAGGTTATTTAATCAACTAGTCGAGTGGAGAAAAGTCATGCTACAGAGCATGGAGAAACTGATCCATCTCATCGGAGGAACAAAGCAGTCAAATTGCAGTCATCCAACGAACCAAGCAGATACAGGTAAATTACAGTGCAAAGCTGCTCGGGTTCCTATGTGATAACTCAAGTTACGCAAAAGTCACCTTGCGACAAAACATTTACTTTATTGTTACTAGATGCTGTTTGGGGACAGTATAAGCGCAGCTGAAGTTGGAATTTACCTAGCCGAAATGGTACTGAAAATGCCTTCACGATTTAGGAGTGACGTTTACACTCCAAATGAAAAGCTCGGAGAACAGATCAAAATCTCATTGGTTGCGTGGCTTCTGTCGTTTTCGGGGTGTCATGCTTCTCAGGTAAACCATTTGGTCGAACTTTTAAAGTAAATGTTCTAGTGAACGAACTGAATCTTTAAGCGCGAAGAATATTTCACTAATTTGATGTGTAATATGATGTTGTAAAATTTTCCACTGCAATCAGCATTCACACATCAAAACAGCAACTTGGCAACTAAACAAATGCAGGCTTTTATGCATGCGTTTTACCGAGGACTGTCGGGTTATCTGCAAGCCAAAAATATCACCAATAAAAACATGTATTAAAAACCTAAATAAAGGGTTTGTTTGATTATCTTAGTCCACCATGCTTTTTGATGTTGCTGAAGGTACTATTTATCCCACTACTTAGAAGGACTACTTCTTTCTTTATGGTTTCCAAAAGGTTTCCAAATGTTTCCAAAAGAGTTTGTGGAGTCCTTGAGCTTACGGGTGTTCTATCGTATTTTTTAATCCAGCCACCGAATATTTTAGTAAATTTGCCAGTTCTGTGTAAATCCTTTGAATTCGGGCCTTAGTTTAAGAGTTGTGTGAACAAAATTAAATTCGCTGTACCATTTTGTTGAACCCAACCTTGATTTCGCTTGCGTAATGAACGAAATCAACAGAGTAATCTCGCAGTCAAACGACTGACTGGGTGAAGAGTGGTTGTTTTCCGGCGAAGTTCTGTTGGCGCCAACATGACTGTAGTGGAAATTTCTCAGTGAACTTTTAAATCTTGACTTAGTTTGTGCTTAGTCTCATAAGGTGAGTTCGATTATCGGTACGGTTGGAAATGTGTTCAGTTTGAGTGTTCTAAGGGCTGAACATCATTCCAGTTGGGCTTGTGAATTCCTTTGTGAAGGAATCTGAAGGTAACACTACTAACACAGCTTAGAAGCAGTACGCCGACAGTTCAGAAATAACCTGCGAGTATAAAAAATCTGCTTTAGCTGATCAATTGTGAGGAAATCACATGGTCCAAAAGTCACACTAATTCCTCAGTGTAACTTCATAAAAGAGCTGGGTTGATGAGTTGAAAGTTTCACAAAGACGAAGTTTGATCTGCCTTGTGGATACACTCTACGTGTTTTTGTCTAAACTCGACAGAATAAAGTAGCCTGATCGGTTAAGTGGCGATTGCTTCGACTGTAACGATAAATATAAAGGTTTGGGGATGTTAAAGGACTTTAAAAAATAATTCAAGTTTCCTTATCTATTCATTACTTGGCTCGAACAGCCGTACGTACAGTTTGATATCGTTTTTTTCATAAGGCTTTCTGTTCATCTGCACCCAAAAAAATGTGAAAGGTTTTTGGCTTGACCCTTCTGTTTCTCGCCACTGCCGGTATGAAATTGGAGATTTGGGTTTTTTGGGCTTAAAGGCCATATTTGTTCATTTACCTCAATTTTTTGCTGACAGCTTATTGCAAATCCATCATACCAAAGAACTACATGAACACACTGAAGATGTTTGCCGAACGCCTCACTTGATTGTTCTTTCACGGCTTTTCGTGCATTATATCATGCCACGTAGATACACCTTTTGCTGCCTGGAATACTGTGATAAGAAACCACACTGATTCAGTTCATGACGAGATGGAACCAGCTGTACAATCAGTTTTAAGCCGAATTATTTGTTTCGCCAAATATCGAGGTGAAATAGGCTTGGATATAACTGAGGTTAGTTCTAACAGCAACAAGAAACAAATATTCTTAAGAGACGGACGTTTGTGCAACCACAATAATCATGAAAGTTTTATTAAGAACACCCTTATAGAGTTATATCAAATTTGGATTAAAAAGCCTATCTTATAAATTTTGGTGGCTTTTTTTTCTCCCGTTAGACTTTTTGATAACCGTCACCGAAGCCTCAAAAACTAGTGCACAGACTCTCAAAGTTAGAAAAACAACACTGTCTGCTGATGGCCAATCAAAATTTCACGTCTTTCTTTTTGGCCTGGTGTCAGTGTCTGATGGCACTAAAAGGGCAATGTAGAAAGAGCCGTGAGTAAAACCTCAGCAGCAAACTATTTATATTTTATCTTATTTATGGTTTTTCAAATCCTGGCCCCCGATTGATTGTCCCTCAAGAACGGTTACTTATTCCCCAAAGTTAGCAGGTTGCATTTAAAATGCTTGGCAAACATGGCACGTGGCGTCCATATATATCACTGGTGCTTGGTTTCTTGAAATTGATGGCTACCCCTTGAATCGAAATTATCAAGGGTGATCAATTTGTGCCACCTGCAAAAGCACGCTATTTAAAAGGAGATTAGTCGCCCTGCCGTTATCATAGTGACGTCACTCCGCTTGCTCTCGTGTCCCGACTTTTCATACAGGTCCCCAAATGCTATCGACTGTGTGACTGGTAAGCTTGACTTCCTTCCGTCGGCAACCGTCGTTTGTTCGAAATCATCGCTAAACCAGAATCGCGTTCTTTAGCTCAGTCGTCTCTCTATGTCTCCCTTAAAAAGATTAATCAAAGTCTTTTGTCCACAGACAATTAGTTATTTCGGTGAAAATAATCTGTGCTAAGAAGCCAAAAAGCATTTTAGAGCTGTTTCCTCCTTATTGGGAGTCCTAAACGTGACTGCATTCTAGTGAATCCCTGAACAACAAGCTTAACACTAACAACCAAATATCGTCCACAAAACAGCGCATTTTGTAGTTAAAGACAGGATGAGCTACTCACAGTAAACTCTCCTTCCTTTTTGACTTTTAAGACATGGCGTTAAGGTGACACAGTGCTGTCCGTATCCATTGACAACGACAAATGGTCTGGCCTAACTTTTTCACTCCCTTTAAGTTTTATTTGTACACTCAGTAAATATTCCCAAATATTCACGTAAACTACAGTCAGATAGAATGATTTGGAAATGACACTTCTCCTAGTACATTAGCTCCTGACATGAGTTTAGAGTATGAAAGCACAAAAAACTGAGAAATAGCTGATCGCACATTTTAGAAAAGGATAGCTTGAAAAATTTTACAACCAACCAAACGTTGTTCTAATGCTCTTGATGCCTCCAAAGATTTAAATTCAAGTGACATGTGGTTAAAGCGTGAAAATGCTAGATAGACTCCGTCACATAACACTTTTCGAAATTACCTACCTGTTGCGGACTTTATATAATCAGGAGGTGAGTCGTTCGCGCCTTCGGCGTACTGGGCTGAAAAAGTTAATTGTGTGATAAATTGGACACTTGTAAACAAGAATAAATACGGAGGTTGTTCACAATGTCAATTTTTTCTGGGAAATTGGGCACATCGCAGATAAACTTTACGAAAATGTACATCCCTGATGTGGCTATCGCTTTCTGCGCTTTTGAAATTTCCGTAGGATAAAAATTTGCATTTTTGGAATTAAACTACTATTCGCAGATTTATTCGGTTTTTTGGCACATTTATTTCAAGGGAAGAAGAAACATTGCATATATGTTAGTCCTTAAGTAGAAAAAAAGACAAATGTCATCTTTGTCCCATGAATTTCTGCTGATTTTCAGGCAGGACAAAACTGCTGGTGTAGTGTTATCTACCTGTAATCGGTCTTCCTACAGCACTTAGTTGGTGCCTTGTTACGTGTTCCCTAATACAGTTGGTAATCAAAGAACGTATTTTTACTGCTGTTGCCATTCTGCCTAAAGATATCACTTCTCCCGATAGCTGGGATACTGCTAAGTAGCTTCGATTCATGCAGAATCAGTTGGCTGAATTTTTTTGTCCCAACCTTTCACATTCCAACAGATTTTGGTTTTCTCGATGCGGCCGGTAACGAAATGTTTGTTCAAGATCTGGTTTAAGTTTGCTTGGAAGCGTGAAAAGCTTTGTATAGTACTGTTCAACCTTTAAAACATACGGAAATAAATAAAGGACAATGAGCAGTATTCTCGATCTAAACATATACTATCACGCAAACCACGTAGATGTAGGCAATTGCAGGTTTTCAGTTCACTTTTACCCCTTTATGCATACTCAGAAAATGCCTACTTCATCTCCTCTTCTCCTTTGTATGCAAACCGCACTAGTTGCATGGACTGCCTCCCTCAAGATCTAGGTTTAGAAATCTTCAGCCTAAAAGACGGCTACACCGAGGGACGAGATGGTCCAGTGGTTAGAGCGCTAATTTACTAACCGGAAGTTTCGTGGTTCGAATCCGACCCCTGCATTTCAACGTTCTCTGTCTCGGCTTAGACAACGTGGCAGTATCCTCGCGCTTCTTTCTGGTGGCATGGTAGCTAGGCACAGAAAGGGTGCTACAGCAAAGTGATGGTTACACTGAGTTAAAAGACTTAGAAAAATGGCAGAATGTGCCATGCGTTTCTTGACCCTGAGACTAGGTCTAACTAATGCCGCAGAATTCCGACATGAAGTTTATATTCTTTTGTTTTCACGCGTGTATAGTAAATTTTATACAGGGAAGACCCGGAGAGACAGATAAAAGAAATATTTTGCTATTAGGGACACAAGGTGATTCCCTGTCCATTTTTCAATAAGTACAGTATAGAAAAGTAAGTATTCTTCTAACTGGAATGAATGGGTTTGTTTGTCACCGAGCTTAGGAAGATCAAAAGATTTTTTATTTAATACCTCTTACTTTCGGTTATAAAAGGGTATTTGCCAACAAAAATTCAATAGTGCGGTTGATAACTATGAGAAGCCATTGGCTAATGTGCCTTGTGTACGTCAGATACCTTGTGGAAACTGTGTTCCGATGCCATCCACTGGGTAAGGTGTCGTCTGAAATGCAAGAGGGGACGGCGCTGAAACAAAAACAGAAATAGTTTTAGATTGCATGTAACATCTTTTGAGGTACAAGAATGGGAATCTGTCAACTTCAAAACTTCAACCAAACCCTCGCTATACTTTTAGTCTGCCTTTTGGGAAGAGGCATCTCCAAACCGTGTGGGTGAAACTTCAAATGCAAAATTTTATGGAAAATATCCGTTTACTACGCTCTGTATACCAGCGCTCCCCTTGCAATCACTCTTGCCCGTTCACGTGAGCATGTCTTTGAACTGTCAAGTAAAACATCTAGACCCTGAGTACTTGATGCTAAATGTTCGCAACACTGCAATACTTTGATGCTAACCAATCAGTCGCGAGGTATTATGGCATTAAAGTGCTATACATTCGATAAAAATCTATGTGATGCGCAACCTACAAAGACTTCTGAATAAAATAACTTCGAAAACTCACATGCTCCAACATTTACATTTATAGTCGTATAAATGGCAACCTCTTGTAGAAGAAACGTGTGTAATGAGATGCCTACCTAAATTTGCCCAGTACCTTGAACTAATCAGCAGCCAATAACTACAGGGTCGTAAATGAGACCGCAAAATAAATGGCATTGCCTGCTTGCAAACAATAGCAAACGGTTTCATGAACAGTGAACTCTTCCTAGATCTTATAGTAGGTCAGCTGTATACTTGCTATCATGTCTTCAATAAAAGATAGTATTTTCAAAAATGTCCGGTAAGCACAATGAGTATGTGCATACCAATTTATGAACGTGTTCTCGTACATTGCTTATTTGTACCGTTACCTTGAACAAATTATTGCCTATTTTTCCTCCAAATTCTCAGTCAGAAAAAAAGCAGAATTTTTATTGAAATTTTGCCGCGAACTACGGCCGGACAGAGACCACCCGGTGCCCTCATTGAGAGACGTCTAACAATAGATGACCCGAAATCTGATTAGTTACACAAGCTGCTAGTAGATGACAAAGTACGCTCAACTGCAAATATCATCATTGTCATTGGGGAGATGCAACCGAATCTGCCGTTTAGGGTGTTTTCAGGCTACGTGTGTTGTAAGAGGTTTGTGGTATGTTTTGATATTTGAGATTTTACAGTATAGTTTCTTAAAAGAATATAGCACAATAATTTAGTATCAGTGGAAACTCGGAGACTACGTTTACCTAATGGGCTTCAAGGGGGGACAAGTAATAACGAACCGTTAAAATACTTATAGACACCTCATTTGTCTCTTAGGTCGTTCAGATTTTAAACCAAAACAACGTTACCTGTTGATAGTCGGGATAATCAGAATTGGCTACCAATTGAATTAAAAAGATATTTGTTATTCCCCAAGGAAGCTTTGCATAAAAAGTATAAAATCAAATATTTTGTCACGCTGAGAAACTCACAATTGGCTGTTTCCTACAAGAACAGGAAAACAATTAGGAGGATATTATACCGACCATTTCGCATTACGGAACTAGGCAAGTATGTAGTGTTTTGTCATTCCAGTGAATTGTCAAGACGGGCAAGCACAAGAGAGGCCATGTTGCATGTGCCTCAGAATTTCTGATGAGATACCTCGATATATTACAACTGATATCCCTCCATTCGCATTATAAAATATCTTGTCCAAAAAGTATCTTGTTATGGCTAACTAATGACCAAACTTTATTGCACCTGTATTCCAAAAATTAATAAATTAAATTATTATTATTACCAAGCGTTTTCTTGTTCACGCTTTATGCATTTCAAATAATTTAAAGTGCTTACTATTTTTGACTAGAGTCCGGATTTGTCGTTTAAGAGGCTATAGGCTTGGGTTTTTAGGCGTGTTTTTATCTCAGGAATAGACTATCCGTGTGACAAATACGCCTGCTGATGTCATATTGTTTCACATTACGTTTGCACAAATGATAACGTTTGCCGAAACAACGAACCTGATGGTGTTACCGAATTCATTACTGCACTGTCATATGGGGGAGGTGAGTTGTTCGGTCCATCCGAATCTGTTCAGCAAAGTAATTGAAAAATCACAGTTTACTGGGTGATAAAATAAGAAATACAACAGATGCATAATTTATTTCTACTGTTAATCATAAATGCCGCACAGTAATTGTGCCTAATTTAGTTCGTGTGCCTAGGTACCAGATTGCCTCAACTTAACGGATTTACACAAAGAGCAGGCGTATTTTGATATCAACTCAAACTGTACCGCCAGGGTTACTTTAAAGACAGAATCACTTAAATATCACTAAGGACAAGTTTAATGGTTTAAAGAATGAAGTAGAAAGCTTTTGAGGTGTATTTTTTGTTCTTAATACAAGGATCTTATGCCGATAGTTCAAGGGACGGTAAGTCTTTTTAGGTACATCAACACTCCCTTTCCAATGAATCATCCTGAACAACCTAAAAGAAAAACTGCGTAAATTCATGTCTCCACTCTGGTGAACGTTCAAGGTAGTCGTCATTTCAGTGAAGTTAGGTAAACCCAGAAATCTTGCCCCGCAGTGCTTGAAATAACCACACTTGAATTCAAGATTCCGCGTTAGATGGATCATTTCCCGACTCAGATGAAACCTTTAAGCTGCGAGCATCTCTATACATCGAACCTCTTGGATGTCATCAAAGCTCACAAAATATGCTACTCCATTCTGTTACTCATCATCTTCTGTCTATCTGATACCTTTTTCCAAACAATTGTTATAGTTTACACTCGTCATTTCCGGGCGTGTCGATAAAGGTTAACCATAGCTACATGTAGGCTGTCAGTGAAATATTTCAAGGAATCTCATAAAAAACGCGATTTAAAAAATGAGTAAAAAAACAATCACCAATAAGGAAATGAAAACCGAATTGGCTTTTCACTTCCGTCTATTAAACAGTAGGTGCAGAAACTACCAAATTGGTGTGCAGCAACCCAGGGTTGATTCGAGTTTGGGCTATGCAGAGACAATTTCACGTTGTTGTACAACGGGCCGCGTGGTCCGCCATATAAACAACCAAGGTATCATACACAAAACGTACGTGTTTTATATAGTCATAACTTTCTTAGGGGATGAACATTCTTTTTCTAGGCAGCAAGAAACCTATAAGCAGGGTGTTTTAAGTTATCTCCTGTAGAGGCTTATGAGTTTTGAATTATAAATCCAGGTAGCAAATCTGTTCACAGATTTTTTCAATTAGGTTTCATGCAAGCCGACTACGTAGCCTATCCAATAAATCAACCGCCACCAGATAGTAGCAGATAAACCCACTCAAGCTACCGATATTCACACATGGATATCATCAGACTTACCAAGGTCCAATCAAATGAGGCTATCTTTGGGGCAGATCAAAACATATCTTACACTTAAAACCAAAGACAGCGCATTGTAGCTTAGGCGCTATAGGTTATGTTATTCATCTACATTATGTACGTGCAGGGCGCAATATGCTTTATAGGAAACTGACTATCTATAACCTCAAACGTATTGTCATGGTTCTTCGAACCGATTCCAGTGTGTATTCAGCAGTAACACGACCTCAATCAATATTTCGGTCTGGTGTCTACTCATTTTTTCATTGCTTAAATGAACTGGAAAATCCTAAGCTTTCAAGCAGAGTGTTTACACTGCCACTATATTTCACAGAGGTAAGAACCTGTATGCAGTTTTGTTTTTATTCAGGGGACTGGAATTATTATTTTTGTATCTGTGGTATGCACAGTAAATTGCACTCTCATTTCTGATGGTACTTTACACATTGTAACTGAGGAGAGTTGGTATAAGGATACAAAGATAGGTAAAATCACCACAGTAGCTTCGTTAAGCTAACTGCTACAATGTAATTGACATGTTGCAAGCAGGATAATGAACCACAGGTGCACCGTCAACTGCGAAGATTGTAGATCTCTGAAGCAGTGGCAGTTCTCCATCATTAACTTGTTTATACGATATTGAATAACCGAATAGCACACATAATCCAGAACTCTTTGCATACCAAGTAGCGCTGTGCCAAGAGTTGTTCCTCTGAATTCCTCCAGGCAAAACAATTAAGTGGCGCACCAATGTACCACCTATTTTGCTCTGTAAATCTGCACCCTTCGGGTTGGAAGACATAAACGTGCAAATACCATTCTACAGTAGGTCGTCGGAACTTTTAAATCGTTTGTATATAGCGGCTTTATATCTCTAAAACATACTTCTCGCAATGCCCATGAGATGTGTTAAACCTCATAACCTAATTTAATTTGGTCCACTCCGTGTCGTAACTACATTATGCTGTTAGCAGAAAATCCAAGAAAGTGGTAAGTATGTCAATTGATTATATAAACTCTCAAGGTTATGGAGGATGTTCACGTATTGAAATTATGGCTGATTAAATGCCATCGCCAATTATAAATGAGGTATTTAAGTTTGGTCGAAATATCAACACAAGTTATGTTCTCTAAGACAGACCAGAAATTAGTCACGATAAACTCCTGAACGCATGGTAAAGCTAATAAATAGAACACTGGGCTTCATTTTTACAAAACCATTTTAAACGTGCTTGTTTTCAATGGATAAACGAATATATACAACCAACTAGATTAAACACAGTGAAATTATCCTCAGAAAATTGCGCAGACACTACTTCATTCACCGAAGTTATCATAGAAAAGTGCATCAAGCTCATTCCATTAAACTACATGTATGGATCGTTAGTCCTCTTGCTTTATATGCAAATTTAACTTTCCCACGTACCTGCGGGAAATATCTCCAACAAAATTCTCTAAGACGCATTTGTTCACCGCATTTTGTTCATTGTTCTTAGAGTATATCAAAATGTGGGTTATGCCTGAGTGCTGAGGGATCGATTACTCTGAGGCCGAAATTCCAGTTCCATGAACTCAGAAGACGGTAGATGTGCACGCCAATGTTCGTACTCATATGTTGCGGCGGTCATAACAAAATGGTATCCATTCATATGTTCCTTTTTGTAGTAACGCTAAGCTGTTGCAATAGACTGGTATGACACCATATTCGTCTGGGTCTTTGTTGTTGATAATTTCACTGCCATGCACGTTAGAAAAACGCATGAGGGTTGCGTTGTTTACAATGCATTAAATCATGGTTCAACTTCAGCCTTGCCTCGCTAGTTTATGCTCAAGAAAATGCGCAAATAGATTAAAATCTTGATTTCCTGTCTGAACCTTGAAACAAGTGAACGCAATCAGGCAGCAAAAAATTCTGGTTGGCTCGGTACTGTACGAATGAGGGAAAGCTACCATAAATTGTGTGCAGAGAAACACCGGTCCATACCGATGAGTGCGCGTAGGAACAAACTGCTTCAAAGAGCTACGTCTCCTCAAGGTTCATCCCAGTAACCTCAAAGGAATACATATATGAATTTCAGCAAAGCCGATCTGATTGAGCAATCACAGAGGGAAAGCGGTAATCGGTCAAAAGTGGCGCGTTAATCATACAAAAGGACTCAAAATTAAGGGATAGGATCTTTGTTGTCACGTAAGAGTTGTAATCTTACACCTCAAAAGTCTTGCTTGATTATTTGTACGGAGAAACAAACAGTGTGGTTTGTGCGACGACAGAGGAACAAAAAGTGAGGTCTCATCAATTCAGTACTTGGATGCAGCAAGCATTTTTCAGTCTTAGTTACCTCATCAAGGCTGTACACTACAAAGAGCAATTTTGTCTATTTTGAAACTCAGCACAGAGAATGGACATTTTTCTTCATTCGCCTTCAGCTAAAGTCCTCAGCTTCCAATATAAATCGCTGAAGGGATATGTAGCCCAAAAGTTTCTTCTCCTGTCGTGAACTCTTTCCCTTCGGGTGTGTTACAGTACACAGTCCTCTTGTTATTTCGTTATTAAATCGGATTATTTAAGTTGTGATATTACCACTTCTCCAGCCTTACCAGTGTACTACTTAAACTCGATTAGCTTCTATATACATCTTTTGCAGATAATTTTATCAGAAGAGATCTTTACGTAAGCCGATTGATTGCTGCCTATATTAATGCAATTCCAAGGGATGCAAGTGAGGACTTTACATCAACTGCTTTTAGTTCCAGCTCTCCGTAGTACCAACAGATAGCTAACATTTCTTTATGCCATTCTTGCTATAAATGGTAAAAAGCATTTATTTGTTGGATAGGCGCACTGGCACTCGTTTTCACCTGTAAAGCAAGCATATAAAACGTGTTTTTTATACACGGGGCACTTGCGTTTGTCGCTCGTTCTAAATCCATTTTGCAGAAATATTTCTGGTTAAAATGTTAGCATACAACAGTGAAATATTGCTAAAATCATTCACTTCTCCAAATGATGCTTTGAATCCATCTGGATCCATATCAGCTTACACTTGGCCGCTTCATCACTACATAAAAGTTCAGGTTATTTCACTTAGAATCGTTAGTCACCAACAAATTAAGGTTGCTAAACTGAATTTTGAGCTAGTGCCAAACTTAAATGTTTAAAATCACTATTTATAGTAGTGCTGAATACGTCCTCAACAGTATTTGTGCTGCATGAAACATGCCATTTAGTAATTCGACCTCGTTAAGGAAGAACAGGTTCCCTCCAAGCAGCAAATAAAAATAAAGTCCACCAAAGCATCATGCAAATACGTTCACCGCCAGCAAGTTACACAGAAATGCTCTGTGCTTCAAACCGCAAAATCTACGTTACTAATAAATACAACTAAGCTCGTGGAAGACATCCGTTATTAATTTGTCCCCACATCTTTTGGATGGTAGAAGTTTAGGGCACAGCGTGTCACAACTTTGAGCAAACAAATGTTGTAAACCTATCCTCAACAATTAACCAACAATCCGTAATAATTTACAAAAATTAGACTGTTGTATATCACGCTGTTTCCGTTAATTCCATACTTAATACTTGGATTATAAATCCGTTCTTGAGAGCGAGTGGCAGTCTGTCATATTCAGTCCCGATTGGCTACTCACTAAAATCTCCACCACAACGATTTGCAGGTGACATCGCGTTCCACCTTTGCCCCTATAAATATTAGCCCTGCCAAGGAGGCAAAATGCATCACGTAAGTGATTCCCAAACCCGATACTTTGACTGCAGTTTGATTCATCTTATCCCCATTTCAACTTTAGTCAGACCACACGGAGACAAAACACTACTAGAGACTAGCGAAATACACTCCTTCGCATACCTATTTCGTTTTTACGGGACAATCACCTGGAACCCAGCTGAATCTCTCTTTTATAATTTTTTTTATTTTTTTGTTCAACATGAAATCAGCCAACGTTCTCGATTCAGTAGGAAAGATATAGCACTAACCGGAGCGTGTGGCATACCTTAGACATTGACAGTGAGTTGTTTTGTCGCCTGCAATCTGACTGAATTCCAGATAACATACGCTTTTGACCATTCTGCAGCCTCGGTACTGGAATCTGAAAACCGAGGGGGCCACTGATAACCGAAGCAAGCTAATGACATAATTTTCTGCTAGGCTTCCCTGCGTCCACTTTTGTTCAAAATTTTTACTGCTATTCTTCCACCTGTTCTTACTTCACATGGTTAACTATCCGCTGATAACATCGGGCTAGTGACAAGCACACAGGAGTAAAAAAGAATCATTCCGACCTGGGTGCACTAGCGCAGCGGTGACAAATTTGTAAACAACTAATCAACGCCTTAAACATGGGCTTATGGTGACTGGTTACACCGATGGGAATAAAACATACGAAGGAGAATGTAAGTGCATATTAGTGAGGTTGACCACGCGCGATCTTGGGACAGTTGAACGAAAAAAGCCCCAAGGTCAAGCCCACACGAAGCCGACAACTTGAAGAGCCTAATGCCCGTCGGATTACCAGTACAAGTGGGCACTATGGAGACTTCGGGCAACTAGCAAAACTAATGCGAATGCAAATATCTACGTTAGTAAGAAAGATATCATATAAGCGCAATGTTTCTAACCCTTCAAATCAAGGAGCGACAGAGGGGAGCCATCTTCAATAGCTACACTCAGGCCTTATCCATTTCACCCACTAACACAGTTCACACGTAAGAATGGCCTCCGATACAAACCCACATTGCAGCGGAAGTTCAGACTACCACGAAATTGGTGACGAATGACCGGAGTGAACAGAAAAGACCTGTCTCACAGGAAGTCCAGATTGGCATCGCGAAATGAATCAAATGTTTGAAGGCTTGAAAAAATTGCCGAGAAATTGACTTCGGAACGCATTCCAAGGATTATAGAACGGATCAACTGTCCTCTGGATAAAGATCCAGTATCAAGATGCAAGCATCCAAACGACTCATCCGTTTCTGAATGTGTCATATACAATACATGTGTTGTATTGTCGTTTAATTCTCCAGAATTAAACGATAAACCTGTGTCTCTCGAAAGTGAACCACTGCGCTGATGCAAATAACCGCAAGCTAAATTTGGGTAAAAAAAACTTATGCATACTGTGGTCATAATGCCTAAGTACCCATTCATGTGGAATTTTCTTGGAAAATCTCACCTATACCCCCCGCTTCAGGGAACACTTATGTGGTTATAAACAAAACACTTGACTTTCTTCAATTGGGAACTCCGAAGATTTTTAGCTTAAGCTCTATACACCGAAGAATATTCTGGAGCGTTCTGAACAATCTAATCTACACAAAAAATAGATATTTATTTTAAACTTTTGCGCTTCGATCATGTTCCAATTTATAGGTAAATATTCTTTTTCTAGTGAAATAAGGGTCGCCGGCCCTTTTGAAACCAGTGAAGTTAAATTTTAAGAAGTCACTACGGCTTGTTAACCATGATTAAATAATTATCTAAAAAGAAAAAAATACACTTGCCCGCCATCTTTTGCACTTTTCAAAGGCTCCCGGATAGACGGTTCATTAAATGCCACAGAATTGTATCGAATACAAGGATAGAACACTCGCACCTGCCCCGATAAACCTGAAAGATGAAATTCTGCAGCAAACGCGCGTTTTCTAACTGCTTTTTCAAAAGTTCGCGTCTTGGTCGACCTACAAAATCCTGGGATTTCAATCCGTCATAAGTAGGTGGAAGATCCTTTGCAAGTTCACGAATTCACGGATTCACGAACTAGTACATGGGCTGGAGGCTTTCGCCCATGCTCTACACATCACAGTTGTTCTTCTCATTTAGCGACTTACGTTCGCGTGGGAGGCACAGGTGAAAAAAGTTTAGCACTACCCTTTAAGTTCTCAGCGCTGGACAGTAAACATGCCGGCACGAAGACTCACGTAAAAAAGCGTGCACTCATGCTTTGGAATGGATACTAGATGCATCGTGAGCAGCCGTCAGAGGAAGGTCCTACAACCCAATAACTACCCGAAATTAGAAAAAAAACCTTAACCTGATCAAATGCGCATTCTGAGCTTGAAAATCTTGTCTTTTGAGCCAATATTTCACGATGCAGTGGGGACATGTTTGAAGAGAGCCAGACGCCTAAATCTTTTTTGGTATCCACCCTCGTAATGTCCTCCTGTCCATTCTTACCATGCATGACAAAGGCGTTAGCTATGTCGGCACCGAAGAACGTATGGAAGCACTTTTCGCCATTCGGCGGAATGCTTCCGTCAAGCGGCCGCTGCTTTGCAGCGTCTACAACCAGTTGGAGGGTGCTGGCGTTGAAACTTCAGGGCTTGAACTTGTCTGCAAAAAATAGACATGGACCGGAAAGCTTATCTGGAAGATCGTTGGCGTAGATCAGGGTCGGAATTAGAAGAGATTCGAAAACGAAACCCCGAGGAAAGCCAACGGAGACGGGCGCAGGAGATTATAATGAGCCTACTTGCACTCAGAAGGTTCTATCAGATAGAAACGACTTAGTCCAGCGTAGAATTCCCCTTGAACCACGCAAGACTGGAGTTTGTGGAGCACCGTGGTCGAATGAATTTGAGAAGTCAAAAAATGTGGCGTCCGGTGAGTCTGTCGTCCTTGGCTTTGGTTAAGCCATCTACAAGTGCGGGAGTGTGCGTCACGCAAGAACGGTTTGGGAGGCATCCGTGTTGAACTGGGGATATCAAGTTGTTGATAGTAAGGTGATCTTGGGTGTCAAGCTTCAGAATCCATTCCATCACCTTGCATCGTAGTGAGTGAGGCTAATAGGCCTGTAGCTGCCGTGCGATAGTCGGTCAGCCGTTTTGTAGATTGGCGTGACAGTCGCTTCCTTTCAAGCAGAGAGAAGGTGCCGACCGACGAAACATCAGATAAAAATGCGTTGCCGATATGAACGACGAACGAAAATCCTTGGCTGGACCACTTCTGGTCCCAACGTGCAGAATGAGTTTGGCTTGTGCAAGAGTTGGCGAATGTCCTCCTCCGTGGAGAAGATTTTTTGGAGGCCGTTCGTAGTTAGGTCTGGACAAGATTTTATGGAACAAGCTTACTGAGGCAGAACACGGACCCTTACAGTCTTCTCCATAGACTTCAAACATTAATATTTGGTCACTTATGTGTTCCTCGTTTCCGTCCCTCGAGGAGAAGGTGGTTGGCTTGTTTACTCAGCGGTTTCATGTACTTAAATAGCACATTTAATCCGGACGGGACCTAATATTGTGTCTCGTTTTGGTGTGTTTCAGTGGCAGATTTCTGATGTACATCGGTTCCACATTTTACGCAATGTCGACTCGCATTCCGTGTCACCTGCAGTCATCTTTTCGCAAGATAGTTGAAATCTCTTTCCCAACTGACGTCGGATAAATTTTGTGGCTTTTGATGCATCCAACTACGGGTTGGTTTTTTGTTGTGACATCGCGTCAGCCTCACGAATTATCAGAATGGTCCTGTATATATATTTTACTGTACCTGGTCCCAGTTCAAAATATCTAAGGAAGCCACTCATTTCTGAGAAGCCTGCACGGCAGAAGCTTCGAATCCATTGCTGATGTTTTGCGTTCCTGGCCCAGTGGTATTTGAAATCAAAGGTCAGCACACAGCGGTCACTACGCTTCTGTGGAGCTTTGAAACTTGCTCAAAGAAGCGTCTTTTGTTTATGTGAACCGAATTCAGCCGGGGTGGTATTTGGCCCGTGCAAAGAACTGTTGAGTCAAGGAGCTCTTTTGAACGACTTTACTCAGCGCTGATGCAAAATGTCAACTAAACGCGATGTCCCGGAACTCATTCCAGGAGGCCTTAGAAGGAGATGTGCGAATGGTTGCTGGACAAAAGTTGCTCAGGGTTTTTACGAGTAACTGGTCATCTTATGGCGAATTTGAGGGGCAACGGAAGACAATGCCGAACGGATTTGAACAATCAGTGTATCATCCAAATGTGCGGAGGTGAAGTCGGGGAGGACACCTTGGGTTGCAGGGTTGCCTGTAAGCATAGAACACTTTGACATGCCTATCACGTTTACAGGCAGCTAGAAAGGAGAAGTAGTCGTCTGTTGATATCTCCGAGTCATTAGCACGCGGTTTGCGCTAGTTTTCTGTAGGCGCAACGATGGATAGTTAATAATGATAATGGTTATTCCCAACTAGTGGATGGCCTGCCATGAGGCATGTTTGAAGCAAGCCGATTGATGAATATTGCGTAGTTTGTTGAACAACCAATTCAGCAAAATCTGTGCTGTGCCCGGATGAGAAGTGCAGAGAGGTGTGCTGTCAGAGGGACTAGTAGATTTGATGGATACACCGGGTTTTAGTCCATGACTCCAGAAGAACCCCCGCGGCACACTTATCTGCTTTCTGACTTGATGCTTCCGACACCTGCTGTTAGAATGCGCGAGGTTAATTTCCTGGGATTCCGTGGACCCTTACACTTCCAGGGACATAGTATTTGTCCTCGCGGTTGAAACTGTCAGTGGCTGCTTTTTGTAAAACAATCAATGCCATATGTTGTGCGCCTGGCTTGATATTAATACTGTATATTCCCAGCCGGTAGGTGGCACACCGTTAGACATGATCACAATGGAACAGCCAGAATGAGGCCTTGACTGATCTCATGGACAGTCACACAGTCACACAAATGATGGGGATTATTGGACGCACATGCTGTCATGTCCAAAACGAAATCATCTACGCGTTACGGACATACAGGACAGAAAAACGTTATTAGGGTTTTTTGTCTCTCTGGACAATCACATCGGAGCAGGATCAAACTTTACAATTCAAAGATGGCGGGCAACAACACAACGAGGAGGTGCGAAACAAGGAAACCTGAGCAGCTCAATAATGCACACCCAAATTATTTCCGCCGAAACTATAGGGTTTCCGAAGTTGTGACTTTTGCTGGGAGTTAGTCTACTCCATTTGCACCTGCAGGTTATAGGTTGCTCACAGCATTTTGTTTACGTGAGCGAAATTTCAAGGTAACGGACCACCACCGATTCGTACTTTGTTACCGGTTTACGAGGGATAAAACACGAAATCGCATTTACCATATTTTGGCGTTCTTTAGGGATGAAAATAACCAACACAATATCCAATGCAAATTTCACCCAGTAAAATCGGTCGTTTACGTTTGTCTGCTTAATACTCCCCAGATTTAACGAACGAGATAATTCTGTTCAGCGAACTTTATCGCAACACTTTCTTATGCTGCTCAGCTTCCACTAATTACAACATTGTCAGAAAACAGCAGGAATTGTGCAGTGGGGATACGAGGACCACCTCTGTGGAGCAATGCCTTCCCCATCTATGCATAACTAGCATTATGTAGCTATCCCTTCACTCACATACTTGACCGTTCAGCTCGCAGTCGCTCACTGGATCAAGAGGCTCGTCTTTTTTTACACTCACAAACCAGGTCAGACAAAGTTGACTCATCTGACGTTGATTGCCTCTACTATCTAGTAAGCGTAGCAACGTGTCATATGCGCACGTACACGCAAACGTGTCTACATATAGGAAGCCGAGCACAGTCAACACACACAGACTAGCACGCGCGCAGGGAGCAGGAAGTCAACAACTCTCCACAGGTCCACGGACAAATATGAACACTCCCAAAGCCACTATCGATCTTTCCGTGTAGCCTCGCGCCCGATATAGCGTGTGCTTAAAAACAACTTACTAGCTATGACTTGGTTTGTCAGGACACATGCCAAAACGATAGGAGACTTTTTCATATCCGCTCTGCTGCTCAATTGAGTTTGCGCCCACATAGAGGGCGCAATTATTGCTCTTTTCGTTTCGAGACCATTTCGTAGTGCAACCCAAAAGAAAACACGTGGAGAGACCACAAATTTTCCATCGCCACCAGGGGGACATCACGCGAAGCAATTGACAGTCATTAAAATACGAACCGGGCGCCCATGGTGGACCTCGAGTAGGTTTTAACAACTTTTAACAAAACTGAGGCGGCATGAGGAGATCTTAAGGGACAGAATAAATACCAACAAACGCTGAAACTTTATTCTAAAGTTTTCCTTCTCCGAACTATGGTTTCAGAGAAATTTTGGGTGTGCATCTAAGGCTCGGCGAAACCGTACTGGCACGGGATAAGAAACCGTAAATCGCGGGGAATAGGGAATCACAGCGACGAATCTGGAGAAGTAACCGTATTTCAGTGGTCCGACTGGCCAGTCTGAACTAAACGCGAAAACCTTTGCTAGAGCTGCGTGGCCTTGGCTAGTTGGGCTTGTAGCCGGGTTCAGGGAAAGCTTCAGTGGTGATGATGAAGCAAAGAAATCTGCATCATGGATGAATGATTGACAGGGTCTTAGAATCACGGTGCGCAGTGAAAATGTAAATGTCGCTGTAATGTCGCTGTTGGAAGAGTCCGGTGTAGATATTCCTCGGGGGAGTGAGAGAATGCTAACAAACAATAAGCAGCACGAAGTGTAACGAAAACACCTGACTCTGTGGGGAGCACAAAGTGCTCAGAGATGTCTGAATATAAGCGGAGAGTTGAGCGGATTAGGAGGAACTCGCTCCAGTTGTGGTTTAATTCAGGCAAGCAATTTGTTTGTATCTTCACCTATGAATGTTGGGAGCCGACAGGGTGTAGTCCACATAACGTAGACAAAAGCAGTGATGTGCCAGCAAACTTAGGATGGCAGTGCCTTGCTTGAACCGTACTCCCATACTTCGGTCTTCGTTCAGCTCCATAACGAATTTTGTTAATCGCTGGTGATTTGTACTTTTTTTCTTCCGGTATAACATTACGCATTCCGTCAATTGCATAAACGTTTTTGTTTGAATACGGAAAACTATCAAAGCGCACATTTTGTACATTTACACGCAATACAAACGTGGTCACTGGCTTGGACTTTCTCTCATAATTTCGCTCGGGCTTACAGCAGTCTCTAGCGAGTTTCATCTGCTAACTCTGGTATCAAAACATTTCAGACTATCAGCGGATTTTATTATATGTGCGAGCTGTTCAGAAGGAGGCCTCTGGACAACCATGACTAGATTAATATTTATTCGCTGACCTGGGCAAAAGATGAGATATTTCAAAGTGAACAATTCTTATTGAGTCTGTTGCATTTGACCTCTTTACTAATGTATACCCAATCTAGCTTCATTGTTTTTATTTCGTTGTCACACTCCTGGTAAGGTAACTTATGGGCAGCCAGACCACTACGAATTTAGTGCACCCGAGTCTTTCTAGATAGTTTCTAACCTTTCCTCTCAAGTCGCCGTAGTTTTTTCTTTTGTCCGTTCACTATGTATGCACACTTCGAATCATCGGACTTCGTCGAAAATTTGATTAGCATCCGTTAACAATATTATAATCCCCGCAATCCCAGGGTGTATGACTTCCCAAGCCACCCGCTGTTCCCATTTCCTCCAGCATCTTCCTAGTGATTTAGCAGCAGAACTAGGTGCGTTGGAGATACCCTCGAAGAAAATCCATATGACGCTCTTTGAGCGCCTGTAATTAGTGGGACAGGAAGATCTGAAAATAAGATGCCGAGGGCTTTGTTCACCACCATCGAACTTGGTAACAGTCCGCCGTTGCACCAGTTTCGCCATATGCACAGGCTACTCTGCGGCCGTAAGCTGGCGGGGGACATCATGCCACAACTATGGATTGATAAACTTTCACCCTCCAGGTCTCGCGTCCTCAGTGCTGTCGTTGGTGACCACAGCCTGTAGCAGCTAGCTCAAATGGCGGACAAATCTCACGGAACCCACTGCAGTCACCCTGTTAACACTACCCCCCACCCTACACCCGACAACCCCACAGATTCCTAACCAATACTACGTTTGATACCTCGACCAATCGTCTACAATGGCTCGGGATCGACAAGCATCGACCACGTTCACGATCTCGATCTTTGTCGCGTTTCCGTCTCCCACGGTGCTGGTATCACCAGAGCACGCAATTGCCAGCCGCCTTTTTCCTTCAAGCCGCATTATAACAGCCCTTTAAACAACTCGGCCAGTCAGTGCCGGCGATGACTCTCCGTGACCCTCCTGGCACTGGTCGCCTATTTTACATCACTGGTCACTAGGGTGGTCAACTGTTCCTCGTAGATGTTGGAGCTGAACTTGGTTTGCTGCTACATAAAAGTCCGCTTCCTGACTCAGCTTCGTATTCGTCACAAGCCGCTAACGGTATCCACACCGCCATACACGGTAAACGTTCCCTAACCCTTGACCTCGGATTGGGACGTGCGTTCAAGTGAATTTTCCTTTTAGTAATAATAATACTGTTTATTCCCAACTTGTGGAGGGCATGCCGTCAGGCATGATCATAAGGTTGCAGTCCGAATAAATGCATAACTGGTGGGGACTGTGAGTACAGGGGGTTTTGGGTGAAGAAAGAGGACAGCACCATGAGCGGTGAGCTTTATCCAATGTAAACGTGGTCACCCCTAAACCGGCACCAGCAGGGAAGCACTTTTGTCGAAGAGAACATTGAGCAAGGTCCGATCGTCAGGATTTGAAGGTGGCGGGCAAAAACAAAACGAGGAAGGGCAAAACAGGAGGCTTCCTGCCTGACATATGACAAGAGAAATGTAAGCTGTGGAAAATCAGAAACCAGAACATCAGATCTGGTGAAGCAGCAAATTTGGCATCATCCAGCCGATCAAATTGAACTGAAGCCAAAAACAACCGCTGAGGCCTTGCGGCCTTGGACTATTGGGCTCGTGGCCAGGGTCACAAAAGCGTAAGTGGGGATGATGAAATGGAGGGACCAGCAAAGCGGGTAAATGGTAGCAGGGATCTCAGAGACATGGTATACAGTTAAACTGTAGTGACTCACTGGTGTCGCTGTTGTGGAGGCGGGCATAATAGTTCCTTTGGAAGAGAGAGATGGTGGCAACACACGAGCCGGAACGCGAACTGTATAGAAAGTTATTGGATTTGGTGGGAAGCACAGTAACACAGAGATGGTTAAATTTCAACCAACAGTTCAGCAGGTTGGAATGAATGTGTCATGGAGTCAGCTGGGGTCGATTGGGGAGTTCGTCGTATTTGCAGTTAATGGAACGAGTGGGCGAGGGCACGGTCGAGAGAAGGAATGGAATAGTTGCGGGAGTGCTATCGAACTGGGTATGGCAGTGCCGTGCCATCATTGGCCTGACATGCTTCAGTTTTTGGACAGCCCCGTAACGGACGTCACATTTTAAGGTGAGTGGGCTGGGGTGTGCAGTTCTTTGGGCAGCGGGATTCATTTCAGGCTGGTCGAGGAAACAAGGTGGAGCGAAGCCCATATGGAATCGCAGGGTTCTTTTGGTCTGTTTTGGGATCCTGTGGTTGAAGATCACCGGCCAGGTGGAGTGGGTAACAGCCAACCAGGTCCTCCAAACCAGGCATTGCCGAAGTTCGAAGCTTGGGAAGATGAGGGGGTGGGATGAAATTAGTAAAGCATGGTGAGTTTGAAAAGACAACAAATGGGGTAATGTGCATTAATATACATTGAAAGAAAAACTTGACGTCTGACGCGATTAGGGTGATGACAAGTGATTGTATGGAATAGGATATAGACTAGCGACCAAGGGGGTGGGTTTGCTAACAAACGATATTAAATTACAAGGGATCTAGTAAAGGCCGATATAAGCATGCAAAGTGGTGGTGTGGAAATCAGATGTATAAGGGCGGACGGGAGTGAACTTTCGAGATAACTGGTTGATCTGTTATTTATTACATGGGTTGGACAGTACCAGGAGAGAAAGCATGTACAAGAGAAATAGTCACCAGTCCCCGAAGCACTGCTATAAGCTTTAATCTGTAAGTGATGCATTGGTGAAGACTTTCGTGTCTACCACTGGGAGCGTCAGGTAGATGTGTTTTTTGTTTATTTGACGAAATGAGCTTTGGTGCGGTGTAGCCTCTGTTCTGACGAAGGTAGATACAGCTATGCTCATCGATGTAGGCCATGGGCATTGCGGAGTATCCTCAAGCTAAACCAAGTGTATTTTTATCTTTTATTGTTTTTTGACAGATGAGAAGCCAGTTTTTTATCTGTGGTTTATAGCGTTGCCAGATACAAAACTCATCCGAGGCGAGCCCAACACCAGCAGCAACAAACAGAAGTCAGCAGTACTTTTTTTGATTTCCTGAATTTAAAGGCCAGGCTCAGAACCACCGGCGATGGGTGATGCACCCGTGCTACTGGAAGGGTGGCGGGTATACGAACGCATCATGTGCAACTTAACAGGGCGACCCTGCCTGCAGGGCGTGTCCATCCAACACACGAGGTTTTCATCCCTCGTGCATGCTACCAGATCTGCAAGGTAGAGAACCATCCAAGCAGTCATAAATGCGGTTTGTGCATTATTAAATACTCCAGCCACCATTTTTTCTGGTCAGGGGAAAGCAAGGCCAGTAAAGACAGTTCAGTCAATTCGAGCAAGAAACAGGATACAGACGATGGTAAAGGCAAGTTGCGGAGGAGCAGTGAAATGACAGCTGCCAATGAGACAGTCGGAATGGAATAGTGATATTCTCGGCGAGTTCACCACGGCTAAACGGCGTCGGAGCGTTGATGTGAGCTGCTCTAGTGATTCTGCAAGATTGTCAATACTCACCAGCCCATGCAGGCACCAGAGATGGATTGCTCCGCAGTACAATAGGCGTCGTGCAAAGGACTGAGGGCTGTGGTTATTCGGCGACTTCCAGTTACTGTCTTACCAGGGAACTGGGTGAATCCAACTGAAACACATGGCAAACGCAAGTTAGCTGGAGCAAACTCAACTCAACTCAAAATCGGCGAGACGTATCGCACGAAAGACTTGATCAGAACCGATTGAAAGGATGGTTCATGGATGAAACGGATTTTAATACCCCACTTTTAACACAATGTTCGATTGTTTTATGCTTTTCCGTCTGAGCTCTTACAATGACTGATGAAATGGTTGACACACACTGGTTCACAACATGTGGCCGCATTGATAAATGTGCTGTCAATAGAAGTAGGGTGGACATGTTTGATCATCATAAAGGGATTGCTTTTGTCCATGGGCTCTTTGGAAACGACCAGGTATGGTGTGCGCCAATTGTGTAGTCATTTCCAAACGAGTGTGAAAGTCGGATCACAGAATGAAGCCGACCACACGCTCACTTCTTGAAGAAATCGACCCCGTCCACCTTTCATAAAAATACGAACATCATAGAAAACCTAACTCTGACGTCCTAAGAGTGACTATAAGAACGGTTGGCTACTTTCTACACAACTAACTATTTATCCTTAGAGAAAAACACTCACTTAGAGGAAGAACGCTAGGTTGGTGGGTAAAATCAGATTTTTCTCAATGGACTGCACTGCACGCGAAGCATCAGGAAAGCTAAAAAAATTTAGAGGCGCTTTCAACTATCCCAATGATTCAAAGCATGTGTTGCGGGTTTGTTTACGCAGTTTCGAAACTATTATAAAAGAATACGTAAATCTGAAATCCATGAACCAATTTTCAGTCAACGCAACTCTTGAATTGAAACTAGAATCACCCTAACATCATATACGGCTTGAGGTAATTTAAAGAGACAATTGTAGAGCAGAACTGGTCAGTTCTGAGAAACCAATCAACCCGCGTCTCCTGGTGATGGAGAATTCTTGGGAGGATGCGGTATGACTTGGGCAGATTCGCCACAAGTTTGTGCATGTGCGCTAAAAGAAGCAAAATATATTTGGATCAATAGAAGACCTATCGAACTGCGAGTGGATTTTGGCCTCCCCGTGAGTTGATAAGCGATCCGTCGTATGAAATGGTTGTTTTACTGGGTGACAGAGAAAAAACCGTTCAGCTGTAACAATTTCGGTGCCTAGCTGCTATGCCACCCGTGGGAAGCCCGAGGGCTGGTATACTACAAGTGAAAGGAAGAAGGCCTTCGCTGCGGAGTTGTCTATTTGAGGACGCCAAATGAACAGTTACAGACTATTGAACAGGGGAGCAAAACTCTCATATGCATCTCGTTTACAAAACTGAGTATCCACCTCCTCCTTGAACGCGTCTTCCTGAACTTTTTCTGGATATCCATTGACTGCTACTCAACGGCAAGCAAATGCTACAAAGAGACTCCACAAATTCCGTAACAGATCTCACTTTTCAAGAGACGCAAAGCGGATTTACAAGAAGACGTGCTACTCACATGCCGCATCAACAGTGTTCACCGTTACATCGGGTTGCCCAAGTCGAGAGGCTGAGGTCGGATTCGAACCATGGACCTTCCGGTCAGTAAATTCGCGATCTAACCGCTTGAGCCATCTCGCCCCCCACTGGACGACAGGTATTGCCAGCGTTCGAATAAAACCTACGAAAATCAACGTGACAGACCCGATCGCCTGGTAGGTTCAAACCAAAATTTTAACTTTCTCACTGACTTTCTACTGTCAGAATTCACATACCTCAATGGTAGGTGTTCAGCATACAAGTCGTTGTTCTTAGAATGCAATGGGGTTCTCTAATGCTAACCTCGCAAAACATCACATGATAGACGTGACATTGATGTAAGCGGTAAAATCCCCTTAGTCAATGTATTTGAGTCAGAGTTGCCACACAAGTCAAAGTTACTCAGTACCGTAAGTGACAAAATAATCATGTGCCGGCTGTTGTACGATGTTTTCATCGAGGACGCAATTTGGAGATGTATCTCAAAAATGAGTCTTCTTTGTTTCTGTTGGTCACCTAGCAATAACTGATCCGTGTGAGCTAGTTGACACTGAATGTCCGTAGGTGTACAGCTTCCATTCTGAAGTGCACTGAACTGCACATGTTTCATTTCGACGACTAATTGAGTCAATAAGCTAAATCAGCTCATGCTAAGACCTTCACCCTTACCACTGACCCAAAACACACCTGATTCATGCTCCTGACGTGAACATCGCTTTGTCCCGTTAAGAAATGCCAAGCGCACGTGTTCAGCGTTGATCATGATTCATTGGGACATGTGGGTCTCCATCTTTCGAGTAGTAAGCTTTGGCACCTGATTGCGCTTTGTTACATGTCACAGCCGCAATATTCTAACACGAAACCCAAAAAGTGTGCGTACGCAGCGAACTCTGGTAGCAGTAAATCTAACGTCTACTGTTGCAACGAAACAAATTCGTTGTTGTTCGTCAACACACTGGGACATAAAACCACTTCCGCTGTTAGATTTTGGAGTCAGGTCGACATGAGTCGACCCGCGGAACACAGCTGTCCTCATAACATGTGTTAGAAGAGCTTCGTAGTACACAGCGGCTGGGCGGCCAACAATATGATAAAATTGCATCTAATCTCTCCGCTAAGATTCGGTTTGTCGGAGGCAGTGTTAAAACATTTATCCAGAGACTTCATTGTGACCGGAAATACATTAAACATCTTATTGGGTAATGCGTTCGTAAGGCTATCATAGTTGCATGAAATTTGTGCGTTGTACGTGGTGGAACAATGTAGTGTGAATATTTGAAGGAATAACGCGGAAGGTTGTTGCCCAATGTTATCACGACTGGTTGAGCCTCTGCACGAGCTGACGGAAATTAACCAAGAAAAGTGACGTAATCCGACTGGCTCTTCCAGTCAGTATGTTATCGCCATAAAATTCCCCTGTTCTGTGTTGTAGATAAACCTGGACTGTCGTTCTTCATTGCAATGTATGCCACTGCGCACCGTGTGCTTTCAGTGCTTGGGCGACAGGCCATTCTTAATAAACCTGGCTTAATCAAGCAGAACACTGCGATTCTTGGACACGACGAGCCAGACGACCGCCAAATTGTTTTCATTGCACTCAATTTTTAATTAGGACTCTTACATTTGTCTTGTGTTTGGTGAAGCGTAGATTTGTGTCTGTTGGTTTCACTTGGCACTCTACATCGTAGCCTACGCAGCACATTTTGATGATACAGTCTCTAGGCTCTCCAGGTGGTTTAGGGTTAGTTTAAAGTCCAGGCATTGTCAATTGTCAATTATGCAAGTGGTTCACATGTCGAGCTCCGTTAAGACCTCACGAATTAGTTTGCATTTTCGTACACGGTGTGGTAATCGGAGGGTCGGTTTGCTTTTGTCCACTTTCTTCTACTTCAATGAATACCTTTCTCATAGAATAAAGCAGGATATTTATTCAGTTCACGATACCTATTCATGTAACTGCATCTGAAATAATTATCAGAAGACACGGTAGTGGATCCAAATGTCGCTGCATTGACTCGTATTCAACTGATTGTAGAAATCCTTGAGAAAGGTCACTCACGGAAACCGAGACGTTGGATTACCACAACCTATTCCACTACGCTGTTTTGACTTTATAATGAAAAAACTTTATAATTATCAGAGAAGTTTTTACTATCCCTCTGTTGTTCATCGAATATACTACAACTCGGTTCGTGCTTAACGACTGGGAGGATTGAGATCATTGATCGGAATATGTCAGGTTGCGACACGCAGATGCCGGTAGTCTGGTAAACTCTGCATGACAGGCTGGAAAGTTACCCGTAAACTTATAGTGTCTGTAATCCGTTGTCACATGTTTACCATTTTTTCCTGAACTTAAACTACACATTGTAACTGTCGTACATATTTTATCATGACGTTTGTTTCATTGTTACACAATTTTCCGCCGCGACTTGCTGACTTCTTGCTGAACGAGTGTATTTACGCTCCGTTGGACAATTTGCCGACTGCTGAAACAGTGGGACTAGATGTCTGTGTTTGCGTCAACTGTCGAACGTCACAATAAATCCTCGTGACATTTTTTCAGCCGTGAATAACTGTCCTATCGTGAAATATATCACTCACACGTGAATCATCCGTGGGAAATTTCTACGAGTGAATATTTCTTTCGCAGCCGGTTACTGCATTTGGATCGGTGTAGTGGACTATTGGATCTATGCATTCGTGAGTCCTCATCTGACTACTCATTCTTTTCTTATTATGATTTTGTGATTTTGTAGTCGTCACTTTGCTTGTTAATTTGTTCGAACACCTTGATTAGGTCCTAGTCAGCTACACAATTGGTGAGCCCGAATCATTCCTTAATTTTTTTTCCGCACTACTACCGTGCTGTATTATATTTATTTTCCACGTCAGCATGGCTTCTGAACAAACAGAGACACCCGAAATGGACAACGTTATCTACGTTCAGTTGCCTAAATTCGGTGCGCGTAATCCGAAGCTATGGTTTGCCTAACTTTAGGCCGTTTTCGAATCGCGTCGCATCACCTCGCAGAGCAGCAGATACAACTATGTGTTTTTTTTCCGCACTACTACCGTGCTGTATTATATTTATTTTCCACGTCAGCATGGCTTCTGAACAAACAGAGACACCCGAAATGGACAACGTTATCTACGTTCAGTTGCCTAAATTCGGTGCGCGTAATCCGAAGCTATGGTTTGCCTAACTTTAGGCCGTTTTCGAATCGCGTCGCATCACCTCGCAGAGCAGCAGATACAACTATGTGGTAGGATGCTCACCAGATTTCGTTGCCCGAGAAGTCGCTGACTTAACATACACCCGACCGTCCACCGATCCGTACGATGCTCTCGAAACAGCTGTCATTTCTCGCACTGCTTATAGCGATGAACAGAATCTGCGGGAGCTTCTCTCCGGTGTTGACGTTGGCGACAAAACGCCGTCACAAAATCTTCGCCACATGATGCACCTGCAAGGTAAACATCCGGTCAACGATGCGGCTTTGAAAGAGCTCTGGCAACAAAGCCTCCCTGTTGAATTTCGTAAAGTCCTTTCTGTCATCGAACAGGATTCTTCCCTAGCGAAGCTAGCCGAGATGACCGACCATGTCCATGAAACCTGCAAGCAATTCGTTGTCTCAAACTTTCAGCAACCATCCACTTCGCAGTCCAACCTGGAGCTTGAGTTCAATTCTATGAAAGCTCAATTTGATGAGTTGTCTCTCCAACTGAATGAAGTTACCAAACTCATTAGTCGCCTGGAACAATCTAGACGATCCGGGTTTCTATCCCATGGTCGTACTCCCAAGCACAGGGACCCACCTGGCTGGTGCTACTACCATTGTTGTTTCGGTGCCGGAGAGAAGATTCCGCAGATTCTGTTCCTCGCTGGAAGCGGTGCGAGAAATTATAGCTGGTTTGAGAACACCATACGGATCGGTGGACGGTCGAGTGTATATTAAGTCAGCAACTTCTCGGGCAACAAAGTCTGGCAAACAGCCTACCACATGATTGTATCTACTGCTTAGGGGAAACAATGCGATGCGATTCAAAAATAGCCTCAAGTTGAACAAACTATAGCCTAGGATCACGAGCACCGAATTCAGGCAACTTAACATAAACAACGTTGTCTGTCTCTGATGTCTCCGTTTGCTCAGAAGCCATGATGACGTGATGGGGGCGTGGAAAATAAATATAATAAAACATGGGAGTACTGCAGAGAAAAATGTAAGAAAAGATTAGGGCTCACCAATTATGTCACGGATCTAGGACCTTATCAGCGTGTTGGATCAAATAAACGTGCAAAGTAACAAAATCACAATAGGGAAAGAATAAGCAATCGATAAGGACACACGAATGTGTAGATCCAATAGTCCACTACACCGATTCCAATGCAGTAACCAGCTGTGAAGGACATATCCACTTGTAGAAATTTTCCACAGATGATTGACGTGTTAGTAGTATATCCCACGATAGGAAAGTTATTCACAGCTAAAAAAATGTCACAGGGAGTTATTGTGACGTTCAACAGTTCACATAAACACAGAGATATACTCCCACTGGTTCAACAGTCAGCAAACAGTTCAACGGAGCGTAAATCCACTGATTCGGCAAGAAGCCAGAAAGTTGTGTATTGGTACAATAAAACAAACGTCATGATAAAATATGTACAACAGTTACAAAATGTGGTTTAAGTTCAGGAAAAATGGTAAATAAATTTGACAACAGATTACAGACACTACAGGCTGTTATCCACTCCACCTGGCTCGTGATCTACAACCACAAGATCCCCAAACAGACCAAAAACCCTGCGATCCCATATCGGCTCTGTTCCACCTTGTTTCCTCGGCCAGCCCGAAATGAACCCCGCTGCCCAAAGAACTGCACACCCCAGCCCACTCATCTTAAATGTGACGTCCTTTACGGGGCTGTCTAAAACTGAAGCATGCCAGGCCAATGATGGCACGGCACTGCCATACCCAAATAGCCGCATAAACCTACGTCGATCATAGCGGACAGCCGAACGAACCTAGCTGACGCACACGCCTGCTGCATTTGTATTGCACCCATTCGTAACGCAAAACAGCTTTGGTACTTCGATTGCCGGATGAAGACATATATACCACATAGTTCTCCTTCATGTACTGATTTGAAACATTCTCAAATTCCGTGATGGATGAAAAAGCTACAGCCCCAAATTTCTCAGCAAACGTGCAGCCACTTTCGAAGCCACGGGGCCCATTAGGTGTACAATGCTATTAGCAGCAAAACCTTTGCGGGTGGAATAAAACCTTTTGCGCCGAAATATTGCATTTTGTTGCGTTCATGCTCAAACCAAAAACCATCCTAACCTACGTTCATATTTTCGCAGTTCACCAAATTTCATCGCCCACTGAAGCAAACAAACCTCTGGCGGAAAACGTCTGGTGGAATACTTTCCTAGCATCACTGAGACCCCGGGATGCCTAGATGGGGCTCAAAAGTTTGGACTGATACTATGAACTCCATTGCCTGTATGCTTAAGTCCATCAGGGACACGTCGTAGCTTTCGAAAAATCAACTCCATTGTGCGAATACTGAGCGCCCGAAGCCACTGTACAACAAGTCCAAAGTCGAATGTGTGCCAAAAAGTTGGAAAGGAGATTGATTAAAACAAATCGCAAAAAAATGACCGCAGATGAGGGTGATTTTTGGTCTGAGCACATTCCCTCCCAGGCTCGAAGAAATTAGGAAGGCCAAGAGAAAATGATAGACCAAATGAAGCCGGCGCTTCCTTTTTTAGTTTCACCGTTGGCTTGATCACGTAGGTGCCAATTATTAATCTGCCTCTGGTGACTTATATCTCCTTCGGTTTCACCTTTTGGTGCCAGGGCAGTGAAAAAAAGACTTGGGCTCTGGCTCTTGTTGTGACGCCACAGAAAGAAACATTTACATACGTTTTGTGTTGTGCTCAATGATCTTGTAGATATTTGCGATAAATGGATCACTTACGCTGAGGCAGACTCGCTTATTAGGAATAATGCTGTTGGTGTTAACATCTGACCTATACGTTTTCCTTCACTCTTCATCGGAAATTGGATCACCGGTGGTACATCTGCTAAAAACCTTTGTCACTGCAGGAGGAATTTTGAAAGCCCAGAGTCCAATAATACTGTCGGTTGCACAGTTTTAGAAAGTATTAGGACTTGCAGACTGTTTCATTTAGTTTTGATCTTTGGGGCACTAACAAACGTTCATATTGACATTATCAGCGAAGAGGTACTGACTGCATGTGAGCTATTTATTTGGATTTTGACGTATTTCTAAGCAGTGTCGGGTTTAAAAAACACCGCGTGTGGCGTGACTGGCAAGCCGCAGGCCTTGTTTCCACTTGGCGCTTCCGAGTTTCCTCAAGGTTCCCTATAAGGATCTTTGAGTCACGCGTAGATCCGGCGACCCCGAATATCAGCAGGAAACACTAAGTTTGGAATTATACTGAACTATTACACAAAAGTAAGCAAACTTACAGAAGAAACATCAGGAGTCTACTTTGTGGCGTCCAAATGTACGCAAGTCTGTTAATGACCGGTACAACGCATTGTCAAGAGTCGTACGCGAATAATAGCTGGTTAGCATGTTTTGTAATACGGCAAGCAAGTAGGAAGTAAGGCTCCCTAGTTCTCATGCTTTGTGCATCAATGAAGAAAACTACAGTGATCAACTAATAGTGACGTAAATTGTATCGCGCAGGTTGGTTGTGCATCGCCGCCTCAAAGCCGCCTGTTTGTCACGTACATGAAGCTGTTTCTTTTAGCTATAAAGTGTGGGCATCGACAATTGTTTCCCCCCACACAGATAACTTTGAGCAGTTTGAAACCAGAGCCAAGTTTTTTCCACGAAACACGGTGTGGATTATAAATGACTTGAATCAATTTGTGATTTACCCGTAATTCGGGTGGTGGCTCCAGAACGCTGGCCGCGATGTGCCCCTTATTTAGTGAAATTTTTAGGCTTTGCCTTCAAGACGACTGAGCTAGTTTTCCAGAGTACATATGACCTACGGACTTAGGTCATATACAATTTGTGGCAACCGTTGTATCGTCTATCAGCCTGATAAAATCTCAACAGGGCCAGATACATCCGAATGAAGAGAAATTCAAGCGTATTCAATGAACAAACAGACGATGACGAACGACTGTTTCATAATAATCACCTAAAACAGAGCGTTCTGGCCATGCAATGGCATACGCCAATGCCTTAGATTGTTCAAATAAAAAGGCATATATGGATGAGGGCTTTGAGGCTTTGAGTCAACACGTTTGTAGTTGAGGATATAACAATTTCTACACATTATTCTGAGTACGGAGACACCCACAAACTAAATCCATTTTGAGTGGATAATATTCACTCTGATTTGGTTTATCGTATTTTATTATAACCCTGTTTCCCGTTTTGAGGGATTTATTAGCCCTAAAAATTGCTCACCGTGATTCGATCCCAACCTCTTCAATCCGACTACGTCTCTCTAGGCTTGGGCTTCCTTCGGTGGCATGGCAACCGGGCACCGAAGGACTGAACGGTCACTCTTTTAATCACCTCAAAACGGCGTACTACGGATGGGTATATATACTCAAAGCGCAGTAACCTTAGAATAATATAGTTTTGGAAAACTATTTTCATTTTCTAGATATTAACCAGCACTTTCGTGACTCAGCAACGTGGTACATTAGCTTAGTTTAGGTTGCTTCACGACCGTCATCACTCGCGGCTTTTGATAATGTGTTAAGGGTTTATCTGTAGGCTAAAGATACCATGCATTTAGCAATACAATTTTGAGGTGTGAATGACTTTACCTTCGATGTAACAGGTCACCAAAACAACCAAGAAAAATTTGAGGCACCGGACTAAATTAGTAGGTTAAGCGCATTTCCTAATGACAATCATTACGAGAAGCACAGATCGCTTATTCCATGGCGTTAGTTCCAATAAAGGATATCTCTAAAAACAGAGTTGTAAGCTTAAGCGTGGCCAAACCAAAAATGACAAATCACTGTTGAAATCGAGTAGTAATTCAGCGCAATCTAAGCGAAACATCGCACAGGTCACTTTTAAGTTAAAATCAGCGCGGTTTCGCACTGACACCTCATTTTGCCACCCAAGGTGCCTTCGGGGCTTGCAGGAGAACAGGTTGTGTTCATTATTTCAAAAACGACGACAAACTGGTACGGTTCGCTTCTCGCACGGGTAAATTTCGGCGGGGTTGAACAGCGTAGGAAAGCTACGGTGGAGATGAATTGGTCATTAAATCTCGTTGTAGCTGTAGCTGTTCCTGTGAGCGTGCGAGTGACTGTGATGCTTCGATTTTCATTGCTCGGAGACTGCGCCCAACTGTTGAACCCCAAGAGCAGCGAAACAAGTCGTAGCCTGTTGAAGAGGTTTCAGCAACATCTATGCAATTAAAAGTATGTTATCACATGCTAGAAAATCTATCTGAATATTTTTTTCAGATAGCTTCACTCACAAAAATGTATACTTAAACGTCTATTTTTTGGTTCATGCAAGTCTCCGTCTGCAGGTTTCAGCAAGTTAGCAAGAGTTGAATCACTGTTTCTGTGAAGGATTTAGTCTCTCTAATCTTGTGAGACTTGTTCCAAATTATGGACTGCGACTACAAAATTAAGTGGTCTTCAGAGATTCATCCCAAATTACCTGAAAAACACGGAGAACTAGGAGCAAAATTGTAGTAATTAGTTTCAACACGTACGAACTAGGAATTCAGAATTCAGCACGGCGTAACAAGCAGCACGTGCGTATTCAAATTGGCATGTGTCCAGCACTTGGAATATGAAAACAAGAGAACAATGAATAGAGCAATGAATAGGACATCAATCATGTTCATCACGAAAATGTAATAATTCCTGATACATTACCTGAGCATCAGGCACATTTTCAACCATCACCATCTTAATGTATGTTATTCAAGTCACTTTATTGGCAAGAATTACAATTCATTTATTTTGCTCCAAGGCGGCCGTTGGGTTTCTTAATAGCACACATGTATGTTACTTTTACGCTCCTGCTTGCGCTAAAGTGATTTTCCTTGAGGAAACTTCAACTTCACGTTTTAAACACGAAATGTTTTTCCACAAAGGAATTACGAATTACATGCTCTGCAAATACAATGGTCGACGTGATAATCAAACCATTAGTAGAACATAAGGTTGACGGAAACTCGGGGACTGCTTCTACCTGATGAACCCCAAGAAGGGCGAAATCGGTCGTGGGCTGTCGAAGAATTTTCAGCAACCTCATGAGTAGTGCATTACGTATTATTATCGTTTATTTTTGGAGAGCATGGTCACAGACATAAAAAGTGAATGCAAGCGATGAATGCGAAAGGGTTACAGGAGAATATGAGATAAAAGAAAGAAATGTCTCATTCGAAGTCATGCAACCAACAGTTCCAGTCAGATAGGATGAATCTCAACGTACGTAAGAATTTTGGTAAGGAAACATGCGTGTAAAGTCTAACAACCGAAGAAAGGACAAACAATGCTGAATGCTCTTCAAGGCGCGGTAAGCGCTAGCACAGTCAAGACTCGCACATCAGGCACAAAGTGTCCGTCATACTGGGTCTGGTGTGAGATTCAATGGCAAGAATATCCACTCAACGCCATGTGCCACGCATAAAAGTATCGTACGTACGCAGAAAACCCACAATGGCGAGCAAACACAAGTCACCGACTGTGACTTTAGAAAGTCCCAGTCCAATAACAGCTTTGGGGGATTGAGGAAAGCAGATCCCTCGATAAGAGATGATCATCGGTTGGTGGACCAAAAAGTCCACATCACAACCAATAGCACGTAGAGCTGAGATTATGGCGAGGGAAAATTCATCAGCACCATACTTCTGCTTTTTCTCATTCCACACAGTCACTCCGCGCCCATCCGAGACTATGCTGACGTCTATTACAGTCGCTCGGCGCTCCCGAACGGCGATCAGGTCAGGCTTGATGAAGGACGTCGAAGTTGGTGCTCTCAACTCCTCAAAGACGGTGTATCCCAGGCGACGGAGGCGTTTTGCGAGTTCCCTTGCAACCCGATTATGACGAGCACATCTGGCGTCATGCGTGATCCAGCAGGACTGCAAAATATGCACCAAACTCTCTGGTTGGCCACAGTTTCCACGACATAAGATCGTCTGGCCACCGTGACCATGTCGAGCGCTTCTAACTCTCGTCCTGAGCAGGTTGCATCGGAGCTGGATACCGCGGATAAATATCCGAGGAAACACTCGTTCTGGAAATACAAGCCATCGATTAGAAAGAGGCGAAGCGACCAACTCTCGTAAACCGCGACCGTCAACGCTGTTGTGCAGGCTATCACCCCAAGCAGCCACCAGTTCTTCCTTGGTGTTTACGCATGAACCATGGACACGGATCGGAAGGCTGAGATCCCGAACAACCTTGCCAAATGCGGAATCGTTGACCACATTGCGTAGTACACGGCACTGAGTAGAAAGCAGCTTTTCCATACGCACTCTCCGCTGCATCGGGATTGTTGCACTCAGACTTGGGATACCAAGTCCCCCATGTTGTTTACCGGCATGGATGTAGCTGATCGGGGTATCCTTCGGTAGACGTAGCCAGCCGCGAATAGATTGCCTGATGTAGTTGTCCAACCTTTTGAGCGTGTTTCGGTGGACTTGGCCAAGCACGAGCGAATATGTCAGCCTCGGTATCAGGTAGTTCCTTGTGATCTCCATTCTTTGATGCGGCTTCAACGGGGCACGCGTCACCTCGTCGAACAGTTTGAGCAGATGCTGTCGATGGTTGAAGACTCCTTTCCCCTTGAAAGTAAAGGGGATGCCCAAATATGTTACTGTGGTAGTATAGTTTGTCCTGAGTTTTTAACGCTTGACTTATAGTTTTTTCAGTAGTGCAATGTCTGTCTGAGCCACCATGGTTTCTACTGCAATTAACGAGGCACCGGTATATCAGTTATCCATAGTGCACTTTGGTGGCTTGAATATTAATTTGCTCATTCGTAATTTCGGCAACAACTTAGTGAGATCCATCTACGTGACGTCTAGGGGGGACTTTTCAAGGAGGTCTCCTCGTGTGAGGGCGTCCAGTTTGGAAATCCGTTATTGACATTGGGGTATCAAACGGAGAATTCCCGTGAAAAGAGCTAAACGAGTTAATCATTTTGAGCATTCACTGATAAATTTTAGCTTAAGTATCTTTGATATTCTCCCATTTTCAGATCAACACCAGTCTCCTACATCAAGAAGGGTTGTTGTGCCGTCTGCTTGTAATTTCTAAAAATGGAGCTTTTCGAATATCCTTTGTTCATCGCTTTACTACCCATGCAGCACTTCAAAGTCGCTTATCCATTATCTTCAGTGGAAGGTCCTCAGCTGGAAACTTTCAGTTGCTTTAGCTTGGCAAAACCGCTGTTTAAGAATTTTTGGGAGGTTACAAGTCCACGTTCCGTTTGTATAAAAGCAAGTTTAAATGTCTGGCTTGCATTTCCGCATAAATTATTTCTTAAATCACTCTAAAGTTTTATTTCTGCGGTCAACATTTGAACCGAGTGCGGAAAACAAAATGCAACGAAAAGGTAGATCAAATTTTGCAAACATAATATTCCGGCACCAAAAAGCTGGCACCTTTCAGTTTGCACAAAACGGGCCTATCCTTCTGGGCAATAATTATTATACGGTTCACAAAAAAATTCGTACCAGGCTATTTAGTGTCTGCTTGCCAGAAAATAGACAGGTACTTGATGACCTGTTAAGTGGCTCCAGCATTACTCTGATGTGTCTTCGTCAGAAGTGGGGAAGTTTGCTTCCTGCCAACTTAGCAAGCTGTTCACTTCCTAGGCTTATAGACTAGCATGTCCAAATGTCCTTCCGCTTCAGTCGGTATGTTTTCCTAAAAGTGCAGCGAGTTTATATGACATGGGATTTCCTCAGCTATGACCCCAGTCGCGTGATCTTTCAAGCCTATTAGGATAGTATATTTAATCGCTTCTTTTCCGTCTACCAGGAAGATTGTCATATTCCGACTTTTTGCATATATTTCAAACCTTAATGGTCTACAGTACATATGCCATCAACAACCTGCCTATTAAAAATCAACCATCCAAATCTAGGCACAAGCTGATCACATTCTGGGTAATGCAGACATTGGTCAACTCGGCATGCATCACTTTCTGAGGTGGGAAATAGCTGCTTCACTGCAAGCTTTACTTCGGTAATTCTACTAAGACTGGGAAGAAGCATGGTGTTACGTTACTGATAACTTGCTGTTTAAGACCAGCCAGTACATTTGATCATTAAGTTTGACGCTGTTCTAGCTTCTCTATGAAGGGGGCCATAAAGTAACACGTGACTTCGAAAAGTTTTACTGGCTTTCCTCTTCAGACAAACTTACATATCAGCGTGCAGTCATTCTACTTGGTGGCTGTTGTGACAGTGTCACAATAGGCTCCCATCGTCCAGGCTTCTTAAATTTCCGCAATTTTGGGAGAGAACAAGCTTCAGGCTTCTAACACACTGGTCGTCTTCCAGGCTATGTATTACTTTCAGTTGGGTGGTTCATTCACTGATTTGTGCAATATTCCACCTTGACAACAACATGAACATCTTATTAAAAAGTATGTGATCGGTTTGCAGAGTATTTACCTCATAGTACCGGCCAAAAGCACACCGTTTAAAAGACGGTCCTGCCTAGACAGCGGCTTATTCAGGTATAGGAAATACAGGACATCGCTGATCATGGCTTTAAAAAACTGAAGGGGAGACGGTTTGCGTAGTTGACATTTTTCGTCTCAAACGTTGACGTGATTGGATACCCAAGGGTCGGTGCTTCAAGTTTTCCTTATAATTGGACGGGGAGTTTGACAGGTAATTGAGCTTCGCTTACGACGCAATGATTTGAGGTCCTAGCTTGTAGATCTCGGACACCGTGTGTGGTGAACACATATGTCAAAATGTCGGCTCTAACAGTACCGTCGCGGAATTTTTATTTATTTATTTGCTTATTTATTGTCGGAGCTCGGAATTGCACCGTTGCCGCCTAAACCTTCCCAATCCAACGCATTTCACCTTGCCCACAATGGAATCCGTCATCTTGTTAACGAACACAAGTCATTTCAATAACACAGCAGCTAAAACTTTGAATAGCGAATATTTTTGCTCCTGTAAAGGTGAATAACACGTCTAAAGGCAGCCAAAAACAACCACTTTTGTGCCTAAATTACAGTGTCCATGGCGTGTGCCGTCCATGGCATTTGTTTGCCCACAATCCGAAGTACGAATGCTTAAGTAAACGCGGTTTAACATGAACACCAAGATTCTGAATTTTATTCATTGCGACCGAGATAATATGTACCTGTCAAAACGACCAAACCGATGAGCAGGCATCCTGCAAATGAGAACATTTTTCTTTAAAAATAATAAGTGGGATACACCACTGACTGCCGTAGGGTCAAAGAATTGTGTAACTACACTGAACAGATTTAAGGTTCGCCAACACCCTCAATAAATTTCGCAGCCAAACGTTTTGAATAACGTTCATGTGGTAAACGGGCTTGCGCAATGCTTTGATCTTGTGGACGATAATATCCAGGAGTTCCTTCCTGAACGCCCAAATATTATTGAAAGTACGAGAGATTGTATTCAAAATAACAACTTTCATCTGGTCAAAAATCCCAAAGCGCCCAAAATCTGCAGAACATTCAGACCATGCTTGCCGCAAGTAGCGTAAATCCTTTGACATTTTATGACCAAAGACACCAATGAACGTGTAAAGTGCGAAGATACACACAAGTATGATAGCCATAAAACATCTGCTATGACAGGATAATTAAATCGTACCATAGCACTTTGACTTCCCAGTCTCGGCCAAGCGATAGGTATGGCAAGCGCGGCAGATGAATCTCAGCCCTGCTGTCTTGAGATAACTTTATCTTGCCCGTCCCTAATTTGGATGAGTTTTATGATGCCCGGTTGGTCCTGTGCATTAACAACACTTCACTCACCCAAGGGAATTTTACCGCCAGCTCCCACCTAACAGTGAAACCAGTGAGCCTATCCAGCTTTACCATAATCATTCTTTCTGGACGCGGGCAGAAAATTCTCGTGCTTTAAATATCCCCAGTTAACCATCGTGCTTGTGTTTTCTATAGCTCTGTCTATTGCCTCAAATGTTCAAGGTCATCAACGGATTTCGAGTTCTGTTCAGACGGAATGAATGTATTTATAAAGTGCTCGTTTCTACCCGAGTTTGTTGCTTGCTCGTTTTGTTCTCTACGATTTACAATTCCGCATCCTGTAATGGCCTGTCTCCTGGGCTTTTTCTTCCCCTCGTTTTGTTGCTACTCGCAATGCTTGGATTATAAAGCCTTGGTTACGCCTCATTTGGTACAAACACTACGAATTGGAAAAAAGCGCATGAATGTTAAGTGTTTGAACGGAAGCCTCATTAACAAAACTTTACCTTTTGACATGACATGTACCCCCAGAATGTCAGCACGGATGTGCAAAGTGTACCCAGCTAAACCAGTAAATTCGCAAACACACACCTGGGCCTTACTGGAAACAGACAGTCGCTCACAGACAAGGTTTCCAGAAGCCGTTATCACAGGACGGGGCACACTGACCGATAATCCATTCATGCACGAGTGCCTTTACCGTGCAGTCCGTATCTTCCAAGCTGCCTAGAGCAAGACACATGGCACCGGACTGCCGAAATCCAATGTATGTTTTGAACACCAGAAGCTTCTTAAAACGAGTGTAGCTTTATTGGATTTGATTATGCATCTTGTGCGTCTTTTGAATGCATCTTGGGGTAAACCAAGCGGGCACTTGAACAATGACTCAACATTCAAAAAATCCTGTAAAACTGTGAATGTAAATATCGTGTCCATCGCTGATGTTCAGTGCGTAAGACATACAATAGGAGAGAATAAACCTGTGCATGCAATTTCCACACAATGTTTTGGGTCGCTTCGAAAAATTCCGGCTGGCTGTTTTAGGCATAGTGGAAATGTAACTATCGCGGTGTCCATATTTGCCTGCTGCGAAATGACATTTTGTTTTCGACGTTTGTAAATGGTCTTTGGTGAGGCCGGTTACTTATATAACGCATAATACTACTACGGCCAAATGTCAAGCCAATATTTCGGAATAGTGGAAACCTAAGCCACAAGAGAACGTGTCATGCGTAAACGTGTCTATTCCAGACTGACCGACAATCAAGAGCTCCGCCTTGCCGCTGCTGGCTGATCGTGATGTTCCTAATTTGGTTCCATGTTTGTTCACTATTAGAGGAGCCCTACGAAACGCAGGAAAACTCACCACACTTAAATTTGATACCATTCATAAGCAGTTATCTGTCAGCGCATAGTTGCAAAAGGAGCTTGTTATTATTCCTAAGATTGGCGCCCGCATTGAATTCAGGACTCACACATGACCTCAAAGAATTAAGTCCGCCTAAATCTGCTTGGATGTTTCCAGTCATTGTGGTTATTTATAAGCAATCCTTGGTGGCTAATGAGATAGCTAGTTCTCGAAAAAAGGCTTTTCCCCTCAAGTGAGAGCCACAGTCATTTATTGCGAGCGAAAATCACATATATATGCATATACATAGTTGCTATATCCCTGATCTGTGTCGATCCTTGTGGAAGTAGACAGCCGGACACCTTAGATTTCTCTGTTTGCGTGAAAATATCAGAACAGAGAGGCTATGGACTGCGAGATAAGAGCTGTTATAATGCAAACCCATGCTGCAGTGGCTGCAGAATCGCCCACAGACCGTAGGTTGTAGTGTATATAGAGGGAGGCTGCAATAAGCCCAGTAACTTTATCTGGGTCTTTTTTTCCTGTTTCGAAATGTAGCAAACGTCTATACAAGATCTTTCCTGTGCACAGTACAACCTCTTCAAGATGCTGTACGTTGCCGGCCACGGAAAATATAGGACGGAAATAACTGAAAAGCATATGTGGAGGGGAGGATGTTTGCGGTCATGAGTATTTCACCACTTTCCCGTGTGCCTAATTGAAGTGCCCACATCATGAATCTATATAAGCATGAGTAATAATTGAGGAAGCAGAAGAATTAAAAGTAACACCAAAAAAGATAGAAGGCACTGTCAATCTTATATTTCCAAGCTTTTGTTGTGCGTGGCAAAAACGGTTATTAGGCCAATGTCACAGCGCGACTGCTAACGTGGCACGATGATGGTATGCCTGCAAATTTTATGGCTGTTTTGTGGGTGCATACACACAGTGTCCAAAACATAAAGAGAAAAACGATTAAAACTCTCAAAGTCTTTGACCAAAAACCCCGATGCCGAGGCAACGGTTGTTGACGCGAGGCTGACCAAGCAAGCAAGCTTTGTCAAGGGACAGGGCTTCGCGACCCTTGCAACCTCAAAGTGAAGGGTCAGAATAACGGGTTTGTCAGACATCTACACATTAACCAGCTCATCAGGAAAAGCTCTCTGGATACTGAAGTGACGCAATGAATTTTGTTTGATTGACTGCGACTCTCGATGACAGTTATACGACGGTGTGTCCCAAACACTTCCCGATGGACCACTGCATTGTAATATCTTGACAATACTGTATGCGCTCTACTACACAGACGTTCATCTGACCTGTGGTGCCGCACGTTGGCCATGGCGCCACCCAAAGCTGGATATTAATTACCCATTTATACCCTTACATTTAATCGCATACAACAGGGAAAAAACTGGGATAGGCATCGCGCAATTGCCTGCATTACGTAATCCTTACTATAGCATTTCCAAAAGTCAACCTCGGATTGAGACCTGTTTGGGCGCCTTGGTGCAGTTGGATGGTTTGCGCAATAATACGCGCTTCCGGATAAGATGAAATTCTGTTGTGTTCTTACAAGACCACACATAAATGCGTACCGTGGCAAGCAGGGCCTTAACAATTCCGAAAGTGCAACCCCGAGGTATTTAATGCCACCCAGTAGACACGCCACATTTGACGAATAATGCTGAACTTACCGTGATTAAGTACGATTGAACTTAAACAGTTTTCAAACAGTCCAAAGGCTATTCTGGAAAGGTTAATCTTAAAATTTACTGAAACCACTTGTCTGTGTTAAACATTGGCGCAATCCACCATACGGGAATTCGCGCCAAAATGGTCTGACTTTTGGTCCTTTAAAGTTGGTAGTGAAGTAAAGAAAAAAGGTAAAAAATTATCACTACAAAACTGCGCCACAAAAATCACTATAATGTACACCTACTTTATAGGAGGAGCTGAAATTTCAAATCTATAATTAGTACTGGAAAATGCATAGCCATCGGCATGATGTGTAACTCTGTCTGTTTTCGCGGCAGCAATGTGTTTAGTGCAGAGGAACACTCGATCTGCTCGTCGCTTTTTAATTAGACAAGCACAAACTGCTTGATCCATTTTTTTCGTTGGTTGCTTTGCGGTTTTTGATTTCCCATGTGATTCAAAGTCACGTGTCTGTGTGATACATTCGTCACGGCTGCAGTAGGGTCGATAACGATGTGTTTATTGATCGGTTATCGTGTGCAGATTTATGTCTTGGCAAGCTTTCACCAAAGTTTCGTTCTTCTGTCAGCACGTATTTTGATGTTAGCCCAATTGAATTGGTGTCTTTCTCTGTCTTCGTAAATTGAAACAAGTGTCACTGGGTAATATCTTCTGTTGGAATGATTGTGTTTGTGTGCTCTGGTAGCCAGTTTACTTCTAGCCCGGCTAGTCCTAGTAGTTACATTGAAGTTTCTAAGTGAATTTCATCTTCTCCAGCCTTCAGAATAATTTTTACCTCAGCTGCTTACAAGCAGCTACACAAGCAGGTTCGAAGGGATTCACCCACTCACCACCTTGCTGGCGATGTCACCTCGACTGGTGGTGAAACGTTTGTAATCCAAGTATAAATCCAGACAAACATTCAAACTGCTAAACAGGTTTTGCAATAGCGCGACCTGCCAAAACAGTTTAACAGGTTTGATCGAATAATAGGCGCAGCCAGGTCACTTTGATCAATATCAGTGCGATTCTGACAGGTATAATGGGGGAACTGTAGATGGTCTTTCAGTTGGAGCAAATGCATTGGAGTTTGCTTCGCTAAGTTGGCGTGCAAAGGTTTTGTCTGCTTAATTGCAGAAAGCATTACCTACATAACACTTGGTACTGCGCTTACTTTTTCAGGCCTGGTGTTGGTCTGGTGTTGATCTACGACTTCAGAAGAAGAGGATACTTAACATTCCCTCTGGCATAATGCATCTCAGTAGAATACTGTCTGTAGGATGGATGCGAGAGGAATGGTGATGGGTAATAGGAGCCCGTCGAAATGTTTGAGCTAATCGGTAGCTGCTACTTTTCTTCTCACTTTGGTAGCCAATTAAGTAGTAATTGAAATCTTCTGTTAAAGACTCATTCTTCTGCAACTTGAGGCACATAAGAGATGCCATAACTTGAGCACCTTTAGCAGCTCCCGAATGTAGAATGTGAACATTTCGGGTTCTAGTGTGTAAATACGGCGCATAACTCTTGTTTTAAAAATAGATGAAGACAAATTTTTCGCATTCACAAGGTAGTTTTGGCTCCGGTTGGCGAAAACCGTGACAGACTGCAACACATGAAATTTCTGTACTAACCGATTTTGGACGAATTTAAAGGTCCGCAACCTGAAGGTCTGTTCCCTCTATATAAAGGACCTAGTTTCCAAAAACACGTCTGAAGTATCCATCTTCTGTTAAAAACTGTTTTGTTGAATCTCGTTTAATCATCCACAACAAGTTTTGAGTTTCCTCTAAGGTTGTTGATCTTTTAGAATTTTTGGAGGTTTCTGGTCAAAATTTTGACCAGCTGAACAGCTAGTGCTTTGGGTCCACGTATGTAAAGCTCCAAATGCCCCAAGCCTGATTTATAAAGAAAAACAGAAAAAACGATTTAAAAAACCGTATATCTTGACGAAACGACACAAATGCGGAAACAGGTGTATATTGTAAACTAATTGGTGCGGTCCAAAAATAGCAGCAAATTTTGAATAGCCACCTTAGAAGCATAAATTTAAAAAATCAGTATGATGCTGTCAAAAAAGGGAGCAGGCTATAAAAGTGAGTGCAGAAAAGAGCGTTAAGCCCTAGTAAACGTCAGGATATAAGATATCTTGCAACACAACTGGTCCTATCCTCACAAAGAACTATTAGAACTCAGCAGCCTTCCACCACTCCAGGTAAAACACATCTCGGCATTTTCGGGGAAAATCTGCAGTATGTACCACACGCTAATCATCAACTGCATCATTCAGCAGGTCCCAGGACTCCAAAAACAGCCTAACCTTGTGTCCAACTGGCATGGTTCCGAGTGAGCCGAGGAAACTTCGCACCAACCTAAGACACACATAGTGTGCATGCAATCGAGTGGAAAACCGTCATTCATGGAGAACATCCGTTCCTCCTTTTGCTTTTGGCTCCGAAAACCTAAGCCATGATGTAGGGGAGCTGGTAACTAGGCGAAAAGTCATTTGTGTTTCATTGTGCACACCATTCTGCGCACAATATTTACTGTCGTATCATCCTGCATGCCCCTTCACTTGCCTTAGAAAGTCCCTAGCAGGACTGTCGAAAACAGTATATGGAAGACGAAACGTGGTAATGTGGCAAACCCGGGAGACATCGTCCGTTAGTCCGGTTACCTTATAGGGCATAAACTGTTGAGCATCACTTGGTTTTTTGTTACCACAATATATATATCAGTAACGAAAGGATGACCAAAGCCAGAGGCGAAGTATGGGCCACAACTGGGTACGCGAGTTGTTGTAGGCTCGAATTTTATCAATGTTCATTTGGATGTTGATATCTATTATCTTACTATGAATATCCAGGAGCTGCAGTAGCAATTTGTTTCATGTCCAAGGTGAATGTACGTCTCACCAGCCTTCTGTTGCACGCAGCTTCGACAAGGAGTTTTCATAACAGTCGGTGTATCTTTTGAAAAGAACTGCAAAAAACTATCAGTTCTTCCAACACAGCGGCTAGACCCGATAAAGGTGGGTTCGGTCTTTCCGCCATCCCACGAACAGCTGTTAAGATACTCCGACGAGGTTGTGGGTGGTTACAAAAGGTGACTGTTGACAAGCAATATAAGTGTAGGCACAAGGCTGTTCTCTTGCGGCAAATAATTGTGTTAGTTGGAAAAAAAGGTGGTTGAATGGCCTTCTAGTTCCAAAGTACTAATGACAGGAATTTTTGAAACCGCGGCCGGTTGACAGCGCAGTGATGCGCAATCCGGTATAGCCCCTGGAATAGTCAACTCGGGCATATCTGGAACTTTTCGCCTGAATAATTAGGAATCTTATTCACAGAGATTAGACCCAAGGTATTGTGAGGGTATTTATCTGTTGCGCAAAGAAAACACCCAGTTCTTACGAGTGCATGCCATACTTTTCCATATACGGTTGTTCTTTACGAGCCTCTAGGCGGAATACGAATGCACTTAGGACGCAATGAAGATTAAAGGAAATGAAAAAAATATCGTTTGAAATTTTTGTACACGTACACATAGCAGATATAAAGCACTCCATAGTACGACAAGGAAAGCTGAACGAACAACCTTCCGTCAACAATGGCGTAGAAGACTAAAACAAGTCGGTCAACGGCTTATATTCTGTAAGGGTCCAGAAATACAGGTTTGTGTAGTTTCATATTACTGCGAGACAAGTGAAGAAGCTTCAATGCTTTCTAAATGTAAAGATCTCCCTCGAGTTCAGGACGATTTGCACAGATTTTGCACAGGTTCTGCACCCCAGCGTAGATGCAAACTAACCATAGTCATAGCGTTGTTGTTGCAAAACAATTCCCTTCCATATTAACACCTCTCCTTGTGGTCGCAAATCAGGCAATTTTTTACCCAAGGAGGGTTATACGATCGGAATACATCGTCTTGGAACTATAATTTTGACAAATTCTTAGACGTATTCAGTGACGTCCGAATTCGAACCACGCTTTTCGTTACACCATAAAAGCGCTCTACCAGGACTTTTCGACAACTTTCCATAAACTATTATACACGACGCTCCTTTGGTAAAAAACGGCTGTACTTATAGTTTATTGCAAGTGTTTATCTGCTCGGTCATTCCAGGTTTAGGGGAGATATTGCAATATGTGCGTGGTAAGGAAAAAGACCAGATAGGAAAGAGAACTCCTGATTATGTTGGATATCTTGTGAGAGAAGACTGGTTTGCGCAGGTTGGTTCAGATTAAAAGGTTGTGCAGTGCTAGAAGATTTCAGATACATGTTCATGACGAGTTTCGCGATAAAAACCTTTTGTTGGATTTAATAAAGAAAAATTTTGAGAAGTTCTCCGAAATTCTGTGTTGTGTAAGGTATATTTCACTCATTAGCAAACCCTCTCAAGATTTCCAGGCTGAAGCTCCAGCTGTCTATTCAAACTGGTAATTTTCTGTTAACAGTTTAGGCGACGCTATCCAGGAGAAGGAGAATTCAGTTCACATCTAGGAAATTGGCCATTTTCGAGTTCCTTCTGTAAGGTGGTGCCATGTTGATGCTTATTGGGAGTGTGTCGTCTCCGGAGATCTATCACAGTCACTGTTTCTTCTGACGTGTAAAGCCCAACAATATAAGCATACGTAACCGCCTATATTGCACAGCCGAATGCCTTCAACCCAACCGTGCTAATACTTCAACTAGGAGAACACATTTTTTATTAAGAAGAAGTAGGTGGTACGCCCTTAAGAACAATAAAAGAATTCATCACGTTTGTCGAATTGGCACCACTATTTGCACCAAAGATGGACATTGTTTGAGTCTTGGTTCAACCGCAAAGAAACCACAGGGTATGATGGAGCGCCGCTTGATTGGCTTCGGTGATTCAAGGGTACATGCTCCTTGTAATGTATTCACTGTGTCCAGATCTGATCCAGCAAGCTAAATTATTAATGATAATCCGGTCCAATCGGACTGTATTCGTAGTGGAGGTCATCAGTGTCTATCTTTCCATGCGAAAATGGGTTAAACCAAGACCTGGGGCTTAACTCACAACCTACAGCAAATGTTCGGAAGTCATACATGGAAAACGGAAAAGCAATCAGTGGCCAAAGGTCGTTTTATATTGACTCGGTTTCCTTCTATGTCAGGTTGAAGTGACATACAAAGACATCTAAGAATGCAAGCAATGTGTGTTATGGCGTTAATGGACTGTACACTTAAATATATGAATATTTTACAGCAGGGCATATGACACACATCAACCAACGGTTACTGACGTTTCCTAGATAATTTCCGTTGGGTGCCGACAAAGGATAAAAACTCTTGATAATCCAGTTTTCCGTCGTTGTTTATATCATGTTGTTTAATCCATTGCATGATCCCGGAGGTCATAATTGGCATTCCAATACGATCGAAGACGTGTTTGAGCTCCGTGACAGAGATATCTCCAGATTGGTCACAGTCAAGTTGTTCGAACACACTGTTCCAGCTTTTCGAAAAATATATGTTTTATAATAGATGCGTGGGATATTGGGAGGTATCAAAACAGAATAAACAAGGGGAACTAGATTTTGATAGACATTAAGAATTGGACTGAATATGTGTATTCGTAGCGAACTTCAAATCTATACATTACTTCACGGAAATATTTACTGAGAGTTGCGTGTGGTGGGACAAATTTACCCAGTCAGTTCCCAGATCGCGTAATATAAGGAGCCGGAAGCTTTTTCAGTTAACTCCAGCAGGTGGAAAAGCTTTAGGAAACCGAATGCTTCGTGGCCACACACCAATTGAACAAACTAACCCAAACCGTATTTTGGGCTTGGATTTGATCTCATAGGCTTGTTGGGTAACCGAATGCATTCACGGGATTTACTGTGCACCATTTCGGACCGTCTGAAAATTGCAGTCTGTGCACCGCAAATCTATTCTTCCCTAACCTTGACAGAAATTATTACGAAGGGCGTGTTGTCTAACCTAAACTATTTTTGATAATTATCTCGGTGAGTCACCTCCATGGGAAAAAAACTATGCACATATACCCTAAGTGATAACACACCAGTCCAAAAATGAACGTCCTATTCCTCTAATATAATTTTTGTTTACAGCAGCGAATGGTTCCTTACATTACTTTGAATCCTTACGGCGCGAAGGCAGCCCGATTTTAGCTAAGTCTTGGTTTCCTATCAGTACGAACAAGTGGTAATAATTTGCTTTCCTCAGTTCCACGTAAATTTGTCTAAATAATGAAATTCTCGACACCATTGGGATCGGTAACAATAGTTTGTATAAAGTCATCGTCGTATCAGGTTTGTCGTACTTCTGGAGGAATATCACTCGTATTGCAACGGACATTGCCCCAAGCTTTGAGGAAGAAGGTAAACGTATTGCCAAACTCTCTTATGAATGGCTCTTTAAAAAGCCATGAGAATGGAATAGGTTGGTCCAAGGAGGTTACAAAAGATGTGTCCAGTTATGAAGCCTTCGGGACTGTAATGTATTTCTTGATGACCCGAACACGTTTCAACCTGTTGCTTGTCTTTGAATAATGTTCCCTAGAGTAATAGGTATTCTGTTCCTATCCCTGTATTTTGTCGCTACTGAAAAGTCAAAACCCCTGCAATCCTTTGAATGCAGCTGTGTAAACTGATGCTCATTTAGAAAATTTTGGTATGTGACTGGAAAATTCGAAAACGATAAAGTTCACTGACTTAATTAATGCTGTTCAACAAGCATCATCCAACCATTAACAAAGCGTTCTTCCTGGCAGGGAGCCAAGTTGTCAAGTTTGGATATTCCTTTTCATCTTCCTAAAATTGGCTGGAAAACACTGAGAAGATGAATAACGTGACCTTTGAAACCGGAAAAGAGGGAACTAAAAGAGGAGGCTTGTGTAAGGGCAATCGCCCACATGGCTGACTTGAGACAGAATTATTTTTAGCTGGTACGTCAGCCACCTAATATATTGTTTTATTAGGCACCCAAATTCCCACACCGTTTAACTAGCTACCTAGCTGAGTTTGCAGCTTCTGAATCGTATTGATTCCAACTTCCAAATTCTCATTTTCCCACTTTCCATCTGACTGTCACAATAAATATTCTGTGGTAATGTGTGAAGACTATTAAATATCAGTATCAATGTCCATCACGTGCTTAGTAAACAAAAAAGCAAACCACAAGTTCTAAAGCTTTCTGGACAGGTCTAGTGCAATTATTCGGGATTTCTCACCAATGAGTCGGCAACTTGTTTACCTGTTTTACGAAGTCTTTTAGTCAGCCACAGAGTACCAACATGCAGCGTTTACCGACAACAATCACTTGCTCAGTAATCAAAAAATTTTGTTGTAAATCTTTTGGATTGTGCATTTTACTTGACGTTCACAGCTATGCTTTTAATGAGAGAAATGGGTAAACGTTCTCTCATAAAAGAGTTAGTGAGGGGCAGTAATTTGATTCCTGTTTTAATAAGGCGAATTGGTCCCATGGGCCACATAGCCCACGCAGCAAGGTCGCCGCAGGAAGCAAAAAAAGGAAAATTAATAGACTCTCTGCGACGATTCAAAGGCCTTAAAGTTGAATTTTGGTATAGGACTATCTTACGTAATTTATAATCATAATGTAGTAAATTTCCAGAGATTGTACTTACTCTATCTCAGGATCAAGCGACATGCACAGCGCAACGTGATATTCGCTTTTGGAAATTAAACCGTCATCATCCATGTCGAGGAAACACATTAGCGACTGGAACAAATGTAATATGTGAGAATATAACTGAAGTCAAAAAAGATATTATGGACTGTGGTACATTTTCTTCTTTGAAAACGGATAAAAGGTCCTGTGATCTAAATCATTGGCTATTTCTTTACCTTTGTAAGGCAGCACTCAGCTTTAGTATCGTTAGAAAACAAAGAAATGTCGTTATTCGCCAAACTTCTTCCTGATTCCTGAGTTTCAAACTCATTTTGCATCCGAACTTGTACATTCCTAACTAAATATTCCAGGTCCTTGCCCTGAAAAATATCTTTAAAAACAGTGATAATGCTGTTATACGAATTTTTGTTATCCGGAAAGACTATTTTCTGAAAGGAGTGGTCCGAAATTGACGATATCAACAAAGTTACCTAGAAATATCCTTTGCTACCCGTCCCTTTGACTTCCACGATGCGTCCGAGTTTGATAACGCCTCTAAAGCCAAGGCTCGTAATAAATTTTCAAAACCTTCTAGTTGACGGGGAAGCCCATAGCTGGAGAAAAATACACTCTGGCACACAGTCTAACGTGGTTTTTTTCTCATGTATTGAGTAGCAAGAATGTGGGGTCTATCTAAACCCGTCGTATTATGGAATGACTTCAGAAAGCCGAAATATATAACTTTTTATCTCCTAAAAGATGTTTACGCAAAAGCGTATTCCACGGTGGATTTGCCTTCCTGTGGCAAATTCAAGGCATGAAGCCGAATATGATTCATTTATAGGAAACAATAACTCAAGGAAATAAACGGCCTAGCAGCACCACTGTGATATAGCATGCAAAACTTGTGCATTCGAGCCTCTAATCACAGAAAGACATATGAAGCGGACTCACAGTTTGGCAGTTAGGTTTAAATGTCAATACATAATCAAGATTAGGAGGAAAAATAATTGACGAATGAAGAAGGCCTGAAGTTTCACTTCATAGAAGCGGGTGATCTGAGTCGTCCGATGCGGCCAACTTGCAAGCCGCAGCTTAAGAAGGATTTACTTTATGTTTAATTTACTCCTAGAAGTTAACAGTCAAAGCCGCGACGTCTATCGCCAAAAGTATTTCAAAAATCGGTTGCCTTTTGTGGCTCTCTATTAAGAGAAGGTGTTGATGAAAGGTATAATATTTGCTGCATCACAAAAATAACCTCAATTTTACACTGACTGTTTTGGCCAGCTGCCTTCGTTGTACTAGACTTAATTAGTGAGGCACGTTCAGCATACTCATTTTTTTTAGAAAACCAGTGGTAGTAATTATTTAATTAGAAAAAGCGTTAACTTTTGATCTACTCATTTCCACCCTTTCATCCGCATCGTATCAGCTTGTGTTCTTGCATTTCAACGACGAAAACCTATTTGATGGCTTGCTCAAGAACAATACCCGCATGTTTTGTCACACAGTGACCAGCAATAACCTAAATTTACATGACTGTTCTGTCAGTCAATATCTAACTGTGCACCAATTCGTAAAAAACACCAGGGTTCTGCAGCATCATTCAAACTACAGCCTATGCCTGCAGGAATTTCGGTACTATGTATGTGGTTGAATACGTTCACAACAAACTGGGATTTCTAAGATGTTTTTTCCGCCTTCTGCAATTTTTTAACGCTTCCAATTGTCAAATGTCTACTTAACACGAAACTTGCTGCTGAAATGAAGACTCCGCGGTGACTCTTCGTCTTTAGTGTTGCATATTACTTGAAAATAATAAACCACAGTGACTAAAACAAACTAAGCAAAATGCTGGGCCAGTCCAGTCCATAAGAAACTGGGTGAATTGACAACTTTCACTCCAGAAAAACGTACCATTCAGTGCAAGTTAGTGAGATAAAACATAACCACATACTTCAACATCATCTTCCGTAGCACCAAGCTCGAGCATTCCTTTATGCAATTCCTCCTTTGTTATCTTGCCATCTTTATTCACATCGAGCTTCTCAAACAGAGCCAGAAGAGCTCCCTTTGACATTGTTTTTGTAACCTTGCATTGCGACCTGTCAAATAGGGTGAATATATATGAGTCTGTATTATGTGGTTTGTTATGCGCTGTTGGTTCCTCTAACCAGTTCTCGCCTGATAGATCACATTTTAATCGATGGCACTCCTTTTTGTTTGCGCAGTGCGTTGACTAATCAAACTTTTAGCATACTGCATGGAGTCACCGTGCAGTAAAACAAATTGCTCCACATTTGATTCAACTGGTGTGTTAAAATTCATTTGAAGAATCAACTGATGAGGCTTAATGAAACGTACCTAATATTATCTTATCGGGGGATTTCTGTTCACTTGCCCAACTGGCTTGCTTTCCACTACTGACTTCCAGATGAGACATACTTAACACAGTGCCCGTTCCTTGAAAGAATGAAGAAAAACATTTCCTCGAACCTTAACAGTTATAATAAGTGGAAATCCGGAAATCCCAAGATACCGCGATTTCTGGTAGTTTGAACAAAACCGTTAGGCCAAGAGCGGTTGATCAGAAGTTTGGTTATATATATATATATACTGTGTGAGTTAACCTGCTTATCGACCACCCGTGACTGAACAGTCACGTGCTTAATCTACTAGCCAGAAAGTTGCGAGATGGGGACTACCTCGAGCTTTGTGAGATGCACACCGTTGATGAGTCCCAATGAGGACGAAACAGCTATACGGTGCTTTTAGGCATTTAAATATGCGCTAACTTTACTTAGAGGACGAAATATTCATTAATAATTCCACTGTCCTCCCACACTACGAACAGGTTATTTAATTTTTCGTATTGGAAAACTCAGATATCTCAAAGAGCATGAATGCACTTTAGCTGTACAGGTTACGGCCACTGCAGATGATATAGTGTCATAAGTAAGTTTCAGTTGCGATAGTATTACAAGCAGGTTTTTTACTTTGAAAGTTACGTCATTGTGAATTCTTCCGGATTTTTCGCCCAAAGCTACAGGGTCATTTGTATGAGCGAATGATTCACAGATGCTTCTGCAGAATGTTTGTCTAAAAGGATCGACATACAACAAGTATATATTTATTCGCAAATAAGACTAGTGCCATTCAATGAATCAGCTAGATAGCAAACTATTCTGCGGTTTTATATTTTCACAACAACCGTTTCCGCTTGGTTGTAGCCCAGATGACTGTTGCTCTGTTCTCCGAGCTTGGAAATTGGCATGCAGACGTTTTATTACCATTCGAAAAGATATCATCAGTGCACAGTTGGGTAAGTTTGCAGTTCAATTACCAAGCAGATCAACAGACACCTGACCAACCACCAATAAACCAACCCGAGTTACCAATAATTCAACCGCTTGCTCCGCGCGTAGCAGACTGCAGGTCAGTTCAAAAAGGCATTTAATACACAAAAATCAGAAATAATGGGACAAAACGCTTCAATATGCTGCATGCATTCCCAAATAAAACACGAGGCGGTTATTTTCACGCACATCTAGTTGAAGATACCCTAGATTCTGATCCATTTGGTCTCTCGCAAGCACCAAGTTGGTCTGAAGATCGGTGCATTATTACACTCACGTATAGGTTAGTGTTTATGTGGATAGTGATGCTAATAAAAAGTCAAAGACCAGGCAAGCCTCGGGGTTTTAAAGAATGTTAAAAACAATGGCGGACCATTGGAAAATTTTCATCAATGTTCTAAGCAGGGTTATCTTAATGAAAATGGAAGAACTTGTAGGCTATAAGGGCTGTTATATGAGGGGCAATTATGTAAGCTACTCTATGGTTTCTAATGACCCGAGGTCCCAAACTTTCGGTTTATTTTCAACTAAAAATTATTTGATTAATTCTTACTCAGTGAAGAATATAGTTGGCAGTAAACCTCAGAAATGGGTCGACGAGCTGAACCACCTCCTCGTGGTGCCGACTGGGTAGCCTGGACGCCAGTCTGGGTGAGCTAAGAGTTCAGCAACTGCAGACAGGGCTAACCACCCTGTTTGGTTTCAATGTGCTGGTTACTTTCGACAATGTACACTACAAAACATCTGGCGCCTCCGCACCAGTTCCAACCAGTACACAGGAGAGATTCGTGGGGCTCACGTGTGAGGAATGTGGCAAGTGGTGTAAATCAAAAGCTGGCTTGGTAGCCCACCATCGAGTTCACGACAATGATAGTGTTGGTACGAACATGGTCGCCCAATTGGCCTGTGCTGATTGTTCCCGCCTTTTTCCGACGAAGATTGGCCTGAGTCAACATCGCCGGCACGCACACCCCACTCAGCATAATGCAGATAAGCTCAGCCGAGTGAAGCATTCCGGTGCCCGCTGGTCCCAACAAGAGTCACAATCGCTCTTGCGCCTGGCTAAAAATTTATATCCGTCTTGTGAAACGCAAACCGCGCTGTTCGCGAGACTGGAGCAGTATTTTCCTGGTCGATCGGCTATCAGCATCAAAACCAGGTTACGGGTGCTTAACTGGCAAGCACAACAGGACGAATCATCATCTGGTGGACCTGACCAAACCATCGGTCAAATAGCGGCCTACTCGTCAGAAGCCGATGACTATAGCGTCTGGTTTAAACAAACCGTGGATTGCGCCGTGTCACTCTTAGAATCCCATGCTGACAGTTCACTTGCTAGTGTTGACCTTCTGGCATTTGCCCGAGGGTTGCAGTCTGGCATCATGACACCGGAACAAGTCCTCTCGCTTCTGGACCTCCACGCCTCCAGGACATTTCCACACACCTGGAAAACCGTATCCCGACGCCGTCGTCAGTTAGCCCATCGGATGCCGGTCAACCGAAAGCAGATCCGCCGAGCCAACTACGCCGCCATCCAGACCCTATACCACCAAAGACGGAAAGATGCAGCGTCTGCTGTGCTCGATGGGTCATGGAAAGATCTGTACAAAGGCAACTGCGGCCTACCTCCAGACGCCGAGCAGTACTGGAAACAGGTGCTCTCAGCCCCAAAACACGTGGACAGCCGGCCCAGTCGCGTAGTAGTACCATCCGATTGGAGCTTGATTGAGCCCATCACAGGAGAGGAAGTCGGCCGTACGGTCCGTTCAATGGGCAATTCGTCCCCAGGCCTGGACAAGCTCACACCCAGGATGCTCCGCCGGTTCAATGCGAACGTACTTGCTGGGTACTTCAACTTACTCTTACTAGCTGGGGGTTGTCCCCCACACCTGTGTCGTGCTCGTATTACTCTAGTTCCGAAGGTCCCTAATCCGACTTCACCGGATCAACTGAGACCGATCTCCGTATCATCCATTCTTGTCCGATGCTTTCACAAGGTGCTTGCTGATCGCTGGAGTCGTAGATTGCAACTGCCTTCACTCCAGTTTGCATTTCTACATCGGGACGGCTGTTTGGAAGCTACATCGCTGTTACATGCCCTGCTTCGTCACTCTTCAGCGACTGCTTCTAACCTCAGCTTGGCGTTCGTCGATATCTCGAAAGCATTTGATTCGGTTTCGCATGACACAATCGTCAGATCTGCCGAGGCGTTTGGAGCACCGTCACCTCTAGTTCGATACATCGCACAGTCCTATGAGAATGCTGTAGCAGTTTTCCCCAGTTCCGAGGTTCACTGCCACAGAGGTGTGAGGCAAGGAGATCCACTCTCCCCATTATTGTTCATCATGGCAATGGATGAGGTTCTTGGATTGTCGATGCCGCAACTGGGATACCAGTTCCATGACACCCTAGTAGATGGTTTTGCCTTCGCTGACGACTGGGTCGTGTGTGCAGAAAGTCAAGCTCGCCTCAAAGAGAAGCTTGAAGCTGCCGCGGTTGAGTTGGGAAGAGCTGGTATGAAGATAAACGCCCGGAAGACGAAAGCGATGGTGATCTGTGGGGACAGGAAACATCGGGCGACAGCAGTCTCAGTCGAACCATTTTGCTTCGCCGAGGAACTCATCACTCCTCTGGGTCCGACAGACACAGTAACATATTTGGGCATCCCCTTTACTTTCAAGGGGAAAGGAGTCTTCAACCATCGACAGCATCTGCTCAAACTGCTCGACGAGGTGACGCGTGCCCCGTTGAAGCCGCATCAAAGAATGGAGATCACAAGGAACTACCTGATACCGAGGCTGACATATTCGCTCGTGCTTGGCCAAGTCCACCGAAACACGCTCAAAAGGTTGGACAACTACATCAGGCAATCTATTCGCGGCTGGCTACGTCTACCGAAGGATACCCCGATCAGCTACATCCATGCCGGTAAACAACATGGGGGACTTGGTATCCCAAGTCTGAGTGCAACAATCCCGATGCAGCGGAGAGTGCGTATGGAAAAGCTGCTTTCTACTCAGTGCCGTGTACTACGCAATGTGGTCAACGATTCCGCATTTGGCAAGGTTGTTCGGGATCTCAGCCTTCCGATCCGTGTCCATGGTTCATGCGTAAACACCAAGGAAGAACTGGTGGCTGCTTGGGGTGATAGCCTGCACAACAGCGTTGACGGTCGCGGTTTACGAGAGTTGGTCGCTTCGCCTCTTTCTAATCGATGGCTTGTATTTCCAGAAAGAGTGTTTCCTCGGATATTTATCCGCGGTATCCAGCTCCGATGCAACCTGCTCAGGACGAGAGTTAGAAGCGCTCGACATGGTCACGGTGGCCAGACGATCTTATGTCGTGGAAACTGTGGCCAACCAGAGAGTTTGGTGCATATTTTGCAGTCCTGCTGGATCACGCATGACGCCAGATGTGCTCGTCATAATCGGGTTGCAAGGGAACTCGCAAAACGCCTCCGTCGCCTGGGATACACCGTCTTTGAGGAGTTGAGAGCACCAACTTCGACGTCCTTCATCAAGCCTGACCTGATCGCCGTTCGGGAGCGCCGAGCGACTGTAATAGACGTCAGCATAGTCTCGGATGGGCGCGGAATGACTGTGTGGAATGAGAAAAAGCAGAAGTATGGTGCTGATGAATTTTCCCTCGCCATAATCTCAGCCCTACGTGCTATTGGTTGTGATGTGGACTTTTTGGTCCACCAACCGATGATCATCTCTTATCGAGGGATCTGCTTTCCTCAATCCGCCAAAGCTGTTATCGGACTGGGACTTTCTAAAGTCACAGTCAGTGACTTGTGTTTGCTCGCCATTGTGGGTTCTCTGCGTACGTACGACACTTTTATGCGTGGCACATGGCGTTGAATGTACATTCTTGCCATTGAATCTCACACCAGACCCAGTATGACGGACACTTTGTGCCTGATGTGCGAGTCTTGACTGTGCTAGCGCTTACCGCGCCTTGAAGAGCATTCAGCATTGTTTGTCCTTTCTTCGGTTGTTAGACTTTACACGCATGTTTCCTTACCAAAATTCTTACGTACGTTGGGATTCATCTTATCTGACTGGAACTGTTGGTTGCATGACTTCGAATGAGACATTTCTTTCTTTTATCTCATATTCTCCTGTAACCCTTTCGCATTCATCGCTTGCATTCACTTTTTATGTCTGTGACCATGCTCTTCAAAAATAAATGATAAAATATTCCAATAAACAAACAAGACCGCAGAGGTCTCCGAATTTCACCGGTTAAACTGGAGCATCGGCACCCTTTTGCTGTTGTACCTGTTTCCCCTTCGGTATGTGACATATATATCGTTTACATCTATTTAAATATTCGCCTTTTCACGCGATCACAAAGTTATTGTGGAAATCTGATTTTACGACTCAGGTCCTGTTGGTTACCGCATGTGAGCTCATAGGCTGTCGTTTGTATTTCTCCGCTAGGAATCTTGAGAGCCCGGATGGTGCTGCCAATCCCTCTTGCGGACAACATTTGATGCATTTACTGCCCATACCTCTGTGACTTAAATCGTGGAAACTGAATTTCCTGCGTTAATGCCGCAAAAATGGAAGTGATAAACCACTATTTGGCTTCTGGAAGGGATTCGAGCCTCTCAAAAGTTCTGGCTGCGTGAAACACTCGGTATGAAGAGCAGTATGCGGTCTTTCTTCCCTTTATTTTGGGACGCGAATGTTGGAGGAGTTTCAGACAATGCCCAAGCGAAAACAACCCTGCATGACTCACAGTTTCAGAATTACGTGAACAGTTTGACGAGGTTCTTCAACTGCGTGCAACTCTCATGGTTGAAGTGGATGCATTGCAACATATCCGAGCCGGGCTGGAGGGTAGTCAGTGTGTATCAGAAGTGCACATCCAGCTGGAAAGTGCAACCGAGGAAAAAAAGCGGCTGCAAGCAGCGATACGCGCGGCGCATGAACAAATATAGGATTTGTTCTTCAACAAGCGTGTAATGGAAGTCGAAATGGTGGAGCTTCGCGGCGATCGATACCGACAGTTTGCGGAAGCCAACGAGCGCGTTAGAATGGCTGTGTGGCGTACACATGTAAGTCAAAGTCATCGAGTGGAAGCCCGTCGATATCTGATATATCCCGCTGTGCTTGACTGGTTATTATTCAACCCAAGCCAGTAAAATAGTTGACAAGGACTTTTTGACTGAAAACATCATAAAACTCTTTCACGATCAGAACTGATCAAATAGTTAAAGCTCGGGGAGGTGGCTGATTTCTAATTAAGGATTTCAAAAATTAGTTTTTAATTAAACACGCAAATTAAACGCAAACTCCACGGTCCCTTTTAGCGATGTATTTGTGTCTGGCTTACAGAACTCGTACTACCTGAAACGTGGAAAAGTTAGACTAGAAATAAATCTGTGCACTTTTTGAGCGGAACAAACTACTCCCAATTCTGCTGAAAACCTCTTTGACAAACCACCACCGATTTTGCCAACCTTAAGGTTTCAAAGGTACGCAGTCTCTGAGTTTCCGTCAACTTCATCGTTTGCTTGAACCTCGAATTGTTCTCATTTGGTGAAATACACTTGTTTGCAAAATAATTTGGTTTTAACGGAGGGCTGAACTAAATCCCGGCTGAATCTCTCGTTGATGACATTCTTCAGCCATGTGTGTTACACAAAGACCCCGCCGTGGCTCAGTAATATTGTTGCAAAAAAATTCCATATGTTTGTTCTGATTACCTTTAGAATTAATCAGGTTGGTAGACATGCTGCATGGCTTCATGAGTTTTGCTGCTGACGACTGTGTCAGAATGGCATGCGTTATTCTCGATGTGGAAGATGAGATGAATGAATTTCGTTTGTATTGAGCTCTGTTTATTCTACGTAGGGTTACAACTATGAAACCTCAAACCAAATCATTCTAGACAGTCGCCGACGCTCGGTCAGTGGTCATTAAATGTGCTCGTAGCTATTCATGCAAGGCATTAAGAAGGAATACTCTTACCAGATTCCAATCTGACGATTCGTTAAAGAGTGTTTGAAGAGAATATAAACCGGAATCAGTTGCAAAAGCGTGGACTTTCTAAGCACTGGTTTGCTGCTTCAAAAAATAGCAAGGTATTTTTTATCCTTCTGGTGATATCTTTTTCAGTGTTAAGCTCTGCAAAACAAAATCGCCAACAAGCAATCAATTACGCCTCATCGCACTTCACAAACTGGGCATTCAAAAAGAACACCGAAAGAAAAAGCACACAACTACCGGCTGATCGGTTAACCCATTCCGTTACACGGCGCACTAATTATTGGGAGGTGGTGCAGAATCACTTCTGTTGTTTAGGCCAGCTTCCAAAACCCAAGTTTTCTCATGTTTATCCATCAGGCCATTTTTTCTTCATTTATCCAGAATGTCCATCCACACTCTAAGCTCTTGGGCGAAAAGTGAAAAAAATTCGGCGATGGATAGCTGAATAATTTTTTCCTCCGGATTTAAGCCAGCGAATTTCTACTGTTTAAGACTTGAGTGTTTTAACACCTGGTTGCGACTGCTGATTGCCAGTTACACAATTAACGTGTACTTGGACAACCCACAGTGACAGAGTTTCTCACTTAATCAGCACAGCAATCCAATGCTGACAGCCTCCTTGAGTAATGACTTCATGGTAGGAGGACCACAATAATTTGTGGATGACTACTTTATTTATGAGAAGATTAATTGTAATTCCTGGATGGTGTGATCATAACACGTCAAATAGATGCTGGCCTCACGATTGCCTGAGAGATAAGGCATTGCTCTGGTCTGCACTAGCAAACCTCATGGCGTAGCTTATTCCGTTTTGCAAAGAAGGTGCATTTTCTACTCTGGAAGCGAAGAAGCTCCAGGCATCACTAGTCTAATAAGTGTTAAAAAGGTTGATAATTCTGCCTTCTGAATAGGTCCATCATTAACGGGGTTGCTGCGTAACGTGACGCAAGCTTACGTGTGGGTGGCAAATACAACAAATTTCATTTCACATCAGATGTAAGTGTATGCCAAGTGTTTTATTCTTGGTGAAATTTTGTTTCAGTAAAAGTTCACCCATAACTGTAATACAGGTGTGCTGAAAATGGATATTCCCGGAACTTTCCTCCGACACAGTGAAATTGGACATTCCCCTAACCTGGCTAGGGAGTATCAAATTGAGGAATCCCGGGGCACGTCATATGCAACCTACGTACAAGTCGAGTGTAAGCTTCCTATCTGAGTATTTTTGACGCACCTTGGAAAACACAGAAAACTTCATTTTGGCCTGCACCGATGCGAGATTGCGGAACGTTGTGCGTAAGCTGGTAGATTACTGGTGGTGAACTATCCCATGAGGATGATTACCGGAGTTAAACTTACGACACAAACAAAGCTACACAAAATCGATTAACTCCTTAAAATTCGAAAACCATTCTTGTATTTTCTTCTCTGATGTGCACTGACCAGGAAATTTTCCAGACATTTTTCGCAACTCAGCCTACTAACAAGTAATCAGACTGCATATTGCTTCTGAATTTTTTCGGTTGCAAAGATCGAAAGTGGCAATAAGCAGAGGAGAGTAGAGAAAAAGTGGTTGTTAGAGGTAATTGTTTCAAAAGTATGACGGTGCACTGTAAAACGTACTCTTCTAGGAATTCCTCTGGGATTCCAAATGCAGCCTTGTATTCCCCGAGTGTTAGGTACCCATCGCTGTCCTTGTCAAACTTTCGCATGAATTTCTGTCCAAATATATAAGATGGAGCAATGGAAATCCATTATTGTCTATGTCAAGTTAGGCAAACTCACCCAAGATTTATTCTTATAAAAGCGTGATAAAAAGCTTTCCGTTTCTGCCCTAAAGGCAGTTTAACTCTGAGATAGGGGGAGTTGGACTCTAACATTTAGTGTTCATTTAAAAAAATGGGTGCGAACGATGTGGCCTTACTAGTTACGAGTCACCTATAGTCCTCTGGATTCAGAAACGTGTATGGTGAATAAAACCTTATGAACACGATCAAGAAAGCACGGCGTGATACTTAGGCGATGATGAACGCAGTACAGTTAGATTCCTTCATCATATTCTAATAGTCATCAGATCGGGTATGATAGTGTGAATAGCCTAAGCTAATGTGTTGTTGAGAATTCCTGTGGCTTCTTTGACAATCCACGTGACATTCCCGTTTACTAAACGGCTATATGGCGTGGTTTGTCTCACCTTAGAAAAATTGTCCAGAAGTGAAAACTGACACATGATCCGACGCGTGATCTTCCGAACGATCAGACAAGACCTGCGATTTGTTACTACATCATGTCTACTGGGCCCGCCTGTGTTTTTGTCTTTTTTACTTCCTTTTATTTGCCCTGATAAAGGTCCTTGTTGGTTAAAATATAAGCTGATTAGTCCAGTAAATTTCAATGAAAATTCCAGCTTTGGTTCTAGTTCATGTTCCACACATTCTCCAGGCATTTCGCACACCGTGAAGCGCAATGTAAACCTGCGGCATTCAGTTACTCTACCAGACTATGATATTCGAAATAAACCTAGATTCTAGCACCTCGAGAGCATTCCAGTATCATATCAGGTGTGTAAGCGTCGGCACTGGGACTGTCTAATATCTTCGTAGTGTGTTGTGGATTGTGTTTGTCATTTAAATCCCTTCCGCAGGATATATAAAGTGCGGAGAGAAAGATTTGATTAACGGATTTCCACTGTCTTGCTGTGGGGCTTATGGTACAGAGTTGTTTCATATTCGTTCACAATGGGGCTCCAAAAGCACTTTATTGAAAACACTTGCTTTAGAAGCAATAAAGATTAGACGGAAAATAGGTCTCTCAGTTCTGCTGATCAAATGGGTCAGAATTCACGTAGCTTCACTCCCATTGGACTTTGGGTGTCTAGTCTGTTCCGATGTAGGACCTGAATATATTATCCAGCTGAGCAGTACCTAAGCGGAAGTATAGTATGGAAAACCCTGTTACCGATCAACCAATTTTCTGTCAGTAAAGAAACAAATAGCCTTGCAATAAAGAGGGAGGAACATGATGGTTGATAGAGATTCTGTACACTCCAAGTTCCTACATGTCTTTGTAGGGAATGGACATTAAAAGATGAAAACCCGTCTTGGTGCAAACCGTTCTTCGCCTCCCCAAGGCTGGTTGGCATTAAAAACTATGGAATAATATGTGATCCCTCATATCTTCAAGACGTGTTTTTCTGAAAACCATATAAGAATCCAAAGCAACAATGACAGGTATAAAGATGGACGTGCATGCTGTTAAAATGTATTGCGGGGGTGTCCAACTCTTTGGACTTCGTGGTACAGCTCAAGTTCTATGCACCCCCTGGGATATCTCAAAAGTACATTTAGTCATCAGTTGGCTATATCGACACTTTCCTATTCTTTTAAGCCTCTCTTAAGGAATTCAGCTAGGCGGCATATGAAAAGTACCGAGAAATGGCCTATACGGGTGCCATAATATCGTCCTCTCAGCAGCCGCACACTGCTCTTGCTATGTTCACGCCGGAATACGCTAGGAATAAGAACAAGCTGTAATGTTAGGTAAAGTGCACCACAAAACTTCAGAAATAATGCATTTTATTGCTGCCAACAATAGTGGACATTTTCCACTGAATAATATCTTCTGTCCAATTTGTCCGGAATCTATCGGTTAGTATCTCTCCATGTGTAAACATGGTATCCAATTAAATTGTGGAGGACCGATTAGGGAAGCGATTAGTTTGGATTTCTTATGCAAATGAGCTTAGCCCGTAGAATAGACCACTTAAAACATGTTCAGTGGTTGAGCCTTCTCCATCAAGACTCAACCCCCTCCCTGACTCGCATTTATTTCGACTGCTAATTCTGCAGGAACGTTGGGCGCACCATGTAACATATAATTTACATAATACATTCTGTATAATATAGTATAAACGATGTAGAATTGTCACCATAAATTTACTTACGGAACATTCATTTTCAGTAAAACCGAATCTTTTGAAACCAAAGTTCAATTCGTCGTAGGAAACACGGTTGTCGCCATCCAAGTCCACTATAGAGAACAGCTTTAGCAGGCCTCGATACAACGTCTCCTGCTTCATGTTTTTGGATTATGCCTACAGGAAAAGAATTTTTGACTAAACACAAATATTTGAAATGCAGTGGAATTACTCTGACTACAAACTCAGACCAAATAACGCATGTTCTCTCCAGGTGGGCTCCTTGGACGAACCGACAAAATGTATCATCGATGAATTGCGGTTCATTTGAAGGTGGACAGAGAGATACTTCTTATGGAACACACCATAGGAAGTTATCCTTTATGAAATGATTACAAGGAAATCTACCAGCTTGTGTAGCATCGTTAAAGGAACAAAGCTAATTTGGCTTTGTATATAAAAATGTCTTGCGCGTGAAAATTTTCACAAGGCGCTAGTTGAAACGTCGATGTTGAAATTCCTCAACCTATTGCCTCAAAGCGAGAAAAGGTTTTCGGAAATGATCTTTAGGGAGTAGTTTAGTTGAGCCGAGCCTGATCCCCTAGACTAGTTTACCCTACGGTTTACTCTCTTGCCCTTTTTTAGTTGTGTTTGTGAGTAATTCGGTAGAACTTCGCAGTATCTATGACAAATCACCTACCATCACTCGTCTCGCCTTTAAAATCGCACGTCATAAGCACAACCGGTACACTAGTGGTCCACAATGTCACGGGGTTTTTCTTGGCTGCCGGGTACCAGTGTTGTTAGATAGTTTAGCTTGTGCGTCATGAGAAACACTGTCTTTCAGATGTGTTGGCATGCAGAGGAGGGCTAACGAAAACGGAACTTTGGGAAGGCAACTCATGCTAGATAACAATTCAATGAAGTTTAAGTAGCATCCATTTTATTTCCGTCATTTTGCAGAGAGCCCACTGAATACACATTTGTGGCAGTCTAATCCAATTTGGCTAGGTGGTACGAAACTAATAACTTATATATCACCTGCCAAAGTACCATTGCCTGGAGGAAGGCCCTTTGCTGCAAATTTGCTTATGACCGAACATGAACTAAGCGGTTACAAGCCATTGGAAACGCAAGGAAGTATCCTATCTGCACACATATTTTAAGAAGTAAACATTCTTAGGCTTCCTCTTGAACTTTCCTGGAGTTCTTTGGATATCCTAAAATAAAGAAAGAACAACGCAAACAAATCCCTCATCTTCCATCACATGCGGGGGTGGAGTTTGGGTTCCAGACCGGACACCACTTACATTGGTAGCGTACACCATACGTCGGTATATCCCCTTAGCTATTACCTTTCTGTAGTTATGCGACATACTACCGTCGCCTATGGATTAGTACAAATTAAATAATTTTTCGCGCTCACAAATTTTCTTGAAGCATTCGGACTTCTATTACTTTCGAGCAACTAGCTTCTGACCCCAAGATTTCATCCAATAACGAGCGAGTACATCTTGTCAGACAGACATTCTACTGACTTTCGTAGGTGATTCAATAAACGTAGATGGCCCGTCTTATTAGGTGTGCTAATAATTATCAACTGTTCAAAGTATACATTAGAGGTGATTTCGGAATATACGTAGTATCTGTGCGCATCTCTCGCTTTGACAGTCATCCTTGGTCAAAGCCCAATTAAGTGTATAGTATAAATCCAACAAATTTTCCAAGTTTTGACTTCAAATAAGCCTGTTGATCCTATTCGGTAGTAGGGATTCCCAGCTGACAGCTTGCCATGTACCCACTCTATTGTGCAGCAAACTGGGATGCCCTTACACGTTCTCGCCGTAACAATGTATTCCGTCCAATACATAATTTACTCTTGAGAAGTGACAAGAAAACAACTTAGGCTAATGAGATATTCAAAATATCAAAGGTGTGCTATTAATTCAACGACTTTACTTTGACGTATTCTATGCCTGTCATGACTTCGGTTATGTCCATCGTCTTACCAGTGTTACACAGAAGTATTCTAAAAGAAGGAAGCTTTATATGGTACTTTCACCCAGTTCAAAAGAGTCGCAATTAGTGGGGCACTTGTTGACCAAGAGGTGTATTTAAAAGTTGCAGTGCATGTCGTTTCATGCCTCAGTTGCCTTCGTGGCCTAGCCGTGGTCCGCAAACGATTGTAAAGTTGTGGCCCAAACGGATACTTCAAGTTCCTGGTTGCCTTTTGACGGATCTTTGTAATTTCAGTGACCGCTATCCGCTTCCAGCTCAACAACACGACAACTCAATACAACAACTCAACAACATAATAGTTAGTTTCGTCAACTACTCTCCCTTGAAGCAGCAAAATGTGGTCTTGGAGAATTACTCTCCCGGTTGAAACCACATGCATAATCCATTGGTCTTGTGTTTTAGTTTAAAATGAGCCGAAAAGCTGTTTCATTATGAAGTCTTCCAATTCTTCGCCGGTCGATAAACTTCTTCCTGAAGCTCCAACAACCCGGCAAGTAAGTAAAATTTACTAAAGATTTCATACATGCAACTTACACCAAACATAGACGTAACATACCCTCTAGATTGATGCCAGTAGAGCATAGAGTGTTCCTGTCAGGATGCAGTTTGTCGCTTTTTATTAGGGCATATAACACATAACATGGTAATATGTGCTTGTGTCAGCTGATTGGTGAATTAAGCATATCACCTGCCTCACATTTTGACCAACAGTAAGTTCAGCTAATTGCTTGACGATTTTGTTGTGTTTACGTAGCACATCAGTACAGAGACTCAAAGTTTCATGAGGAAAACCGTGACCGAATTTGGCGCAAAATACCCTTTCTGAGTCAGCTTTTCTGAGTCTGTTTTACCAGCTTACTCGATTGCAAAGTCGTATAGCTTTTGACGGTGGGAAAAACGAACCACAGTAAATTCTGCGTACTTTACAGCCATGCCAGGAAAAGTGGAACTTAATACTACAAAACGAGCCCACTGTGATTTCCGACTACATGGTTTATGGCTTTGCTGTGCTCCAAACACATAAGGAAGGTCCTGTTAGTTGAAACACTATTTCTTTTGTACACTCCTCGGTTGGTGTTAGCTCATTTTGTCCATGGTAGGTAAAAGCTTGGACCTACCTGATAACAATCACCGGAATGTGTTCCAACACTCACCTCATATGATATCAAATTGCCTGATGTCCATAGCTGTACCGTCGGGATCCCACTTGGAGGGGATATTGTTGTTAATCTTTTTAAATGCCTTGTCTGGAACAGTGAAAGTTTGAGAGCAGCATCTTGCTCACCATCAATGAAACCATTTTACTTGCCGTTATTGCAGTTCTCGCCGCTGCACTATTTGAGCTAAATGTTGTTGGAGTACACGGTTTTGATTGAGGGTCCATCTCTAAACGTACATTCTTCATGATACTCCGCATGGATGTGAAACTTCGCCTAGCCAGACGTTCCAGTATTCCACATGTACACTCTTATAATTAGGTGTATTAGATATAGTATTCTATACTGACAGCAATATCGCGTGCACACTAAACGAAATAATAAGAATCATATTCTGTATTTGCCGTTATAGGAACACCATGCAGCAACCTCGCATATGGAGAGTAGAATGCAGTAAAACAAGTAAACAGTAAAACACACGCAGCTTCTGAAAGCAACGGCACGTCCGCTACGATTCATTTACTACCTACGAAGATTCGTGTACTCTACAAAACTACCAAGCGTGTATAGTGTCCTATCTGTAGGTCGGTTTTACCAAGAAGATAAATAGAAGAATTATATAAGCTGGATCTCCAAATACAATAGCTGTTTCACGGTGATCAGAGAACACTAAAATCATAGCGCTTGCACCGGCAAAGGGAAATATTATAAAGAAAGATCATATAGAATCGATTAAACACACTACGCGTACAGTTCAATAGTCAGTTGGCTATCATCCTACCATAACAACCAAGAACCAACCAGACAAGCAAACAAACATACATAAGTGCATACAAACAAAGTGCGACCCCAGAATTCTAGGTTTGTCAAATTTTATTACTGTTTTCATAGTACCGCTTTTGGTGATATACCTCCATTAGAACTATCTGAGTTTTGGGGTCTTGTGTGTGACTCAAAGTGGCCCATCTCATTGCTGGAAACAATCAGTGCCAGATAGAGTAACCAACACTGCGTGCGTAGAAGGTTTTGATATAGTCACTTTAGTTAACATGGTTACAAATGTTGAGTTTCTGTTGTCCATTTGAATTCTGTGGGCTTTAGCATGCTACCGCTATATATAATGTCGCTTGTATGCGGCAGGAAGAAAGTAAATGAGATACTAACATATCACAGCATTTTTCTTTTCTTTATTTTAGTGAATCGGATAAAGGGGACCAGAGGTTTCAAATGTCAGCTGTAACAGGGTACTCGGCAGGTACAATGGAAAGCGGTTAGTCTTGGTACTATACCGCCATGCTGCATATTTGACGGAATATCAGACGACTTAGCCCGGAAAGCATGTAAATCAATCTTAGATCTTGAGTGCTCTACTGTCCATTTTATGCCAGACAGTTTGAGACGGTACCCTGAGCAAGCTAAAGGATGGTATCTTCTGGGTCTTAACAGCCAACCAGATGTGCTATGTGTCTACAGACAGGAACAAATGCCTGTGTAAAAAGCTGATCAATACCTACCATGTTTGGCAGTGAAGCATTTACAAGAGGCATCTGTTGCACAATGATTAGTTTAATCATCGACACGTCACCCATGCAACCAGATGTTTTACCCACACACTTGAGTAGAAGAATGTCCTGAGAATTTTGCCGCAGATATCATAGAATTACTTGCAATTTTGGGTGCTTGACGTGACGAGGTAATAAAAAATCCACCCATTAGTTAAAAAGCTGTAAACTACCAGGTTTACGAGACATTAGGCTTCGACTGTTCATCCAACACCGAAAAGCACTCTTCCTTCACCATATGAATAGATAAAAATTTTCAACTGACGATTTCTGAGAGCCCAGTATTTTGGCGCTTAACGTAAAACAGTCGCTGTTAGACTAGATTCTCTAAGTACCATCAAGTAATGAGTTTGCTAATTTCTTTTAGCGAGACGCCTACAGACAAGCACACCTCCAAAATGTCAAAGCTACCTAAGTTTGTATTACTCCCTAACTTTATTTTTTGTGGATTTTCCAACATAGTGATAGAAACAAACAACTCCACACGTGTTTCATGAAAACAATCTAGCCTACTTGTGCACCACTCAGCACAACCGAATCGATTAGACCTTACCTAGCACACCACCACGTGATACTCCTCGTAAGCCTAATGTTTCGCTTGCGTGGAACCCAATCGCAATCGATAGTTTGTGCACTCAATGATCCACTGTGTTCTGGATCACACTCAATTGTTATGTTATGATACAACAAAAAGAATATGATGAATAACGCAGTTTCATACTGTACTTACTTACCATGCTACTTAGCGCTGTTGGAGTAGTTTGGTAATGATTCCATTGATATGGAAAAAACAGCAAGTATTAATCAGAAATTCTGCTGCTTCGAACAGCACAAAATAGAGTTTTATAAGAAGTGGTGAGTATCGGAAAAGACGAACGTTTCAGTCATCATCTAAAAGCAAACGTAGCGGTAAGTCAACAATTCATGTCGGTTAAATCAACAGCCTGGGAACTGGTCAGCTGGAAGAAGGATGCCTAGTTTTACGGAAGCTCAAGGTAGTTGCATTTATCGCACTAGACCAACCAGAAATCGTAGGCTTTGGGGGTTTATCCCAGTGATGATCATAGTCCTAGTTAAACCAAAAAGTGTTCCCATAATCTCCGTTCGATTTTTCATGAAAATGCTGACAACCCATTAACCGCAGCAAACTCCCGGTAGGGTACTAAGCAATCACACCATCCACTACAGCTTCCGGCAACATATAGAAAATTTGAGTGATATTTAATATCGTCGTTTCTACATTATGGATACACTTAACCAAACTGTGGGACGGATTCCAAGGAGCCCCAAATGCTTGTAGGTTTAAAAATTATGCGCAACAATAATTACTGAATCAGACAAATATGCATACCATTTTGGTTTTCAAGGGAAGCTCTCCTAAAACCCAGCTCAAACTCTCACTGTTGAACTCTTTTAACTAAATGTGCTGCATCAACCACCTTATGTTTCAGTCAGTACAATATTCGGGAAGTCGCAGTATACTTCCATGAGGAAAACTACTCACAAGTTTGCCGGGAAAATTTGAGTAGCCCATGACCGGCTTCGACGACCTTGGGACTCATGAGGTGAACACAGTCTCCGAGTAGCCATCAACCTTATGTTCTACTTGGACTTAAATTGAAAGAATATGACAAATAAACTCATTTACACAGCACTTTGGTTTTTACGATAAATTAACCTGAAACCCAGGCGAATCTCTTGTTTTTGACATTCCTCAATAGGGCCAAAACCGGTTGAATTAAAAAAGCTTCCAGCAATCGCAGTGAGTAGTTCTTTGAATGAAAATACTGCGTCTGTCTAGAGTGCATGATTTGCTTCCATCAGTAAACCATGACTGGATTCTTTTTTCACCTTCCTCGTAGCACTCATTTCGGGTCTTAGCTACTAACAGAGCGCCTCTATGCAGGATAATTTTTGATGTAGCATGTTGCCAACTACTAAAGCAGATTAAAGCCTAGGGATTTCTAAAAGTTTGCTTTATTAATCTTCCAGCAGAATAAATTTCTTCATAATAGAAACAGGCACAAAACTTAGTATAACTCTTCAGTGGTTGGTTGTTGATCGGGTGGCCGTTGGTCTGTTTGCCCAGGTTGGCAATTAGCATGGGGGCATTTGGTCAGCTATTGAGATAACATCATCAGTGTGCGGTTTGGTGCACTGATGGATTTCAGTTTTTTTCTTGTGCAACGTTCTGTTACGTGTGCCTTCAGTTATTCTAGTCTTTCATGGCTTTTCTACTTAGAAGCTTACTCCATGTTTAATGGGGTCTTGGTTGAAACCTTCCGGAATTTCACAGTTCCCAAGTTCATCTGGGTCTAACGCGATTAGGTAATAAACAGGTTTATAAATTTTGAAGCATCTCAGGAAAGAACTCAGCCTAGATTTTTTGGGCCAGCCCTAAAATACACCAGCTAGCAATCGGAGAAGTATATGCTTCATCGTAGCGTCATCTGTAAATTTCATTGTTGATGACTTGTCAGTATATGTACACAAACAGTTCATCCACCCCCATTCGTTTGAATATCCTCGCCCATATTGTTGGTCCGATACAATGACATCAGTAGTCAGCCTCATCACTTGGTACACTGGTAAAGTCCAGACTGATGTCAATTCAAAAACTTGTTTGATTTCTTAACCAGTTAGTTGCGTCAACTGCTGTATTTGGCAGCCATGTACCGGACTAGCTTTAGCTCTCTGATCAAACATTTGTTAGGCGAGTAATATGAATATTTTTGTATGTCTCGTACGGGTCCATCCAACATATCAGCACTAGTTACCAGTGACAAACCGCAGAGTCGCGAATCAACAGTTTAGGTCTGTCGCAAACGGTCAGATACCATTGTGTCATTAGTCCCTTTTTATTTTGGGCTTATATTGATCACCGATTTTATTTCAAGTGCCTCGTCTCCGTTTATCTCTTTTCCTCTAGAATTCGACTCATCGGCAACGGATTTGAGATGTAGCAATTTTTCTTGGTATTACAATCCTTACGACTTTTGACCCCCAAAAGGAAAGAATATTGTCGATCTTTTGGACACACCAGGATATTCCTGTGCAACTACTCGTCTCATCAATGTTCTGAAGTTCGAATTTCCTAACGAGATTCGATGAAAGAATAATCGGCTCAGATGATGTTACCAGACCAGGAGGAAGCCAGCAGGCTTTTCAAACCAAAGTCCAGCAATAGGCTTATCACAAGAATTTAAGAAAAATAAACCATTTGAGTACAATATTATTAGGTCTAACAAAGAGGTGTTCAACAGCAAACAGAAAGGTTTTTAGACGAATTCCGAGATTTTTCGAAAGGTAGGGATAGAGTGTTGTGGGTTTTAGTTAACTTAATAGTTCTGCTATTTTTGTACATGGCGCAAAATGACACGTTTTTTACCGGTCGGTGGGTTTTTAGTGCACAAAATACCCTAGCAAGCTTGTTCCGAGCAGTTTCTTCAACTTTTTCACTCAGTAGGCGTCAGACAAAGCAACGTGATGGTAGTGGGTTTGGCTGGATGCTACCTTAGCATCCTTAGCTGGTGTCTTGGGGCCTGTTGCATTCTGTACCCAAGGATTAAGTTGCCTCCGCTTGGATTTCAAAAAACTTTTGTAGTTCTCCTTCATTATGTCCGATGACATCTCTGATATAATGAGGTAAGAGGAACTCATTGTAATTCTATCTGATTCTCTGAATGGCTTTGTCGTCCTCTTTTTATGTAAATTTTACTCTAAGAAAAACAAAAATAATTTCATGCTTTGAATCGTACAGGAACTTTGTCGGGATGGATTGAAGGTAACCATATCAGGATGGTTAATAAGGAAGTATATTTGCACGGGAAAACTGCCACAGGAGCACTCGAAACTGTTCCAACACTGAAGGTGCCACGGATCACAGGCGCCCAAATTTTCGCAGGTCCCACGTAAAAGTATTTCAGCAGTCAGTAAAAATTGACATAAAACGTCTTTAGGACTGCCTGAGAAGGTACCAAAAACCTCGTGACTTTCATCATTTCCTCAATAAGGCAAATAAATGGAAAAAGACCAAAACATATACCTTTAGAGTTTACTCGGAAGATAGTTCTAGTCAGTGTTATTATATATTAACTTCACCCAGCAAACTTTGGGATCAGATTGCCCCAGATCATGCGGAATGACTATCCTGAAGAGCGACAAACCGAATGAAACTGCACCACTGGATAAACATCAGCTGCGCTAGAAGGCATTCACAAGTGTATCAGAACAAAGTTACCAATTAGCTACACCATAAAGGAGTGTCAGATAAACTGAAATAGTCCACTAATTTTTGCCAGATGGGTGTAGCAGAGTGATCAGGTGTTACAGCTTTGAACGGAGTTTCAGCAGAATTAAACAGAAATCTTTCAAACGATAGGTAACACGTAGCTTCGAAAGAGACCAATGATCGATGCTTTGTAGTACAAAAACTAGCTGGACGCTGCATGGTTGGGTCTTCTCTATGGGGGCACATATGGTCTGGAGGACTTGACATTCAATTCAGAAACATCAATAAGTAATATTTCTAATATAATCGCTTAAATGTTCTTGCGGTGATAAAATGGCCTACTATTTAGCCGCAAGTAACTAAGAGTTTTGGAAATAACTGCTTGAGGCGATAGTAGTCATTTCAGGGATCAACTGTATTATGACAAATTTAGTGACACTACAACCAAGTGGGCGTACAGCGACCAGGTTTGTGACAGGATACACCTGGAATTTGGGTGCAGAACTAAAATGGTACCTATTAGAAGGTTCCCCTTTGGAATGGGAATTAGGTGTGTTTGTTAGTTTGGCTTACTGGAAACATACTCAGAGAACTTCACCACAGTTGACTGGTCATGTTTTACCTAAATTGTCTTTCGATCGCACTACTGCTAGACAATCCATTGTGCGTGGAAAGATGGACGAATGATGAGCAGTAGTAAGGTAGGTTTTGGTTTATTTTACCGAGAACCGGTAATGAATACCGGCCGTCTGTTTCACTGGAAGAAAGTTACTTAATACTTAAGCTCTGAAAATATTGTCCGATAAATTTGAAATCGAAGGTACTTTTCGTATAGTGAATGGATTTCAAGGATTGCAAAACGTCCTGTAGAAAAAAATGCTGTCATAAAAGATCCATTCCACCAGACCAGATTATGAGTTGGCAAAAACGTTCTAAACAAACATTCTTAGTTTATCCACACCATATGCCAAGGAGGGATTGATTTAGTACAGTCCTTTCCTTTGGACAGTCACGCTTGATCTGATTCGTCTTTTATAAATTGGTTTCGATATTCTGATGACAACAGTTTGACAACACGATCCTCTTTCAACTGACCGTTTAACTGACGACGAGCAACAAACAGTTCCCTTTCTGCAACTCACTTTGGAAGGTAGCGTTCGATTACAACGTATTCCACATTTCCCCCAGGTACAAACTGCGTTGTCCATTTTGCCTGGGCCGCTATTTCATTCCGCGACTGTTCTTCATAAGGCAGTCAGGCCACAGTTGAAATCATCTTATGGTTTGTTCCGTTTCATACTAACGATATTGAACACAATAGGTAAAAACCTGGCTAAAACTCCTAGCTAACGCCGCAAAAATTATGCGATATGCAGTCCAACAACGTTAGTGTTGGACCTCATTAGTGCATGTACGAGTTTTTTTTCCTATTTTAACCTATTGAACCAATGAAGCATGGCCCAAAAACTGCAAAAAAATGTTGTCGCTCTTTACCAGTGTGCTTTTAACAAGTTGCCGTGAGGATTGGGTTACATTTCTGTCTATTTTTCACGCAGTATTCTACCGTTGAGTGAGTAAAAAACCTAATGGTTTTGGAGGAGAGCGGAAGCTGAAAAATATCAGATGGCTCAAATACACTACATGGCTGAAATCAGTTACTGAATTTATGTAAAATATTTCGGATGCTTCATTGTATATTTGAGATAAATTTATTATGAACTAGGTGTTTTTGATGAGCCGCAATAACTTGTTGGGATGTCAGTGCGAGTTACCTTTCGAGACGGGTCCGCGGGACTCCCGTTTCGCCTGGTTGTTGAGGCTTCAGGACATTGCTGCTAGTTGATATCAGTGACGTTCCTGTACCCATATTTTGTGAACGAGATTCTGGAGGTGAAGGCACCTTGGAATGATTGTGTAAAGTTTGCTTTTGGTCAATCCCTCTCAGTTGATATTCTCTTCACCGCAATAAGCGGCCCAAAAATTTATTGCTGCGCGGCGGAAAACAGGAATACTGAACACTGAAATCAAGCTGTCGATGACAACGTCACCTTGAAGGCAAGTTGAAAAAACTGTCCATCAATCGTTTAGGACACCCTTTTCAATAAACGTTTTTATAATAATAACATTTTTGTTGAATACCACTAGTCCGTTCAAAATGTTCAAAATGACTGTTTTTCACGATACAGACGGGTAAAATTGTAGCCGCAAGCTGGCTTCATGGCAAACCGTCCGGTTGGCTTTTTCCTCTTTTGTGGAAGCTCTTCATCGCCAGACTGCTTAACACGTATGATTGTATCAATTGCAAAAAGTCCTCATACGTGAATGGCTAAAGTCTCATATGAAACCGCTGCCTTTATGTGTATCTTAAATGAAGTGCGCCGCCAGACTGATCTATAGCGTAACTCTGCATCTCAACCTTGAACTTCTTTCTGCAGACGTCTTTTTGGTTATAACTAAGAGGCGGTGGTGAATAGCTGCCTCATATAGCAACAAATTTTACCTTTCATCTCCATCCAAACATGCATTTCCTACACATTCGTAACTCCTACATTGGCGTCATCGTTAGTCACAATATTAGTTGTTCCGTGTAAAATTGATTCTTCTGAAGCCTTGCAAATTTATCGGTCGTAAATGTTAGTTAACAGGTGTTCGTCTTTCTCTAGGGAGATGGGAATTTTCTTTCACAGAAACAGGTTGGAAGAGTCTGTTAGATATTTGAAAAACACGGCTCTCCGAATATTGGTTTCAGTTGGCCTATGAGTAAAGATCTATCCAGAAAAAAAGAGTTCATAATATATTCCTTTAACTGATACTTAAAAGCCTTTCTGCAGGAGCGTATCATGCTGATTGCTGCTCAGGCATCACACTCCAGAACTTGCTGCAGTCGGGGTTCTGTCACTGAATGATATTCAACCTTATGCTTCACTGGAAAACCTGTGACAATTTTCAATCACCCTATTTCCGTCAGGTTTACTGTGCCTAAAGTTATAAAACCTATCCCAGCCACAAAACGCATTTGCATTTCCGATTTAGGTGCACCCTTGAAATATCAGACTCCCATGGAAATTCAGCTGGTTGGCTTTCAAATTCGGGGGCTTGTTTTTCCCCGTGTTAAACACACAGTACAATTCACTGCCTTTGTAGGGCCTTTACCCGCTTTAAAAAACTCCCGGTGGATCAGAACTACACCAACGGCTTTAATACGTCGTACAGTTTCATGGTAGCTCCCAGTGTTTACAGCTCTTGAATGAAGGAATGATCCGCTTTCATCATTCTTTGGTTGCACTGATGCATTCGCATATAATGCTCTCTTCAAAAATTACTCTTCAGTACTCCTACTGATGGGTCCCATGTAAATAAGGTGGATCAGCTTATGGATACGTCCATATTTTCAACAACTACTTAGTTCACATTTATGCCTCGGGTTTGCCAAAACTAATCGTTCCAAATTCTTAAGTGTATTTTTTTCGACTCGCCAGCAGCGGCAAGTGATGGCCTTTGGTTGCCTATATCCTACTTCGGAAATCTTACACCTTTCGGTTGGTCATTCTTCATTCAGTTTCCCATGGTCCTCTCTTGTGGAGCTATTCGCAGATGAATCCTCTCGACAAGTTGGTTGCCTGTTCTTTTCCCATTGTTTTCACTTGTTCATAAAGCAAAAATAGCAAATTCACACCATTATCGAGTGATTCTGTTATAAAGAATAGGATCCATTCACATATTTTTTAATCCCCTGCCAAATTCAATAAAATTTGGTAAGGGTATCGCGCCAACCTAAATCAACGCACCCAGTCCGCTTTTTGGCCCTAAAACGCAGTCCCTTCTGATACAGGTATCATGTAACTTGAAAAACTGCTATATGAAAACGTGAAAAATTGTTTTTTGGTCAAAGGCTAGTTTGTGTATCGTCACCGTTTCTGAAACCCTCTGTAGAAGATCAGAGTAATTCTGTCTTATTCTGGCTAATTAGAAATTGAATAGGCGTCAATAACTGCGTTGCTTCGTAATCAACAGCTAAACTCGCTTAAAGTAACATCAACAGTTCGTTCTCCTGGCTAGATTTTAAAAGATATCGTTCGGATAACATACTTTTAACAAACCTAACTTCCATAAGACGGTTGCTGGACTGATGTGACTTTCATTAGCATGATATGAAGATGAAAGATTTTTATAAAAGCCTTGCTTCTTACTAGTTTCTCAAACACAGATGTTCCAATCGGTCCTGTTAGGTAGCCGATGAACGTAAAGGCCAAGCGGTATTACTTTATTGATTGCATATAAAAGAATCTTCATCATCTTTCATCCCTAACCATTTAAGACCTGAGCAATATGCTTAATTAAACAGTATATATCCAGCACAACTCGATATACATGTAGACTCAAATGTATCTTCAGTTCATTGGAAATGCGCATACACGTGACAATAACAAATCACTTTTTATAATGATCATATATTTCTGCCATTCAAATTATCTTGTAGGTGGTATCGAAGCAACTAAGATCAACTTATAACTACACTAGTTTATGTTATGTCTATTAGCTGGGTGACCACACTTCGATCTACTGACAAAGCGTTGGATGCTCGCTCAGACTCTACTCATCATTGCGTGCACACGGCTTTTGAGAATTGATGGAACGTTTATAAATAGGTCGAATGAGTAGTAGCCATGCCTGGATTTCATTGTTAAGTGAGTTCCTGTGACTGATTTGGTTGTCGAAACAAGGGTTTCGGAAGCTTCCGAAACTGAGAATGTTGGTCATCCTTACGGAGTAGTTGGTATTGTTTAGCTTTTCAGAGCGGCTTTCGCACCTGGTAGAGCATCCGTTAGAGCTGCCACTTGGTAGTTTCAGTGACATACATTGAGTGATGTAATATGTGTCTGGTTTGTGCTTGATCGTCGACAAATCTTGTGACTTCAAACTTCCAGTTCTGCTTTTTCAGCTAGAAAATGCCGCCCTTAGGATGCACCAGTTGTGGATTGAAAAGGTTTTTCACTATGTTGGACACAGACGGGGATAAGAAAATAACATTTGACGAGTTGAAGAACGGCCTCCATATGTTTGGTTTCACCGAAGACAACGTAAAGGTAACGTCCTAGCAGTACTTCCTTTGGATGTGGAATTTTGACTGGTTTTTATGTTATTCTTCTGATAAACAGCTGACTTCCCCATTGTAATGTCAGACTAATGTAGAGTTCGTCGAGTCCGCATTGATTTGTAAAACCTGAAAATTTAGATTATTACAGGAACTTTGTCAATCTCTTGTGGATTACTTAAAATTACTAGCTATAAACCTTTGATAATTGATAAATACTCCAGTCAGTTTTGCTCGCATTAGGCAAACGTTTGATCCGCTGGTTCATCCTTCGCTTCTTTCGAGCAAACCCAAAAAATCATTCCAAACCAATAGAAATATTGCCTATCCTTTCAGCAATTTCTAGATAAACTCGACGTTAATAAGGATGGGACTGTCACCTACGATGAATACAAAAAAGTCTTCGAAATCGAAGAAAACCAAGACAAAGAGTAAGTTTCAAAGTTATAAATCTATTTTTGCTGACAATAATTCATGCCATTTGTTATTCAGGAGGATGCTAGTAACAACGCTGATGTCGGTGTTCGTTGGATGCACTCTGGACTGATCAGTTCAACTGCAAACAGTTCATCATCATTAAAGGCGACACAATTAATGCTGTGTTGGGGAGCATAGCGTAGCGCCTCGTCGTCGGTTGTGCTGACAATCAGCTGACCAACAACGCACTGGACATGTTACTTCCACTATTGATTAGGTGTTCACAGTTAAGATGCCTAGCTGGACGAGCAAACCAATGAATTGTTGTGGTACAAAATGAGTTTAGTTATCTTCGCACGTAAATTGAAGACGAATTTCAACTCGTGTGACCGGAAAATCAGGACTTACATAACTTAAATCATTCCTGTATTCTCCCATTGGTCTTTACAGTTCGGAGTCAGACAAACGTACACAGATATTGCTGCAGCTTTTCGAAAAACTGGACGCTAATCACGATGGTAAAATAAACCAAGAAGAATGGGATAAAGGAATGAAATCCATGCAGATTTGTGAGAAGTTTAGTGCTGTAAGTTTTCCTTTCTCTTGAGTCAAAGCGGAATCGCTTTGCATTTCAGTGACTACACTTGATTCTTCTTTTGTTTGAAGAACTCTGTGCAACAAAAAATGAAGGACTACTCATTGGAAAAGGGATAGGGCTTATTATGTGCTATGACCCGTCAAAAATCTAAACAAACTTGATTATCTTTGCTAAGATATTGGAGACCGAATCTGACTAAACAAAATGCAACGGAAAATTTGTGAATCACAATTTACCTAACGGAATTGCGTATGCCCAACGATTGTTTGCCGAAGAGAGTGCTATGTTTTGTGCTCAATTCAGAGTGGCGGAAGCAGAGACGGGACCAATCCTTGACGTGGCAGAGGGGTACGAAAGAAATAACGAAACGTTTGGGTGCTGTCGGTGCAACTCTCCTTCCAGGATGGGGACCGCGTCCTTCTCACTGCGCCTGGTTGGAGAAGCTGGAAGATATCGCTCCCAACAGATGTCACTGGTGATCTTGTTGTCATTTTCTATCTAGATTGACTGAATGAGTGTCTGCAGGTGTGGACACCTCGGAATAATTGTAGTAAGCTAGCAGTATGTCCCTTCCCCGTGGGCCTTTATTCTTTTCTTCACAATAAGGCTTTCAAATAAATCAAGGTTGTACGTCACGGGAGCATCAGTGTTGAACACTGATGTCATGCTGTCGATGACGATGGTGATGATTATGATGACCTAACGGAAAAATGTAAAGCGCACGAGTAGCACTTTCATCTTAATTAAAGACTGTTGATATATGAAAGATATTAGCTAACAATTTTACCACCTCAGTTTATGCAACAAAGGCTGTCCAAGGTATATCGACTTTTCCAAATCTCAGGATTTTCTCTATTTTTCCCGAAATAACAAGTAGAAACGAGGTTATACGGCGATATTAATTGCAGAATATTTTTGTCGGTAGGATTAATAATCATCCAGTGCATTTATCCCACCCTCAGAAATTGAGGAATTATCTTGATGTATCCTGTGACGGAGTGATCACAAAGCAGGAATTCATGGTCGGTCTTGGAATGGTGGAAGACCCAATTGAGTGAGTTATACAAATGTTGCTTAGATCACAGCCGGGTTTATTCTCCCTTCGAGTAATCACTTTCGGAAGATTCTGAAATTCCTCCTCTAAACGGCTGTTGCTTAGTGATCGGGCGGACATCAATATCTACACTGTATGCTATCGGTGCTTTATGACATTAAAATTTCATTTGTACCACGGTGTCTTTAGGAGCTTCTTGAAAGTGGGACAGATTGTTCAACTTTAACCTTAGGGAATACTCCGCATGTAAAGTATTAATGTATATGTGTAACTTATATGTTCTAGCAGAACCCGGGTGACATTTGTCAAATACCGTTACCCAGAAGTTGATTGACTAATGCTTTGCTCATTCACCTGAAAGTAACTAAGAACCAGCAACCAACTACCACAAAGGGCGTTCTGTGTAAAGACAGGAACCTCACTGATCAGAGCTCAGGGATTTTCGACGTCATATGAAAGGTTTTTGAGGAATTCCCAACAAATACCTTACTAGTGGAGTAAATTACTGTGACCCTGTATCGTGCGCTCTGGTAGGAATATCGAGGATGTACGCGTCACAAAAGTTCATTTATTGGATTTATTATAATGCATAGTGTGCAGGCTCATTTAAAATTTCGTAGGGAAAATTCCACATGCCATTTTTGCCCCATTATTCTTGTGTAAATTTTTCTGATTTTTTGACCTCTAAATGTTGCCAGCCATGCCGCACAAGGAATTTGCTAGATATTTGGTTGGGCGAGGTAACATTTGTTGAGGACAATCGGTTCGGTGGAAGGTTTTGATATCACAATCGTCGAATACATCTCAGCTTTTGTCGAGGATACTATTTCTACCTGAAATATTGTCCTATCGTGTTGACTATAGTACCCTTAATTCAGGACCAAATAGGAAATTTGATGTGCCTGCGAATGGAGGCGTTTGGCACAAATCAACAAGAAATGTATTCAACCAAGAAAGGAAAACAAAATCCCCCGCCAAATATAACTTTCCTTCATGAAGAAATGTCACATATGACCGAATGACTAATCCCATAATGAAATAAATGTATACATGCACTGTTTACATCGTGCACAGAACGAAGGTTTGAAGCTTCAAACCAGTCGTTATGCGTGGTTCTCTTGAACGCTGCTCTTCTCCACTTAGAGAGAATAACATGCCACTTCTGATTTGTTTGCCTTGCTATATAAAGTAACCTCAGATTTACACGACCCTGGCCCATTTGTGGTGAAATTTTGAGACTTTTAGTGCATGGTTCTTTTCGGATGCAGGTTGTTTCCCTGAAGCAATCTGATGTGCATGCAGCGGAGCTTTTAAAGCGTACAATTCATCCTGTGTTTTGGGGCAGTCTGAGCACTATAAGATAGAGACGGATACGGCTGATATTTCAAGTCTATACAAAGGAGTCCACTTGTAGAACGTAACAAGACAGCCTAGAGTATAACTTAACCTTCCATCACAAAAGTTGCTTGCGTGCTCTCTATAACCTGCCATACTTACCGCAGGCGATGACAACTAAACACTGGATAAATTGGAGGTGGTTTGAAAACGTCAAAGATAAATCTGCCACGCCTTCAGACGCTGTTGTTGACGTTTTGAAAACATGAGAAGTTAAAATCATATTTGGATATGGAAAATACTGCTGATTAACCGTACGTTTTCCTCCTTGCATATTTTTTAACGGCGAGTGCTTAGGCTTACCTAAAAATGTTCAACTTGCCACTTTGACCGTTGTCAATAGGTTGAGGTGTGTGCCTGTTCAATCCCATGCAAATTACTAAGGTTATTGACTTACGGAGAAGTGGACTAGTCTATACGATCGGAGGAATCTGTCGTGCACACTAAATTCCGGAACTAGGTAACGTAGCCGTAACAGGACCATGTAGGGAAGAACACTGGAAAAAACAGTATAACCTATTGTGTTATGACTTCCATATACTTTCTGAATCTAAAAATATTATGTCTTGATTGTTCTTTTTATAGCTGGCGAAAAGTGTTTGAAGCGCTGGATAAAGACAAATCCGGTGACATCTCAGTGGAAGAACTGAAGGCTGTTTTTGACGATTTGGGCATACCAATTCTTTCTTCCGGCATAGTCGAATGGATTACACAGTACGATACAAATAAAGATGGAAAGTTGGACTACAGTGAATTTCTAGCATTCGCCAAAGCTCAGGAATCCAGAGCTGAATGACTGAATTGCTAGTAGTAGTTAATTTTTGCTACATGTTTCTGTTTAATTCACTATTTGCTGTTACTCCTTCTTTCATTTCATTCAAGATCACGGTGGTTCCTGACATTACTGACTAGTGTGTTCATTTTAAAACCCTGAAAATGTACTTTACCGGTAGAGAGCGTGTGTTACGCGTATTATGTTATTATTGATTTCAAATAAAAATATGTGCGATCACTGCCTCACTGAACCAATCTCAGCGGTTTCGTTTAATCAATTAGTAATCTTGCTGACATTCCCTATTCATAGTGACCTGGAGCTGGCCTAGATTTACATTTGAAGTAACTTACATTGTAACCTGGTAAAACTAAAGAGTCGTTGTGATATTTTCTGTGTTCAAAATAGTGTGTAAGTCGACAGCCGTGGAGCATTATCTCTATTATCTGCATGCAATTACGATTAGAAATAATTCATTCATTCTAACTTGGCAACGCATCCCTGTGGGAATTTCTTAGTGACACATCATTACACTATTACACCGTAGTCGGAAGATGATAAAACCGGTGGCTTTACAGACTGGGTTTTGGTATTTTCCGCATGGGACAGACCTTTTAACTGAGTAAGTAGCATGGTCGTATTATACATTTATGCATACTTTATTTATAGTCCAAGGATAAACACAAATAATTTATGAAAAGAAACATTCCTTGGGGAAATTGTTTATTCTATTTCCCGTGAGAAGTTGTTGTGGTCATTTTTACATTCAGTAGAAATGACAACTGTTTTAATTTTTCTAAATGGCCGGCCGAGTTATTTTATCGCGGACTTTTCAGCACCGTTTGAGTGCAAATTACCTCTGAAAGCGTGCGCTTCTGCCCCAACACGTCCAGTCCAGCAAACAACCCAACGGTCAAGGTTGCAAAGTAATGGAATTAGTCTGCGAAAGGCTTACTTAATACTGATCTGTAGAATCTAAGTCGACCCAAAGCCAAGTGTTACGCACTGGTGACGAAAGGGGTTTTTTGTAGCCGCTAAAGCCCCATTATAGAAGATTCCCTATGCCCCAATTATTAAACTTGTGTCGTCTGTAAAACAATCCTATTTGGTGCCGGTTATTCTCATTTTCAGGTTAACAGATGTTGCCCATCGTTTAGTGACGTATACTAATTAAATTACCAAAGTTCATTCTGACGAACGTGCATTCTAAGCATTCGTTTGAGCCTCCAGAGATTTTGCTCTGGTGGCGCGGTATGTCAGTCATTTTCTCCCGCGTTTCGTAAAATTGGGAAGACGCAGGAAAGCCGCACAGCTTTAATACAACTCAGGAATGACGGATTTGAATGAACCACTGTTGTGTATATATTTGCGGGCACACACCATCTGATAAGTTGGAGTCCATGCATTTCTGGCTTGTGAGCAAAACAGGGTAGGATGAAAGCTAAAAGGCACAAGAGACTAAGTCTATCCTAAATCACTGAGAAGCATAGCAGGATGCAGCATAAACACTATTCAATGCAGCATGTCCGGCTTTTCAGGTAGCAAACCAAGATAAATTCTTGTCTAATTACTTACTGAAGAGTGCAGATAAAGAAAAGAATTAATCTGAATGCACGAAATATTCCATAAGTTTCTTATGGACAACTTGTTGCACTGTAGTTATCGTAACTCGTGCTTTCCACGCAGAGCCAATTCTGCCAGGTTGTTGCGGGTTATGAAAAGTGATCAAAAATGACAGGAAACTTGTAAAAACTAAAATCAGAGTGTCCAATTTACAGATAAGATCGTGGCATTTCTTTGTCAATCAGGCGGACTAATTTGTTCAAATAAAGCTCACTGAATTATTTAGAAACTCCTACTAACCTATTAGGAAGCAACAAAGCCTACTGTGGGGACGGAAAGATAGTCTGTTTTGTGAAATTTTATTCACAGATCTTGCTCAATCCCCTAAAATGAGTGTACAATAGGGGTCACAAAACAGTGTTGTTTTCCCTTAACCCAACTTCTCATGCCGACTAAAGTATATACATATTTGTCTTTTTTCATTTGTAAGGCAGAAGTGTTCTAAAGGAGACGTTTATGAGCCAGAAAAATTTGCGATCTACCGTGTCTTACATGTCACTGACAATAGTACGGAGTATACTACTGATATAACACAACTAAAAAGATAGAACTTTTCCCGAAGTGTATTCGTACGCTTACTGAACGACACAGTTTCTTTGCATCCCACCCACTCGGCAAACATTACGGTAGCGGTCACAAGTTACGAATGGAGGCACGCAATTGAGATCATAGATTTCATCGGTGAAGACTTTGGCTGAAATTACTCTAACCTGGTAAGGTACTTAGGTACACTCGCAACAAAGCAATTCAACTGTCGCCAAGGCCTCCGTTTAGTCGAGATTACCAGCTGCACAAAATGCGTTTTTTTGGGTGAGTTAGGTTCAATCAAGCGTAGAGTAAAATCGATCAAAAGAATGTCCTGAACATCGTCCACACTGACCAGCAAATTACTAACCACTAAAAATGCGATGGTAGAGTAAACTGGTGGTTTAAACACACACCGTATTGGGTTAAGAGAGTTTCAGCAAGAGGAATAAAAAAATCTAGCCAAATTCACCTTCTCTGGCGTGGTTTTCAAGTGCGGTGTCAGTTGAGTAATAGAGAAAACTTAACACTAAAGTCAACATAAGCCCCAGTATGTGGGCTTTACTTTCCTCATTCTGTTTGATGTGAACTCCGAGTAAATGTTTCAAAAACACAAAGATAACAAGTAGCGTTGAACGTATATATGGAAGGAAATTTGGTAGCCAGTGGTCTTCAGGGATGCATCGTTGGTCTTGACCTTGACCACCAGCCGCCAAGGTGGCTCAGTCGATAATGCACGATATTTTTATATTCTCGCAGACTTCCCGTAAATACAGTAACATACATTTCGTGAAAATGTAGCTGAAATTAAACGCAAACACATTACGACATCGAAATGTTAGCAAACAGAACGACATGTTCAATTGAAACCGTGGTAAACCGGTTGATTCTCACAATATCAGTGTCGCTTGATAAGGCAGCGCATCGCAGGGTGCAGTTTGGTTTTTCCATGACAAACCCGCGACATCGAGAAGTGAACGGTCAGTTATGTGTAGTTATTGAAGCGCGTCATATAAGGCACCGATAGTGTGTAATCTAATTGCAACAGCTCTGATCCCCAGGGAACTAGATCGTCCGTCTCCAACCTTCAAGTTCTGTAGAGTCCACGAGAAAATGGGGCAGATATTGATGATGGTTGAACAAAACAGCTTAGTCCTGAACTACTCTTTTAATAAAACTAGATATACTGTCATGACCACTTAAAAGGGGGCTAAACTGTGTTCTCCCCAGATCTCACGTCACTCAAGCCTCGAGTAAAACAATTAAGGCTTTAAAACACCTAGGCGCTGGTGCCACCCATTTTCACACCTAAACATAGTTGACGACGTATATAAGAATGGGACTTGCCTAGCTTTTAAAACCGGAAATTCGAACAGTAGCTTTCGTATGGCTAATTTTGATACCCACATATATGATATGAAGTCAAATTACTGGAGATGACGATAATAGCAATTCAACATAGTAACTCAGGATTCAGGAGGGTAATTGTAATTTAAAAAGGACGCCACACATGGGTTGGTACAAAGCTTCCGGCAAATATCGTGGGTAATAACTGCGAAAATCGAATACTTCAACGAATATGCGGCCATTATGGAAAACAGCGAGGAATAATGTTGGATATTTGCACAGCGGCAAACTTATTACACACTGCTGGTTTTTCCCACTTAGGATGAAACAGCTGCATAATACTGCTGCGTCATGACTTCACCAAGAGGACGAAATCTCCACCTACCAACGGCATTTTCCATCCTTCATGCAGGCAACTTACATTCATTGATCGATGACACAACGAAGTGTCCACAATAATAGCCCGGAAAGTGGACGAAACAAACACGACAATATGCCAGAAATGAAGCTGACCTTAAATTGGTATTAAAACCATAGAACTTAACCAAGTAACTACCAGGTTTTCAGAAGTGATCTGACAATACCGTAGCAAAATAAAAAGGACAGATTGATGTGATTTACTAGATGACTGTATTGTGGCATCTGTTGTTCAAAGTGAGGTTATAGGTCATTAAAACCGAAGCCTCCAGTTGTTCTGAGAGTTTTTAAGTACATTTATGGATATTTACATTGCTACAACGGTTTTACTTGGTAAAACTAACGGCACGACTTTAGAACGTGACGATCATTTATGTGTGTATGGCTTTTCGTGACGCCACGATTTTCTGCAGGTCTACACCGGCCAATAAGAAGTACATTTAACTACTAACTTTTCTAGCAATTTGATATCTACTGCATTCTTGTCACCGTACGGATCCACAGACATATGCAAGCCCTACACAAGAGGGCTACGTTTAAATTTGGTTACTCTTCCTTCAGCATGAATTTAATTAATGCACCCTTGATCAATTCCCGTGAACTACTGACTGAACTTTTAACCTTCTTTTAGGCGTACCTCTCAGATTTTTTGTCTCAATAGACTTTCAAGCAACCACTGGTTACCGGTTTCTCCTATGTGATTTTGGCAACGTTTCTGCTATCGAACAAAGAGACTTCGTGTTGGTTTCAAATCAGTGGCCCAGTATGACCCCAATTAATTAGCCAAGCGCAGCAAAGTTTAATGTGTCAGAATAATCTTTTTCCCACTGGAACCCATATATCGACGAACACCTCCTAAGTACATTGCTTCTCGCTGGGGCTATTATCATGCTGTTCTTTCCGAACGTCACTAAAAAGGTGTCACAGCGTTCATTAGGTGCATCGAGCCCCCTGGGAATTCCCTAGATGGTCCTCTCGACGTGTGTGAACGATTTCTCGCATTAGTGAAGGTCCTTGCATGCCATATGGAAAAGGACAATCTAAATAACGCATCTGTCCCCTGGGCTCTGGCGGCAATGTCGCACAACAGCCAACTTTACTGCAGTGTTCATCCTTTCGTTACTCGTGAGCCTTTTATCACTGTTTTTTGCCAAACCCATTGCTATATGATGCGCTTAACATTCTTCTACATTTTCGCTAAACTGGTTACAGCCTTGATTAAGTCCTACTTGCTTGTTCTCGAAAGTTTAGTAAAAGTTTAGTAAAAGAAAACACGTAAGTGTGCATCTGGTTAAGACCGACACACTCGAGAAGCGATACAAGGGTTTGATCTTTGAAGCACTTTGCTGAATACTTTAGTCGGCTTGCTTCGGATGACTTGATGCTCAGTGACAACAACAGTGACAGATGCAAATGGTGTCTATTTGTGTCTACCATAAACACCATGTCTTCTTACAATTCGGTACTGCTTACGGTTTTCTCTTCTTCTTGGAAATGAGAGTTGGGGACCACGCCTACCTGTTGTGGAAGAGGTTTCATCGAGCTTTTGATATACAGACGCAGACACATTGCAGTATGTAAGGGTTTGTCAAGAGCAAAATTGGTGTTTTTTCAAAAAGACGCGGAAGGAGTCGATTACTATTACTGTGCTTTCAACTCACTTGTTGATAAGTTTGTTTTTAGTTTCACACAGTAATCACACTCCACAAGTTAACTCCACGTGGTTGTACCAGCTCATTGTGTGATTTGCGTTCGAGGTCATTATACGTTTAAGTTGAGATAGTCTATCTAACTGGGTGCCAACAATCGCATCAATATTTTGCTCAATAGCTCGACTACGTAAGCAATCAGTTCTAAGTAATCTAACCATTGCGGAAAGTAAACAACGTTTTGTTGGAGAAAGGTTACTAGCATCGACAGCTAAGTTCTTGCAGTTCCGGAAAAATCCATCTGACAGGTACTCACTACCTTGTCACTTCGTAAAATGGGAGACTGAATCTCAGTGTGTTCCACAGAAGTCGGGAATAACATATTGTGCACAACATGGCAGTCCTCTCATGATCGTTCATAACAAGTATTCTGTTCCCGGTTCTTCTGACAGATGATCCTGCACTGCTGAAGATTCATTTGTCAGTTGGAGGTAAACAAAATAACCCAGCGCCTTTCTAACAGTCTCAACTGTGCCTGCTCATTCAGATATGCCATCCATTGTGAAGCTTTTGGTCTATAAGGCTGACCTATTGGAGCTGGCAGCAGATTTCTGGACGATCTAAAATCAGCGTTGGAGTGACCTAAAGTTACCTCAAAGCTATCGGAGTAAAGAAAATTGAGCTACAGTCAGCAAGCAAGTTGCAGCTGTTGATTTGAGGTTCGGATGATTTATACGACTGGGCCGATTATGCCTCAGGTTTCACTATATTGCAGTGGTCTCTGCTGTTTGGAACTCGGTCTTTCCAAGAAATTTAAAGAATCCTGTGTAAATGTCGTGGACGGAATTCCACAAACTTAACCATATGACAGTGTTAAAAGGTCCACATTTTATGACTATGTGGTTAGGATACTACATCAGCGCCGTGCCCAGCAACATCTCGCCCAGCATACTGCAATTGCTTTAGTTGCATTTACCCGGGTGACCTAGTGCACACTTTGGCTTGATAATCCAGGTGTTGAAGCAAATACCAAGTGTGTAAGCAAGCTTCCATTAGCGTAGTAGGAATTCGCACAACTCGCAATGCGTCAACCATTAATCTAGGTGCAAATTGTTCACTTTTGACCTTGGCGCGCTGTAGAAAAACTAAAGTATTTCAGTGCCACTCGCTATGGCCACTGAAAAGCCGCGAAGCTTGTCCAGCTTTTCCTGAAAAGTAATATTGCGCTTCCCATTGCTTCAGTCCCCAAAATGTCCCACCGGAGCGCTGTTACCCGTCTTGGATTGAGAAGACTGTTTGCCATACTGGATACAAACGGTGATGGCAAAATCGACTTACAGGAGTTAACCGACGGACTCCGAATATTCGGCTTCAAACCGGCTGGCATACAGGTAGATGTTGCCAACTTTGTATTACTCACTACTATTCAAAAGTGCATAAAGTGAATAAATTGGGAACTCAATCAAATTTATACTACTTTCATGCATACGCATTAATGGGTGAAACTAGAAAAACTAGATTAATTGCTTGACTGAATTTGACTACACAAATCTACAAGTGAGTCCAAAAATCCCTACAGTTATTGTGCCGCCGGAACATTGCGCGTGTTTGCAGTAGTCTCTTCTTCAAAGCTCATAATTTCTAAATCGGCTTTATATCTTTCAGGAGTTCCTTGAGTTTGCCGACCTTGACAAGGATCAGGAGATAAGCTTTGAGGAGTACAGGAAGGCATTTCAAATTCAAGAGGATTCCAATGAGGCGTGAGTCTATAAACGCTTGCTGTTGTACATGTGAAACAGTTCCTAAACTACTAGAATAACGAGACTGACAGTAATTAGCCGTCCATTCATTCTACATAGGTAGGGCTCTTCAGCCTTGAAGTTCAGGTTCGTGAGCCTAAGAATGTCTTACTTAGCTCAATCAGCGGAACACCCACCTGGATACAGTCTGCCAGCAGGCAGGCCCTTTTATCCATGTTACTTGATATTGAACGTTTCATCTCTAGATTTGCAAAATGCTCAAGCTGTTAAACTACACCGGCGCACTCAGTAGATTTGTATCAAAGTAGGCTCACAGCGTTCCTTAGGCAGGAAAAATAATTTACTCTGACAAGTTTTAAATTTCTAAAACAAAATAAAGTCACTGACACACTCAAAAACGTCGTACACAAAATGTATGTCCAAACAAAATATTTGGAACACTATGAAAAGCAACAGAAAAGAATATGAATTGTCAACTTCCACGAATTACAAACAGTACTCGACTGGAACGGTACTGTGTCGAAATTCATCAGTGCTAACATTTTCCAATTCAAGTAGCTGCTTACCTGTACAAATTGAATACTTTCTGTAGATTATTCCAGGTAACAGCGACCGGAATAAAAAACAATCAAGCAGCTCAGTTTGCGAACTTCACTGCCAGTGGAAAAAAGTCGACCGAAATCTCCAAATTCACAGTTAGCCTGACGGTAAGATCTGTTGGAGGGCTAGTCTGTAGACGGATTTTCCCAGCGCTGCTTAGTACAAGGAAGCCGTGTTGGATGAAGTGGAAGGACTTCCGCGTGTCTTTTCACAAACACCAATAGCAAGGTTATAATCCGTCAGATGCGACGATAGTGGACAGCACTCAAGCAAGTAGAGCCACGGGCCAGCACCTAATCTATGAGCAGTTTATTTCACTCTTGAAGAAAAAGCAGTCAGCATGAAACCCAATGAAATCCACGAAATCCCCAATCTCCGAACAGATGTCGCAAACTAGAAGCCTTAATTGTTTTACAGTAGTTAGCTTATACGCATGTTTACGTAATAGTTCCAAATAGGTCTAAAGGAGGTAAAATAGACCCATTTACATAGTGCAGTGATGCCGACTTTTTATAAAAATTGGTTAACATATACAGCTTGATTTTTCATTGCAAATAAGTGGTTAAAAAACCATGGCAGATGCGTAGTTGGTGTGCCTGAAATGAGCGAAGCTGATGCATTCGTTTTGTGAGTTGCTTCTTGTGAGCAGAAGATTGTCCTGTAAGATAAGATATAAACCCTTGTGACAGGTCAGTTACAACATGCCACAAGATTGTCCAAAATCATTAACACTTGTTTTGAATGTCTACCATACAGTACGGAGGAACAAAAGCGCTCAAACGTTCTCTTGGCGCTCTTCCATGAGTTGGATGTTGACAATGACGGAAAGATCAGCACCGAAGAATGGGAAAAAGGAATGGAATCAATGAAAGTGGAAAAGGAATACCGAGAAGTATGTAGGGTAGTTCCTTTGCATGAGAACTGAAAAAGAATTTTCGCCCAAAAGAGTTAGGAATGTTACTTCAGACGAAACAACGCCATAGATATTTCCCAAACGATAGCGGAAAGTAACTTGTACTGCTTAGCTTCTGTTCCTTACTCTGCAGCTTAGGTCTAAAGGATTTTAGTTCTTTTGTGGGTTTTTCTTTTCCAATTTCACTTTAGCTCGCGAAATACACCACAGAATCTTTTGAACCAAATTGCTGTCATATGCAATTTCATTTTTCTGGAGTTTTCAGTCTGCTCTAGCTCAAAGTGAAAATTTCAGTATACATCAAAAAACTGCCCTTTCTTCGTACAGGAGTTCAAATTGCACCATGGATATGTTTATTTTCATACTGTTAGTATCCGCCTTGCTTTACCTCTTCAGAACCTACCTTAACTTTAAGTAAGACATAAATTGTGGTGTGTGACATCCGAGATAAACCTCCGTACTCTTTATTGCAAGATTTCAGTGTGTTATGGGATATCGCTTGTAGAATAGGGAGAGTCATCTCGACTACTTTTCTAAAGGTATTTAAACTCCACCAAATATTTTACTGTATGGCGTTGCTGAGAATGATTACTTTTGCATTCATTTTGAAGTGTCAACACAATGTTTACGTTTGCGAAACAACTTGTTGCAGTGTTCTTAAATACATTCGCAAAACTAATAATAATAATAATGATAATAATAACATATCATTATGTTTGATGGGAAGGTTCTTCACATCTGCAAACGTTTCCATATGGTCGTTGGTTTGTTCACTGAGCTGGGCAATTTGATTGCGCATATTTTATAAAAAGGTCATCCCGCCAGTTGCATATATATCATGGCTCTGCAATCGGAGTAGAACATGTACATACATATATTCAGAAACCCATTGGTTTTGACTGCCCGAATTTCCACTGATGAGTATTATATTCAAGATTCTCAAGCCACTTGTCCAAGCTACTGCACCAACCACACAGGACACTGAATCTACCAGGTGATCGAATGTTTCGCTTGTTGAGACAGGTATCTATTTGGTTATACATCAAGGTTATGCCACTCAAGGCCTGAAGTCGATCCATGAGAAATAATAAAAAGGATCCTAGCTGCATCGGTGCATTTCGCTTGCGAGGTTGTGTTATCCGAAGCCAAACTTGTTACTGGCCAAAGGCACTCCATGTAATTGACTTGCCACTTAACTATTGACAATACTATACTATCATTTTATTCTCAATCTACTGATCTTATTTTTTGACTTTTTGAGTCTAAATTTTTTCCCTAACTCTACTATCTAACACTGTCAGCTACCATGAGCTCTGCCGACTCCAAACACCGTGCAAACGCACATGGTTTTGGCTCATGGTATTGAATTTGAATGAATTAATACCTGTATATACTCATGGGTGCCGCCTACTAGTGACATCACAGCGGTAGACAGTTTCATCATGCCAAACGCTGCACAGTAGTGACCAACAGACACCAATTCAAGTCTGCATCGTCCTACCGCAAGAACTATAGAACTTGACAACCGGGTTTGGAGTTCTTTTGAGCAATTCATACACTTAGCTACACATATATCGTTACATATCTTGATTTTACTGTGAACGCTTACATTACATGAGGTGCTGTTCATACAGAATTAGTAAGGGGGTGAACACAATGGCTCTTTTATCCAGCATAAAAATCACTTGTGTTTTAGTCCAAAGCCAACAGCAGAGGCAGAAAAAATGCGGTAGATCAATTTATACGGAGTTACGGATTGGCCTTTGTGAAATCTCACCTAGCGGAAGTAGAAATCGATCTTTCCAACGTGATTCCTATGGCCACAATGATGACCGTTGACGCAGGGGCAACTACACGTGCTTCGTTTCCGTCAACAAAGTAGGAGTGGGGAGACTGAATTAGGAAAGGCCAAGACCATCACTTATTTAACACTGAGAATAGCTTTGAAACAAGCAGGTGCAAACAAGGTGCTTACACCCAGCATCAATTACACCTACCAAGCACATATTCCACATTATATTTGTTCCTGTGAATGTAGCTCCTAAATGTGGCACACTACATTCGTGACCTCCATCCAGTTGGACTTGGATGGCTACATTCAATACCTTGTGAGTAGCTATACTATTTCCACTGATCTTTGTGGTGATGAGTGAGTAGATATTTAGTGTCCATGTTTTATTTTGAAAGACGTCATTTAATTTACCTTCAGTTGGCATTCTTATGTTGAAATAGTTCTTCGTGTGTTATGTAAAATAATGTGGAAACTCACACGCAAACTCCCACAGAACCAATTTCAAATGCCTTATTTCAAATTTCCAACCAAGAAGAATGTACATCACGTTGCGCTTTTTTAGCATAGCTGGTGCGTTTGGAATTATTTATCCTCAACTGTGGATAAGGAGGTCAACTTCGACAGCTTCTTCAGCTTCGTCCATTGATTTTGAAAGAACATGAACGCAGACCTATTGTTTACAATGTAAAAGCAAAGTTGAATTAGTATCAGCTTTAAATCGGTGGGTTCACTACCCAGCTCATCAGAGGTCAGTGAGGAGAAAGATGATTCCGATAAGTTCGTTTATGAAAAATGGTGCCTCGGAGAACCGACCATGTTTTTCTAGTCTGCAACTTTGAAGCTTTTGCTTGTATTCGAAGTGTGCTTTCGCTTACCTCCAGTTTGTCTTTTGCATGCAATGCGCTAGTACACGTCCATCCGCGTCGAGACGTGCCATCAGACCACCTCACTGGAAGATGAGGGGTGAAAATTCCGAGTAGAAACAACATCCAAAGGTTAGGCAAATTTGTCTCCTCCCGAATTTTCCGATTTGTTTTGCCTGCCAAAAGCGTGTCTGAACGCTCGGGGGAAATTTCCTTTCCGAAAATCGTGAAGTGACACTTTATGTGGCACCTGTGCTTCGTATTTAGTCCACATGCTTCTGTGGTTTGCCGCCATTCCTAAAAGTGAATTTGACAAAAACGTGAGAAGTTTAGATCACTCATGTTTGCCTTCAGACATCCTCAGAACTTCTTCACTGGACTTCAGACAGGTATAAAGTCTGAAACATGTAGCGCGTTTAGCCAATTGGTTATGAGTAGGCAATAACATTGGAGTGCCCTCACTAAGCTCATTAAAATGCTGACTCGTGAGTGAGTTCAGGAGTGTTGAACGTGAACCATAAATCTGAAGGATGTAGCTCTTTAAACCTGACATACATATGCCACAAAAGCTGTTTCGGTGCCCCACGTTGTCAGAAAATCGAGCACTGTTTTGGTGCTTGGTTCCGGCTCCAGCCCTGATGACAATGGATTGAAAATTTTTGCTACTCTGGAAACGGTGACAAGTTCATCGAGGTTGTGCTTGTTTGGTAAAGGCGAAAACTCTGATGCCTTATGATCGTAAAAGTTCCTGCTTCTCATCCGAACTGCGATTTGGGGACTGAAAGCTTCAGTACCGTACATTAAACTTTACGAGCGAAGTTCGCAGTACACTCTATCTCCGTTTGAGGAAGTGGCACTTGAACAGCCACAGCTTCAACTGTGATGATTTCTTTTGGTTAGAATGCAGAACCTTTAGTCGTAATCGAGAAAGACTCAACTACTGCCGCAACGCTCGAAGTCACTCTACTGAGTTAAAGGTAGTTTAATCCAAACAATCGAAAGTAAACTGAGAGGCAGTAACAGTCTCCTCACGAATGACTGTTTGATGGCTTATGCAACCAGGATTCGGTCAATTTCGGTATATCCACGATGTGCTTCCTGCATGGAAGCCCTGGATAAACGGAAGTGAGGTGACGGTTTTCGCTGAGTATAGTGCTGCTGCATAAAGGAACTCTCCGTGGTTTGCCGCTTAAGATTTCTCTTAGACCCATACTAGTCACGTGCATTAGATAACATTTTCCCTGTATTGCTGGGAGGGTTAAATGATGCTGTATATCAACCTTTGAAGAAATAGCCTGGTTACGATGACCTCCTTACATAATGTGAACATAATATTCCTTGAACTTGATAAAGCATCCAAGGAGGATTAACGCAAAGTTGTCCGAATATGTAGTTAGCAAAGGCAGGCTTTTTCGGATCTCTTGTTTCCTAATTGGTGGCACCTACTCCTAGAGAAAATACGGAGTCATCTTCACAAAGATCTATCAACATTGATGTCAGACGGAGTTCCGCGAAGAAATCAGCATTGTATTTGTGTACCCCAATGACCAAATTGCGCACCTTTGATAAGCTTGCAAGTGACGTAAAACATACGGCAGCTTTTTATGAATGAATGAATTATACCCCTGAGAAGTAAAAATTATTACGACTTTTCAATGGTTCAGAAGAATGTCCCTACTTTCATTTCGCTGATAAGGCACAAGCTGTTGATTTTCGTCCAAATTGGAGAGAGAATGTATGATATGAAGACCTGGAGCAGGTGCGTAAGCATATCCAAATGCGAATCGAGTTAGTTAGGCAGACTCGGGTAGTATGGGAGCTATATGAAGATCAGTCACCAAGTAAATATTGGCAACGTTCAAAAGAATATATGCGAAACCAAGATAGGAATACGGTCAAACACAGCTTACACTTGAACAAAATAGAAATGAATGAGATAGAATGCGTTCATACAGTGGCAACATGTTTGCTTAGAAGCAAAACCAAAGGTCACCCAAGATCAACTGTGACGGTGATATATACACAGTTCCAATCGAACCCTTAATAAGACTGCTCTTGTGCTACTTCGTGGTGTGAGTATTGGGATAATTGTTAAGTGACGGATTAATTCCGAAATACGACTGATAAATACCGTAGAAGTGCGGCAAAATGAACACCATCTCGATAAGTCTTCTTCGATAGAGACATTTGTTCAGGTTGTACTCCGCTGGAAGTCTTGAGCTTTAAGTGAAGAAGATTTCAACAGCTGTAGTGGTAAAAGCGGTGGTTTAGTGCCCCGACATGTCCCAAATATCCCCTGAATGGACATGTCTATTACACTCGACTTCACACTTCGTGGAGACAAACGTGAACAGTGATTTAGTAATCTAGTGCGCCAATATGAAGACGTCTCCCTGATTGGTTATCCGTCTGTCTTAAGACTTGGCCAAATTGGTGACCTACTCATTTGGTCTGATGAACCTTTTGTGTCAAAGGCGAAAAGTTGCCCAAATAAAACAACTACCGATGTTTACCAAGCCCTTCTGAAACGATAAACTTGACTCCTTTCAAACCAATCAGTATGGAAGATTATCACAGCAATGGGATGCATACTTCCAGCACCACTGCACATTCACCCAAAATCACACCATCGCCATTATCGTTTATTTTTGAAGAGCATGGTCACAGACATAAAAAGTGAATGCAAGCGATGAATGCGAAAGGGTTACAGGAGAATATGAGATAAAAGAAAGAAATGTCTCATTCGAAGTCATGCAACCAACAGTTCCAGTCAGATAGGATGAATCCCAACGTACGTAAGAATTTTGGTGAGGAAACATGCGTGTAAAGTCTAACAACCGAAGAAAGGACAAACAATGCTGAATGCTCTTCAACGCGCGGTAAGCGCTAGCACAGTCAAGACTCGCACATCAGGCACAAAGTGTCCGTCATACTGGGTCTGGTGTGAGATTCAATGGCAAGAATGTACATTCAACGCCATGTGCCACGCATAAAAGTGTCGTACGTACGCAGAGAACCCACAATGGCGAGCAAACACAAGTCACTGACTGTGACTTTAGAAAGTCCCAGTCCGATAACAGCTTTGGCGGATTGAGGAAAGCAGATCCCTCGATAAGAGATGATCATCGGTTGGTGGACCAAAAAGTCCACATCACAACCAATAGCACGTAGGGCTGAGATTATGGCGAGGGAAAATTCATCAGCACCATACTTCTGCTTTTTCTCATTCCACACAGTCATTCCGCGCCCATTCGAGAATATGCTGACGTCTATTACAGTCGCTCGGCGCTCCCGAACGGCGATCAGGTCAGGCTTGATGAAGGACGTCGAAGTTGGTGCTCTCAACTCCTCAAAAACGGTGTATCCCAGGCGACGGAGGCGTTTTGCGAGTTCCCTTGCAACCCGATTATGACGAGCACATCTGGCGTCATGTGTGATCCAGCAGGACTGCAAAATATGCACCAAACTCTCTGGTTGGCCACAGTTTCCACGACATAAGATCGTCTGGCCACCGTGACCATGTCGAGCGCTTCTAACTCTCTTCCTGAGCAGGTTGCATCGGAGCTGGATACCGCGGATAAATATCCGAGGAAACACTTTCTGGAAATACAAGCCATCGATTAGAAAGAGGCGAAGCGACCAACTCTCGTAAACCGCGACCGTCAACGCCGTTGTGCAGGCTATCACCCCAAGCAGCCACCAGCTCTTCCTTGATGTTTACGCATGAACCATGGACACGGATCAGTCTAGTGATACATACATGATGCGTCTTCGTGCTTCACCCACAAGCCACCTGTCAGTTTGTTCACAGTCATGATGACCAACATATTGTGCTTAAGTGGATAAACCCGACTTAATCAACTCAGCCGAGCAATCCAACCAACGATGGAAACCACGGTCAAAATCAGCAATATCACAATGATAGAAAGACACCAAATCGGTGTACCATATTCAAACTTATCAGCACTTTTGTCGTGAATAAATGAGCTCTTTTGGTCATTTTGACCAAATTGTGCGTATCTCTTATCTCCTGGTACACTTTAATATGTCTATCTCAGAATTATCAGCGAAATTCCTACGTTGGTACTTACAACCATTTTTTGACAATATATATATAGATCAAATCCTGTGACTGATAAGCACCACCCATCCATATCTCACAATACTTTTTAATCATATCATAAGGTTGTGGAAACTTGATTAGTTTGCCTAAGTGATGAACTTCAAGAAGTCCAAGGGTAATCGTGGTTTGTCACTAAGTTCTTAGTTCTTACTAGTAGTTTGCAACATCAAGAGGCCTCCTCGTATTTTTGGTTTGACCTATGTTATATTTTTGCTAAACCCCTTCAACCACCTATACACCGTTTTTTTCCTAGTAAGGCTCTTCACGTAGTTGCTTTCCAGAAAATTATGGCCAGCCTACTTAATATCCGACTACCAAAATGGGCATGTCAATTTAAACACTCATTTGTTAACTTATCTGGCGTAAAGATGGACCCCCGAAACCATGTCGTACATGCAGGTGTGTGCTCACTGGATCAAGAGAAGACCAGTTGCAGTGCAGTCCTAGACTAGACATTATATCAGTTGACATAGGCTTTGTTAAAGAGGAGGCCAAACGTTTTCCTTCAACCTTTGGGGACGTCTTTATTTGAGAGCCTTTCAGTGGGCTTGTAAACATTCTAAAAACAGAATCCACATTTTCCTTTCCTTATCCCACTAAAATGGACAGCTGTCGTCCTTCTTAGGTGTGTCGACACTTTAAAGCTACCCACTACATTACCGCTTGTGACTACTTATTTGCTAAACCATTGCGAAACAGCTGAGTTGCAGTTCTCAAAGCTCCTCCCGGTTTTTCGCTTACAAGAGACCTTTCACCGGAAGGATTGGGGGTCAAAGTCAAAATTTGATAACTGTAGCACATTGGTGTGTGACAATGTACGCTCATAAAGAACAGCCAAGTCCTTACAGACAAACCACCTGTGGGCTTCAGCTGGATAACCAAGTCCCCCCGTCGGGTGTTAGGCATCTTCACTTGAAATTAACCGCTCTACCGCCGCCTTTGAGTTTTAGTATTTTTCCGAAGGTTTGAACTCAAAATGACGTCAGGCCTGGAGCACGCCATGGTTTTTAATAATTCTATGTTGTTTTTATGCTTGGATGCCACCATTCGGATATTCATGTGAAATGTTCCGTTTGTATATTCCGGTCTTCTGTGCCTTTGGTCTCACATCTCACGTTGTTCTAGGTATTTAGATGGGCCAGTGGCTTCGTTAAAAACTCTATTTGTGTGAGAAAATTACACACGATTCTAAACCTCCCAATCAGCCAAAGAAAGAGCTTTGCGTAGGCTTGCCTACTCCTATAGAGGATAAATAATTTGATATTCCAACGTATGCCTTGCTACTTTCACCGACTGGAAATTCAGCCAATCCAAGACTCACGGAACGAGCTTCGCTTTTCGTGAATAAGAACGATTCTTTATCGTCTTCCAGCAGTGGAATACAGAACTGTGCGCTTGTCTATTGGTTTTTATAACTACAAACTTTAAATGGACTGAGGGTGTAGTATGCGTTACTAAAAGTGTTGATTCGAATATTCATATTTCTGCTGTTTTCCTACGCATACTCCATATATTCATGCACACATGAAATGTACGTAATAAATATTACATTACCATCGTCTTACTGTCGCCATATGGTCGTAAGACACCCAAAACCATCTCGCACTTGCGATCTGTCAAAGAATATACAGCCATTTGTTCTAGTAAACCTATATAACCTATTCTGAGTAACATTTTTTTTCCGTGCAGACTCTCAGACACCACCTTGATTTGAACGACGATGGCGTGATCACACTTCGCGAGTTCAAGGTTGGAATGGGGCTAGTCGAGGATCCCATTGAGTGAGTTAATTAAGCTTGGTTGGAAACGGTTGATTGTATAAAGGCCCTAAAAGTGGAATTAATAAGAGTGGGCTCGTTTCCGTTAATGATTTACCCGTTGTATTAAACTGCATAAATAGAAACTTTTGACCGACAGATTGGTTGAAACGCATGCGCAACCACATGATAACCTTACATCCCGGAGGCCAATACCAGACAGTGAGCAGGCGGGGATAGTTTTAGAGCCACCAGATTTACTAACCGGTGCATAACACTTATCGTGCAGCTTGGGTATAACTGAATATTTGTGACTCAGAGTCTACGGGAGCATGACCGGCTTTCTCGCAACACTGATAAGACGCCTATGCGAAGCACATGCACATGACCAATGCACATGACTCGATTTGTGCAGCAGCTTAGCACACTGGAACACCCCATGACTACTCTCAATCCTCTTCAGACACAAATTTGGAAATATTACCTGCTGGAAAAATAAAAAAGGTCTCTGCTCGCGGTAAACCGTTTAGGTGCATCACTTCAACATCAAATCCAGGTCACACCCACCTACCAATGTGTAGATGGTACTATTGGTGGAGACGGGTCATTTGATTTCATCATTGCATATATGACACAAAAACATGTCATTCATAGGCTCATATGCAGGTAGCCAAACATAACCCGATTATCTTTTACGTTTTGAGGTAAACGTGGTCATTTGAAACCGAGCGCCACCACATCCGTATGAGGACACATGACGGCAGCCACGAATATTCGCTTCTATCACAGAAACAGGCTCAAATAAATAATGTACAAAAAGCGAACTAATTAAATCTGTCAAACTAACAGTTTAAATTTACAGAAACGAACCAGCTGGACGAGGAACTTACCTCTCATGTCAGGCTTCTTCTCGAGCTTATATTGTGCCTTGACAATAATTGTCCCACTGTTTGTGGGATTCCTTGTATAACTTATTCAGTCAGTAATCAGAATATTGGTGAATAGCCAGCGTTCTACTTGTGCAACCATCCGTAGTCACCGCCTGTTAGTTACTGAAAAATTTGCCATTTATCATTCAGCCCATGCAGCTAAGTTTTACCATGATAATAACTACTGATTGAAATTTTCTTTCTAGTATCTTCATAGAAATGTTATTAAATCAAGGAATAATGTTGTGGCTACACTTTTGCTGGCTTCCAATGCAGAATGACCGCTGTCGCATCATCAACTGCGGTTGGCTTACTGTTGCAAATAATGTTTACTAAGGTGCTCATGACTGAACCACCGCACATTAGCTTCACTAACATGATGAAATCTCTATTAAAAATTTAGCATTCCGCAGAGTATTCCAGGATTTGACGGGTTCACAGGCAACGAAGAAGTGTGGATATATATATATATATAGGAAAAATATATATAAGAAGTGTGGATATGCAAGAAGAATGCTTGTGAAACACCTGAGAAGCAAATAATCAGTAATAAACCCCACATACCGCAGAACGTCAGTATGCAAATTGTCGTTGTCAAGGAGGTATCAACGAGTCTTAGCTACTTTGTTGATACATACGTTTTCCACGACAGCCGAGCAGGTGACAAACTTAACGGGTCTGTCTTGATTCTCGCAGATAGGAGACAGCAGTTTTCAAAACTACTTATCGGGCTAGCGTGTTTTTGTTTCAATATGCTGCCTACTTAGTTGATCCAGTTACGGGCATTGAGGATGCAGATGACGCCAGTGTTTAAAATTGGGGAACAACGGTAAAAGACAAATTATCTACAGTCATTCAGGTTGAAAGAACATGTGCTGCATAGGAAACTTATCTATTGGATGTAAGTCATCAGCAACATAAGTCACCTCGGGGATGCACTAATGGATATTCTGCATTGCTCAGGAGGTCGATAAAAGAACATCCAGGTTTGACCCGCTAATTCTGCCAGTCAGTTGATGGATAGGATTATCGGGAAGTGTGGATTTAGAAAATGTCAGAAATAAAGTCGATTTCCTGCCTCCAAAATACAAGAGCAGTATCATCAACTAGACCATCCATTCAACTGAATATTAGTAGACTTTAGTGAAGCCTTTGGTTTAGCTCACAGGGCAACACTACCGGGAGTCTCACTGTTCAGACAAATTGGTTGACTCTATGAAACCCTCGGTGCAGCTGCTTTTGTGCGACTGCGTTTTCCGAGTTCGGGATTTGCATTAGAGTGAAGCAGGATTGTGTCCCTGTCCCAACCCCATTCAGCTTGCATTTCAAAACAAACAACACAGTTTTTCGCCATCGTAACTTTAGAAAATAACTCAACATAGATTGGAAGGTTAGTTGTTCAGTTAGACGCGTTTCTTAAGCCGCTGCGTCAATTCAACTTCCGTATGCGAAAATTCAAAGATGATTACAGTTTGTTTTTGTATTTCGAAGCGAGTCACAACGCCAAGCATCTAGCTACAATTTGGATTTAGACCTTTTTGAGGCGCCCGTCTTTTATCAGCCTACGCCGGAGCTTCAGCATGAAACATTAAAATTCATCTAAATGGTTATAAATCAACCTGGTGCATGAAATTCCGTCAACTTTCCAGTAAATATAAGGAACTCAACAGGCGAATTGCGAACACCAGGGTGACACTTAATCATCTTGAGAACGAGGTTTGAAACAATCATCTTTTAGGCATACGCACGAAGACGACATTTTACGAGGCCGTTTTACTCTCTTTTCCGCTATATGGCCGAAAAACATGAGCGCTATAGGTAATCTGTACGGGTTTTTGATCAATTTAGCTTGAAATGATCACGCAAATCCTTGGGGATTACTTTGACAGTGGAGTCTCAAAACCATTCTTTGGGATTACTTTGACAGTGGAGTCTCAAAACACGAATGCTAATGGAGTCAAGTACTGCTTGAAGCAGAAGAATCTTCGCTGCTGGCTACTCTTAACACCAGAACAATCAGTGCATCCACTTTCACCCAACAACAATGCGGTTGATGTGGGCCGCAAAACTGAAACCTTTGTACATCATTTTGTAGAGACCTCAGGGTTTTTCCAGAATTCAGTTAGCCACAATACCTCCTAACTGAAAGGAAATTTCATGTGTTTCGAAAGCAAAGTTAGGTAGCCGAAACTGAGCAATTAATATATCAATTTGAATGATTATCTGTTTTTCGAGGCCCAAATAGAAACAAAAACACGTATCACAACTCTAGTACGTGTATGAACTTTTCTGGAATTCCGACTTTGATGCGGGGAATGTCCTAGTAAGTGGAGCCTGAAATGCTTTTCATCGGGCACCAACGAGCTATCGCTGTGTTCCCGATTCATAGGCCATCCTACACTATAAACGCATAAGGCTAGTTTTTACTGGGACATGGATCTATGGAATATTCCGCAAAAATCGGCTGATTTAATACAAAACAAACATCACTGGTGTTGAAGTTTCAGGGAGGAATCTCTCCGTTATTCGTTTCTACATAAATGGTGGGCCAGAGCACAGACGTTCCTTACATGTTAATCAACAGTATGCAGCGCATTAAGATTCAGATGGAGCACCTACATTCTAACTCTCCAAATGCACAAAGATTTAACACATGACCTGTAACTGGTTTCTTTCTCCCCAGCGACAGACTTCGTCCTGAGCAAAAATCAAATTTAATGTTTTGATATTAACCTCAAACTTATCTCTGCTGTTTATTCGTGTCGCCTGTCCATCTAGCCTAGTGGACAGTCCCTCAACCGTTCATACAGCAATTTTTTTTGGAATGTGATCCGATCCTGCGTGCTCCATATGGCTTAACCAGCTGGTTGTGGATCATGATACCTTTGGATTTATATAACCAGGCCTATCGAAGAATCTGAGTGTTCGGGATCCAGGCTGACTGGTATGTGTCTATATAGTTCTGCAGACAGTTAAAGTGAATTTACTCGAGAATCTGGATAAGACACCAATTTATTTCGTGCTCCCCCGTTGGGTCTTCAGTCAGCCGATGTGGTAACGTTGTGGAAGACGCATGAGTGACAGACAATCTCACTATCGGTCACCTGTACGTTCGCTTCACTTCGATTTATCTCCTGCGGCAGGTGGAGTCGGTTTCACAGAAGTTGCGTATTGTCACAGCCGCAGTACTACTGAGTCATCGTTGATGGAGCCCCACTTCCGGTTTTAGGTAGGACATTGAAATGCATATGCTGGGATGAGACCAAACATTTTCAAATCTAATTCGACGGATGCCGATGCAGGTAATCAAATGTTTTAGGGACAGCCACGGTGAACATGGCAAACAAGCCAGGGCAAGTATACAGGGTTTACCCACGGGCCTTCCAACAGCCTCATCGAACCACCAAAATCATTATGTTGTCAATCTTTCAACGGTTTAGTGGATGCCTTAGACAGCAACTGCCCAAAGCTCTGACTTTGCGAACATTTCACACTCAGCTAGACCAGTGGACAACTGGTCGCTTAGAATATGTTTACTTTCTCCACGGTCTTCATAGTTTGTATAGAGATATGTCCTACCCTATTTATACGCACATCGTTTTGTGCTTCCGCTTTTCTGTTAGGTAGAATAACGCTGGTGACGAAGAATGATGACAAGAAAATCAGTAGTCTATTCTCCGTGAAGTCGTATTCTAAGGCAGGCCTGTCAACTTACCAGAGAAGTTCAGTCACTTGGGGTCATTTGTATTTAACCCCTCAGCTATACCATTAATCACACTTTGCTACTCATCAACTAGAATCCCTTTGGTGGTTAAATCCACCGAGTAAATCACATGTATATAAGGCGCTGTGCTTTAAACGCACGAGACTCAAATATTTGAGCACTGTGCAGGCGTCGTGATGCTAGACAAGGGCAATCCGGTATATATATATATATAAATGCTTGTGAGTTGCACACTGAGCCGTGATAGTTTAAGCAGTGTTAGACGGCCATCCCCTCTACGGGGATTTGTATGACACCTAGCTCGGGTTTCCGGTCTTGAACAAACACGTACTCTTGAAGGCTACGCACAAAACTCTCATGGATCCGACATCTAGCAATTTAGGTTCTTCCCATGGATGTTTCTTAAGGCGTCCAAAATTAGCCTGGTTCATGAATTCCATCCACCATTCTGCCACTCAGAATCATAACGCTTTTTCCGTTTCGCAGCTGGAAAAAGGTGTTTGACGCACTCGACCAGTCGAAAACTGGCGAAATTACGACAGGAGAAATAAAGTCCATATTCGATCGCCTAGATATACCCATGATTTCCGCAGGCATCGTAGAATGGATTGCTCAGTGCGATACAAACCAGAATGGAACATTGGATTATGAAGAATTTCTCAAATTTGTCAGGGCAGAAGCAACAAAGGCATTGTAGAATTTTTGTAACTTGTGTGTTTCTCATTTGTCAAGTTCACTAATTGCGCACACTTACTCGACTGCTCACTTTGGCAACAGTCAAATGAATGAAATTGTGCATGCGAAAATTTCCATTTTTTTTCCTATTTCCAACTGAAGCAAATATCCCATGATCCCAATCTACTCAGTCCCCTGTATCCTTCATTTTCGCACTTTGGCGAAGAGATGTTGATACGATTTCAAATTTTACATCAAGCTAACATAAACCACACGCGTTCGTCTTTTACTAGCAGGTGCACGGATATTTACCAAAACAAAACAACTGTGCTCAGATATTGAATACAAACGTAATCAGCTTACGCGTTGCTTTCTTTCTGACAACGAATATAGTTAAAATATCTTTATCACACACTGTGCCGCCAAGATTGATTGCCAGATTAGCGACTGGTCAGACAGAAAACTGACAAGTCTATTTAAGCACAGGTAGAATTCTCAGCCACCTAGTCGTCCCTGTTGGCACTTTCGTGATCTGCACTTTCCAGTCAGAGCGTGCGGTATTGCGATTTGACGTGGGATATGTCTTGGAGTCCCTCTACTCAATGAGGCATTGAACTACGATGCAGGTGCACTCTTTTGCCAGTTATTAACACTCTTGGTCTGTCGAGTTGTGGTGGGATAACGTGTCCTGGTGCACCTTTGCCTAAGGAACCTAAACCAGTGGAATGTAAAAAGTGAATAAAATGATCATCCATTTTTGTCACTTAACATGTAGGTATTGAGCACGTAATAAACGGTAATCAACTTGAGATTCTAATGATAAGAAGAAAGAAGTATTGATAAGTGAAACCGTCTTTCAAGGAAACCACCAGAGATATCTCGGCTAAAATTTATGAATCCATAACCAACTAGGACAAAACAGCCCGGAAGTGGGAACTCTGTTATTTTTGAAGACAGACAACCAACATTTCTATCATGGACCACTCTTTTTCTTTGTATTCATAGCCTACGATCAATAACTAAGCCTACACCATTTGTACTTTATCACCATTTGTCTATTCGTACACCAGAGGCCGCTTTTGCACATGGTTAGTTTCGCTCATCGCAGGCATGATTTTAGGTTACCTTCACTTCAGACTTTTGTGCCTCCAGCAAGAGCCTTGCGGTGAGATAATGTGACGAGGCAAATGGACCAATAATGACCAACAATGCTTGAGTGAATATTTTGCCAGTACTAATGGTAGTTCTGCAACTGACTTAGGATAATTCTTGTATATAAAATGAGGACTCCGTTTAAATAAAATGTAGTATAGATTGTCGTAGCTAAAGAACAGCTTATCCTCCATGAATTTAAGTGCGCTCCAATATATCGCTGAGCGTTCGCCGCATACGATCAATACTACATATTAAAAACTCTGCGGAGTCATTGGATTTTGGTTCTACTTACAAGACCTCTAGAGTGCATGTGGTCTCAGACACCCGACATGGGTTTTCACGAAGTCTCGGTTTTAATTTAAGTCAAAATCCGACATCATCACGGCAGTGCAATATACGCCTTGTCACCGAACAAGTTAGTGAAAACAAATTTTGTTTTTTGGTGTCGTCTTACATCATCTTCCGCTACTCACGTGTCATCGACAACAAAGTTCAAACATCTCGAGTTCATCTAGAGGATAAGCACGACGGGGAAACTGCCCATCAAAATGGAGGAGCAGAACGATCTAAGTAAAGACGCCAACAAACTGTAGCGGTCACCCTTTTTTTCTTCAACCAACTTCCCTTAATTTGCATTTGGGGTTTTGCGGGATACGTATTTTGTTCATATTCACACCACTCTCGTTTGAACGGTCGTCCTCCTGTTCTGGCGTAATTATTCCGGTGAGTCCACCAGAGGTGAAAATTCAGATGCGTCCAACGTGCGTTGGTGGAGTAGTGGTAACACGCTCGCCTCGCATCTCAGATGTCCGGGGTTCAAATCCCGGCACGGCCACTGGATATGCACTGCTGATGAGCTCTAATAAGAGCGAAACTCGAGTCCAGAGCTCTACTAAGAGCGAAACTCACGCGTCACAAAGACCCAAGTCACGTGACAAAACCCTGTCCCAGTTGAAGTTGACCGACAAGAAGTGCACTAAAATTCCTTATCCACTTTGTTCACGCGGCTACACCGGCGTCACGCGCCACGCTTACGACCTTCAACCAAATCAGGTCAAGTTGCATTTAAGCTTGCGAAACTCAAACAAGCATGGACGCCCCTCCCTTTTACACTGCACACACTAAATAGACATGCAAATCAGACCAACACGAACACGCACACACACAAGTCAGGAAGTCAACCAAACTCCACAAGTCCATGGACAATTAGCGAATGCAATTAGCGGATACTTGTAGCAGCTATATTGTAGTGGAAACACGTCCCGCGTCCGGGCCTTTCCGCAGGAACCCTCACCATTTTACCAGTAGAATCAACCAGAACGACGCAACTCAGATTCTCAGGTGACCAAACAAATTACACGAATACCTCCTCGGGACCAACCAAGCAACTTAGGGGTATTAGATATGGCATAAAAACTACGTAACCACAGGTAGAAAAGGAGAAATTTACCTCCGGACTACCTGGCAATACAATTTCTCCCAATACAGAGCTTCGCTGTTGTTAGTCGGGCTGCTCTTTTGGCAACATTTAGGAACAGAGTTCCAGCAGCTGTAACCTACAGATTCATTGCGGCACAGAAGCCCGACTACCACGACAGGTTGACGGCTTTTCGTTGGATGAAGACAGAATGTACCCAACTCAAGTAATCAAGCTTCCAGTAGGCCGTCAGCGAGGTACCAGCTTTCGTTCATTTATTTTGTACCAACTAAATACAAGGCGTAACCTTCTCACTGAAGTTCCACGATGATGAAGCTTCTTCAACCGAGTCAGCAAGGTGCAAACACAGACTTCACAGTTCCTCAATACTGACTTAACCTCGAGCATTTTTCTTGTGCAATCCAAATGCGTAAATTCCATTGACTGATACCTGAAACACACGTGAAACTCTTTTTGGTAAGTTGACGTAACCGTGCGCAATTCCGCGACCTCTTCGCTTACACTCGGCATGTTGAATAACAAAGATAAGTCCCTCATTTTATGACACAACCAAGTGTTGTGCCACAAACTGAAAGGGAGTATGAAGATCAAAACAGGCACTAATATGGGAACTGCATTTGGGAAGATCTTTAGTTCATCTGTGATTGGATCTTCAATTAGAATAGGACTGGAAACGACTGATAAGGTTCTAATGAGAAATTCGGATGTCTCATCACTCAATACATCACGGAGTTGTGACTCTAAAAATAATTCTGGCCAGCGATTTCCAGTAGACCGAATCAACTTAATGCAGGAACGCCTGCAGAATTAACTGCCCAATTGAGATATCGTTTGTCAGATAATATTTCCGATTCTTTTCCTGCGTAACTGGTGGCATGTCAATTTTATTAGTTGAGATCAGGATCGACTGAAACCTGGATTTAAGCAACCGCGTTACTTATTTACACATAGCTTCTTATGCGTGCTCATTAATTCTTCAGTTAATCAATAATCCATGAAGTCTGAATGTCTGGATGCCTGTATGTCAAATGTCTGCTGGGTAATATCACAAATCCGTTGAAATGGTCACATGACGGAGGATGGCATCGTGTCAAACTGAGTTTCAGACAGCTTAGCAGAGCGACTGCTATCATTTGGTATCAGCCGAGCACAATAATTTTTTTTAAATATACAAGTCAACTGAAAGCTTTGACATGGAGCAAAAGCAGCAGGGGAGCTGATCACAGATAAGTGGTTTTCCGACCCATCCTTGGCGCTTCGAGTAATTTGGAGGCATCTCCTCCTATTCAAATTAGTCGGAGATAAGTAAGCAAATGTCTCAACCGCCAAAGAACAAATTTTCAATATGGTGACTGCATTTTCTCAGTGCCCAGCAGAATGCCTCTAACTGATATCAGACTTTTTGCCTGCTTCCGTAACGAAACTTGAGTTACTCACCTAGTTCAAACCGACCTATGGAAGTGACTTATGAATATACCCGAACGCCTCCCTAATAACCGCTTATTAAAAAGCTCTTTAAAAGGAAAACCGAAAAAAGCTAGTAAGGAGGGACATAGTTCCAGCTACTGTGAAAGACTGGCATAAACTGAATGTAAAAGTGGGAAAAGTGGACATGATTTTGCCCTCGGATGGTCCGAGGCATTGCTCTGCAGATTACAGTCAGTGAGTTATCAAGTACTGCTTTATCTCACCGTCTAGCATCAGTGGCTTTATTACGTTTTGCAACTTCATTGCGGGTTCTGCAACACCACATTGGCAAACTGCTGATCAAGCCACGTCCATATGGGCCGCTGGTGCAAGTAAACAATTCCACTGCGCAAGATCCGCTGGTCGCTTCCATAACAGTCAATTTTAAGTCTGTTCGAACACCCGACGACACATCCATCGTAATTTTTCTGCGTGGCGTATGAACGTAGCAGCTTAGCCCCCACCCATAAATCTTCACCGCTCATCATGTCATTGCGTAAGCCGCTGCTGCTGGAAATTTTGCTGGCAATCAGCTGTCATCCAGGACATTCAGAAACTCTGCCAAGCAAAGTTGTTGCCGTAAACCAATCTACTGCTACCCAAAATCTAACCGAATCGCTCATATTAGCTTACATTTGATACTCAAATTATTTCGGTCCCGTTTCCATCAGCCGTCATTTTTCTCCGTAAAACGTAGATTCCTCATGTCCAGTACCAACCGCATTTGTGTACGTACTCCAAACAAATACTGTTTGTTGCCTACAAAATGCAACAGCAGCCAAGATGGAGTTCGTAACTACATTCACGTTAGCATTTTCAGAGTATACCACTGGTCATCCTTCCACAAGACAGTGAAGCTTATCACAGCATAAGCAGAGTCATCTAATTCGATTCAGCTACATAGGTCACATTTAGTCTTTACCCTTTCGAGGTGTGCGGTGAATAGATGCGCAGGTTACCAAGTGATGGCAAAAGGATGTGGTGCCGAAATTAGCTTGGTTGGCGAGTCAACCACATGAGTGTACATAACTTCACCCTCCAAAACTGTCACCACTTGACTTATACTACCTGAATTTGATGTTGCCAGCAGAGTGAAGCGTGCTGCTCATGAGCCTAGCCTTCAATGTGCGTTTTCCTAGTATGCGCGCTTGCACACCTCAGCATTTAGCGTCTGTCTGTCCACGTTTTCCTGACCTAAATTCAAAGGTTATTTGCGCACAGTGTGAAACTTTCGCTATTGGGAGGAAAAAGCACAACCGAGGTCTACTATATCACCGCGCGCTGCAACTGAAATTAACTGGCTCATCCTTACCTCTATGCCATTCAGCTGATGACACCCGCTGTCGCTTCAATCGAGATATCGTGATACATGTATATTTATAATACACTACTCATAAGGTTGCTGAGTAGGGCATTACGAATATACATGTATCGCGCTATATCAAATATCGTAGCAACTGAAACATGCGGCAGCCTGGTGCAGCACATTCAGTTGCTCGGAAACATCACAAACGAGAGATTCAGCTGAGTTCCAGGTGTCTCTCGCAAAACTTAATTTGTTTGCAAGTGTAGTTCGCTACGGTGTAGATCTTGTTTCATTATAAATTCACAGCTGATAGTGGAGCAGTTAGGAGAGACTCTAGAAGGGATTGTAATAAATTCATTTGAATGTGGGATCTGTTAGTCCCTTGGTTGCTAGTTCATATGCTCAAGCCTAGCTCGGTTCAAGAGAAATAATGAAGAGACGTTGGAGCTACAATCATTCGGGACGTAAACAGACACGACAAATAGAGAGGAATCAAATTTCCGGTTGTGACACTCATTCAGGGAGGTTGCCAGACGAATCGCACAGGGACGACTATTAAACACGGATCCTTCCGCCTTAGGACGGTGCCCCTAGACGTCCTACTTCGGTGGCCTATGAATCACGAGAGGTGCGCAGCCGAAAGACAGTGCAGAGTGGTGCACAACTCGGATTCGTCAGTTTGCATCTTGAATTCTTGTTTCTGATACATGGCACTTATCAATGTCCAATGATTATAGAATGGGAGCAATAGCAGCTTCTTATTCGACTTGCTTTGGAGTTCGAACACTAAAAGCAGCCAAATCTGCTTGGCGTCCAGCTGTGAAGATTGATTTCGAGCTACTTGAAGATGTCAGCACCGGATGACGTTCAAATGTTGCTTCCAAAACCTATACAGAGCTAACTTATGGGCCTACGAGGAGAGAGTTATTAATAAGGTGGGGATCGGAAAAGCACAGGTTTGTGAAACAGAAAGAAAAAAAGCATCAGGAACGGCCTGTTTTTCATATCCGCGTTGATGGGCGGTGGTGGTGGTGGTGGGCTGTGCCCAGCTGGTGGAGCCAGCCGATGTGACATGAGTTCACTTGTATATGTGCAATTACTGGTTTTACTTTGGCTGGGATACTACCAGAGAGCCCGGACGTAGAAGGGAGGACGATTGGGGCTCTCAACCGAAGCCTGACCGCAAGCCAGCGGTGTTTGTTGGCAAGTGCAGTTGCATTCACAAAACAAGTCGTCTCACCTGTTGCAAAGCCCAACCTGGAGGGCCAGGAAAGTGCATTGGTTAGACCTCTAATCATTTCTCAACATGGTATGAGATACTGTGTTTCGCAAGGACACCCTTCAGTATAGCCCAATGGGTCATGGAGGCACAAGAACCGTCACACCACAGTTAGATGGAACCTGTCTGTGACAGGGATGCGGAACAATAAAAATCTATGGTTCGCATAATAACATCCATTTAGCAAGGTCCGTACTCTTGTTCGCCTGTTATTTGAGGATGTAAAATTTATTTTTGTAGGAGGATCAACAAACCTCGTTTTCTAAGTATTAGTTCAAACTCCGTTTTCCGATTTAGGCAGAGAAATTTTACTGGGAGGCAGAAGGTGTACTCTGCCCTATGGTTTTCGTCAACTTTCGCCAGCAATTTTCCGGAGAAGACCAAGATTTGTAACTGGTACGCCAATCTATCAGTTGTTTAAACGTTTTAAGAGTGCGGAAGATGACTGAAATTCACTGCACGTTTCTAATTGCTTCCGGTTGACCCTGATTTACAAGTTAATTCTGACACAAGACATTTTTGAAGAAGTCAGAATACAAAAATAAAAACTTGAAGAGGCATCGCTTTGGGCAAACTATAAATGTCGGGCAACTGTTCTTGCTTGCTTCGAGCATCACGTTGGCCGATTACGCCATGCAAATTTAAAATCAAGTTAGGTCTATTAGGAACGAAATTCCTGGTGCATCCACACTTTTCTGAACGTGTGCAGCCATGTTACTGCGCAATTTGTTCAGCAACAAAGCCCATGAATTCCTGATACGTTAGTTTTCCGTCGCCATCCACATCGTGATCAGCTATCCAGTCTTCCAGAGTGCTTAGGGCAAAATGCATTCCCATTTCGTCGAACATTTGCTGCAATTCTCGTTTGTCCACTTTCCCCGATCGATCAGAGTCCAGCGTGACAAACAAACGTTTCCATCTGTGAATACAGAGCAGTCGTGAAGTTTGGGAGTTGAGATGCTGAATATGAAAATTCCACTTGCAAATGATATCTGGGTGTTAAGCTGTATTCTCAGGGTATGTGCTAAATAATGGCTACGCAAGGTGAGGAAGCATTTCACGTTGGTCATACCTGAATAGTACTGTCATTTATCAAGTGAGCTGTATTTTTCGGTTTTATGGGAACTATTTCCACTCTTATATGTGAACCAGCACGTCCTTCGGATGTGAACTAAGAGCAGTTTAGATCTATCCTAGAGATTTGCTGTTATAAGGCTATGAAGGGGGAAACTGTGTTTAAGGGAAAAAAGGAAGCTGATACAGGCTGCTGTCAGATTTTCAAAAGTATGTTTATGGCGAATGAATCAAAACACCGGCTACGGTTTGTGGTCACTTGTGGTGCGTACGTTGCCAATATTTGCAAAGTTCCGCTGTCACAATTGATAACACAGGGGCATCATTTTATGGGCCGCCAGGTTCTTACTGGCATTCGCCCTCAGTTGCGTATGTGGAAACCGACCAAAGTTCGAACAGTTCTTTGCCAATCTCATTTGAGGGCTAATTCGCTCTTCTATCCGTTCCAAAAAAATTTCTAGCATGGATTAATTCTAGGTGCAGTACAGAAACTAATAAGTTACTCTAGCGCCAGCATCATTTTGGTTAACCTGCGTCAGGCTTAATGGCTAAGCCAGGTTTACGTTCTTAAAAGTAGTGGTCAGGCTTTTTGGATCACTCAGCTTGGTAAGCTTTGTTCAGAAAGGGTCAGCAGTGTTACTATTTGTCTGGACCTAGCCTCATGCTACATTTCGTCGCTAGTTGTTGTCCAGTGTCTGTAATATTGCTACAGAATTCACTAGATGTCAGAACTGTTTTCGAAACTCTATTGCTAGAATCTTACTGAGGAAAATTGATGAATTTATTCTCATTTATTACTTTGCAAAATCACTTGAGTTGTCCCTCATTCCTATTAATAAAAACTATTGCAGCGCAGTTTCCTAAGACTAATCTAATGTGTGGAAGGACCGATAACTCGCAAGAGTCTACTGCTGGTTAGTCAGTTAGTTGATGACCCGCACAATGATGATGTCTCCTCGATCGGTGAAGATGCACATGCAGGCTACAAACTAGCAGTAGATCAACGACCAGTAAGACTCCTGTGTCCGACAAAACCAGCATAAAGTCAGTGAGGCGTCGTTCAGAAGAGCAGTGAGACAATGTGTGTTGAATGATGGGAAATAATTTCCCAGGTTAACAGGATTCTCCTGCTTGAATTATTGGTGGCCAGGCTACGTCTGTTAATCCTTCGTCAAAAGGTTGTTGATCTGCTGGCCGAGATTAGTAATGGATTTTTCTCTTGATTTTTCTGGAAAGATGGACAATTTCTGATAGTCCAAAAGCTGTTTAGTTACTGATAGCCTAGCTTGATACATATCTGCACTAAAGAGACAACATCCCTGTCATCAGGAAACGAGATTCTGTACACAAATGAACTGCTTAAAATCTCGTTTGAAGATATCGGATTTACGATCGAACTGAAGGGGAGCAATCCACTGCAATTCTTTGAGGTTTTAGTGAACAGAAAGGTGAATGGGACTATAGAAGCCTCCGTATATTGTGAAACTACACATACGGATCAACTATTGAACTACTAAAGCAACCATCCAATAAACCACAAGAAGAGCTGGGTTCAAACCCTGTTCAGGGGAGCGCAAAAATACTTTAGCAGCGCAGAACTAAGGGAGAAGGGAGAAAACCATAAATGCAGAGTATTCCAGACCAATGAATACCCAAGGAATTTTATCAAAAACAGCTTGGACAACAGCAGCAAGGACAGGCGACCAGACGGGTAGTTCTAACTTGCATCAAGAATATATATGAACTCACTGTCAGGTTATTAGCTCAAAAAGGAATACTCATGGCTCGCAAAGCGAACAAGGCTCTACGGAAACTAATTGCAAGAGCGAATGACAACAAAGATAAAACCAAGAGGCGCAATACCAAATCAACTACAACAACTGTAACTAGTTCTACGTTGGAAATACTGGGAGGAAATTATGCAGACGAATAAAGGAACAAAATACGGCCAGTAGGAAATATGACCCCCTTGATATTCATACACCAAGACCAAGAAGATCACAAAATCAACCTGCAAAACGCAAAAATCTTGGAATACGGAGACATAAGACATGGAAGAGAATTTTCGGAAGCTTGATATTCCACGATGAATTTGATCAACCGATGCACTGAACTGGATCCATTGTACGTACCACTATATTCAAAGAACCGGTATTTCATCCAGAACACTCAAGGTGAACCAAATATTTGATCAACAAACCAAGGAACAAGAAACTCCTTGGAGCCAGATCAACAAAATTCTCAACCTGGAACACATACATGTCGAAGAAAGAGGTCGTTTCATCACCGACTAAAGTGCGAGAGCAGGAGAGACCAAGTAACGACGTCACGTGGCCGTCGATCAATTAGGATTGTGGTCGAAGGTCATTCCCAGCTAGCGTCACGTATGTTGATGCAAACGCAACACTACTCAAAACACAACCACGGATCCATCGCTGGGCTCCATTATGCTCCCTAAAAACGCACCGCCGATATACTATCGACTGGTGTTGAAACGCTTGCAACGAGTGTCTAACTCAGAGAACAAATCAACGACCACATGCCTCTAATCACCTTGCACTTAAACTGTAACGGTAAATAGGAGACAACAATTTGAATGCTTGCGGAGCCATGGCCTGACAGTGAAGTGAGAGCAAGTAATGAGGATACCAGCGATATAAATTTGCCTTGAGAAAGACGCCCAAGAAATTGACTCATCTCGTGTAAACGTTGAGGTTTTACGACCAATCAAGGGAAACCTGACACTTCGCTGACTACAATGTTTGGCACCTGACAAATGCGACCAACTTTGTTTATGGAAAGTAATCCGAATCAAGATGATGGGCCAATTCTCCGACATTCTCATACTAAGTTAGAATAGTTTAATAGGTAACAAGTGGTGCATGAAAACATTTTCGATTAAAGACTCAAAGCAACATTTTGAAGCAACTGCTTACACCCCGACATGTCACTGTGCTTGAAAGAATCCGAGTAGAGTAAAACAAATTCTCCGTGTGTGCGATGGAAATACAGGACGATTTAACCCTTGGAAACGTATGCCGATGCCTGCCAGCACCCACAGATATTGCACGGCAGTTGTTCGATTCAAGTGTTTTAGCTGAATGTGAAAGTACTTCTTGGTATGGTTTGAACGCCTTTTTGTAGCCCAGGCGGTATGTAAATACTGCAGAGGCAAAACGGAGTTCACCTTGGTGTTGCTGTATGTAATCACAGTGCTTGTAGTGACCATTTATCCAAGAAAGAGTGTTTTGTGACGCTACATGTCTCAGCCTTCCAAAACAATTTGGATTTCAGACCAGTGCGGCCACGGTTGTCGAATCCTGTGCAGTGTGCCTACGCATGTGTGTTATTACTACTTTCCTTGAGCTTCAGTTGAACAAACATATGCTGACCTAAGCAGGTGCACGGGATAACTTTATTCTGGTTTATAATCAGCTCAAGGTATCATCCGCTTACCGGAAGCAATAATCTAAACCATAATCACCTGGAGTAATCCCTAATGATAGATTATGAAGAGTTTTACTGCACCATTTTGATGTGAGTTAGTGTGGTGTTGCGTCGAACCAAGATGAAAATGGCGAATACTTCCAACACATTTTAGACACGCACTTCTTGTTGCTCAGGCGATTGTATCCCCACTGGCTGTGACCGCCAGTATGGAGGTGTTCCCATGGCTCTAGATAGCCCTTAGATGGTCCCACATTACACAACACACGTTTCCCAAAATTTAACTGGAACGAAGTTTAATTGATCAAATTTTGCCGCTTGATTACACCAAAGATTAGTGCTACTGAATCAGATGTGCGCCGTCATTTGTACAGTTTCCATAAATTAGAGACGCTGATTCGAAATTACTGTTATTGGGGTCTGCGGACCCAGCAGGCATAAACTTTTCATGCAACTTTTACACAGACAACTAAGGCTTGTACCAAGCGATGACTAGTTTTCGGTAGACAAGTTGTACTACGCCAGTATGCCCTAAGAGAAAACCCGGAATTCGTTTGTATGGATCGCTGACATGAATGCAGGTATGTCACAGATAACATAAATCATGCAGATATATCCCCTTCCATCTTTGACGTTGTGAGTTTCCAGAGGGTCGTTGGTACATTATACCACCTCAATTTAACCGGTGCGATTACACTCAAGAATTCTAGAAAAATGCATTGTCCTCTGCCAAATTAAACTTGTTTGGTAAAGCAACACAGTTCAGGCGACTGCTAGCAGTCACAATCTGCATCAGATTTAATAAGACGGAACATGCCTTTCAGGGTATTTCCTCAGTTTATCCTTTTGAAGGCCAAAGTTGGAAAGTCTGATTAGAGTACTGAACGATAGAGATTTCGTGTGTATTTTGTATTCATCCATTACATAGGGTGTTCGGGGACTAAATCACAATAAGTTCAGCGTTCTTTCATTTGCCGTTGCCACATACGAAATAACCAATACACATTAACCTGACATATTCACACAGTGTCAGGGATCATATTCACCGATGACACGTGCAGAATATGAATTAATAGGCGATTGTCCCGTCTTCAGAAGTTAATTGCAATTAGTCGTTCTAGTGTAGTTCCATAATTTTTGCTTTGTTCACTGCAAAGGTATTTGGTATTTCAACTGAGGCGATTATGTTTCATCTCCCTCGCACACACAAGCAGTGGTTAACTGTCAGTTGCATTTTACAAGTCAAACTAATTTTGCGACGAAAACCTGTAAAATTTCAGTGCAAGCTTTTCGCAGTGGACCCCTACGGACAAGAAGATAGAAAATTTATATGCGTTCTGAAATGATCCAAATGCACATCAAACAAATGTTACCACTATTAATTGGCCGCCAAACTAACATTTTCCGCTGAGATGAGATAAGCAGGTTGTATGAACTAAGAGTAAACTGCCCAAAATCGCGATCCAGATCATGAGACCAGAAGGCTATTACAATACAAAAAGAGAGAACGACGGCCATTGATTGATGTGGGACAGAAACGGTATATATTATTCACTGAATAAGCCCCCGTAGATCATAGCCGGCTAAACATTACGATGCCATGCAGGCAGTTGCAACTGGAGTGCTTGATGAGATAGATTTGAGAGAAATGAAGTAGATGGCCTGACAAATTCCACATCGAAATTGGTTTTCTACCAGAACACACCATTTGACACAGAAAATCTATTTTGAACCGTGTTCAACTGTCTAATAAAAACCACAAAAGAGCGAACAGTTGTTAGTCACATGATCGGGTAAGGTTTCGTTTAAAGTCGATGTGGAGTACAGATATGTACCATATTGCACATGGGGCTATGCAATTTGTTCTGCTACGAAGGATAAAAATTCTTGGTATGTCAATTTCCCATCACCATTGATATCATGATCTTCAATCCAGGATTGTAGGGTGTTCAGTGAAAAACTCATGCACATTTCATCAAACATCGCCTTCAGTTCTCTCACATCAACCTTTCCTGACCGATCAGAGTCCAGGCAGTTGAAAAGTCGTTTCCATCTATGAGGAAAGGCTGTAAAATATTTAGAACCCCCGAGCATCAGCAAATAACAAGTTAGAACATAATTATATCTTGAACGGATACACAGGTCTGAACCTTCAAATTGAATAATTACGCCAACTTTAGGCAGGTCACATGAATATCTAGAGATGCTGGTCATTAAAAGTGATTTGCTGGATTGGTGGTGAAAAACCTACGAATAAACTTATAGAGCAAGAATATTCTTAGGAGGGACTGTTAGACTTATCTTATGCTTCCAAAAATCACTCAAAGCAACAGCATAAACACGCGATGCAGTGATGAAAGGCAAACCACTGTAATCTGAAGGATGACTTTTTGTTCGAATGGTTGACAATTCTTCGAAAACCCCTAATAAAATAGGGTAAGTTTCGTGACTAAATGTAGGTGGACAGAACCGTACGATATCGAAAATTGCCCGAAATTCCAAGCTACTGACTGTTTGCCAGTAACCAGTGCCAAAGCGGTTCCAAATTACACATCTTCATCTTTGCGATAACCAAGTTCCCACAGCATTTCTAGTGGCAGTCAAACGATTTGTCTTTGTGATCTGTCTTTACATTAAGTCGAAACGCGTTTTCATTATACGCACGTCACTCATCTTCTGGAACACGCCGTCCTTCTCCGAAACAACCACGGATTCTTTCTAAATCTGATACTGGTCACAGTTCTTATCATATACGATGTCAGTTAGTGAAACCGCTACATGACAGTATAATCCGAACATGCCTGCTCCTGTGTATCTCAGACATCCCAGTGGGACGAAGGTTGTCTATAGCAGAACCTTGTCGTCAGTCTGGCCGACATCTCTATAGTATGTCAATAATATCAGTAGATTTGGAACTTCCTGTTCCGTCCTGTAAGTGACGCCATCCTGAGCAAAGAAGCCGGGAAGACCTGTGCACAAACTTTATCCATAGTGGGAATCACCAGCGGCGTGTGTCTCGCGAGTCAACGTGGTGATTCAAAATCTTGACCTCCAGGTTACTGGTTAAAAACGAAACCATTATTTTTATTTTAATTTATCGAACCTGACAATCCTAACATCTACCATCCCCTTAGATAAATTGATTTCATGCCGGTAGTTTATTTTGCATCGCTTGTAGAAATTTTAGCGTCGATTGTGTCCTGTAACCAAAGCCAGTTAGTGCAGAGAGGTCGAGAGAGTCGAGAGAGAGACAGTCTCTTCGGATGACGAATTCTCAGATAGAAAGATTATTCACCATGTGGAGAACCTGTTACCGGGGGTCCCAAGCTCCTCGGACTTTTGTGGGATGTGGCCTTCTCAATAAAATTGGAACGGCTGTACAGTATTACACAGCTTTTCAGCATAAGTCAACTTTACCCAGAAGGCGAATGTTTCGTGGTAGTTGCATGATATCTTCTAGTAGAAAATTCCAACTATATTTCCCATTTTCCAGAAACCAGAAAATAGCTGTGAGCTTTCACTCTCATGAGTTGCGTGCTATCTCTGTGGACAAAGTTAGACAACCAGCTGAACGTTGAACCTGGGCATACCGTTTAATCTTAATATTTAACAGTTAGTCCTTGCTTATCTAGCTACTACGTTAGGAATCCAGGCAGCACGTGATATCCAACACTCTATCGTATAAAAACATCCTGTTGCGGCCAAGCGCAGCATGCTTCTATTCGTGTGGCCCATGTCTTCAGCTAAAAATCTTGGTTGCTCTTAAACCTTAATTACGAGAAGGTGGTCAGCGCAGAAATCATGGTTGTTTTCCTCCTTGAGGAATATCCTCTTGCACAACACAGAAACCTGCAAAAAGACAACACGAGCCTTTTCTGCTGCAACCCAACCGGCGTAAGTAGCAAAATTAAAAATCTGTCGCACCACATAATCTCGTTCACAAAGTGATCATTAAGAACGCCTCGTTTCACACACGTTTCGTTTCCACAGTACCTATTCGGCAAGAAGAGTTAGAACAGAAATTCCAGGTCCAGAAAACTTGTGCAAACTTTGGTAACTGATCAGGTTGCTGTTGTTCTGTTTGCCAAACTTGTCGAATGAATTGCAGACGTTTGACCACCATCCATGGAGACTTAATCAATTCGCTGTTGGGCGGGTGGAAGCTCGGAGTCAGTCTTTAGTATGAGAACAGCTCCCAATCCAGTTGCTTAACGGGCTCTCGAATCTGCTCATACCATCCCTCAACCAATAGTTTATGCTTTCTTGTTTAGTGTATCAGACAAACAGACGCCTATTTCATTATTTCACGCCACCTGATCATTGAATACCTAGAAGCCCAACAGGTAAAGTAACATGAGCGCAAAAAATTGCCTATAGCTTTTGCAAAGGTTTTACATATTGTGTTCTTTTCCGGCTTCATGCTGTCAAGTGCTCAACGTAAATAGAGTTTTGATTACTCCAGGGGCATATATGCTAGCATGCAACCTATCAAAACCAGTAAACTCCTTGTGAAACTAGGGTTCACGAGATGATTGATATCCTCGCCCCCATCATCAAGACTATCACTTTCGTGTCCGCCAACAAAAGTTCCTATATGGACGACGACAGACCAATACGTTTGAGAATGAAGAAATGACCATACTTAGTATATTCAAGCTCGGGACGGCTTGCACAGCCTCCTGAAATTTGTCAGTAAGTATATCTCCACGATTGCTTTTTTTCCAATCTTCAACTCCTCTCTTTGTTCCAGGAGACACGATCCTCGACTTCCTTGACTGTGTGCTGTGTGCTCCAGAGTTTATCCGACTAGTGACTCAATAACAAAGACCATTACAGTATGCCCTAATTTCGTTTGGTACGAAAAATCTAAGAAAAGGGAACTCGTTAGCTCAAAAGTCGCTTCCTGTGATGAGATGTGATTGTGATAAAGCTCGTTTTGCTTCACCCGGCAGCTATCTGGCATAACGTCCAGAAACTTTTATTACAGCTCCTGGTAGAACTCTTCTTGTTCGTAGCGTGTCGGCTGCTCACTTCAGTGTATCTCTCTACTAGAGTAACCACCAGAGATGGCTAAAGCAATCTGTTTCATGCTCAAACTAAGAACGCATTAGACCAATGAGGGATATCATCTACAAAGGTCACATAAGCAGTTTCCTGAAAGAATCATTGGCCGATTGTGTTGTTATTATAATGGTTAAACATAGTACACGCCACTAATCATGAGCATGAGTTATGCAAACATGACAACGGCGCTCGCTCATTCCATGTGCTTACAGCTAGCTGAAAGGACCTGTACCTATGCATAAACTGTATTTACCGACGTAGAACGAATACTTCAGTATATTTTCTCAAGTAAGTCTGATCTTCCTGAATCCCTATTCCTTTTGAAGACTTTTGAAAACACCTTTGTTTCGCTATCGGAGCAAGATGTAAGAGATCTAAGTTTATAATTTGCCAAGATGTTTGCCATTTGACTGGGCAAATAGCTGTTTGTACTTACTTCCCAAAATCGGCTGTTGTTGCCTATAGACAGAAGGCTTATTCTTCTGGAGGGTTAGAAACTAAAAGTCTTCAAACTAGTACACTTTACAAATTTTCGTGCTATCAGTTAAGACCTTTCTGCAGTGTCGTCATCTTTTTCAAGTTATGTAAACAAAAGGAAGGTCTGACAAGTATCTGGTTGGCCGCTTTTAAAACCTTTGTGTAAAAGACTACCATGGGTATCAAAGAATTGGTATTCACTTTGTTGTCAGGGAACACCCGTTTTCAGCTTCGTGAAAGTACAGGGCCTGTTTATCAACTGTAAAATTTGATGCAAACTCATTTGCAAGATTCCATGTTGTTGTTTTAAAATCAGTACAAAAATCCAAAAGTCACTCCAAACTCTATTCACTACATATGACTGCTTCCCTAGAATTGCTCTCAGGTGATCTTCGCACTTCCACGTGCCTAGAGATGCACTGTGATGTGTGACTGACTTCATAACCAGCGGAGTAACGACAATCAAAACCTAACCTGTATCTTGGCCATCATCTTTCTCATCCCCCTCAGCGGGTTTGAAATTTTAAAGTGTTTCTCCCTAACGAAAAAATGTATTCAGGAGATTTAAAGTAAAAATACCAAAGCATGAAATGTTATTCGACTTTGAAAAATACTTAGTTAAAAGCACTGGGTTTGTGAGTATGCATACGAAGACTGGCATGTCTTCAAGAGGTTCTGGCTAATACATCTGAGTTCAGTTCATTAACATGGACCTCAGTTAAAGGAATAATCACTCACTCGGCTATTGGCTCATCGGTTAATCCCATGACGAGTCTGTATTCACCTAAAGTTATATGTCCGTCTTGGTTTACGTCCAACTCTTGGATTATGCGCTGAAATCGAAGAAGAATATTTACTCTAAATTTCCGCATAACAAAACAGAATACACATCAGTCATACTGCACAACTGCATGAGGGTACGAACGGAAGACTTAATTGTTTCTATATGGCGGTTAGCGTTTTTCAGGGAAACGAAACACCTACTAGATACTAAATTGCGGCTTAGAATGTGTTGACAAGACATCTTGCGGTGGGTTGAAAGTTGTAGTGTAGTTTAACCGACGTATGGACCGCTGCAAACATCTGAGTGCTAAAATATGGACTTTTGAGGCCAACAGTGGCATTTCTTTAGTGTCTGTGGCAATAATCAACCCGTTTGCAAAACAGCAGAGCACTCGGGGGGTATTAAAGGTACTTTGGACTGTGGTGAAGTTCCCGTCAATTAAACAAGCTATCACTAAATGTCATCGGTTTTGGACGAGTCAGCCTTTATTGAAAGCTACACTACGAGCGGAAGTATCCACGGGGAAAAGCTGGAGTCGGACAAATGCAGTTCTGGTCTTCGTCTTTAGGATACATTGTGATGTTATCCCGCGCAGCAAAATAGTGGATGCGGAACTGGAGCTGTCAAACGAATATGCATGCGACGTAGCCTGATGTCCCAGTCGACAGCGGAACCTACAGGAATAAACGACACTACTCGTTTGTTAAATGGCCGGCGTGGCAATGTATTCTCGGTCCAACACATTATTTGGCCTTTCACTATTTTATCTCCCTCGACTAATAATGAACGAATAGAATCATTTCCTTTCGCTTCTAGACTAAACGGATGGGGTAAGCCACCTTGGAGCCTCTATCTAGCAAATCGGTCGAGGTGACAATTCTACTGTACCAACATATTAATTATATTCAATTTGCACCATTTGGGTGAATCTTCCGAGTCTTATGAAAGTGCAAAATATCTCAGTGAAACGCAATTTCATGCTAATTAACTTGGATTCGAGTAGTGTTTTTTTTCAAGGAAGAAGGTACTTTTTTGTTTGGTGCAAAAACTATACTAAGTGGTATACTGGCCATTCCAAATTTCATTTTTTGTGCTCTGTTCTGTAGCACAGCCTATCAAGAAGGAGTAATATTTAGGTGTATTGCTCTTTCCCCGTTTGATTGTGAGCGAAAGATAACGGAAGATAACTATCCGAGTTAGCGTTGCCATCATGTACACCGGCAGCGAACGTAGAGACAATATAGTGTTGCCTGTAACAAACATTAATAAATCAAGGGAAATCAAAAATACAACGCATATGCAATGTTTTCAGCTCTGGTATGCAGACAATTTATCACTGTTGTTCTCTGCTAACCAATAAAATGAGAACTTCTAAGTCTGAGGAAGCTTCTGAAAAAAGCGCTGAAATGTCCAGTGACAAAGAGTGAGTCTCTTAGGATGGTGTCTTTGATCGTGCTAAAAACGTGAAACTGTCAAGAAAACCATATGCCAATGGATATAGCTCGATGTGAATCAAGTATTCTTGAATAGTGTTTTGATATCCGGCATATCTCTTTGTTCACAAAGATATCTTCGTATTGTATGACACAAACCGCTGGACATATGAAGCCACACTTTGGATCATTCCAGTGAGAATTTCGTTTATTGCACTCACTGTATACTACTAGACATCACATAGGATTTATGGTGAGCTAGTTGGGTATGTTTTTTTCCTCCTAAAAACGAATCTGTGTTAAGTTAACACTATATATACATCCGTTTTATTAGGAATTTTAAAGGAGCACGAACACATTCTCTCGATACATGGAAATCATTAGCACATTGCACCTCGCAATACTCCAAGGGGCTCGAGAAACAGGTATTTCACAGGCTTGAACTAATTCAAATTGTACTTCCTGTTTTTTTCATTGCATCAAGTCCAAAGAAGAGGTCGTGATATTACCCTCACCACAAGGTATACCCTGATACATCATAACATTCAGGTAGTATACACTGCAATCTAACCTCTGCATTTTTTTCTGGAATTCCGGCTTCTTTGAGAGCGACAGTCAGTTCTTCTCTGTCCACAGCACCGCTACCGTCATGGTCCAGACTTTGGAAGAGCTCTTCTAACTGTTGAGCAGAAATGCCGTGGCACATCTTGACGTTTCCGAATGAGAAGATGTGTTCTGTTCTCTGTGGAAGAACTACCCGTAAAAATAGAGTGGGATGTTTACGATAGTAAAAAAATTTTGTGTTGAAGTATACCTACTCCGAATATACGTTCACCTTTGTTGAAGATGTTGAAACTCTAAGGATTCCAGTGGTAACTCGAAATGTATGCATTCTACAGCTGGTTGCAATCGAAATAGAATTTTTTGGTCAACATTGGTTTTAACATTAAAGACTTGCACATTTCTGCGCAGACCCTATTTGATGCCGATTGCAAGCTCACTTGGTGCTGGTGTACATTCGAGGGAAGAAGATTAGCAGGTAGACATTCAGAAGCCTTTTGCAAGCTTTAGTCGGCTCAAACTGGTTGTAGTACAGAGAACATCAGTCGCCTGTTTAGTACTGATGAACCAGTGCCGTCTATCAAACTGCACACACTATCAAAGCGCTGTGATCAAATTATATTTTTCTAGCTGATCCCGATAATAAAAATAGAGTGTGTCAGTTAGTCTGTTTATTCGGCAAGTGGATTCATATATGCGCTCATTAAGCGTCCATGAAAAGCAGGCAACTGAAGGGTCATTCGAACAGAGGAAGTCTTTACTAGAAAGCACTTCAACTAATAAGAAGTTACGTGATATGCCACTTTTAAAATGGGATTAACTTTTGTAATTTACCTCTTGGAAAATGTCTGATGATCGAAGTTCTCCAGGAAGATTCAACTTTGCAAGCCAAACCGTATACGTTAGGAAACATTGACTCATTGAGGTCTGACTCACTTCAAAACTAAGTTATGTATCAAACTTTCAGGAAGGGACTGACGTTAATCGGTCAAGTTGGCAATCGAAGGGGGGGTAAATCGAATTGGGGTTAAATTCACGAATTTACAAAATATGTGTCGCTAACTGGATACTCATCCAAATCGCACCCGTGTGATAGTAGTTAAGTAAATGTAATGCACAAAGATGGCCTCGTGCAACGTAAAAGTTCATGATTGTGATGGCCAACAAAAGATCCGTTTACATTGCTTTCTTCAACCAAACTATCATTTTCACAAACAAAAACTGGAACTTTTGATACTATTTCTCTGAGACAATACTAACTCTTACTCTGATTGTCCAATACTGTTATTCTCCAATCCATAAGTGACAATGCTTATTGAAAACTTAAAAAATAGCCGCATCATAAACAGTTGTTCCTCTAGCATAAAACCCTTCGGTTGAATCACAATTCACTCACCAAAACCGGAAAAAAATGTTGACGCTCTTGTTTTGAGTGATTGTAGTGATCGTTCTCAACTGGATGGTATTAACAGCGGTATTTAACGTAACGAAACATCGATTAACACGTGAATGAGAACTCGCTAAATGACACATACCCACCCACGTATGGAAACGTTTACAAATATGACATTGTACATATCAAACTCGGTAAAATGTTCATTTAAAGAAAGATGAGTTATGAACTGTAACACGGAAAAAGGAATGCAACAAACCCCTCACGATCAAATTAAAAAGTTCGACTGGTACAGTGATGGATACTGTCTAAAAAATAAACGGTATAATCTTAACTTTCGGATCGATAGTAGATCAATTCAAGTCACAGTTTTATGCGTCTCCTCGTTTCACATACAACTGATTGGAAAACTGAGCACGAGCAGAGCTGCACATGTTAGACTCATTTGTGTGCCAGTGCTAGAAATACACACACACAGTTGGTTCCGTCAGTAGAATAATTCTAGAAAAACATTCCGTGAGTTTTCTCATTTCACCATCAAGTTTCATATTTCAGCCAAAAATGTGCCGCAGTAAGCGCCTAAATATTCTTTTTCTGAAGCGTTCAACAATGTAACCGGCGAATGACGATTCTAATGACCTTGTATATGAAGTTGGATTTAGAGGACCACCACTCGCTCGTGTAACAAATCTCGATTCTCTAGCTGATTGGATGTGTCCAATAAAGCAGTGACGAACACCGAAATCTTCTGCAAATGTGAAGTTAAATCGTGTGAGCATCACACAGTCACACTGCAAAAACAGAATAGCGTTAATCGCTGCTAATCGGAGCTCTATGATCTTACGCTTCAAAATTATTGCGTAGAAAATGGTCTGTAAAATAACGGCAGAACTGCACCATCCAATCTGACTAGGACACGTAGATGACTTGGCTGCAGGATTCTTTGAAGCCCATATATGAATAGTACTTTCCATTTTTGTGATACTCTGCCTTGTAAGCTGAGTAAATTTATCAAAGCCCTGCAAAAAGTTGCCACAATCTTGATGCAGTTTTCTCTCGCATGTAGCGCTTTTTGTGAGCATTCGGGAGGTTCTGTTTGCCGGAAGTAGCTTAGTGGTTAAGGGGAAAAATTACTGACCGAAATGTTCGTGGTTCGAACCCAACTTCGACATCTAGACTGCTCTCATCAAGGCTCAGGTAACCTAGCAGTTTCTCAGCCCTCGTGCTTTTTTGGGAGATTTGAGAGCTAGGCACCAAAAGGATGTCGCAGCTGCATGATTGTTATTCATTTTTGTCCAACTCGAAAAAGCAGAGAAAGAAATCAATACTGAGATGGCGCCACACATCAAAGTGCCTTTTTCTTCTCCTGCTGCTTTTAACGTTTCAGACGCATTCCAGGCAGGTCCTTCGGTGCTTCAAATATTATCTGTTGGGAGTCACAAAAATCTAATTTACGCCTCATCTTTCAGCACCAAGATATATGGAAGTAAAAAACTCTACTATTGACATTGCAATAAGTTTGGTGCGTATCCTTATAACCAAAAACCATATCCGATTGGCAACCTTAGACTGAGATGACTTAGGCGTAATTTTTCGCTACTCACGTTGTGTTTGAAGGAGAAACAAAACAAACAGTGCTATCTAGAGTGCACTTACCCAGAGCTTACTGGGAAAGGAAGTGCTCGTCGTAAGCAAAGGTATCTTCTATCCCTTCACGGAGGAAATAACGTATGTGAAACGTTTCACCTCAGGAGAGTGAAAGTCAGTGTAATGGCACTCTTGGGAGATTCAAATACGGGTCACCAATACGTGCGTCCGTCATTTCAACCTTCGGGTTACAGAGTACTATCAGGGCACAGAACCAGAAGTGTGTTTCGGATTTCTATAAAACGTTGGAAGGCTCATAAGAAGAAACACTATATACACGATAGATGCGGACAAGCCAGCAGTAGAAAATGTTTGACCTAGTAAAACATTCGCATAGTTGGGTGTTTTTACTACTTACGAGGATTTGGGGATAAGTGGCAGATGAACCACCAATGTCTAAAAATTGTTATCTGCAGGCAGTTTGGTAAGCAGCTTACCGTAGGAACGTGAAAGCGGAAAATTCATCCCGTTTTTGTATCTCCGAAATTGGTCCCGAGACTCGCTTTAATGTCTTATACATAGAGGGTATGGATTTCTAGCTCAGCCGAGTAACTTAACACAAAGGACAAAAACGGAGGTTTTACATTGAAGTGTTTGTGCAACGGAAAACATTTCGACGTTGGCTTATTACATAAAATAATGTTGTCATTTTTCGCAAACCATAGTCAGTTGCAAATTAGTTTGGTTTTAACAAGAGATTCAAATGAATTCCAACCGAATTTCTTACTTACGATATTTTGCAATGCATTTTTTGTTTTTGTGATCAACATCGTTCCAAGCCAGTAGTCCATATTTTGAGTCGGCCAGTTTGCTTTCTCATTGCCACTTGAATGAAGAAAAAACCCTTGTGTCCATCCGCAGGCGGTGACTTTTTTTCTTACAACAATTTCTCTCATGTACACTGTATGCACCATAAGTAGGCATTGTCAGCATGGATCGTAGAAGTACCCTCTAGAAAAAGTCAGGAGAAACGTGTCTACGTGCTAACACTGTGCCACCTGCTATGTGGCATACCACATGGGTCATTCTTCGGTTCCTACTTATCACCGTATCTCAAGATTTCCCTCAACTGTTTTACCGGCTCAGAAAACTGTATGGCAAATACATCTAGAGCAGACGCTTAGTTCAGAGCGATATTCATGGAACAAGTGATTACTCTGTGGAAAACCAAACATTCCATGACGTTTGCACGTGTGTGTTCTTACTCATTCATCACTAAGCTGTTCGATCCAGTGTGCAGGTGCTTAAACCACTGGACTCAAACATTTGGGACATATGAACCTTCAACTTTCTTCTGGCTTCGGTGACGTTTATCCGCCGTCAAATCAGACGGTCATAGCTAAGAGGCGATCTGGACATTCTGGGGCCTTCTCAAGGATGAGCACACAAGGTGGTAAGAGGTAGAAGAAGTCTAATCTGCATCCTAAGCTATATCTGCCGAATGAAGAACAACCCTGGTTGCTGTTTTGTCCGCCGAAACGCAAGCGTTTCGTCACCAATCAAGATAGAATTAACTGGGCGTACAGTGCCATCTTAATAAACCACCATCACCCAGATATAAAACTCTACGATCAACCTACTGGCCATATGTCAAAAGATTTGTATCTTGGATTCGTTTGGTAGTTACTGTCCAGATTCTGTACACCGAGCTTAGCTACCGGCTTGCAAACGATTTGTCGCTGAATACGGAGATATTATCGGGGCGCGCAAATAGGCATTCCATGGTCCAATGACGAGATTTGAGGTAACGATGATGTTCTGTTTTCTGGATGAACTCAGGCTTCCGTAATTTTATCAAATCAGGTGGGGATAAATTAAATCCATGTCCACATACCTTTCTTGTACTTGTAGCATCATCAAAAAGTGGCACTGTAGCGCTTCAAAGTTTTATTCGTCGTCATATCTTTCCAGGAACCTAAGCATAAGTGTAGTGAAGTAAGACTATTCTTAGAAGCATATATATTAAGGATACTTTAAAGTTCCGGTTTAAATAGCATACTATAAGTGAAACCAATCTATACTGGCTGGCTGAAGAGCGAAGTACAGTAGTTTACCCCTGTTTGGCATCATCAACAACGGCCGTCTAACAAACGCTTGGAAGGATCGGGCCCAGATCGTTCCAGTGAGCAGTTCGGTTTCAGGTAAAGTTGGCCAGGTGCGACTGATTCACAGTGTAGAAAAATCCTATTGGCATTCGTCCATATTCATTTGACAGAAGTTTCCAAGCCAAGGGAAAAAACAATCCAGGAGCAAATTCCAGTATGTATTTGGTTTCCAGATGTAAGAACAGCAATATTTGTGGTTCGGTGTGAACAATCACTCATTCATCAACATAATTGTTCCGCTACAAATCCAAGAAATTCTTTATAGTTGACCTTTCCATCGCTGTTTACATCGCAGTCACGAATCCAATCCTCAATCAAGCTTGTGCTGTAGGAGAGCCCCACTTCACTGAAAAGTTCCCTGATTTCTGCAACCGAAACTGTGCCACTGCGGTCTTGATCAAGCATAGCAAATAGACGCTTCCATCTAAAAAACACCACAATTAAATTTATTTTGAAACGCTTTTAAAACGCGTTGAAAAATATCAATCGTTAAAAATGGCGACGGCAGTCCTTCAATGGACGTGAATTCTACAAGAGTGAATATCAGGAAATTTTATTATTACCGTAATTTGAGTACCAACTATCTAAAGCGCCATACACCAGTTCATTTTTCTGGTCTGCATGTAAAACGGCCCGACTCCAGGTTATTGAAAATTTTGTTAAAAATGCCTGCTTTCGTCTAACAAATTTTTCATGCAACATTGTTGGTAAGATCTCCACTCAAAACTGGTAATACATTAGAGGTATTCTGGTGACTCGGTTTTGGGTTTCACTGTCCACAAAATCAAGCCGAAAAGGCTCGGCTCGAGGAGAGGGAGGTTAACGTACTTTACACTGAAACATTGACCATGCACGAATAAACTAGTAGACCTAAATCCGCCCTCTCGTCTATGTGGAAGCGCGCTGTTGCAATGTGCCCAAGATTATGAAACTTGGTCGGATGAAGATGGATGAACAATTGTCGAAATGGAAAACTAGAGAGATTACATAAAACAACTATAAGTCGTTGATGCAAGAAACATTTTGAAACCGCATGGCTCAATTCCCTGTTAGATATAACGAGAAACGCACTCTGAAGTCAGGAAAGCTTGTTTTTCACGTCTTAAAATGGTCAGGTAACGAATCAGATAAAAAAGCTGCCACTCCTTTTGTTGCCAGAACGTTCGCATGCTACTGAGAAACGACTTCGAGTAAACGCTTCCAAGAAGATTCTGAAACATGTCCAGTGAGATTGTGTCGTTGTCTAATTACTGTTAGTGAAACGTTTCAAACCCACCACGTTTTTGTGACCGTCTAGCTGCAATGGCACTATTCAGATTTCCCACCGCCAGAGAAATTGAAAGCCCAATAGGTCCCATCCAGAGTTTAAAGCTGATGTAATAAGTGAATGTGTTCGAAACTGCTAATGTAGAATATTATTTCAGCTTGTGGTGAGTGCAAACTCTACTGATATGAAAATGGGAGTAAAATTTGATTCAAGAAACCCCCTCTCTTCAAGATAACGCAGCTTATCACACAGACAGCAAAAATATGGGCTTTTCTGCGCATTTGGAGTACAATCGCGTCGGTCATTCACCACACTTACTTAATCTTGTCCTGCGTGATCATATTCTCTTGTAGACCTTAAAACGAGCTTGGAATGGTGCAATTTCTCGACTGGTGTAGAACTAGTTGTACCATCAAAGCAGCGTTTCATCACCATGCATCGAAGATTTACAGAAAATACGAGTACGTTTTGCTAAATGTTTTGAACTGCGGAGTGAATATTTAAAATAACGCATGAGTGTATATCATCCTCTTAAGAGGAAGACCAAGAGCTCTTAAACGTCTTCACGTATTGAGAATATTTTTTGCCGGGTACTCTTGCCAGACAATATGGTTACACCCAGATTGGTTTAAGATCACGATTGCTCATTATCACGCGAACTGTTCGTTAGGATAAGCCAGTCAAAAAAGACTTTAATCTCATTTCACCAACCAAACAACACTGCCTACCTTCCTTCAACCAGCAAACGCTTGGCTCAACAAATAGAGTTGAACATCCAAGACGGATTGTTGTGTGCTACCTCATAATGCCACTTCTTGTTTACTGTGCGACCGTAGAAAGGCAAGAACCTAGGGCAGTAGGCATCAGAATGTCGAGGTCTAAGGAGTCGAGCCTACGGGTCCTATTTCTTGTTCATTACCGTGAACGGTATTCGTAACCTGATATTCCACGCATTATACATTTCACTACATATTGCCACTGCAGGTGCTCCCACTTGCGTACACAATAGTTTCAGATAGTCAGAGGGTGTCTACAATGCGAACGGAGAACTAAGGGTCGGACTCGGATGAGCGGACACACACTGAATAGTGTTCTTCCAAATGACCCTCACACCTCGGAATGAAATAACCAAAGATGACAAATTGAGTTTTGGCAAAGTGGTCGTAGCTTTCAATAGAATATGCCGCTCAGAGTTTTGTCGGGAATTAGTTGGATCTCTCGGTATCGCCTACTTAATTTCTGTAAATGAGTGCGTCTCGCCAATCGTACTTCTTTTTGAAAAAACCTTCGCATGAAAAGATCTATGGCATATAGTTTGTACTTCCATACACATGTTTATTTCTATCGCTGGGGTACAGCGGTCAAGAAATTGCAGTAGTTCTTACGGCTTCCAAATATAAGTATATTTTGTAAGTAGTTTGGTTGAAAGGCTACAAGCTTATATAGACAAGAAGTATATCAATTAGTTTGTCCCATCTGTGAAGAACTTGGCACATCAGTTCCCCCTTGTTATCATGCAGAGCTAGCTGCCGCCACAGTCAAGCCGAATTTATGCCAATAAAACTACCTAACAGCCTTTAAGTGTGCGTTATGGATGACCACGATGACTAACTTGACAAAATGTGCGATAAGCTTGCTGCTTAGCCACGGGTTCTTTCCATCGGAGAGGGCGCTTTGTAAGCGTCCATCTGTCCATCAACAACTTGACTCCTTATCCAAAGCACAAAATTTGTTTGAAAGAAACCAGTTTATTCCGTGCACTTGCGTTTTTGCTAATAAGTTAAATAATAAGATAACAACCCTATTCCAATTGGAAGAGTACTGATTTTTTAAACTTATTACGGAAAGCGGTGGCAAACCTGTCCACTTTGGTTTTCTACCCCCAAACCGAGATTAATTCTCTATGAAGATAACGGCATCCTAAAGGTTTCCTAGGGCATATGTCCGCCCTGTGCATGCCTTTTGATCGCGCTTCAGGCGAAGATTCACTGCTATTGGGCTGCTGCCTCATAACGTAACAATAATAGTCTATTGTGAATTCCATAATGAAAAACAAAATCATGGGGAAATTCTTTGGTTTATCCAGTTTGAATGAATAACGTACACCTAACTTTGTTGATCTTATGCTGAACATCTCACAATTGCTTGAATGAACTTCAGTTATTACCCAAATTCCACAGAAAATCCTTCATGGTTTGAATACCATCCACCTGATTCTATTTGGTCGCATTTGTCGAATTCCTTCCCAACCTTTTTTCTGCCCACATGGGATCATTTTGTATGCTACTGAGTGCCCCTTCAAGTAGAACCTTGGACATTTTTCCTAAAGGCTGATCAAATGGCCGGGATTTTTTTTATACCATGCGAGCACAATCTTGCCGTGATCCAACCTCTTCGTCTATACCTTTCACCACTGTACTCACTGACCAGCATTTGCTTGGGTTCTGACTATTTCTACTTAAATGAATCTTCTCAAACGTACCCTAAACTCACACAAAGATCACCATCTGTAAAGTTTAGTTGAAGGTCAACACATGCTCACTCACTGCTGCCTTGATACCTACTTCCAAGCAATGGACTTTCACGTCCCGAAATCCTAGACATCATGAAAAGAAAACTCACACACTTAGAAATTTAGAATACGCACACGTGTACACACGACGATAGATAGCCAACGCTAAATTGTTACTTGTGATGGACGTCACGTGCAAACGTTTTGGACCAATGTTTTGAACCGAATCGAGTTAGTTTGTGGGAGGGTGTTCCGCTGATTCCAGCATCTGTTTTGACTTGAGTGCATCGGATGTTAAAGTTACTCCTATCTTCCTGCAAGCTAAGTCGTTTTCATTCAGAACTTCTGAATCGTGCTACCTCATTGAAATCTCCGGAGAACCTGACATGTATAATTGAAACTTGTCTAGTAATTCTCGCTTCCGAACCCCGTTGAATATGATTTGAACTATTTAAGCACCCCTCGGATGAACTTCTCGGGCTTTCTTCATGAACTGAACAACAAGCCTACCCTCACTACTCCTGGTAATCATCATTCGCTAAATTCAAGTCAGCTATTCTGAAGTTCAAATCCAAGGATGCGATGTGTGATACGTCCGCAAAAGTTCTGTGGATTTGTACTTTGCCTATAAATACAGTTGCATCAAACCAGCCTCTAATTAGTCTGATTGCTTCATTTGCGGATAAGGATAACCCCATTAGTTGTTGAATTTTTCTATTTGGTGCGTCCGCCCAGTTTGCTCTAGAGAAACAACTCTTCAGAGATTGGCCTCAGTCTTTCAGCTGTCCCTCAACCGCTAGCCAGGGGAATGAACTTTCATTTGTTCACTCAGGGAACACAACGCTCTTATTGCTGCGGCTCCGTTCTAAAGTACCCATCTGTCTTCTATTTTCTTCACGGACTCCATTAATCACCTCCTGGTTGCTAAATGGATTAATTTTCTGAATAATTCGTTTTTCTGGTTTGCACTTTGTCATTGTCAAATTTTGATCTTTTACGTTTGCTAAAAATTTGGCATTTCCTTCACTGGAGCCCCGCCAGAGCTTCCTTGTCAGCATGAGAATAACAAACACCTTTTCTCTCACGTTGCATCAAATCGCGCACAGTGAGTCATTTATATCAAGACTCGAACTATCGTTTCAAATAGAAATTTCGTATCGTATTGAGTGTTACAAGTCTTCTTAGTTTGAATCCGTCGAGTTCCTATTTATCGGGACTGTTGCTTATCTTTCCAGTCAAAACTTCCTCCACATTTGTCAAGGGCTGATTTCAACTTTGTCATTCATCATGTTTTCAAAGTTCCGAAATATTCCTCTTTGATTTCTGGAATTCTGTTGATTCTAACAGTCCGAAAAAGTCACTTGTTGAAGGTGTGTTGGCTCCGTTAACTATTCAAAGTTTGCTTATTTACCGCCAGAGGTTACAAAGTTATAATATACCCAAAGACGTAAACCAAGCTCTTTGTTTCCAAATGAGTTGAGTAGAACCCTACACTAAGGAAAGCGCAATCAGTCAGCTTATCTCACGTGTAGACACGACTAGAAATAAACATTCAAAGGCGGCATATGCAAGCAACAGTCATTTGTTTTGAAAGAAAATCAATAATCACAGCCAAACTGAGCTAAACTGAGAAGACAGTGACCACAGTTGATTAGTGTATGTTGTGAATAATTTGCCTAGGTAAGTATCATAAAGAACTTCAGAATGGACCATCCAACAAGCTAAAACAGACAGAGAAGATGAAACACTGTCAACCACGTACATCAGGTAGCCCTTTCTTTTCACGGAAGCCCTGAAGACAGTCACACATCACAAATAATTTCCTTTGTGATGGTGATGTCGGGAGAGCTGGTCATTTCAATAAAGAGTTCGTCCTTTCAGTGGACTCAATCTACACTAGAAAGCTATCTGTGCGCGTCTCACAAAACTCAGAGAGTTTTGAATCCGCAAACTTTAGGCCAGTGACCAATCACTTAACCGTCTGGCAACCACCGGCTAATCAGCAACATAATTAGCGCAGTGCAGATGATTTTGGATAAGGATGAAACAGCTGCATGCTGCTTCTTGTGTTCTCAGCATTCACAAACAGGAGGAAGCCTCTATTAAAAATCCCCTCTGTATGACTGTTTCAGCTTAATAAATCTCATTGACGAGGCCAAACTTCTCAATTTATTAAGGAGATAATTTTCGTGAGCGCCGATCCTTCATAACAGTAAAAATCTTCGGCCCGGTTTAGCCAGTTAACCGGCATTTATTGATAATCTGCTTAGTAGTGAGCATTTTAATAATTTTTCTAGCCCTTTGGAAACTATGTGTAAAATCTCGCAATAATAATCCACAATCGTGAGCTTTTGAGAGCGTTAATTATAAAGCAACAGTGATGAGGAAGCAACGAACCAACGACCCACTCAACCGCACACTGAAGATATCACCTCGCTTGGTAACGAAGCTTTTGCAAGCAAACTGCTAAGCTACTCAAACAGATCAGCGGCCACCTGATCAGCCACCAATGAAGGCACCCAGGATAAAGGTCACTGGTTTGAATAATAACGACGGTGTTGCACGGGTAGTTTCGGTGTGCTACAAATGCGTTTCCACTATAGCAATAGGAACGCACACCGGATTTGAGTGTTAAGACAACTTTAAGACTTGTGTCCATACAACCTTAGGTAAATGAAATCGGGCTGCTTCAGGAAATGTTTATGAATGCCGGTTCACTGACGTAACAAGTAGAACAGTAGGAAAAAGAACACAATGAAATTTGTAAAACGTAAATTTCGCTGAACTTACTCTGCTGAAGGCGTATCAGTGAGGCCGAGAGCAAAGCGATATTCCTGCAACTTTATTATCCCATCTCCATTCACGTCCAGCTCTTTCATCAAACGCTGCAGAGGACAGAAATAGAATATCCAAATAAATAATGGATAAGAAAATTTCACTTACAATTCAAACTTTTGGCTCCCTTTTTCCTCAGAAATCGCAGCACGTTAATTATCTAGTTTGAATCACACGTTTACACTATAATTTAAATGCTCGGAAACTAGCTTAGTTTTCATCGAATTAAGTGCACAGTAGAAACATGAAACAGGACCATGGGGAAAGCATCACTTGGGCTGAAATCCGGTGTGGCTTTAGATATTCAGTTACATGTGGAACGGTTGAGCACGTGGTGATTTTAGGTAGTCTATCAGTGTTCGTAACATCACACAAAAATCAAAACCACATTTACTCAAATCCTCGATTTATGTTTTCATATTGATTAAGAAACTACTAATTCTCTATGGGCCTACAACATTGAGTTACATAGAAATAATAAAAAGACGCTCCTGTTTCGCCTGTTTTCCTCACGACGTTGAGTTAAGCAATAATGTTTTGCCTTCATGATATCAGGTGAACAGGAGAGGTATCTTTAATCACCAGTCTCTGTTCCCATAGGCCAGAGAGTATAGAGAGCAAGGTGGTTAATATGTCAAAATAGTGCTAGCTGGTGTGTGTTTATCGGACTTTCATCGGGCATTTGTTGATCAGTTCGCCGAGCTTGGCAACTGACTTGCAAATAGACGCCATCAGTGCTCAGTTAAGTTGTTAGCTCTATGTGGTCTCTGTGCTTCTATCCAGGATTTGAAGACCATTGCACTTTGATCTGACCTACTTAGGACTTATTGGCTGGTTGCATCGTCTTATCTTCTCCGTTATAACGACTGGCGTCCCTGCTTCCGCTCATTGGGGCTGACAAATAAGGTCAGTTTCGATATGTACATTGACAGCTTCTTAGGTGGAGCACCACGACTCCATAAATTAACATTTTTTTCTTCATTCTCGCTTGATCCAGTGTAAGAACGCGGCTCCAGTCCTTCCTGATTTCGACACAGTACCAATATCCTGGGGCATTCGGCGCTCAAAAGAGCACGTCGATAGGCTACTTTTGCCCGCGGACAAGCCTCCACACAACTATAGCTCTATTTCTTCTACGTATGCCTGCGCAAAGGCGTCCTCCAACGTAGTCTAACCTACCGCCCGCTGTAAATCATAACAAACGCTTGCACAGTATCTGGGTGGAATAGTCGACTACTGACCAGGATTGTACCTACAGATGTTCAAAACCGCACTGGAGAATACGAGAGAATAGCGAATGAGTATAAAGAGGCCTGACTGAGGACAACAGGGATAGATCTCACACGGCAACTCAGTATGGCAATAGAATGAACGGTTACATCCACTGATGAAAGCAAGAAGGCCCATCTGGAGTGCAAATTCTCCAGGTTGATTGGAAATCAGAAGTACAAAAGTAATCCTAAATAAACCAGGGTAAAAAATCTGCCCAAAGGGCAAGTCACAGAAGCTGAGGAAAGTGCCCTCATCAAATGTATTCAAAGAGGCGACAAAACTGGAGTACTTAGCTAGTCTAGAAACAGAGATAAAGCCTATCGAATTCCAGGAAAACGCTCAACGACAACTTCGGCAAACCGTTGTTTTGACCCTCACAGTCAACAAGCCGCTCGAATTGTCATCCAACAAAGGAAAAAGGTTATGAATATACTCAGGAAAGACGAAAACATTGATTTTACAAACAGACAAGAGACTCCTAACAGCGATCATGGGCAGACCAGACTACAACAATAATGGGGAGGCTCTACTTAACGTCACAGCTTGGTACCACCGCTTAGAACGCGACCAAAGCAAGCAACTATCAAATAAAAAAGCTTCAACGTCTCCACAAGATTACAAAAGAGGAATATTGGAGCGTGAGCGCTCGAGGTTTTGACACTCCTCACTTCTAAGGACTCCCAAAGGGGCACAAAGAAAAAATAACCCTTCGACCACTTCGGGGAATAGCGACCTAGAATCTTTTGAAAGAAATATGGTTTAAGTTGAAACACCTGGTCGATGGGTCCCAACGCTCAATCAACAATGTGGGACAATTTTTAGAGGAATACAAGAACGTTAACATTTAATGTAAGCTCACTATTCATGTTGGTAGACCTCCATTCTGGCAGAACTATTGGATAACGGCGACATGTCAACTGGATCGCTGGAAAAGAAGACCTCTGCCAATTACTCTACTCCTACTTCATCACATATTTTGAGTTCAGTGGAGAGTATGACGAACCACTACGAGGGACACCAATGGAGTTGGCTATATGGGTGACACTTGTGATCATCAAAAGGAGCGAACTAAAGCCAACAACACAACCACCAAACAACGTTCCTGATGACATCGAACTTACAATCGAAGAAACGAACAACGGGGAACTGGCGTTGGTGACGTCTTCATTGCTAGACTGACGAACGGACAGCTACAAGATTAAGTCTACAGAAAGGCGACGCATGGGGAGGAAATTCTGAACTACCACATCAACCAACTTTTGCCGGTCAATTGGCAAGCTCGGTGAACATAACAACTATCACCTGATCTATATCCAGGTAACATGGTATCACTTTGTCATTCCTTCATGATTAGGAGGATGAAGAGTTGTACAAAAACATGAATGGCAACTAAGAATTAAGTTACTTTTATTAAAGAATATGCACGATTTGAAATTTTCAGTCTAATGAACTGAACCGTGCTTACTTGAAAGTAATCAGTTTGCATCTTGTTACAGATGCGAAAATTCCTACTTCATTTTTTCTTGACTTTTACCACCAGGCTTTTTTAAATAAAGCTTTGCATTTCTTAATCTCAAAGTTAAAATAGTCCACTTTTAGGTAGGTAGCGCAGGAAATAAGTTCGTTTACAACCAACCATGAGCATTGCGCCTTTCGGAGCCAATACTGTAAATGTAATGCTTGGACTTAAACTAGACTGTCAGCTTAGGAAAACTGGGCTGCTTCTACTCAACCCTAATATTTACACAAGAGACAGGTGTCAGAACAATTCAAGACCACATCTCAGTAGTAGCAAAAAGAGCTGATTATTTATCGGCGTTCTTTCATGGAATTAATAGGAAATGCACATTAGTTTATCTTTAACGTACAGTAATCTCGGTCACTCGGTTGACCGCCCTGATTTTCATCCGTTTCTATGTTCACTGCAAGCGACTTAACTCAATGATCTAGTGTATACAGAGCTTTTGGCACTAATAAGCTTTGCTTCACAGCTGTTCAGTTCTTAAATTCAAACAAATTCCGATTGTACTTGTTAGCCCTTTGAACGCTATTTGAAGTGTTCCCCTGAGTGTGGAATTAAAAAGTTAGCATCGAGTAAAATGAGTAATTCCCATGAATTAACAATCGTATCCGAGGAATGTTGGTGGCTCTGGATATGTGTATGGCTGTCATTCAGTTCTCTGAGCCGGATATTTTGGATGAAAGCGTTTTGCATTCAACCGAAGTGATATCAGAATTGCGTAGTAAGTTATTAGTGCTTCGTAGTGCCTCAAGGTGTAGAAGTTGAGCCATACTGTGCTTCTGAGTATATATGACTTGTCAACACTGGGGAGATTAACCTATGATGATTATTGGTTTTTTGGATGGTTGGTCCCGATTGTTAGCGGGTTGACTGACTCCTTAATTGGTCACAGTCCGAAAGGCCCTTAAGTCTACACACTTATACACCGACGCAATACAGCACACCGCTGACTTACTATGCTCTGCTAATATCACCTCAGTTTGCTATCAAGCTGCCCAGCTCGATGATCCAAACAACACCCAACAGTCATGCCGTTCAATCCATTCACTAAATCCAGTGAAGTTTCCGAATCGCTCTTCACAAAACCCGAAAAAAGTAGCTCGGGATACGAGTATGGCTCAAACAGAAATCATTGTAGTCAAATCTTTGCACCCTTCACTTTCTCAGCACACCAGAAAGACTGTAGGCTATCTGTACTTCTAACGCTAGGTAGGCGTGTCGAAAATTCAAGTGGATGCTTAGCTACATGACACATGGTTTGTTTTAAACAGGTTCCTTGTCAGTTCTGCTAAGTATAAAGTAGCTCAAACACTACGTCGAATGGTCAGACTGACACAGATAATATTCCCACTTGATTACTTCGATTATAAAACTCGACCGCGAATACTTTTCAAATTAGAACAAAAAATGCAAAGCGACCAGTAAACTCACATCCGCGTTTTTTGGGGGCAAACCAGATCTTACGAGAGCTTGTTCCAGTTCACTTCGGTGGACGGTATTTGAACCATCTTGATCAATACTTGTGAATACAGCTTCTAATTCTTGTGGCGAAAGGCGACGTGTCATAATCTTGAGCTTAAAGAAACGTACAAGTGTACAAGTTGTGTTAAAAGTAGGATTTTGATTATATCGAACCGTAGACAACTTGTGACCATTTAACGATAGCACTTTTGAAAAGCATTGACCTTGTAAAACTTACCGCTACAATATTTTTATGTTCCATATCAACAAAAAACATCGGTTTTCTGCACTACCATTCCATTCTTTTGAGGCTTTTATTCTTCTTACGCATTTCAACTATCGCTCACACATGAATGATATCGCCAGACGATTGCATATATATATATATAGCCTGTTCGCAATAAAGATTCTTATTAATTGCTTGACGAAGTAATTCCCGACACCATAACCTAGACTAACTAATCAGATGCTTTATGATAACTAGCTTATAAATTAAAAAAACAAGGAGAAACCATCAGCTTGCGGGATCGTGTGACCTCAGTTTATTCCGTCACATCTTACTCCAATGCATATCGTTCTCAACTTACTTACTTGCTAACCATAGAAAGCACAAAGAAATCAACCAAGGAACTTAAACTTGGATGCATGAAGAATGCGTACAATTAGCAACAATAGTGATAACATACACGTTGGGCTTTTTTCGGTTCCGGAGCCTTGAATTTTGGGTTTTCATAAAACTGATATTCGATTCCATTATCGCAGCAGCGTGAGATCAAACTCAATGAGTCAGCCCTACAAAGGCGCGATTTTTTGAATGCAGGAACTGATCCTCAATAGACAAACGTATGATTTTGCCTTGTTTCAAATTAGTCAGACGCATTTTTGATTGATTCTTGACAGAAGTGCCCCTGAGACCAGCAGCATTGGAATTGACCAATCAGAATGATCGAACGAGGACAGGGTTACGACCGCTTAAACTAAAATTTTAGTATAAATCATTTTTCGCCCACATGTGCTGCTTTATAAGGGAACTCCCACCAAAATCATTCTGAGGCATTTCAAAGAGTACACATACGGTCGCTGGATCTCAGGAGTAAAAACATTATATTAAATCTGGTGGGTGAGTTTACTCACTGAATCCAACAGCCATGACGAGGCTTCGCTCCACCCCTCTTCCAACATATAGAAGGCCTAGTCACCTTCCAGGAATGTCCGACAAATTGCCACGTTTTCGACTTATGCTGACTCGTGAATTAAATGAAACCATTCGGCCTAGGCAAGAAAGAGTCGGTTGAGTTTAGGCGCACAAGTTTTGAAATCCCATCAGCTCAGCCAACATGTCAGTTGCTACCAAAACCACCGCCCGACAGAGTCTTAAATAATTCATACTGATAAAACACGTGGTAGTGAGTTCACGTCCTTATTTCTTCAAACCGCCTAGCCAACGTTCATTAAAAACAAATAAACTAAATGGCATGAAATTTCTGATTTGCAAAAGCAAGTACAATGCACCTAGCCACATGCCGGTAAACCACTCTGTGCAGCACGGTACACAACAGGGTTGATTGCTTGGTAAATAAACACTGAATAGGACGATTACTGAATATGTATGATATGAAATACAAAAAAAACTAAAGAAAACAGAGTCTAGGACCATTCATTCTGGGTACAACCAATTAGCAAGCTCACTGTCACGCCACCGATCGAATTCCAGAATCGTCACGGATTAAAGGAGAATTGCGTTTTCAACGTGTACGTGTATGTTGGCAGTCTCCTTGAGACAACAGGTAACACTCAATTGGCTCAACATTTATACCGATGCGTGTGCAGTGCGTTTTGCGCAGTCAGTGGATCGCGTCAATGTATGCGTGGGTGACTGGTGTGAAACTAACTACCAGATTCATTTCGATGTTTCTGATGTACTGCAATCAACGAAATCATTTGCATGGTTACAAGTCTATGTCAAATGTCAAATTGATTCTCCGAAATGGATATTCCACGTGAATACTATTATGTCACAGTTTCAAACGCCCCCTGGAGATTTAAATTGGTAGCTTTCCACGTTGGTAATTAGGGTATAGGGTAACTTACAAACACACTGCTGTCTGGAACTTAGGACTCCGAAAACAACACGCGAATTCAGTCATTGCATAGGGTTTCCAGGTTGCGTCTCGTAAACCCAGAGGGCAACCTGGTTCCTCGCAGAGTTTCGACCATTCCACGGAACTATACGCAAGTGAACTGCGTACTACATGCAAAATTATATCTGGTGAGCTGCTACGAACCTGTCTAATTTGCACATAAACCTACGAGTTTTTTATGGAAAGTTTAAAGTCAAAGCACAGCGTTATGGTTGAATGTTACGTTATGTTGAGTGCGGAAACCTACCAGTTACTTATTCTATTTGTTAGAGGTTCTTTTACAAGAAGTACGACACTGCATATTCTAAAAATTACCTTTTTTTGGGGGGGGGATGTTTCACTATTCTGTGGCTCGCTTTGGAGTATGTCAAATAGGATCATAAAATAAACTGAGATGCCATGACTTCTGGCGCCTGTGTCCCTCGGTGTTTTCCACAAACCAAAGAAAAAACTCATCATTTAATGCTGATTCTCTCGTAACTACAATAATTCCGGCACACATTGATCTGTCTGTGCATCTTCCGAGCATTTCAACAGGCTGTATACGCTAGTCCTGATTTTAGTCTCCAACCGGTTCGTTTTATCAAGCGCAAATCCTTTAATTTTAACCCTTAGAATTGACAATTTGCGGCATATAAAGATTTTCAATGCGGCTCCTAAGCATCTCCTTATCAAATTTCATTCCACCTGTCTTTTATTAATCAAAACTCAACACTGAAACCTGTAAGGGATCGATAAGTTCAACCGCAAATTCATTCAGATAACCAGGAACGAAGCCGAAAACAATAGAAGAACAAGAAAAATTATCTCGCCAAAACAACGAAATGCCCATTTTGTTGTTGTGTCCATACATTTGATCACTCATCCCCGCTATGCACGTGTGAGAACACTGGTCACGATCACTATATTGATGTCAGAAATAAGTACTACGGAAATTTTACTGAAGTTGTTGCATATTTGAAAAAGTGATTTGCGCACTTACAAGGGTAGAGCTCTCTCCATACTTACCCTCCAAACTTGTGAGATTTTCAGACCCTTACTATGTAGATTGGTTTATAAGAGAACGCAGTATTGCTCATTGTTTTCGTGTAACTACGGCTACCCTTAACAAAGTAAGTTCACCCTCATTCTGTTGTGGTTACTTGAGGGAGAATGATTCTGAAGACTGCTATTTTCACTCTACCACGAAGGACTGGCAAGAACTGCAACAACCAAAGCGACAAGGAGCCCACAAATGATAGCCTGAATATAACTAAGACTCACCTCTTATCTCAAGTCTTGTTGAAATCGGTTTCAGCTGGTTCTGCACAGTTCTGTGATCGCCACAGGACTAGACTTACTTACTGCAATATATGGAAGCCTCTAGGAGCTACAATTCAAAGCCACTATGTAACTAGGGAAGTGAACGCTGATCATAGTCTACTTTTCATTGCAAAGTGTTTGAACCGTATCAATTTGTGCGTGTTTATGCACCTCCATAATCCGTTAACCTACACTGAAGAGTATATGTACGACACCCACAGCGGCTCTAATGCCAGGTGGGTCGGTTCGCAGAAGTATGGAGTAATCGGGTTGCATGGGGACTTACAGAACGTCTCCATCGCCTGGAATAATCCGTCTATGCGGAGTTGAGAGCACCTACTTTGACTTCTTTCATCAAGCCTGACCTAATGGCTGTTTGGGAGCGCCGAGCAACTGTGATAGACGTCAGCATAGTCTCGGATGGACGCGGAGTGACTGTGTGGAATAAGAAGAAGCAGAAATGTGGTGCTAATAAATATTCCCTCGCCATAACCTCAGCCCTATGTGCAATTGATTGTGATGTCGACTTTTTGGTCCACCAACCGATGGTCATCTCTGATCGAGAGATCTGCTTTCCTCAATCCGCTAGGGCTGTTATTGGACTGAGACTCCCTAAGATCACAGTCCGTGACTTGTGTTTGCTCGCCATTGTGGGTTGCTTGTCATTGTAGGACCTCTCCATACTTACGACACTTTTGTGCGTGGTACATGGCTTTAAGTGTACACTCTTGCCATTGAATCTCATACCAGACCCAGTATGACGGACACTTTGTGCCTGATGTGCAAGTCCTGACTGTGCTAGCGATTACCGCGCCTTGATGAGCATTCAGCACTGCTTGTCCTTTCTTCGTTTCTTTGTCTTTACACGCGTGCTTCCATACCATAAATTCTTACATACTTTGAAATTCGTCTTATCTGACTGGAACTGTTGATGGCATGACTTCGAATTTTTATTTTATCTCCGATTCTTCTGTAGCCCTTTCAGTTTCATCGCCAGCATTCACTTTTCATGTATGTGACAATGCTCTTCAAAAATAAACGATAGATGTTATGAACACATGTGATGACTTGCTCCTTAAGAGTGTAGACTGTTCTGGAAGCCTTACTCCGACAACCACTGCCTTTCAGTTAGGCCTTGGCTGATGACCCTATTAGTTCGACACTCTAGGCGTGGGCCCCCTGAGAGTATCCCAGTTCACGTATAATTGAATGCACACCTACAGATAATCGCATACCACATCGGCCGTCGCATGGTACCATCAGCCGGGTCACCTTAATTGCTGCATACAGCAGGGCGGTTAATGAAAATCGGACAGCTTTTTTTCTTCACATATCCGTTCTTCTCCCTTCTTCACCCCTTGACTAGTGGCCCTGTACACCCCCATAGGTCCAATCTCAGGGACAGCCATAATAGCTGGGCTTAACTTACCCTCGACCGTCGTGGGCGTTTCAAAAATACCCTTCAAAATCCTACGCCTAGTTCACCTAGCACTCTTCAACGTTTACAATCGGAAGCAGTATGCACAACTCGTCTACTATTGTTTGTATGGTCGGCTCGGATTCTATTGATGTGTTCTGCCTGTCTGAGATGATGAATCAGGACCATAATATGGATGTTGAACTGACCCCCATAACGGGTTCTTCTCGCTTTCACTTGCGTAACTATGGTGTTCCAAAGACCGCTGTGGCTGGTTCTGTTGGGAGTAGTATTATTTTGAGCCATAGGGATGGCTGTATCTGCTTGACTGTTCTTCCGTTCACAGCTTCTCGGGTATGGTTTTCAAGCCTACATCTGTGAGAGCGCCATGTATACTCACTGAGAATAGATTTCTTTTCATTCTATCCGCTTACATCCCAAAGGCTTTTGGCTCTGATACTCTCAAAAACAGCTTTTAGGACGCTTGAGCACTTTGTCACAGTGAGCTAAGAGCTCAAATATAGTTGTGGTTTTGGAGGACATGAATGTGAATGCAGTTTGGCCGATTGTTGCTGAAACTCAAATGGATGGTCGCCTTGGACTAGAATCCAGATGCATGCGAAACCATAAAAGCCCTGATAAAATTGTAAGCCAAACTGTTACTTGAAATCAAAGTTGCTTTGGATTTATCGACCCGGTTCGTTCCTTTGAACACGACCGTGTAACAGGGTATGTACCAGAGGCTCGTGAATGTCGTGCGCGGTTTGCATTGACAAACTTGTGGGCGCGCCAGTGTAGTAGCGCACTCTAAAAGCTTTCCTACAATCACTGATGTCCACAAAGGTGTTCACTTGCTCCATTTCTATTTAATTTCGCAAATTACGAGGCGATGAGAAGAACACTGGGGGATTTCCAAATCCCATTGTTTGAACCTGTACAAGCGGGAACATTGTTGACCTGGTTAATGCTGGCTAGATTGTTTTCATTTTTTTAAAAAAATGATCACAAAATGCAGACGTAACTGGAAACGCTGATCCTCCTGCATGTGTTTCGTACTCACAAACCACGACATAACCTTTGATCACGTTCTTAAGAATCCGGAGAAAGGCACTGAAAACTATGAAACCGCATGGTACCATCAGCCGGGTCACCTTAATTGCTGCATACAGCAGGGCGGTTAATGAAAATCGGACAGCTTTTTTTCTTCACATATCCGTTCTTCTCCCTTCTTCACCCCTTGACTAGTGGCCCTGTACACCCCCATAGGTCCAATCTCAGGGACAGCCATAATAGCTGGGCTTAACTTACCCTCGACCGTCGTGGGCGTTTCAAAAATACCCTTCAAAATCCTACGCCTAGTTCACCTAGCACTCTTCAACGTTTACAATCGGAAGCAGTATGCACAACTCGTCTACTATTGTTTGTATGGTCGGCTCGGATTCTATTGATGTGTTCTGCCTGTCTGAGATGATGAATCAGGACCATAATATGGATGTTGAACTGACCCCCATAACGGGTTCTTCTCGCTTTCACTTGCGTAACTATGGTGTTCCAAAGACCGCTGTGGCTGGTTCTGTTGGGAGTAGTATTATTTTGAGCCATAGGGATGGCTGTATCTGCTTGACTGTTCTTCCGTTCACAGCTTCTCGGGTATGGTTTTCAAGCCTACATCTGTGAGAGCGCCATGTATACTCACTGAGAATAGATTTCTTTTCATTCTATCCGCTTACATCCCAAAGGCTTTTGGCTCTGATACTCTCAAAAACAGCTTTTAGGACGCTTGAGCACTTTGTCACAGTGAGCTAAGAGCTCAAATATAGTTGTGGTTTTGGAGGACATGAATGTGAATGCAGTTTGGCCGATTGTTGCTGAAACTCAAATGGATGGTCGCCTTGGACTAGAATCCAGATGCATGCGAAACCATAAAAGCCCTGATAAAATTGTAAGCCAAACTGTTACTTGAAATCAAAGTTGCTTTGGATTTATCGACCCGGTTCGTTCCTTTGAACACGACCGTGTAACAGGGTATGTACCAGAGGCTCGTGAATGTCGTGCGCGGTTTGCATTGACAAACTTGTGGGCGCGCCAGTGTAGTAGCGCACTCTAAAAGCTTTCCTACAATCACTGATGTCCACAAAGGTGTTCACTTGCTCCATTTCTATTTAATTTCGCAAATTACGAGGCGATGAGAAGAACACTGGGGGATTTCCAAATCCCATTGTTTGAACCTGTACAAGCGGGAACATTGTTGACCTGGTTAATGCTGGCTAGATTGTTTTCATTTTTTTAAAAAAATGATCACAAAATGCAGACGTAACTGGAAACGCTGATCCTCCTGCATGTGTTTCGTACTCACAAACCACGACATAACCTTTGATCACGTTCTTAAGAATCCGGAGAAAGGCACTGAAAACTATGAAACCTTATGCGTAACCCGGAAGTTGTATTAGGTTTGCAACAAACAGGGTCATAGCACGAATCTCATATGCTAGAATTATGTTCATCATGGAGATTTCATCCAGTAAGCCAAGGCCATCTATGCTGAAAATCAGAGAAGCACTGTATAGCTGTTTCATCCTTATTGGATATCATCAGCAATGCACACCTGACGAAATTCCATTTAGTTTCTAATCCGTGACGTCCCGTTCGGTCACCAATCCCTGATCAGTTATTGTACTGGCTTACACTTAGAAAGGATATAGTGCCACTCATCCTTCAATCACGCATCCACATCATCTGATCAGATGTTGACTGGCTTCTTGAGTGAAAACTTATCAGGTGGAGGGTACACTCATCGTGTGTATTGCTATTTCTCGGGGCTACTTATAGATGGTTAGTACTAAGGAAAAATTTGGTGATTTCTAGTTGAGATTTCATCCCGTAGGTGAAGCCAGACTATACTGAAAAGCCGAGAAGCGCTGTAGACTTGTTACATCCCTATTGGGAGTCATCAGCAGTCTGCTTGTCATGAAACGCAGAGAGTTTCGAACACTCTTGCGGTTGAACAATTGGTTATTTCTTCTTGCGGCGTCTGAACAGCCGTTGCCGTTCGAGCTACTGTGCTAGTCTCAAGTCCACTTCTGTGTCCCATTTTTGTCATTTCTATTATAAGGCTTTATTTAAATAAATTGACCTGGTTGTATGGTGGCAAACCACTGATATTCTCCTCTGAGATTATTGCCAGTGATAACACCATTCAGAATCAAGTATCCTGCGGATAATTTTACGTAATTTTACGTCTTAATATATATATATATATGACCCAGTTTTACCGGAGATTTATGTCCGCTACTTTCAGCCAAGTGGAGAGAGAATGGGTAATGTCTACATACCACAGTCCATGAGACTGTTTTAATTAGTGCGAGTCCGCAGGCTTTCTGTTCTCACAACTATCCTAGCCAGAAACATCTCCTTTCCATACGTCAGCTATACGCAAAATGTGCCTCGTGTTTCTCTGTTGGACTATGCTCTGACTTTCCATATTCGGACGTAAAACTCACTCACAGACATCGTTTCACTTTAGAAAGCAAAATGCTTCCGTGACCTTCTCCATCACACGAATATGATGGCTTAATTGTGCCTCGCAAATACAAGGCGGAAAGAAGAACAAGTTGAGCAAAATGTGCAAAAAATGGAAGAAACCTTTACCAGACAAATAATCATGCTTCAGATACTTCCATTTCGGATTCCAGATTGTAGACTGCTAGGAGTGCCGGTAGAAGTACAGTTTTTATCTTTCTGTGACAAAATTGAGGACCACATGAGTTGTTGCTCTTATTCGTGATGTTTATTATGAGGCTTCTCGAACTTACCTATGAGCCAACAATAAAACTTGAGCCTGTTCTGTAGAAGTCCTATCGCGCTTTTGACTACAGTTAGATCCATCACAATCGAAATATGTGGTACAAATCAAGGAAGATTGAATTGAACGTCAGAGGGGTGTTTTCCAACAGTATATCACAAAACTGCGTCCCGGGTGGTTATGGACTTAATAATATTATTTTAGTATCTGTGGATTGTTGCCGGATTTGTAGGATGTATGTTCGCAACATGTGCTTTTGAAGGATCTTGTTTCTGTCCTAATTAAATTATTCTGCTGGGTCCATACTAACTATTGACAGCACTACAATCTAGTTTTGTCTTCATTAGAGCTCTATGCAGTGTAAATGTTTGGTCATGCCATGGTTTGCACTTCGGATGTTTAAAATAGAGGCCAGCGCACTCCATCAGTACAGGCTGAAAGCACTAGAATCATCGCCTCTGAGCTTCAAGCCTTTTTACGTTTATTTTTTGGACTATTATTTGGAAGTTTGATGCAGGACACCAACCCCCTTTTCACTGATTGCTTACCTTTCAAACAAAATTAATTTTCTCTCTTCTTCAAGCTAGTTTGTCTGAGGAGCAGGATGTGTTGGGAGTACTCCACTCTCAAGTAACTCCTCAGGGTTAGGAAGACCTGGACAAATCGTTGTACTTGACCTAACAGATTGCAGTGATATAACCATAAACGCCATACTTCAGAAAATAATATCGCTTTCTGTCCACTTTGTCACACGTGGGTTTACCCAAGGGAATTATCCACTAATATCTCCAGCAAGACATTTAATTCGGCTTTCACCAGACCAGTTGCTCTGCTTACTGAACAAATATCAACACATCATAAAATACAAGAAAAGCATATGCGAAAGAAAACAGCGGCACGTTTTTTGTAGCCCGATATTACACATTCCTCTCTCTGGAGAACCACTCTTTTGAAATACTATCTCCAAGAGGAGCCCACTTTGGCGATACCTTTAGAGATTCTTTTGCTTCTTATCAGCGTCTTGCAAAGAACCACTTCTCAGCTGATTCATTTCAGAAATTCTGTTGGAAAAGAACCTCTAATAATGGGTTCTAAGTCCGCTAACCGACACGCAGTCATTTCTGGCAGCACTTGTAATTTAAAACGGTGACTGCGAAGGGTATCATAGAGTGGTAAGATCAGTGGCATATCCGCCAACTAACACTGACGCAACTGTCCGCTGATCTTGATTTTCCTTCTAATTTTCAACCCAAGAAGCACACTAACATAACGAACTGTCGGACAGATCTGGTACAGTTTCAGGGATTGCTAAACATGAATTTGGTAAACCTAAGCCTGGTCGCACTGAGCCCACCCCCGTTCAGTACATGAAGCTTTGCAGAAAGTTCCGAGGAAGTAACTTGAAAACTGTGCATTTATTGAGTTCTACGTTGGTGTAGCTTTATCAACAGCCAAGTCAAATAAAAACGCCCATTCTCAAAGTTCTTTCAAACTAAAATTTACCTATAAGGACTACCCTCGGCCGATACAGAAGAATAGATTTTGAGGGCAATCCTTCCACTGATACTGATGTAGAGATTGAAGTTCCCTCGATGCCATCTCTGCGGAGAGAGCCAAGTGTAGCTTAGACCATTCAAGACGCACTTGATCTCGAACGAACTGGCCTTGTTGCTCTTATAACTCCATCGGAATAAAACAGAATGTAGACAAAAACCGAATGATGGAGCCACCTTAGACAGTTTTGTCACTTGCAAAAATTGTAACGAAGACTTAAATGCGTTTTCCTGAGAATCGAAGTCAACTGTGTATATTTTTATTCCCCAAGCGGATTAAAGATAGTGGAACCGTTGAGCTTGACAAACGAGACTGCGCCGCGAAAGTGAATTTCATAACCCAGGACACTCCAGAATTTAGAGATAATCGAAAACTAGAAAAATCGTACTCTTGCATGGTCACATATAAGAAAACTTTAAAAACCACCGGCAGTCGAGCACAAAAGATTCAAAGAATCCGTAAAGTTCATAAGCCCCATGTACCTATTTGAATTGTCTTTCTACGTTACCTTTCACTTGCCACCAACTGTATACAGGATTACTGAACACCATACATTCAGTAGGATCAGCGTTGTCTGAAAATATTTTCAAAAATAGATTCGAGACATTCTTGTATTGAGGATTACAGTCTTTCACAGCTTTCTGTTTTCTTTTGCTTCAGTCGTTTTTATACTTATTTACTAATGTGTCCGCTACTGAGACTTAACAGTCTACGTGATCAGATAACGACCGAACCCTCAGTGCAATCGCAATAGTTAACTTTTTACTTTCAACGGCATGAGTAGAGATTACTTGCTGAAGATTCGGAGAGGAGCCTCTTTGCGTCAATATTAGAGAATATTTTGATGACAGAAGTAGAGAAGGAAACTTGGGCCCAACTAAGAGCTGCACTACTCCACAAAAGATGGCTTAACATGATGTTATATCTCAAAGATAAAAACTATGTAAAGCACCTCTTGGAGGCCTTTAGTCCAGTTCATTCGAATACTCAGCTTATTTGTGAGTGTAAACTCAGAGACCGATTTACTACTGTAGGCTTTCTACCTACAAGTTGTTTTGATTAATTCATACACTCTTTACACATAGATAACCAACTTGGATTTGCAGCACTATACTGTTCGTAGCTTCTCTACAATGGAAGCTATCAATCTCTAGTCGTGACGTTGTATCATCCAGGGGGCTTATTATGCACATTGGGTGCTCAGCGATTTGAATGTTTCCAAAGAATTTTACAACAAAGCAACTAGCCGGAGAAATTCATCAGAAACTGTAGCACGGGATTCAGGCCCAAGCTGTCCAAAAGGATGGTTTACCTGACGTCGCCGTTCAACGGCAATATTCTCACAAAATTAACAAAATCAGTACTGAAAACCAGAGTGGTCTTTACCTGGGGATACAACCATCAGATTACTGGTTTCTTATGATAACTGAGCTTCGTTTGGGTACACTATTTTGTGTATGTTATGTAGCCTAATAATCCATATTATTCACTGGTTGACCGGTATAGAATATCCGCACAAGTAAGCAAATGTTTATAAGAAACCTCAGTTGCTCAAGCTCGTGGCGTCAGCAGGTAAGTCTGTCAGTGACCGGTACAAGGACTCATCGAATTCTATGCGCCAGATGTCGGCGAGCGGAATGGTGGTTCGTAGTACAGGTTGCGGTCGTCCCTTCTGAAATAAGGTCTCGTCATTCTGAATGACGTTGCAACCACACGGGCGTCAACGAAGGATAAGCAGGAGCTGACCCATCAGACGAAGTATGCACGCGGATGGGTAAGTCACAGTAACACAGATACACACAACCACACAAGTTAGCGTGCCATTTTCGGGTGAAACAGTGGCGAATGGCGGGTACGAAGGCCATGATGGAGGATAAAATTTATAGGCGCACAGGTCAGTAGGTGAGTGAATGGGGACTTGTCAAGCTCATAAGTTGTATTCATTATAAGCTTTACGCGACTTTCTTCGTAATTGAATTCGGCTTGCTGTTGGATGCCACTCGCTCTCTCATTCTCTCTCTTTCTATTCAGATTTTCAAAGAACATAACTTTTGTGATAAAGTGGACCTGTCAGATTTGTTCACTTTTACCTTCTGTAGTCCAAATTAGTTGAAAAAAAGGGGATTAGGTTTCCACTCGGGATTGCGTACGCTCTGTAGTCCAAATTAGTTGAAAAAAGAGGATTAGGTTTCCACTCGGGATTGCGTACGCCACTGAGGTGTGCAATAGTGGTTTCAAACTACGTGAAGCTAGCATGAGTAGACGGCATCTAAGTACTTTTCACGCTTGAATTATAAGGATGACCTAGTTGTATTTAGCTTGACTATAGGACCGGCTTGTCGGTTTGCCAGAAGGTGGAACTATTCGTTAAACTTGAAGTATATCCGAAAATAATATTTCTGCAACAATGTTTTGTGGAACAGATTAAACTTGGGCTGCACCACGAGGCTTGCAGTTGGGTCCAGATGCAGAACTAACCTTTATTTACCGATGCGATTCATGTGTAACTCGCTTGAGACGCACACACTCTACAAATGTAACGCCATGTGGAATGCGCATGCCATGTGTGAAATGTGCTCCATCGTTTTCCAAAAAAGTGTTGTATTTGTATTGTATTGTATTTCCAAAACGTATTTCCGAACATGCATCTCCGCACTGTAAACAAAATGACTTGGTAATAACATTTTAGCCGGTCCATTTCCAAGGTCACATGATTCCTAGCCCCTCCGAGTACTGGTAAAAATAAAAAGTCATGTACAGCAATCCTGTTTAAGATAAATGTCATCTGAACATAGGCCATTCTTCTGAGTAGTCTGCAAAATGCTCCCCCCCCCTCAGCTTCAAACTGTGGTTTAATTCTTTCAAGGTGAGGCCATCAGCAGAACGGGCTAAACACACTCTTTTTTGTACTATACTTTTGGGTAGGCCAAACGTTTTCCTGAAAAAATGAGCCCTTCGCGAGCTTCTCTTGAACAATATGAACAGGTGGTCTCAGGAGACCGATATAAATGACATCTTTCACTCGGTGTATTGGATTACCACTGAGTGCGCTTCAAAAGACCTACCAAAACTGATCTCTACTTGAACCAGTCGCGCTCGCCTCTTGGACAGAGGCTTGGATGATGTTATTCCATTCTCTACCGGCATATCAGCACAAAGCTACAATCCACCTAAACGATTCCGTTATCAGCCTCCAGCCGGGCAGTGGATCAATTATCACAACCAATCAGTGAGCTGGAGTAGTGTGCCACACCGCCATGGGTAGCGGGGACATGTTCGCCGGTTGAATAGGAATTAAGTTACGATGAGTTTATGCTTCCTTAAGTGCATAACGAATGTATCTGTGGTACGTACAGTTACCAGTTTCAGAGTACGTAGTAATTGAGCAAACCTTGCTGATTGGGTCGTCTTTTATCATGTAGGAACTCAAGCTGAAAATAGGTTGAGAACATGCATCGTGAATGTGTTCTTTACTGTGTCGATTAGACTGGTGCCCTCAAAATGATCACAAACCGATTTGTGTGACAGATGATGTACCTGAATTGCCGCACAAAACTGTTACTACGACCAACTCAGTCACACATCAAGGCGGACCTTTCTGAACAAATACCACTATCATCCTTAGTTAATGAGAATTCTTCCTGTTATCCAGGGCCTACTGTATGATAGGTTACTACTTTGCTTGGTGTAGTTTCTCTTAGTCAGGAGTCCTGCAGCAGCCAAACATGGTGGCAACCTATTCTGTTGACTTTACCGCGTTGCCGAAAGATACGTTTCGCGCCAGCCATCCCTTTAACTTAATGACTGACTAAATCACCGAAGTATGAAAGACCCTACTATGATAATACTGAATAATTGCAAAGTTGACAATCTCAGAAAATTTGCGAAGTACATTTCGTTGTCATCATTATCATCATTAGGTCTAGCAACTAGGCTCAGTAGGACAGCTCTTGCACGAGATCAAGTTATCTTTTACCGTTTGAGTGTCAGTTTTTTTGTAAAATAAACGAGCCATATGATACATGCGAACGCATCCTATGATCACTTTACTTCGAAAACAATTCCCTTTTCGTTGCCTAAATAACTCAGGCGGAATTTTGAGCAGAAGATTGAAAAATGCATCATATTTTTACTGGAACGGAAAAGAATAGCTTAGCATTCAATAACATCAAAGTATGCTCTAAGCAAATGTAGCGTTGGATGGATCAACACACAAGCTTGTGAACTGTGATGTCAACTTTGTACCGTTGCATAATCAGGTGCTCGATAAAAATGGGGATACACCAGAACGCCTGTTGATATAAACAACTACGTGCGCGAGCAGTACACCAGTAGATTCCATTGATGTCTCACACTGCCAGGCCCCTTCTTTGATTTTTTCTGAATTAAGTCCCCACCCACAAGTGGACTGCTGGTTAGACAACACAAGACAACATTTATTGTTCTTCGTTGCTGAAGAATCTTCAGAACAAACCTTTTACCTGTGATATCAAGGTGTACAGCAGACAACGGAGAGTTATGTTCGGGCTGGAAAACAGACCACAAGTTCCAAAAGAAAAACAGCAGAAATATGAAGGAAGAGAAACCATAAACTCGTGCGCATATTAGACCCAAGATTTCAGCACTACAGGAAGCGTCTAATCTCAGCAGGCAAATGAGATAACAAACGACACCGTTCTCATTTACCCATTGGTTAATCATGATATAGACTCACGTCATCGTTTCTGCAGTATTGATCTAACCTGGTCGTTGCCGTTCAAGACGCAATCACGTTCATGACCAGCACTTACGAATATCATGTGACTGCAAGCGCCGTATACATAAATCGTTCGTAAGCAAGCCCCTTAGAATTGCTCAGTGAGCAAACTCGATGTTTTGCTCACTGATGTGCGCCAATGAATAAATGTTCATTAGGTCACACGATCTATAGGTCATTGGTCTATAACATAAGCTGAAGGTGGCCTCCAGCGGAACACATTCTTCTCTTCATGAGCTCACATTCTTGACTTTTCAAAACATGGTCATTGTAGAGAAGCTAGAAGACGCTGCAGTCCAGGTTTCGCAATAGCAACTGGAGACTTCCGAATCACATTTTTATGGCATGACTAGCAATGTTCCGCTTTGGGGAGCTACTGATGCCAAAACTAAGTGCGTCGCTTTATACACGTGTGTGAAATTTCATGCACCAATCTCGCTCCGAGGAAGATGCCTCCCGAACGATACGCAAAGCGTCCTTTGTCGCACCCACTTTTTGTACAATTTCGTCGTAGAGAGAGTATGCTAAAGAGGTTTTTAATGCTCCATTCCGATTTGACTACATACATTTTCACTGGCACTCTAATCAAGGATACATTTCATCACATATAAGGTGTGTATATGAGAACGAATCCGTTTGATTTTTGCACAAAGATCAGGTACTGAGTAGAGTAACTTAACCAAAATTGTTTGTACGGGAAACACGACGATAAACCAACATCTACACATGGCCAGATGAAAAAAACGAACATAATACTTTTTAGAACAACATAAATTAGACAGGCATCCTCACTGCTTTCACAGTCTTGAAGAATACACTAATATCTAGGATAAAATATGCCAACCAAATGTGATTATTTGTGTACGACGTTAAATGTAAACCCTTCCCGTCACATGACATCAAAGTTTTAAAGTCGCGGGAATTGAAGACTCTCCAGTTGGTCTTCCGCTTCCAGTATAACAGGATTTGCGTTACCAAAGAGCTTCTAATAACAACTAATAACAACAACAGCGTAGATTGTATTTTGACAAATTCTAAATGCAAAGTATATCTAATAAATCCTTCACCATTATATATTTACCTGTGAGAAAGTATAAACAGTACAGTGAGCTGACGTCATCAAGAAATTTGCTTACCGTTTGTACACTATTTTTTCACGTGCCCCGAGCACTACTGAAATTCTGTGGTGGACTTTGGTAAACAAGATGAGTAAGCCCCTAAAACAAGTACGTACTTATAAGAAGAGTAACTCAGTGGCTCTGTTGAATGGAAGAACATAATCAGAGTATGAATTTATCAGGCGTTCAAAGGTGTGTACAGTCTCTAACATTAAAGCCTGTTCTAATATGATGCAGGTGACACATCCCAATCTTCTCTAGTTCAGCCAACACAACATTCGGAGGACTCCTTTCTTCCTTCAAAAAGAGTAACTTTTATGAAAACGTTGCTTCTTCGTGAGCGTCATCACAGAGGAAAACCGTTATGACTAACGTGAGTGAATAGCATAATCTTATCTTACGCATATTGAAAAAGATCACGTCAAAAGTACTTGTTCTAAAGCTACAAGGAACTGCACAGAATCAATGTTCACCAGCTTTTCCTTACTCACACTCCCCATTTCAAACCCATCAGCGATAGTTCGAAGAAGCCGTTCAACCTTCACAATACTAATTGAACAGTGACATGTAAATCTGAAGAAGGCTTAGAGAAATTAGTTGTCCAACAACTTACCAGGTGTATTTCTCTGCATCTCTTTAAGTATACACTTCAAGACAACACCAAACAAATAACCAAAACAGAGCAAGAGACTAGCATGTGTTCTTCTCGTCCAATTCGACGTTGCTTCTTAGTTCCTCTCTGCTTCCTCACAACTTCTGACGGGTATCCTCTTGAGCGAAGTATACCCTTCAGATACCCAAATTCGGAGTCAATGGTGTTTTCTGTTTAAATTTTTCTTGCTCTAACATTCGAGGTTTTAACTAAACCCCTTATATAGCAGATCGGCAGAAACTAGAGGAGTGTAAATACCGACCACACCAAGTATGCTTTTGACGAACCTATCTATAGAATGTAAATACCGACCATACCAAGTATGCTTTTGACGAACCTATCTATGAAGTGTTCTATTTTCCTAGCGTGTCAGTTGGATATCAGTCGTGCTTTCCTACTAGCTCGATATTTGAATGAGTAGTGTTCAGTGCCTTCAAAGCCCCACTGTTCCTTGCATTGATCTCATAACCAGACCTCCTGCGGAATTATTCTGTATAGCGGGATTTTCCAAGTACTTTTCCTAAGCTGAAAAAGATGGAACCAAGTGGGCTTTTCAAGACGATACCCTTATTCTTTTTTGAAAACTGAAAATGATATTTTTACGCAGAACAAGAGTAAATCTTTCAGTTCCGTTGTTGACATATTAAGATATTATCTTTGGTGCAAACAGTATTGCTCATGCATCCTACGGTTTTATTCAGAGTCACATTTGTGAACACAGGTATGAGATCCACACCTGAGACGAGTTGGCTTTCAGTATTCAACTGTACTGCTGATGTGGCCATTTCTAAACTACCTCTTTATTAGCTTCGCCTATCAACCAGGGGAGTTACTTTGAGTTATGTACAAAAGTTCAAAGGTTAAATCGCTCAACAGCAAATTATATCAAGAAATGCGGTACTGCGAATGCAATAATAAAATGAGAGAATGATGCAAACCTCAGATCGTTCTGTGGTCCGCCGATTTCAAAGTGAGTCCTGTACAAATGAAGAATGCATCTATCCAAACTTCACACTAAATAAAGACAAAAAGCCACCTGGCCGTATTGATCTTGGCTCGCAATTGCAAGGTCAACGAGTTGTTGCTATAGGGGATGTAAGCTCAAAAGAGAAAGAACAAACGACGGGTCCCGTTTTACAGAATAGGAATGGAAGAGAAGAATCACACCTCAAGGAGGAGTTTATCAACCGCTTGCCCACTGACTTCCGTATTTGTATTAACCATTACACTTGTTTATCTTGAGGGGAGCTTGCCAACCGAAAAATTAGTCTATGAGGAAATTTTGCCTAGTGTAGTTTGAGAAGACTGCGGATTCGGAGCAGCTGCGTCCCCCTCGAACTCACAGCGTTAGCAGTGGTTTCGGTGATGAATCCACCTTAATGCAGGGTCTGAAACTCCTGGGGTATTTTTATCTCAGGATTACTTTCACAATTCCACTTAGGAATTTTGTCTGGTCATCCAGAAACTTTTCCTTCTTAAGATCCAAAAGTTGCATTCTAAGTCGTGTTTGAGACCGTTAACTGTCCGGTAGTGCTGAATCTATTGCTATCAGAAGGTGTAAACCAGAACTCTGTAAACCGGGGGAATCGGTCATATCATTGACAGTCTCATAATGACCGACTTGTTCTCGATGTACCAATGGTCAAGATACTTGTTGTGGTTGTAGGTACCCATTATAAACCCAATAGGATATAGTGAAATACGCCCTGTGTGTTATTTAAAAACTAGTTTTTCCGTTTCCCCTTCAAGTTTGGAACGGGAAAGTCTAGTCATAATTTTGTGGTATAGAGATGTCAAGACAGCAGTATGCAGGAGGCGCTGAATTTTCGGCATACGTGACTACAGATGTATTTGCATCGCACGATTACTAAGCAGAGATTACCTTAAGCTATGTAAATTGAACTGTTTAGCGAAAAACAGAAGAAAAGACAGAGGAACAGCAAATGCAAATAAATATCACACTGTTGGTTTGGAGGAACTTACTTCGCTTACGGTTTCACCGATTTCCAACATATTCATTCATCCGTATTTTGTATTCATCCGACATGACTAGAACCACCAACATGTCAATCTATCCTACCTTCCTGTAGGATAAACGTACTTTTACGATTTCTGTCTTAAGATTCTACCCCTTATATCCCTCATTCCATTCCTATAAACGAAACCCTACTGACAGGCTCTGCAAGTCTTTCGCAGAAACCAACCAGCTAGATATGTGGTGGGATGTGTCCAGGGCCATACCACAGTGTGCACTTCAGGCGATTCAATGAAAACGTCGCTGAGTGCTAGGCATGGTGGAAAGTTAAGAAATCAAAGTAACTTTGTAGTTGCAAGGGGAGTGACAGGTCAAAAATTCGTTAGGAAACTTGGCTGACTCTAGAGGACCAAACAGCACATGGATTTTTGCTAACACCTCCCAGGACACGTTCAGGTTGCACCAGGTTTTCCATACACATTTGAAACAACGTCCCACTCCTTTTATGGAAGCCTAACAGCCCGACGACCATACAAAGAGGCAGTTTTAGATTTGGACCAATCGAATGCCACTCCTATTGGCTAGGGCAATGTGGTTTGACCCACTGAAGCTGACAAGTCTCTCGGTATCTCACACCGCTCTCCTAATCCCAGTTTGGTCAGAATATGGGATTGCGCAGTCAGCCGATCCGCACACACTAGCATTCTAGTCATATGCCATTGACGGTATACTGTCGACTATGCTTTGCAACTCTCCTTAAAAACTTTGACTGAATATGGAATCCGATGAGATGTGTATGCATGTAGCAATTGCAGTTAGTTTCAGCAGTATGTCAATAACTTGTTCTGACACAATACAGGCGACAGAGGGTCCCATTTTATAAAAACACCTTTGGCGGGATCTCCCAAGTCAAAAGCGACTCCGTAGAGATAAACATTGCCTGATAGACAGCTCTGTATAGCCATTAGTCGCTGTCCATTCCTACTACAAGGACTAGTGTGAAGCCCGAGTTAGGTATTCTGTCCTCAGCCATGCATAAGTATCCTATTATTTCAGCCAGTCAGTAGACTCCGGACAGTTCAGCAGCCAATTTAAACTAGTCATTTTCTGTTGAAAGCGACATGTCGATTACTTATCGACCCTTTCACATGTGCAACATTTGGGCACCTCACGAACGCCGCATTGTCATATAAGTTGATTGGGTTGGGCATTTTCATGAAGGAGCAAGGGGATACAAGCAACTGGGCTTTTGTTCTAGGGGACACGTCTAGTCACTGAACGGGCAAATGCGACCTATGGGGCAGCTGAACAATCGTCGGGATTACAAGAACACCTCCACTATCGTTGTCGTTAGATTCTGGATGTAATTTAACCCACCCAGTCAGAAGGAAGTGACAAAACTTCATCGTTGTTGGTTTTGAATTGTCTTAGCCAACCTCTTGAAGGACAACCAATAGTTCGTCAGGAAGGCTATAGCACCCAAAATCCACTTTCGCCTTTTCACATTAGAGGAAATATCACCAGCGGAAGACGGCAAATGGGTCTCCCTCACCAGAAGCCACATGGTGACATGTCTCTTATTTTGTTTGGGATGTAAACGACTAGTTTATTCGTTTCCCAAGACAGGTCACACTGACGCGTTTGAAGATAGTGAGAGGAACACATGTTTGTCTGCCATCCCTGGTTAGACGTATACCGCACCCAACTGCAATGAAGTGAACTTGAGTTATCTTGCAGTCGTTCCACAGCGATACTTGCAATTTTTATTGAAAACTTTTTTGTTGAAGTTCACCGTTAAAATTTGTATGCCGATTTCAGGTGTGCTGTAACTTCTTAGGATATTTTTTGAATTCCGACCAGGCATTCCCTTATTCTAACCAGAACTGAACAAGAAGAAAAACTCTCGCACTCCATTTATGTCTACCAACCCAAGTGGGTGAATTACACCGTATCATGCTATATCTGGAGGTCTGCTTAGTGCACAAACAATCTAAACATCCTGTTAGCTGACGACTGCCGACTATTCTGGAACTATTTGTGGAACAGAAAAGCCGCCTAAAGCACACAATTGTCATAAAAATTAAACAGACATAATGCTGCCAGTCAGCTAGAACATGATGTTGTCCAGCCAGGATGAAGCTGGTTCTCACAAAACTACGAACTTGCTAGCTTCCACAGATAAACAAGTCGAATGCGGTCAATGAAATAGCCATTTAAGAACAGGGAAACGGAACAGCTGGGTTGCGTTGGGTTGGGTTGGACAGCAACGGACAGAGCCAACAATCGGGTGCTAATTCAGATGAACTAGGAAAATGTAGTTACTTTGAGTTTGATCTCGTGACACAAACTAAAGAACCTGTCATTTCTATCTGGTCGGATGACCATTTTATCGATTATCAAGTAACGGACTCGAGTTACCAATACTCCAACACTCTGACAACAATCCACATAATCGCCAGGCAAGCTACACAAGTTTTCTGAAAAGCAGCATGACGGTAACATCTTCATCCTTATGTCTGGGAATAATGAAACGATCAGAAAAAAGTGCTCGCTAAGTCAAATTTGTTTACGGTTCATTTTCATAGCTGACTTTACCTACCATACAGTGATGGCGTAAATAAACAAAGTGACAACTTCCCTTATTTTATGCAATACCATTAAAAGGCACTAAAAGAATCAACAACGTCATGCCTTTCAGTACGTTTGACGGGTTTCTGTGCAGTTTTAAGGGTCTGAGTTGTCGTCGCCACAGGGTTTCGCTAACGATCCATTTCAACTCTCTTCATATGACTGACATTGCCAATTAAGGGGCATTGTTCGGAATCCTACATGTTAGAATTTTTCACATTTCGTGTAATTGATACCGGACTGTATCCAGTACTCCTAAAGGAGCCAAATCATGCTTTCCAGCCTGCGCACCTTCTGGTTAAAAGCTATTCGTTTGTGATTGAAAAGATTTAAAATTTTGACTAGCAGTGTATGTGTGGAGCTCAAATACAAAACCCAGCGTCGGTTACCAGTTGAAATAAACGCATGTGAGACTACGTACTGCCGCGCAAGCGGATTGGTTGGTACGTTGGTACGCTTGGTCACGTGAACCAGGCAGTGATACAAATATTGATTGGGTGCGTTAAGTAGAGTACCTAACTCGGTCGCCTCAAGTAGTCGGACTGTCGGTGTCAGGTGTCAAAATCACTAAAATGCGATTTAGTTCACATGAGCGAGAAAGACTCCTGCGTAAGTTCCATGCGATGGATACAGATAGGAATGGAGTCCTAAGCTTGAAGGAAGTTCGCGCATGCGTAGAAAATTCAGGACTCCCGCCGAGTGCTGTCGATGTAAGTTGACAATAAGAGCTCATTCTTCTATTATTTCCTAACCAGGTCTACGTTGTATATTGTACCAATGGACGTTTTGCTCTAGTTGTCTGCAGAGCTGAAAATTATTGGGCTGATGTCAGTTAATTAACAAAAAGCAGCCAATTACCACAAACTTGACAGAGTTTTCTGGGTGGCTAAGCTTAATTCACTAGACTAGCAAGGAGACTTTGCCGCATATGGGTTGTCAAAGTGGATTTTTTCAGTGTTCAACTAATATTGCATAAAAGTTGATCAGTTTCAAAGTGCTCATCATCATCGTCAGCACAATCGCCAACCTTAGGACTACCGTCATCACAATCAGCATCTCGCCCAGCGTTCAAAAAATCAAATTAAAAGGAATATGGGGTTTACCGGATTCCACTTTATTCAGATATATGTATAAATAACTGTCTTTACACAGCAGATTCTTTTTGCACTTTAGTGAGATGTTCATGAGCGCAGAAAATCCGTACTACCCTTGTTTTGTGAGCGGGCAACTGGCGGTCGAGTATATTTGTCGCTGGGGTTAGGTAGCCAGAATCTGAATGTACTTTTGCGGCCGACTAGCACAAGTCCAAATATAACCCCACGTAAATTTCCATCAAACTTGATCAGTTACTAGCCTGCCTAAAACAAGTGAGTCCTCCTGATACACTTAACCCCGGATTTGGGCTTAAACACAGTACAGTTGATCATTTGCGCATGCGTGGGACTACCAGTAACTGCTTCATGTTCCGTCACAGTCATTACAGTCGGACTCGGAACAAACTTACAATAGAAAAGATATGATATTACTCCGTAACGCCGAAAAGTCATTGCAGCTGAAGAAAACATTTGGCTTCTACTCTGGCACATAGCTCCAACGCGCTGTTCCTTGCCATTTGAGTCCTTCTAAGAAATGGTATTTGCTTTCATTTACGCACGGCAAGATGCTGTCCAGGCAAATTGGAGTGCACCACGACCCAAAAAACTTCATGGAATCAACAAAAAATCATATCCATTAACGGCTAGCCATTATGAACTCTGTAGATGACAAATGTGTTAAAGTCAAAGGCACAGTCCTCTTTGCTTATTTGTGTCAAGAGGCGGAGTGTCCTCTTTCGCAATTCATTTTCGAGCTTCGACATTTCTAGGTTTTCTCATTTTGTTTTCAGTTTTTTACAACAAAAACGCACAATTCAACAGATAATTAAATAAACGCATTTTATTCCGCTCTAGCCACAAAGCTCCCACACGCATTACTTCGGCAGAAAGATTTGTCACGTTGTTATCTGATGCAATCGTTGGTGAGAAAAAGATTCCTGAAATTAGACGTTTCGGTCATTTGACCAGGTTACCCTGGATCCCTGGAACTGTTCAATAGATCCTGTAAACTCTTGGAACTCTATAACTATTCCTAAAAATTCAGACATTCTCTCCCCCTGATTTAAGGATGGATGTTTATAGGGTAGCCCCATGTTTGGCGAAACTTCACACATGCAGAAACACAGCTTATGTTTTTTTAACCTACACGGATCTGTGCGGTGACAAATCACTACAAAAGCATTTGAACTCGGTTGCTTGCGAATATTTCTGAGTCTTTTTGTTTCTGTGTTACCGCACGAATTCTCCGTATTTCTCAATACTTACATAATTTGTCACAAGGTCGCCACGTTCCAACTATTGTAAAAGAAAAGAAAATGTAAAAGAAAGAAAATGTTTAGGCTTTCCTGTGCATTCTATGCTACGGTTTGACTAGTGACCTTGTGTATTGCACGTTCCCCGTTTCATACGAGGTGTGATTAACAGTAGTATACAATACGTCAACAAAATAGCTAACGCGCTCTGAGTCATACGTTTTGTGCAACTAGCTACGTGAGCTCTGGAGCCACTCTCCAATTCTGAACTCATTCTAAGTTTGTCTGTGCACGAAAATCACAAACTCAATTACTTTTCCCTTTACATTAAAAATACGCCTTTGATGAGCTCAAGGCTTCCTGGCTCTCTGAAGGTCATGAGAAAGTCAGTGCTGTGGCTCGATTTCTGAGTTTCATAACAACTCGGGAGGCCGAAGATCCAAAATAATCCCAAGCGGATTTACGAAAAGTTAAATTAGACAGTTCCTTTTCTGAGAAAAGAATAGTGCACCTAAAAGCATTTCTTCAGTCCCTTTTGGCTCAAGAAAACTTATTTATAATTCACAGTTCTAACAGATTATAGTAAAGGTCATGGAAATATCTGCTGGAAATATATCCTTTGGTTAATCGATGACATGACAGAAAACTGCACGGTGCGTTTTGGAAGAACTGGAGGCCGGACTACGGTTTTTTTAATAATCGCCCCTATCAGCCACCATATCTGGTTCAGGGACACCTCAAGCACCACGCTTTTTGTTGGCATACTTTGGACAGACCCCATTTAATTCTGAGCTTGTTGAAACTTCCGTGTGATTCCTCATTATGGGAGACTATCTGTCCTTGTAAAATCCCTCGGGTTAAGAAAAAAGGATTATAGTAATCTTGGCCTTGTACAGAGCAAAAAACCGGATGGGAAGGATTTCCATTTAGATGTTTCATTTAGTGTGAATAGTGGATTCGAAGATCAAGCGTGGCTAGACAGTCATGACACAGTGGATACGACTGACGTGGAAAATGGTAACGTGGAGGCAATGACTGTGATTCACTTCAACAGCTTACCGAAAATCGCAAAGCCACTCAGTATGAATCAAACTTAACGGGCATATGTACAGCCCTGATGATGCTGAATGTTAACCAAATGGCCTGCCCTACTTGTGCACTACGGAGTTTCACCGCATTTTACACCAGAAAAGAAGACAAGAATTGGTAACTTCCTAGCAAATCATGAAAATTGAATATGCATACGAACTTTTGCAGTTAAACTTTGCCATGTGAACCAGAGTTGTACTTTTCCTGATTCAAGCAAACCTCCCTGCAAGACTCAATCAACCGTCAGTATTCGGGAATACATCACTTGTTACCCTCTGATATCCGACCGACTTCACTTTTCACTTGTTGGACTGCTTGTATCGCTCAGAACCTTCCCAAACTTCAGGCCCCAGCAAAAAGGCGTATGCGATGAGAGTGTTGTGCACTGAATGTGTGAATAGAAAATTGGGCTGATATCTGCCAGTCTTGTGATGTTCTTCTTATAGATGTTCCTTCGGTTGTTGCGTTGAATCTGCCATAAAAACACTCCTGATCCCGGGGACCTAGCTGAATCTCTCGTTTTTCAGGACGAAGTTGTTCCACAAAGGTCCATTTCTACCTCTATTAGGGTGATAATCACAAACTTATTCATCTTTCTTGGACACAGTGTTATTCAAAAAAGTCGAAGGCTTGACGCCTCAACACTCTAAGGCGATGCAGGCGAAAGTCGCTGCAAAAACAACCCGCACTGGGTACTATTCATTTGATTCAATATGGTTTTACACTGGAGCTCTGATGTGTTTACTTTCGCGTTTATGCGAAAAAAAAAACGAAATACGGCACTCTGTATACATTGAATTCCAAAATGAATGCTGCTGAGTCATATTTCCGACAAAGCTGACAACTCCCAATTCAGAAGGACCGAAGAGCACGTAACACGATAACGAAAGGCGTGGTCATTAGCAAGTGCAAAATAAAATCAACCTGGAATCTAACAACCTAGGAACAGTCGATACCATTCGGTAGAAGGTGAATGTTTTCAAACAGTTTGTTTTTACCGATCATACTAGGAGTCACGAACATCCAAGTAAATATGACAGAGTTGCACAAAGACTGAAGAATTAAACAAATAATTCCCGATACACTACCAGAGCAAACATTTGCGGGAAAGTTTGTCCAGATCTATTCATTACCAAAAAATTAAACAAACTCGCGCTCAATAGCACAGGTGGGCCCCCAAATGGGGCCAATCCATATTGAATCCCTTGGAGTAGTGCCCATTTAAATAGGTTTTTTTACATAAAGTGGTGATATCTACTGACATTTGCTGCAGTACCTCCATGGCTTAGTTACCCCATCGTCCCGCTCACGTCAATCGTGTTAGTATTAGTCCTTATTCATTGTTCACTAGTTGTTTGTCATGTCTGTATTTTCAGGTCTGTTACACAATCAGTTTCTGAACGGTTCTTCTTCCAAGTTTTCTGGTCAGATTTTGGAACACAGCGGTTGCAGCGGTTGGTACCAGTGGCGATACCCAGTACTTTTAATGCTTCCCAAAAACACGAACTTCTGAAATCGTTCTAAGTTTCATAAGTGAAACCAACATGATAATATCCTTCCAAAAGAAAAATTGCACCCTGTATAGCTTTATCTCCTTGCACAAAGAATCAAGAACTGAATATGAAATCAGTTACAACGGTTCCAATAAGGTCATTATGGAGCAGGCTGTCAGACAAGTTCATACCAACATCGGTGAGCACGTCAGACGAACAAAAGCCCATGAGTTTCACGGATAAATCCTCAGCGTCAGGAGAAAACTCAGCAACAACAACACGCATGCTGGATGCGTGACATCAAATACATTCAGAACTGCACAAAGTTTTGACGCTTAGACTATAATGCAACTCATTAGGAGGACAAAAATCACAAAACACCACATTGTGCATAGAACCGAGCAATACAGATTTGGCAAACATATGGACAAACCAAGTGTTTAACTCTCATCGTAAGCCATCAACAAGACCTGTTCATGTTTCGAGCAACCTTTTTCATTTCATAACTAAATTGCACTTATTAATCTACACATACGCAAAATATGCCAGAGCTAGTTGCATTCCGACCAGTTGATAGCTTTTAATAGTATGTGTAGAACTCACCCGGAGAAGGAACGATGCACACCAGTAATCTGGCATAGACCGTTTAGCGGTATTAATGCCGTGCATACGTGGTGGGTGAGTTACTACGATCGACCATCCAGTTTGTGCATACATGCTCCCTAAGCAGTTGACATATGTCGGATGTAGATGGCAGTATAATCCGATTTTCACCTGGGAAGCACAACCCAATAAAAAGTAATGTGGTGAGTGTTCTGTAGATTGGGAGACATGGGGACATTTCCAGTACCTATGACAGAACTCTTCTTACGGTGGCGTAAAAGTAATGATGTGTTGCTGATGATCTCGGTGCTCTGTTTGATCGTATATGGGACATAGTGGATAGATCCTCTGGAACTGGTCTCCATTCCTTGATTTTCAAGTATTTTAATTGAAAAATATCGGAGAACCGATAAAACTGCCCCTACGTGTAGGTGCTGTTTTCGATTACTGTTATAAAAGGGGGATTTTCCTATTATATCTTTTGTTGTGGCCATGTAAATACTATGATTATCTGGCCATTAGGCGACTGGTTACTTCTGTTAAAAAAATTTTAATAAACTTCTTCTTTTTGTTCCAGGAATTCATGAGTTTGTTTGATCTGGATGGCGACAGAAAAGTGACACTAAATGAATATATTACTGCCCTCGGACTAAATCCTCCACCATCGGCTGAGTGAGTGACTCTTGCTGAATGATCCTTTCGAAGATCCATTGGTATGATCATGTTTTTCTTAGGTATTTACACATTGCTGAAGACTAACCGTAGTTTTTCATCAAATGTGATCAAACACGGAAACACTGGTGACACTTGGCGTTGGCATCCATCTCAGGTCATGTCACATTCAGTGTCCTTATCCAATAACTAATAATACGACATGCGTGATTGCTAATACCCTTCCGTGTAGCAAGCCTCTTTTAAAGGCGATCGGGATTTTCGTTCCAAAATTGTACACACGAATTGGTCTTTCTGTGATCTATCAGTAACTTGACTGACTTTCGATAGATGGACAAAGAGAGTCAATTATCTTTGATAGACGAGTTTGAGGTTGCAGTCCAAAAAGCTACCACAAAGCACATAACTAGATAACGATTAAAACGGCATGTGGAATAGTGCGCGAGGACAATACAATCAAACTCTGAACAAATCAATGTATTCCCATATAACTGCATGGTTCTAGACCCAGTGTTCATTGAGAATTTTGGTACTCGGTCAGTTTTCTGTGTTCGGAAGTGTCCACTGTACTTTAATTGTCCCTCCCCCAATGTCTATTTTCAAATATGTTTAGCCACCATGTTCCATTGGATATTTATTAAGTGCTTAAAAAACTTAATTATATGACGATAAAAGTTGCTTATTGTGAGCCTAATTTGGATGGCAGTCAACCAACATGCAGTGCGCAGGCTGCATCAATGCCGTAACCTACATCGCGAAAACCGTCGTTTGAAATCCTATTCTGGCCAGTTGCCTTAAGAGTACTGTAAACTTCTATGTCAGCGCAGTATTCCTATCGATCTCGTGGCATGCACGGGGGAATCGAATTTTGCAAAACTAAATGTAAATGAAGTGGTTTGATCTAGCCTAATAAAGACTTGTGCGCCAATCGGATGGATTTGAGATAATGTATCTATTTTGAAGTCCCAGTGAGACAACACTTGAACCGACGTTTGAAAAGTCAAAACTAATCGCTCCGAAACGTGTTCGGGCGTCTTTGTATAGTCATTTTTGGGTTGTATCATTACCATCGTTATCGTTGTTATTACTTTAGTAGTAGTAGTAGTATTGTTAGGCTGAAACAACCTTGTCGTCATTATCCGTCGGACTGGATTTTGAATGAAAATTATTCCGAAATCACTGTATGCATCGACAGGAGATTTTATGTTACCTATTCGTGGCTTTCTCGTACGGTTGGTAGATCATCGTGATCATCGTGTATAACATTGTTTTGCTTTGCGAAGATGCACCCCTATGGCCAACTGATATAAAACGCATCCGCTGATTTCTGTCGGTGGCAGGAGAATCCTAATTTCGCAATTGAATTTTCAGGCAGTGTGCTTCGATGGGCCTGTAAGACACCACCAGAACTGTCCTCACTAGACACTAACAACAAATTTGCTATTGAGAAGGATATTGGTAGCTCAGGTGGCGTACACGGTCGTTGGTTTGTTCGCTGAGCTTGGTTATTTGACTGCAGTCAAATTGCCTACTAGATAAGCTTTCAATATGTTGTAAGTTGTACTAGGAGACAAACAGTTGTGTGCAAGCAAGCGAAGATTAGCTATGTAGGTTGGTAATGTTCTACCGTACACCATATTCGCCACCAGCTGAAGCTTTGATGTGGCTCCCCCAGGCGTGTTGAAGAAATACAACACGTGTTATGCAGTAAGGTGTTGGACCGTTGGCTTTTCATGGCATCAGAGGGCCAAGTATGTAACAAGGAGGATTTAGCAATTCAGAGTGTCCATTTCAAATAACACTAAAGGCGCAAGCATATGCTGCAAGCCTCACTTTATCAAGGATAAAGTAAAATGTGACGACTCGTTTTAAAACTGAGAGTTTACAGGCATTGTACTACCACTGTTGTTTTTAGACAGGAACATCAATTCTGTGGATCATAGTTGATGAAGTTCCTGCAATGGTATGTCAGGTTATCATCTAAACAGGAGGTATATCCAGCCTAGTTCATGGTAGATTCACGTGTATCCACGCAATATTTTGTACATCGGATTAATGCAACACCTAGAAATCAGTCAAAAAATGTAGAATTTCCGGCAAAATTTTGAACAGCTTAAGGTGTCTTTGGGCTTTCTATGCTTATCTCTACAAATAACCATGGTTCACTCTAAGACCTGAGGAATTTCTTTAGTTTATTGCAATTGTGCAGAAAAAATCCAAATTTTGTTTTATACCTTTTGATATGATGCTACCTAGTTTAATCCTGTCCTTCTCTGGTTGATTCTAGTGGTTTACGATGTTTCAGGTTTTCACTGGTCAGAGTTCCGGCTAACGCCTTAATTTAAGCTTGAATATGATGGCCATAGTAGAACGAGTTTTTCTTTGATCGTTTTAGAGTTATCAAGCTCGTGCACACAATTACTTGTTCTGCTATGTTTCAAGTCACATATCTCCCTTCAGTGAGGGTGTTCCATCAAACTTGATTTAAGAAAAATGTGGGGATGGATCTATTTGCGGAGGCTTTTACAATTCAGTGGATCACCCATGTAGGTAAAGTGCCGTAAGGTTTAGCGATAGGATGTCATAAAAAATGTTTAACTTCAAAAAACGCCTTTTATGGTAAACTTCAGTAGACTACAAAGATTGATTAGCGAAATTGTCAATAGTTTCAAAACTCAGAGAATTAACACAACAGGCACACACTCAAATAATTGTCAGTTTTGTAGCATGAGAAAACCTCGATTGGATATAAGCATATGAATAGCGTTCTTTTCTTTTTGGACAGAACTTACATTTCAAACAGACATTCGGAGTTAATTGGGTCAAACAGTATAATGCAATCTGTTGGTGTGTGTTTATTTCAGTGTGGAAGATTGGAAGGTCGCCTTTGACTCAGTCGACCAAAATCGTTCTGGCTACCTCGAAAAAGAGGAGGTTCGACAATTAGTGATTCAATTTGGGTACAGCCGTTGCAGCGACAAGGAAATCACCGAGTGGATTCGTAAACTAGACACGAACGGAGATGGTAGAATATCATTCGGAGAGTTTTGTACATTTATGGAAATAACGCTTGGTTCAGGAGATACTGAATAAATCACAATTTACTGCAAAGAATCCTGGTCTTTCACTCGGCATTTTGGCCTCACCTGGAAAATGTGGACTACAGCTCAAGCGATGCGTGTGATAACCTCTTGATTACACACGGGATGGAATTCAGATTCCAAGTTTTACAGCCCACCGTCTTTGGCGTCGACTGTGAAGGGAAGAACCCCTTCGAATGCGGAGTTCTTCATTGTTGAGCACAAAATAAACGGTTACAAGCTATCAGACACGAAAGTACAAATCTCTTCTGTATTGTTTTTGAAAGGCGAAAATCCCCAAACATCCTCTCAAAGTTTCCTGGACGTCGTTTGTATGCTAAACAACAATAAAGTAACGCTTCAGAGCGGCTCAATAATTTCCGTGTAAACCTTTCATCAGGTGCAGGGAAGGCAGATTGACACTTGACTAGACACTACTCGCCAGGAACTTGACGAAGATGTACCAAGATATTGCACCGAGCTAAGCTGTTGGTGGTTAGAAAATTTCGATTACTTTGGCGTTATTAATAACAGTAGTAGAGACAAGATAATAATACGATCTGTTGACATCCGAAGTGATTTTTCCATCACTAGTGGTTGAACCATTAGATGACTGTATATTGCTGAAAACCACGATCGATTTATGCGAAGCTAAATAGGATGCTTCCTGCAAGCCTCTAACGTCAACGCAGATTCGAGATGATTGGCTGAAAAAAGGTAGTGTTGCAATACTAATAAGCGGGCACAAGCGTTCAAAATTCCACTATATTTAATCGAGTCTTTTATGGTTCAACATGACACTCAATTTCCTTCATTATGACATCCAACCAGTATCCTCGGGGATCACAAATGACTTCGTTGCTCAAGTGATCAAGGCGATAGTCCAGGAAGGGTTTCGTTACTAATATGGTCGTCCGTAGGACAATGGCGGTATCGGGCAGGTATTGATCAAGATCTTTACTCGGCACAGTTCTTCACTTTGAACGGGTGGACTAATAGGAATATACTTGAGACCTATAAGACTGACGCTAAATGTAGGATAATCTCTTTTAGACAACGGACTTGTTTTTAGACCACCATGACACGTTGTCTCAATATATCACATATACGTTGAGACGGCTATTCTCAGAGCCCATGTTCTCATAAATTAAAAAAGACTGGGTTGTTGGGCAAGTGTTCCTAAGCATATTCTCTCTGGCTTACCTAGAATTTATCACTTTGAGCACTCGGGGATCTACTGGCCGTCTCCATGTGGCTTACGTAGGTCTTCTTGGGATACCGGTTTCCTTCAGTCCTCTCAAATGGCTCGGCTAGGGGACGTTACTTCCCGCTGGTAACGGCTGTATGAAGAACCCCTCTTTCAAACGTCACTCCGCCTACACTATTCGAAACTGTGACGGACACTTTCAAATAAATGAAACATCGTCTACGGAATCTTCAGGCTTCGCTACCGAACCTTACCATAACAGTAAGCTTCACTGCAAACTTGTTCCATACGAGCGAATAATGACCGCTTCAGACACTTTCATTCAAGAGTTCAGACATCGTACTGTTCTGTGCAGTTTCTCTGTTCAGTTCACTGTCGACTATTTAGATTGCGGATACGATCTGTTGAACGAGAAACGAGTCAGTCTTACTTGCTGTGCGTTGAATCATCCAGTTAAAAATGTCTATGTTCTTTTGTCGCTCCTTTTTCGTATACAAACCTGAATGTGGGTATATGTGGAGGACCAGTGAGTAACATTTGGTTAGCTTGTCAATTGACACCAAAGTTGATCATGAAGCACCTCCATCCAAAACGGTTCTGCATGCGATTAATCACGGGCCTTTTTCAAACTGCGTGCACGTGCCATTACCCACGTGGGAGGTTGGTAATCACGTTGATGAAAAACCAGTCGCACGTGCTCTGCGACTATCTTGATACAGCTCTAAATTCCGTCATTATTTTGCGCACAATGTTTGAAAAACGACTGCAGACGTGTGAGAAGTATTACTAGCTCAAATAATCCATGACGCACGAAGCAGATATACTTCAAGAAGCCGGTATGTTCTCTCGTTGATTCTCAAGGTATGCCGCCTACAACATCGATTCTTTCAGTCATACTTGTTCCCATAGCAATTTACAATGGAAACATGTTTTATGTGTTGCGGTATCAATATTCGTCGATGAAGCTGTATGTCCAGCTGCAAGTGAATAAGGTAATGACGGAGGCGGGTTGGAATACAAAACCCTCATATGAGGGCTCGTTTAACAGATCCTGTATGTGGAATTACTATCAGTATACTTTCAGACATCTTGGGGTAGCCAGTAGCACAACAGCACAAAACACCCCTCACAAATACTTGCTCCTGAACCAGTACATTGAGAAAAAGTAAACTTGTAAGAATCCGGAACAGTTCCATCCGCTGTGTCTGCTCGCAACTTAGTTTACTGCGACCAAATCAGGCGCCGAACGTGGGAGAGTCCAAAAAGTCGCTTTGCTTCTTTCTTGGAAACGGCATCAAATCGAGATATGCACCGACCTTGCCGCTGATGGCCGAGCTCGGATAGCTACAATCCTGTTCAGCTTTTGTGGTTACAAGCGTAGGCAAGTAAGCAAGGAGTGCACTCCTAACTAAATGAAATCCAAATACGCTTCGCTATAAGAGTGGTTTTTAATTAATTAACATTACATGACGATCCGTGCATGGATATTGCTGTCCATTACTTTTGTTGGTGTATATCCAAGCATGAGTATGTATAGTGAAGCGTTCATACAGAAGTCCGGGTAATGGAGCTTTGTACTCTCCGCTCAGATTAGGGCAGTTTACTGATCCAAAGACTGAAAGCTAACCAGTTAAGAAAACCCGTTCTAATGACACTTCATCAAAATATTTGATGATACTCAACTGACTACATCTCATATCATAACTGTGCACAGTAATCCTCCGAAAGGAGAAAAAAGATCGGCTCTTAATTTACACCAAATCGGGGATTATGAGGAAGGACGACCTGGACCCTCCAGCATGGTGTCCTCCTTTAATAACATCAGACGAAAGAAGAGGTTTTTTATTCGCAGGTTATAAGAAATTTTTAACTGAGCATATTAAAGCCATGGTGAATACAGGCCCATACGAACTCATTTGAATAAATGGCGAAGTTTACCAAGTTGTGACCGAACGACATCTCAACAAATCCAGAATTCAAGCAGAACCAGCCCATATGGATACCATCTTTAAAAACTGACAGTCTAACAACAAAGACGAAGTCTTGAGTAAGGCAAAATGCGAGACTACAGAGTTTTGCGTACAGAGGTTCTGGTGTACGAAAGTACGCTTGTGTTCATAAGAGGCACTTGGAAATACAGGAAACGATCTCTTCGTAGAGGTCTTAGCACGTTTGGTATGTCGATCTATTAAATATTCAATCAGGAAATAACGGCATGTATTACTTGGAGAAATCCCAATATACCCCCTGATGACAAAAAAGTCTAATTACAACAGTACAGGGTTATTTAGGCAGTGACAAGAAGGTAACGTGCTAGTGCAAAAAAGGGGAACCGTGTAATAAAGACCTGAGTCATCGAATCTGTAGAGGTATCTTTCATGTGGTCAAGCCAGCCCAGTGTATGATACTTGGGCCAGGATATAACAGTTGGTGATTGTTGGAGAGTGTGGTTGTGAATTGTCCAGATTTTTGCCACAATATTGGAGCACTTTTCTGTATTCAGAGAAACGAAAGCGTTTTTTAACCAAGGGCAGGTAACACAAATATCTTGCTGGAACAACTTGGATTCAGTAGCTAGAGAAAAGGCCTTGCCTGAGAGGATACGATCAACATATTTTGTCCAAATGTTTCAGTCATCAGAGTATAAGGAGTCTGTGTAAGTTCTAGGCAAAAGATAGGACAGAACGTACCCTAAATGTGGACCGCTTTCGCTTGCAATCGTGGTTGCTATTTTCCCACTGTACCTAACGCCTACATTCTGTGAAAAAATCACGCAAAAATGGCAGAACAGGCCGACACACCTCAGTTTTAAAGTCTTTCGGGGAACAAAACTCGGTCAAGTGAATCCAGTGAACTGCCCAATTCTAGGAAACAAATCCGAACATTTTCGTCCAGGCCACCCAGAACTCCCGGAACTTAATGTGCTATGCGGGAAGCAGCCTTCGTCTTGGGTCTTTTTTCTTGTAAGTAAACTAATATCCACATCTTTAGAGACGGTCAGCAATGGTGGCATTATAGCAAGTATCAGCCTCTCTAGCAATCTAAGCAGGACCGAAATGCATGAAAAGGGCGACATTTTGAGGAAACCTAAGGAGATTGATTCAATATGGAGGTTATCTGGAGGTCCTCGATCCTTTGAAGATGCGTGCTCCTAAACGGTACGTAGATAGGAGCATGGATAGCGACAGAATATGTGGCGGCATATTGCTATAAAAAAACCTGGGGAAACAATGTTAGATACACGGAGGAGAAATTTCCCAGTTCGTTGTACAGGTCGCCGATACATACGTACACCGGCAACGTATGTATTTATACTTTCTCGTGGCACAAGCCCATCTAAACTGCCAAAGCTACCGGTTTTGGCAACACAAAACCAACTTCACTCCTCAACATCGCTAAAGAATTTATTCTTCTATATTTGCTCCCCCCCTCCCAAATATTTTATAGTACTCCAGCTGTTTGTCCAATTCGACCACAAGAAGAAGCAAGAACAAAGTTATTCCAGTCTAGAAATCTTGGTCTCCGTCGTGTCACAACTACCTGCGTTCCTCCCTTACAGCTATGAAGGGTCATGAGCACAGGAGAAGTGAATGGATCTAGGCTGATACAGGTGTCTATGGGACAACATATATCGAGGCAGAGGTTTAGAGAGCTTGAGAGTACAAAGCAATAAGTGGATAAGCCATTATTATCAAAGACTTTGAAAACCTCTAGTCCGTATATTCAGCCGGCGGCAGTTCAGACTACCACAGTTTATATTTTCGCTCCAAACAACATGCCTCCCAATATGCATCACCTATCGATTACTGCTCTATGAGAAAATTCCTCAGAAACTTCTGATCACGCAGTGGTCAGAAGTCAATAATACCTCCAGTATCCTTTGCTGTTGGATCTCGGTCAGCTCGCAAGATCGGAAAGTCTTCAGGAAGGAGAAAGTTGTACGATATATAGCTACTCAACCTGATTTTGTACAACTATTACTGGAATTTTTTGGAATTTTTCCACTAAGAGGGTGACGCAGGTCATCAATCTTCCCCAGAACAGATCTCGCATCTAGTGAAAAAACATATGGAAACAGATTTCGCTTCAATTTTCTCTTTCGAAGTGTCACTCACTACGCTGTAAGCTACCTATGCCCTTTCCTTGTTTTGTGCAATTTCGGTTTAAAAGTTGCTGAAGCCAGGTATGGAAATCCTGTCAAATTCCAACACCACAGATGACAGCGTGGAAGCATCTCGCAGGTATCGATGGCCACCCACGCATTATCATGGTGGTCTTAAAAATGAGTACTGTGAAAATGCTGCCATATATATATATATATATATATATATATGCTGCCCTCCGGGAAGACAATACGAGATGGCGGACAACGGTGATATGACATTGTTCAAAGTAATTTATTGCAGTAATTTTTTGTACCTCCAAACAGTAACCACCTCAAACATACAAGCGAATTGACCAACACTTCGCACTTGTTGATATTCGAGCCATCCTACAGATTCATTATTTTCTCGTGTATTTTTCTCGACTGTTGCATTAAATAGCCAGTTTCGTAGAGAGTGCTGGTAACGAGGGGAACGAGGCGGTAGGCGGACGTTGACGAGCATATGCTTCTGCCGTTCACACCACGTCGAAATTGTTGTACGGGATTTCGAAACATTAAACGGTTGCAAGCAACGAGCATTGAGGCTGATCTGTTGTCATCATCGTTTGTGCAATAACTAAACATTACCGGTTGGTGCGCTCAATATCCAGCAGTGACTGTTACGAACAGCCGTATATCCTTTGTCCGACTTCTGTGATGGCAGTGATGGACAGTGAGAACATTTTGGCAAGGACCAGTAGGCTGAGCGGTCTTGGAAGAACTTTCATCGGAAAGCACCCTATCCTTTGTAAGGCAATCAGTTTTCGGAAGGGGTGATCGTGTCTCTTTCTTGAAAGCACGCACATAGCAGAGGAGTTTTTCAAACAATTAAAACCAACTTAGTAATTGTTAAACAGGACCATCCAATGGGATATTCTTCCCATTCAAACCGGTTTGGAAATCCTAAGCTCTTAAGCTTTAAATGCTATTCACCATGCTATACCAGTTGCACTTATTTTCGATCATGACTCTTCATTGGCTTTTGGGCAAAATCTCCGACCCTGCGTCGACTGAATGAACGTTTGCGTGAAATCAAGAATTGTGCAACTGTCCTTTTGTCTTCTCAGTTAATAAGAATTTACAATGCTTCGGAGTCCAAGAGGGAAATCAACTCATACTGACCAGCGAATTTAGGATTTATGGTTGTTTCATCCATGTTAGAAGCAGTTACGGTACGCTCGGCAGTTGACACAGATGAAAAACTTCCCCGGCGGGTATCCATCGCTCCGCCAAATCAATTTTCACCTGAGTTTACTTTTAGTATGTAAGCAATGAGAATATTTTAAATTTGTTTCTACAGCAGTCTCGCTCTTATTGCAGTGCATTCGGCTAGTCTTTGAATAAGTTACTTTTGTTGTCCAGTCAGCAAGTAGTGGTTGCCATCATTTGCTGAAAAACGCTGCTGAAAAAGTTGTTTTGAAACGACGAAAAGTATTTTGCAGCTATCGACAATATCAATATGGTTTCGACGGGAGACTCACCTGGAACCCAGCTGAATCTCTCGTTTATGATGTTGCTAAGTAGTTATTTCATCCTGGCTGAGGATCACCGGCAGCGCGTATCCCACAGATCTCAATAAAAACTCAAGGTTGGAACATCCAGGTTCCGACGTGGATGTGTCTCTTTACTAGGTATACAGTTATGCATGGAGAACATCTGAACCAGGACTTCGGTTCTTTCTTTTTGCTCTGCTCCGATCATAAACTTGAGATAACTGAACATCACTGAGTAGTTGTTGTAACTGCTATTTTTGTCCATTTTCTATCAGTTTCATTATTTATTGTTCTCTGTGTGCCATACACACCGACTATGTATTTCAACCACTAGCCGCATGCTACAAGCTACCGATCCCGATGAGTTTCATTCTTGACCGTAGACTTCTAGGGCAAACTGCACTCTGATTTTGGTGTGTAAAGTACTATCTCAAACTACGGCAAAAAGTTGATGATTATGTCACGCTGTTGGCAAAAATGAGCAGGATATTTCACGGCAATGCTAACAACAGACTTTCTAGCCAACGGTCAACTGGCACTAACGCATTAGAGCAGATAACGTGCAACTAAACGTGCCGATCAGCAGGAGCATTATCTCTTCTGCAATCGGTTGCTACAGGCAAATTCGAGATCGTAATGTCCGGCTGCCTTTAACATAGATGCAACTGATCAACGTTCCGTATCATGTTAGGAGTTGGTAGAAGTTTGTTTCAAAAAATTTGGCTTCTGTTTCGACTTGAAGATATCCTCTGCAAGGTTCAAAAACTCAATATGGGTCTCAAAGGAGCAGCTTGAATGCCTCCAAAGGGAGATAAACGCGGCACAGAATCGAGAAGCAACGAAATACAATCGGCTGACTGATACTTTAATAGATAAACCGTTGGAGCATGTATTCATCCGATCATCTAACGAGGAACATACAAATATCATTTGATCATATGACTACATTCAAATCATTTTCTACAGTACACGCCATTTCCCTATAAGTCATCGCCTACAGACCAAACAGTTTCTCCATTCCACTATTTAGAAGCCCTAAACTTTGCTTGCAGTCTAGATGAGCAGAAAGGTCTAATACCAAGCGATTTATGCAAAACAATCAACCTTTCCACGGTTCATTCGTAGAAAGCCATCCACTAGAGGAGTGATAGCGAGGAAAATGGAAAAGCAAGAGGGAACGCTGATGATTCATTTGTGCTGATAGGGTCAGGCTAATTTATCGACGACCACAGGATGTTGAAGTGAGCTTAAACATTGGACCTCACACTTGCGTTGGGCAAAATACCAAATGATACCAACGCATGAATCCCAATGGAGCACACCGAGCCTCCGTGCACAATGGTGTGGTGCGTATAAATAAAACTATACTCTAATATACATATATATATATATATCCCTAACCTGATGAAGACTCCTGGATTGTCTTATTGTTATATATATATATATTGTTATATATATATATCATTTACAGTGGGTCATTTATCACGGATCTACTATTCCTCTGTAAATTAGCAAAAGATAAAGTGGGTCTGTCAAACACATAGGACCTCCAGACTTCTTTAATTTTGGATAACACGTTGTCAAAATATACAGCGTGTATAAAGTGCCATCCTCTGAAAAAAAAGTGCTACCAGTGAGTTGTGATATTCATAATAAACAGTCCTCGCTGTCCCCCTAGTTGGCACCATCACCCAAGCCTTACATGAGCCCGATTCGGTTCGACACTGAAAACCTTCAGCTTGGGTTTCCGGATTAAGGGTTTTGTTTGTTGCGATATCGAACTTGCTTTCGCATGCATGAATCTAGTCGTACTGTTTTAATAAGCTCTATGCTTCGCTAATTTCACTATTGGATATGCTCCATGCGTTTAGAACCTAAGCATATGGATCTCCATGCGGTTCGCCATGATGTCTCTGATTTGGATCGCGGTGTTGTAACTTTGGTGTTCCATCTTCTTCTATCTTGTCTGAGTCAGATATCTATACCAGGAATCCTGTTTTACGTGATGGACGATATGGATTAGCTGGATTGTTTCCAAACACTAAACATACATTCTACGGCTATTCCGCACCGTTCCACGTTTTCTCCACTGCGCCCGAGACTCACGGGCCAACCCTGATCAAAGCGCACGTTCCGAAGCTATGTTCTGCAGACAAACATAAAGACATATTCTGCATCGGAATTGATACCCTAATTTTCTCAGTCCCGAAACCCAACAAAAGTATGTTGCTGGGTGGGCTGAGGTCCACTTTTCTTGATTGTTCGTCTGTTCGCCGAGCTTGGCAGTTGGATTGCAAACTTTTCATCACTAATCGAGGTGACATCGTAAGTGCGGGGTTGACTGACG